>CM070657.1:15475380-16092880 GCA_036346575.1 Dendrocalamus sinicus | reverse complement strand
GTGCTTCTGTGACCTAGCAGTAGTAAATTTCCGTAGGAGCTCAAAAAACAAACGCTCAACTACTTCCGAGGTTCATTTTCCAAGGACGTTGGACAAGACGTTGAACCGAATTACTTAAGCTCTTCTTCTCCTGTACCGTACATCTAATAGTAATGATCCATGATCTCCAGTGATGAAACCAAGCCTGGCAACTAAAGCCCATGCAAAATTTATGAAAAATCACAAAAAAAAACTAGAGTTAACTCAAGAGTTGGTCCAAGAACAGCTGGCCCAGCCTGAGGCTTGGGCTGGTTTCGCCCGATGGTCTCTTATTAGCATGGCTTTCTAGTTTACGCGGTAGAAATTTTAATTTGCACTATACTGAGTTACTTCAACTTTTCTTCTGTTGTATCGTGCGTCTAATAGTAATAATCTATAATCTCTTACTCATATAGCTTCCTAATTTATGCGTTAAAATTTTTAATTTACGCTTGCATAGCCTATCCGTATTCCTGTCTATCAAGACCCAACTGCTGTTTGAGTGCTACATGCAGTACTATAGGGGCCGTTCAATCCGGCTTCAACTGGTGGTTTACAACTATTGGTGTTTGACTAAAATAATGCCGTAGTGGACGTTAGTGTTTTCTAAATCATTTAATTAAAGAAAAATAAAAAAAATTGTTATAACTCCATGAATGAGGAAAAAAAGAGAAAAAACAAAATCAAAACATCAAAATTAAAAAAACCAACACATTAATCCCCAAAGCCAAAAAACCAAAGTCCGAATCAACGGCCCCACGTCATATATAAATAATTATTATTGTTCGTACAATTAACAATACCAACGTTTTGTACGGTCCAGAGCATGGCAGTTTGGGCCTGGCACGACAAACCTTCGAATTGTACTACAAATGCACAGTTTAACGGCTGAGAAATAGAGTTCATCGTACGTTTAGCTCTGCAGCAATTTTTTTCTAACCTTCTCGGTAAGAAATTTTTAATTTTACCTCTTTCACATATACGGCAGCAACAATCGATAACATATGTTACCTACTAAACTTCTCTGTTACGATAGGTTTAGAACATCATAATATCACTTACCAAGCTAGCTAAGCTCAACATTAGCATGGCACTAGTGCCTAAACATAGCATTAGCAATTAATATAAGTATGCATACACTAAGGGCATCTGTAGTGTATATAGCTTGTTGGCTCTTAAGGTGAGCCCCGCATTATTCTTAAGACCGCCGCTGCAACGTTTGAGGCCACCGTCGGCTCCTAAGGTGGGTCCACTCGGCTGTAAAGAATGGGGATGTGGCAGTTGGTAGTTGGGAGGAGAGAACAATAGATGTAAAGAAAATTGTATTTTAATGCTTGTGGCCAAGTCTTTAACTTGAGGACCAGTCTCAAGCCTTTTTTGCTTATGGCCTACTTAAGGTCACTCCTGTAATATATAAGAGTGACCTTAAGTGACTTATGACTCTCTATTTTCATACACTACATATGCCCTAAGTATATATTAGTGTATGTGTTGGTTGTCCCCAGCAGATCAGGCCACCCAATGCGGTGGCTGCTCCCAAAGCTCTCGGCGTGACAGGCCTCCACCTGCCACTCGTCTAACCTGTGTTGTATGTGGCTGCTTACGTAGTCGTGGAGTATCCAAAATTGAAAATTCACGCATACCATATTTGAAAAAAAGTTGCTACAGGACCACATATGCTATCACTTACGCAACAAAAATTACCTATCCTCAAACCTAAACGGTAAGACAAAGTAGCATGGCAGAAAGGAAAAAGGAAACCCAATAAGCATGGCTGTATGCATTTGCAAGCATCACAGCTCAAGTCTCAGGCATAACAGTTGCGACTACTTAGTGCTCATTGTACCTTTAAAATGGAGTAGAGGCAGTAAAATCTTATCTTATGCAACATCTTGGATTAACCAGGCTGTTGTGCAAGTAGTTTTGACTTGGATAGCATTTGGCAGAGAGTACTCCTTAGCAAGTCAAGCCATGTGAGGCTACTAATACTACTAATAAGCTTGGAACCAGAATTTGTTCGCAATGAGACGAAGAAAAGATGAAGCTTCTCATGTTCAAGGAAAACATTTATCAAAAACCTGCTGCCGTGATGGGGAAAAAACTATAGCAGCACTGCACAACATCAAGGGAAAAGGAATTAGCACACCAAATAAAGCAAACCCAAGAGATTTACATATACTCCTCCCTAATCTATCTGATGTAACTTAACATGCTATATTATTTGTTGTCCACATCACATAACAGCACCAAGCATGAAAGAAGCTAACTGCTAATGCACAACAAAGCTCGCAAGCTCAAGTCACTCCCTAGCTAACTAAGCATACCAGCAGCTCGGCTCCGGCGGAGTCAAAAGCCGATCCCGGTGGCGTTGAGGGGCCGATGCCGGTCCTTCCAGAAACAAGCGTCGGGCGCCAGCAGCGCCGACGACCGCATCGGCTCTGATTTGCAGCGCTTCAGAACGAATGGCGCGTACGCTGCCGCACCAGCAACCAGTGGCGGCTCTAGCTTCACCTTGTGCTCTGCAGCTGGTTTGGGGGTTTTCAGGATAACAGGAGGTGCTGAGTTCACCGACGCTGGCACTTGGCTCTCTTCGGTGTCCTTTGCAACGCTGGTTCCTTCAGCATTGTCCGTATCCTTGAGCTCCTCCGACGCAGTAGCATTGCTACCAGTTGCAGCCTTTTGTTGGCGACGGTTGCAGCGGTTCTGGCCCTGGTAAGACTTCCAATGGACGAAGTCAGTGCTACAGACCCATGTCTCCTTGGAGACCTCCATGGAGAGCTTGGGCTCACACATCATCATGAGGAGGCAATCTGGTAATTCGCCGCTCTTCTTCCTCTGTTCCTGTTCTTCTTCCACATCTTCCTCCTCATCACCTCTGGTTTCTACCTTCTCAGCTTTCTCGTTAAGTTCCACATCTTGTGTTGCTCCTTCCTCCCCATCCTTTGCTGCTTCTTCCTTTACATCATCTTGGGATTCTAGGGCTTCCTCAGCACTGTTTGGAGCAGCAAGAACAGCGCAATCTTTTTCCGACTCCGGCTCAGGTGAAGTTTTCTTCCCCTTCCTGGATCTCATCAGCACCTTAGGCTCCGCAACAAGATGCTCCTCCTCAATCGAGAAGCTCCACCTCCGGCCATCTCTATCAATGGAGAAACTAGCTCTCCTCGAATCCTTTAAGCTCGAGAAGCTCGCCCGCCGTGCATCCGTCTCAGCTGAGAAGCTGTGCTGCCTGGCTAGCCTATCACTGCCGGATGAGGCCCTGCTGCTGCTACCAACACGCCTCCTACTACTCAACCATCGCAATTTGCGGTCCTCCTTCAATGCTGTTGATGGGGAGCAGCTGCTGCTTGACCTCCTCCCCTTCACTTCTTCCCCCTCGTTCTCCGGTCTTGGAACAGCATCTTCCTCCTTAGCGTCTGCCACAACCTCCACCATCTCCAGGACTTGGGTTTCCCTCTCCGCAGCTTCTCCTGCCAAAGCAACCTCCAAACCTACGTCTTTCCGAGCAATTTGCGCCTCCTCAGGCTCATCCTTCTCCTCTCCATCCCTTCTCAAGCCTCCATCCTTCTCTCCTTCCCCGAGATCGCCACATTTAGAGCCCTCTTCTGCTTCCATCTCCACTTGATTTACCTCCCCTGCCTCACTACGACCACACTCTTGGCATTCCACTTCTTTCACGGAAACAGCTGAATCACCAGCTTCCTCTTCGCATTCCTTCTCTACTTCGGCTTCTCCCTCCTCTTCCTCTTCTTCTTCGTCGTCACCCTCCTCATTGTCAGCCTGACCGACGGTAGCCGCGGCCGGGGAGCCCCAGAAGCGAGTGGCGAGTGCCGCCATGCGGACCGGGTCTGACCTGCAGCGCATGAGCAGCAGCGCGTTCCTCGGCGGGATGCAGACGCTTACCCTCCCCTCCTCTTCCCTCCCCACCACCAAGATCTCGTCCTTCTCCTCCACCTCCACCTCACCCACCACCACGCCCCTCTCCTCTTCCTCCACGTCCCACCCCTTCATCACGAGCCCCACCTCCGACACATTGACCTCCTCCGCCGGCACAACGGCAGCTCCCTTGCCGACCTCGTCCTCCTCCTCCTGGATCGCCAGGAGGCATCTCGCCACGGCGGCGCCGCACAGCCAGCTCCCGCCAGTCGGTGCGCGTCTCCGTTTCTTGTCGCCGGCGGCCCCCGCGGAGAGACCGCCCCGTTCGCCGCCACCCCTTGAAGGCGAGCAGGGTGAGCGTCCGCCGCAGGAGCCGAAGGTCTTCAGCGCCTCGCAGATGTTCACCGGGATCTGGTAAACCCAGCCCTGGTTCTTCCCCGGGGGGCCGTCCCGGTCGTCCCCAGCGCGGCGGAAGCTGGCCTCAGCGCTGCCGCTGACACCATCGCGCCTGGACCGCGACCGCAGCGCGGCGGCGGATGCGTGATTGGGCTTGCGCCTGCCACCCTTGACGCGGACCTGGCCGATGCAGGTCACCTTCGGCGACGAGGGCTCGGTGGGCTCGAGCCCACCCCGGCCGCGGCGACCGCCGGAGGACCCCGCCCGGAACATGGGGGACTGCCCTCCCTTAAGACTCCCGCTGTTTCGGAGGCGGCGGCTGAGGGAGGGGTAGAGCGGCGGGCCCACCAGGTCAGCGCCGGCACCGGCACTGCCGCCGCCGCGGCCGGGGCTGAGAAGTTTCGAAGAGTTGGACGGGCGGAGGGACGCGGGCGCGCCGGCGGCGGCGGACGCAGAGGAATCGGCGGAGGGGCGGGAGGTGAAGCAGATGAAGAGCTCCGTGCCGCCGCCGCCGCCCCGGCCCAAGTGCTTCTTGCGGCGCATGAGGGGGAAGCGGTGTGAGAAGTGTGACTTTCTTTTTTTTTTCTTTTGGTATTATGGGAAGTGACGTGAGGAGGGGATGCTGCTGTTGGCTGCGCAGTGCGCTAGATGCGGTGAAGGGGGGTTAAATTAGGGTTTGTTCGTGGTGGCGCTGGCAGTGCTGTGGTCAGGTGAGGTGCGGTGTGGGGAGCGTGACTGGAGAGAAAGGGGAGCGGAGGTGCCGGCACCGGTGGTGGTTTGTTTGGAGAAATTTTGTCATACAGTGGTTGTATAGACGAGTTTATGAATGGTTTAAACAGAGGCTGATATATGTTATAGAGCACTGTAGCAAATACTATTTAGGGCACTTCCAATGCAGAAACTACTATAGTTTCTATATGTATTTATTATCCTGCCAGCTAATCAGTTTGCTGATGTGGCAAGGGATTAAATGAAGAGAGAGAGGGAAAAATGGAGAAACCGTTTCTAAGAGCAAGTCCAATAATGGTCTTATAGCCAAGCTAGTCAGCATTTTTGCTGATGTGGAGGAGAGAAGAGAGGAGAGAGATGAGAGCTTGGCTCTCATGCAAGCAACAAGTCGGGTGCACGGAGCCTATGCGATGGTAGGCTCGGATAATAAATGTATGTGAGGAGGAATAGGAAAGAGAATGTGAGACATGGTACCACATAATAATAAAAAAACCTTTTGTAGACAAATAGAAGACAAATTATTGTATAACTTGGCTCTTATAACTGACTTATAGCCAAACACTTGGCTCTATTATTGGACTTGCTCTTAGGAACCGGTGTCTTCACGTGCATCGATGCCGCTAGAAACCATCTAAACTGCGTTGGGGAAAGGACATCGTTTCTCTAGATCCCGTGCTCCCTCCCCATTCCGAGCGCGCCGCCGCCCGTGACTCCCTCCCCGCGCGCGCTGCGACTCCCTCCCTGCGCGCTCTCCTGCGAAACCACACCGCCCGCAGCTTCTTCCCGCGCGCGCCGTCCCGCGACTCCCTCCCCCCCCCCCCCCCGCGCGCACACGCTTTCCCTCCCCCGCGCGCGCTATCTCCCGCCGGATCCAGCAAAAGGCAGCAATTTTCCCCCTTCTCCCGCCCAAAAGCATCGATCTCCCGTCTGTAGGCGCCAATTGCGGATTCATTCCGGTGTCTGGCTCCAAACCGAGGTCCGTTCCCCAATTCATGACCTAGCCCCTCCAATTGATCTCCTCCCCCAACCACCGTTACCCAAAATCCATCCCTAATCTCTGAGCAAATGAATCGGCCAGGAAAAGAAGCCGCTGGGCATGAGAAAAGATCAAGAAAGCCTAATCCAAGCTCCCGGCGAGGCAATGGTGTTCCTGCTGCCCGTACTACTGTAGCGGATGTTCAAGGTGCACGTGTTCCTGCTGCTTGTACTCGTACAATCGCTGCTCAAGCTGTCGATGTTCCTGGCAACTGTGCTCCTTCAATCGGTGCTTCACCCGTCGGTGGATGGTGGTCATCTCTTGCCGCCTCCTTCAGTCATGATGCATCTCCCAGCGAAGGGTAAGTTGCTATTGATTCATCTCCTGCTGTAGTACTGCTACTGATTCATGGCAGAAAAAAACATTTTCTTAGTGAAGGGTAAGATTAGAGCTCCGCCATACTCGACAGAAATTGTAAGAAATTTCTCTGGGCAATAATTTAGTTAGATAGAGCAATAATTTAGTCAGACAGAAATTTAAGAACATTGTGCGAGGAAAACAAAACAAAATCCTTCTGTGGGCAAAAATCCGGAAAGAACAAATTACAAGTTGTTGTTGCTCCTTTATTGTCGCTTACAGTTGATGCATTTCTTACTGTCATTCAGAATTTAGGCTGCTTTCATCTGTTTTATATATGACATAATATATAAGACTGCATAGCACATTTATGTTCAACTTAATACATATATAGCACAAGATCAAATGCACCATGCCTCGCTGCTCTCTTTTACTAATATATTACGATGAACTGATAATGTGTATGGATTATTTGTTATTTGCTTTTACTAGATTTAACCAACTATGCCTTGTGAAACATAGCTGTCTAGATTCTAGAGTATTTCCTTTATAGTGAACATCTCTTTTCCATTTTTCAGGTTGTTCCCACCAGGAGGGTTCACAAATTATTTGCAATCAAATTCAGAAAATTTTCATTTTGTTGGTGCTACAATGAGCTGGCCTTCAATGTCTCCAAATGATCCATGTTCTGAAGGAACCCCGTCACCAGCTGCAAGCAATCTAGTACATGATGTAGATGCACAAGACAAAGAGACAATTGACATTGATGTGGATGACACCCTCCAGGAGGTTAGGACTGACAAGCGATTGAGCTGGTCACGTCAAGAAGATGTTAGATTGGTAAGTTATCTTTCCTACTTTGTAAACTTCCAAGCTATGTCCAGCCCATAGTAATGAAACTATTCTGCTTTGTTGTTTTTGTAATTGTAGGCTAGTGCTTGGTTGCACAATTCAAAGGACCCAGTCGATGGAAATGGCAGGAAGGCAGATCAGTATTGGGTGGATGTTACTAAAACATACAACAGCACCACAGAAAGTTACCGTATGAGAAATCGAAACCAACTAAAAATCCGTTGGGAACGTGTTAAGAAACCATTAAGTGATTTCCATGGATGTTGGGTAAAAACTACTAGAGTGTGGCAAAGTGGGGTGAGTGACGACCAGTTGATGGATAAAGCAATGGAGATGTATGCCGGTCAAAATAATGATAAGCCCTTCACACTGCAGCATATATGGAAGGTAGTACGGCATAATATGAAGTGGTCAGCATATTTAAATAGGTTAAACAAGGAAAAGGATAACAGTGCAAAGTTTAACCCAGCTCAAGTGGTGAATTTGGAAAACGATGGAGAAAAGCGACCTATGGGCCATAAGAGAGCCAAAATGAGCGTAATGGCAAAGGAAGGCACTGATGCTTTATCTGCTTTCAGTGAAAAACTAGAGAAGTTCATTGAAGCAAGCACCATGGCTAGGACAGACCGAGAGAAGATGTCTGACGTTCAGCAAAGTTTGGCTGATAAGAAGATCAAAGCGGCCAAACTTAATCATAAAGCAGCACATGAACAAACTAAGTGTAAAATGCTAGACACTTATAAAGAGATGATGCTTGCACCTACTGGTCAGCTTACTACAGAAGCTTTGGCTGAGAGAGATAAAGCGCTGGAGAGTATGAGATTGTTTTTATTTGCTAAAGATGATTAAGGTATGAGATTGATGCTTATTTACTTGGAATTGTGTATACTTACAGTGCAGTTCTGAAATTATGTCTTCAACCATATTTCAATATATTTTCAACTTTTGCAAACTAATCATTGGTGCAAACCATAGATGCATTGCTTGTGCTAAATTACATTATTGGGAAGGCACTGGGGTTGAAGATCAAAAGTGTAGACCCCAGTCTTCTAGTAGTAATTGTTTGAAGCTAAAAGTCATCCTTCAATTACAAAGGTAATTTAGAACCCTGGGGATGGGGTGGATTTGTCTCTCTTGGAAGTAAGTAAGTTTCTTGGAACTAGTAGTATGAACAAAGGGGCTTGTTTTCCCATTGTATTTACTGTCTGTTTCTGTAGTAAGTTTCTTGGAACTAGTAGTATGAACAAAGGGGCTTGTTTTCCCATTGTATTTACTGTCTATTTCTGTAGTATGAACACTAGCTGTTGCATGGACTAGTATATATATGCACGGTCTATCCTTCCCTCTGCCCTCCACACATTCTGTCCTCCACCTTCTGTCATTGCTGTCCACCTTCTGTCATTGCTCTGCTCCTCAATGGACCCAGTGGATTCTCATGAAGAAGAGGGCAGCTTCGATCCAACTGAACTGTACTCAATGGATGAGTACCTACAACAGCAAGAAATATTAGATGATTTAGGCGACCATCTAATAGCCGAATTGAAGTACTGTGCTGATGATTTACATGGTCAAGGTAGAAGAACTACGCGTGGTCAAAGGAGATATGTGGATAGACCTCGTGAAGAAGCCAGGTAGCGGCTAATGGATGACTACTTCTTGCCTAATCCAGTCTACAATGATGCGATGTTTCGTAGAAGATTTAGGATGAGGAGACCCCTCTTTCTGAAGATAGTTGAGGCCTTGAGTGGATGGTCTCCTTATTTCACCATGAGACCAGATGCTCTTAATCGGCCAGGGTTCTCGCCAATTCAGAAGTGCATAACAGCAATTCGTCAACTGGCAAATGGTAGCCCTGCAGATCAACTTGATGAATATCTAAAAATTGGAGAAAGTACTAGCGTGGAGTGCTTGAAAATGTTTGTTAAGGGTGTTATTGAAGTTTATGGTGAAGAGTATCTACGACGCCCCACCGTACAAGATGTGGAACGTTTGTTGCAGATCGGTGAGCGTCGTGGTTTCCCTGGAATGTTAGGGAGCATTGACTGTATGCATTGGTATTGAGAAAAATGTCCCTACGCATGGAAGGGACAATATACCCGTGGTGACCATGGTGTACCTACAATCATTCTAGAGGCTGTTGCTTCACACGATCGATGGCTATGGCATGCCTTCTTTGGAGTTGCTGGATCCAACAATGACATCAACGTGCTTAATCAATCTTCTTTGTTCATTGAGCAGTTGAGAGGAGAAGCTCCCCAGGTGCAGTACTATGTAAATGGAAGGCAATATAGCAATGCTTATTACCTTGTAGATGGCATATACCCAGAGTGGGCTGTTTTGTTAAGTCAATACGCGAACCACAATCAGCTAAGCATAAATTGTTTTTGAACATCAAGAGGGGCAAGAAAGGATGTTGAATGCGCATTTGGGATTTTGCAATCTCGCTTTTGTATTTTGCGTCGACCAGCACGTCTATATGAACAAGGGGACCTTGCAAATATCATGCTAGCTTGCATAATCCTTCACAACATGATAATCGAGGATGAGAAGGATATAGAGCAAGATTCTCTTGATTTGAATGAGGAAGCAAGCACGTCGGCTGTTCAAGCATCTACAATCTCTCATGGACAAAATCCAGAGATGGAAGAAGTACTGCAGAGGAATGCCAATATTCGTGATCGTCAAGCTTACAAACAACTTCAATCTGATTTGATTGATCATATCTGGCAAAAGTTTGGGAATCAAACTAATTAGGTAGAAATATGAATTTATATATACTTGCCTATGCTCAACAACTTTTAAAATTTAGATTTACTTGTATACTTGCCTATCCCTATATTACTATAAATTTGTTAATTTACTAGCCCATCGTCTTTTTTTACAGGTTGCTCAATGATGGACTTGGAGTTCTGCTGCGTGCAGGATGATGGATGGCTCAAGATTATCTAAATATTATTTTCTATTTATTTTGGCATTGGTATCTAGATTTCTATTATTATTCTAATGGACGATTCATGGCGTCAACTAAACTGTGTTGGAATCTTGCTGAGTTTTTTGATTCAGCTGTTTTGGAATCTTGGCGGCGTCAACTAAACGATTCAGTTTGATGCGCAAGCTATTTCTGATTCAGCTGCCCTTTTATTTTTGATTCTGAGATGTAGCAGCATACTATGTCACACGGTTACTTTGTCATAGCAGATCTTCTTTGTTTGTAGTGCATGCAAGTGCTAATTGAATGTTATTTTCTATGGAAACTGCTATAGGAAACCATGCATTGGGATGGTTGGGCCTAAATTACACCATCTCTCCTCTAGAAACTACCTATAGAAACTATGCATTGGGAGTGCCCTAACACACTGTTGAGTACTATACAAATACTGTAGCAGTGCCGAAAACACAGCGGGAAATCCAAAAATGCTACAGTGCTTGCCCTTTTGCTACCGTAGTCAACAGTATTGCTACAGTGCTGAATAGTGTTTGTTACAGCAAAATATAACATATGTTAGTTTCTAATTAGGTCGTTGTATATAAACTTTTCTTTGCAACTATTGTATAATAAAATTTCTTGTTTGTTTGGGCGCATAGGGGTGTGGGGAGCGGGGCTCACTAGATTTATCTCTCAGTTTGAGGGAAAAGCAAGACAGAAAAGAAAGGTGTTTTTCTATTTGTTTTTTAGAAAATTAATAATTTTCTGTTTTAGTATTTGTCATCTGTTTATTTGCCACTTCTAACAGAGAAATGTCTGCGATTTGTTAGCCTCCATATATTCCGGTTCTTTTCTATTTTTCTTGTCTCACAATCGCATCTGAAAGGACCGAAATGCCCCTTTCTTTCGTTCCCTCTTCCTTTCTCCCCCTGTCGACGAGCTGCAACTCCTAACGTCAATGGTGGTTCGGAATACCACCAAAACTTTCGTTAGTTACTCAATCTACGGTTCACGTCCATTATCTCGTCACTGACAACAGTGTTTTGCACCTCTTCTTTTCTATTTGGTTCAGCCTTCCTCTCCAATCCCCTTCCATTGCCATTGCTCTACTCTTTCTTAAGCGACCCCATCCCAACAATATCCCAATGATTTCAATGGTGGTGCTAGTTTGCCAGACGAGGCTTCTAATGGAGTCTGTGTGGAGATGTTGACGCTGGCACCTTGCTCCTGCCAAGGGTGAGCTCGACGCACCACTTATTTGGGTGCCATCTAGTGGAGCACGATGCTGCCCCTACCCTGCAGCTAGAATGGGAGGAGGATCCCATCGACAAAGTGCTCGTTCATGTAGGACGGTGACGCAACGGGGGGTTGGCGTTGATGGGCCATGACTCGAACTCTGGTGAGCACGTGCTGGGGGCAACTGGTTTAGTTTGGTTCCTTGGGAGCAAAAACAAATAAAATACCAAAATACGGTTAGAGTGATAAAACTCAGCTATTTTCATTTTAGGAGTGGCAAGTCATCAAGAGAAAACTTATCGGTGGCAAATCGTAAAACACAGATAGTAGCAAAGGCAAATTATAAATTTGCCCTTTGTTTCGTTGGAAAACAATGGTGGTGTCAAATGCTTCTTCCTTTTTTTAGGGGCTTGGTTCTCCATTTTATTTTAAGAAAAAAGTGATTAGTATAGGTAATCTGGCCCCGATCGGTTGGGCTTCAGCTTCTGGCTTATTTTTCACTATTAATAAATTTCGTCTTTTTCTGAACTTTTGGCTTTTTGTTGAGCTTTTTTGCTGGTTCTTTTTTTCCCGTATGTGTTTGTATTATACGTAATGGGCTAACATATTTTTTATATATTTTTTTTAATTTTTTAAATTTAATTATGCTAAATAAGACTCTGTCAGCTACAGTGTTTTTTTCAACCAGCTACAGTATTTTCAGCCATAGGCCACCAAAAAAAGCCCAAATGATTACGTGGAAGGAAATTTCTTATGGAAGTGTCATTTTCTTTATAATGGATGAGTTCTTTTCAGCTTATGGTTTACGGCTTTTTGCCTTATAGCTTCTCAAAAACAAATAAATAGGATGGCTTTCCGTCGCCATTTCGAATTGGTTTATTGGGACTAATGAGGATATCACTATTATGAAGGCTTCATCTACACAATCATCAACTCGATCATTATATTCAAATAACAATGACAATGACAAGACCAGTATTGGTCCAATGGTTGAAGCATTGTAACAATTGTACAAGGGACCAATCACTCAAGCTAGAGCAAGGGAACTCATTAAATAGATAAACCTTATCCTATGTTTCTTTTATTTCACTGCTAAGGATAGTTTGCTACATAATGCTTCCACTTTATATATTCTTAGGTTATTAGGTGAGCAAGAACTTGGTGCTACCAAGCGGGGGGTGAGGGAGGTTGCTGTATCAAGAGAAGGTCCAGAAGAAGTAGACAATGACACTTTACTTATATCAGTGGGAAAAGCCACCAAGATGCTGGAATCAAGCTTTCAAGCTCCAAATTGAAAATTGGAGAAGACTACACTTTGGAAGCTCAATTGTGCCTAGTCTTCAATTTGAGTCCATTGGAGTTTTTGGCCAAGCTCCATGTGACAAGCTATTTTGTATCTATAACAAGACATATTAAGGGTGTTTTGAGTTTCAGTATTCGTTTTGGTTTAGTTTTGAGGTGATGGCGATGCCGAAGCTTCAAACGGGTTGAAAATGAATACTTAGGCTGCAAGGGAAGTTGAGCTATTGTCAAGGGTGTTGTGCACCAACCTCACGGGCCAGTCACCACATGGGCCCACCTCATGGGCACACTATCCTAGGCAACCATCTAGCCACTTCTTATTGTTTTTGTTTTAAATTAGAAATTAGAATTGGATTTGAGTTGTTTTCCTACTTTGAGTCCGGCTAGGCTTGTATGAGGGTATAAAGCCTTGGCCACCGTCCCCTGTAGCCCTCGAACGTTAATTTTGAGTCAAAGCAATTTCTTGCTCTTTAGTTTATGCCATGCGCTACCATGAGAGTTGGGAAGCCGACTAGTTAGTGTTCTACCAAATTATTGGTTACCAATGTTTTTGTTTTTCCTCACGGACTAACAAGTTGTCCTTCTTGGTGTGGTGAGAAGATAGAGATCCAAAGCATGTTGCTTGTTGAATTCTAGTACATGGGAGTTTGTAATTGAGATAGACAATCGTGTGCTTTTGTTCATCAGAATACATAGGATTTTAGGTTAGCCTCATATTTACCCTTCAAGAGAGATCCTACGTCGTGAAGATTGGGCACTCCCGTATCATCTTGATATCAGAACGCTGGGTTGACACGGTAGGATAAATCTTTTACCCTAGTTTAGTTTTTATTTTCTGTCCTATGTACAAGCCAAAAAAATCCTAGACTTAGTTTTTCAATTCATTGCATCTTGTGAGTTGTGTTAGTTTTTGATCCGTTAGTTTCAATTGCATAGTTGTTGTCCATTGCATCTCGTATTTCCTTCGCGTTGCTTGATCGTTCTTTTAGGGTTCTTAGTTTTCGCATCTACAATAGAAAATTTGTGAGTTAGAACTCCTCTAATCCACACACAAAAAAATCATTATGGTTTAGACTCCCTAAATCACAACAAAAAAATATCCCCTTATCTCACTTGAGTTGTTGGATCTCCTAAAATCCAAATATAGTGTGGTTGTTCTTGCAACTTTGCATCTACGATCGTGTTCTAAGCTAGGGCTTGCGTTGGAAGTGTCCCAGATATGTACAACACATTTATAGAGCCTTCCATTGAGTTTGATTTGGAATCCATCAAAGAAACCGTATGGAACTTTCCAAAAAGTGGTCACCTTTCCAAAAGTTGAAGAGTGCATCAAACTTACGCCAAATCCATTGAAAATTGGTGGAGTCCTTATACATATAGCCACAAACTTCTAAAAAAATTCAACAAGTTTGGCCCATGGAATTGAAAGATATAGTGGTTTTAAGTTGAGTCTGAGTCAGTTTCTAGTCCGAGTTAGATTCCGATTTTGAGACACCTACAGTAAAACAGGCATAACATTGCATATGGTGTCTGTTTTCAATGTTCTAGTACTCATTGAAATGCTAACGACAAGGCTGGTTCTTTCTTCAACCATCTAAGACCCCCAAAATCAGCCATTTTCAGCCTTGAATTTGCATTGCAAGTTTTTTGTTTCTGTTTTTACCAATTTTTGTTGTCTTCCCTTCGGAATTTGGGTTTCACCTCAATTGCAAAGTTGTACATCTCATCAAAACCTTTCAAATGAGCATATATAAGCCATATAAAACTTTACTATTTCATCATTTGAGACTAGCTGTTGTTTACTGCTTAAACTAGAGGGTTGTTTACATTGCACCGTTACATTGTCTTTGTGCTCTACATCGTGTGAGCAATCTTGTGCCGTAGATAAAAGTTTGAGTAGTGGCTAGCGTTTCTCTTAGCACTTGGTGTGAGACTTCCTTTGCTTACATCAAATCACATTTATCATTGTGTGTTTGCATCACTTATATCTTGGACATTGCAACTAGGTTTTGATAACTTTGTGGATTGTTTACTAGCTTTATAACATCTTATGCATCTGAATTGTGGTAGGATTGTACACTAACCCTATCCTGGGTCCACATAAACTTGGTGAATGCAGCTTCTATGATTGGTTTGCAGCTAGTGACACCTTTGGCTTATTTTCTCATCATCCAGGTAAGTGATATTGCTATTCATAGGAATTGACAAGATACTTGGCCGGTGGTAGCATTAGGTGTTCCTTTGTGTAGTATACATCGTTTGTGTTATTTTTTTCCTGTGCTAACCATGTCAGGGGACAGATCAGCTGAGGAGCGTTCTCTAGGGAATCGCTTTGCTAACATGAATGACGTCAAGCGAATTATAGAGGGGTTTAATGAAGTGCTTGAGGAGATTCGTGCTGATTTATAGGAACTAAAAGAATGGCATAACAATTCTGTAACTAACCCTGTTATAGGTGAAAACACAATGGTGGAGCGTGAACTCGATGAGACCGATGTTGAGATGGCTGCTCGAGTTTACCGAGAGGAAGAAGAAGTAGTTCACAAGCATGAAGAAGATGCTTGCCTTGCTTGTCAACACCAGCATGAAGACCAAGCACGCCTACAACAATAAGCACATCTACCTCGCACACCGCAGGATGTACATTTGCTTCCACCAGGAGCCGCACGTGAGTGAGCCGCTCCATGTGGTGGCGCCCGTGGAGGCTCCCTAGGAGAAGGGCTTGGTCGCTGCGAGCCAAGCTCTGACGATGATGATGGGCACTATGTTGATGCCTTTGAGGAGGACTACGATGCCAATTGGGCATCGATAGATCACGGCCACCATCGCGGCCGTGCTGGATGTGTTCCAGTGCCACGGGAGGAGGATCCTCTCACTAAGGTAAAAAAATCACCATGCCTAAATTTGTTAGTGGTGCAGATCCAAGAGAATACCAAAAATGGGAGCTGCGTGTGGAGAAGACCTTCCGTATGCACGATTTCAGCATGGGCTGAACCGCAACATTTATGAGTTAATCAACTTTCAGCCATATTCTATTATGACTGAACTACAACACTTAGCGATCAAAGTAGAAAAGCAGCTTCAAGAAGAGGCACTATTGCAATCCAGGCACAACACCTTCACTCCCAAGATGAGCCGTCCATCTACCTCAACCTACGTGCCTAGAGATAGGCCCAAGATAGACATCAATAAAGGTATGTTTAGCAAACCTTCGAATTCCAATATGCAATCATATGCTGTGTCTAATACTTCGAATATGAAATCTACTCATCACCTAGTGGTAAACCTACTAGTTCATCCAAATCATTACAACCTTCTGCTAGTTCTAACACTAAAATAAGTGTAATTCAATGTTGGCGTTGTCAAGGATGTGATCATTATTCTCATGAATACCCTAATGCTAAGGTTATGATTGTCACTGAAACTGGTTAGGATTATGCTTCTAATTCTAAAAATGAACCTAGTCCATTTGATGATAATAACACTAAGAATGGATCTGATTCTAATGATTAATGTCCTAGTGAAGGTGAATTTACTTTGGTTGTTACGCCATGTTTATCAATGCTTATTAAAGAAGACAACCAATCTCAATGTTATAATTTGTTCATAAATAGTGCTAAAGTGAAAGATACTAATGTCAAAATAATCATTAATAGTGGCTCATGCCAAAACCTTGCTAGTGTTGAGATGTGTGAAAAGCTTAACATGAAATTGCTTAAACATCCTGATCCATATTGTGTGCAATGGTTTCGTGAGGGAAGCCAAGTTAAAATTCAGCACTATGTGGAAGTTCCTTTTAAGGTTAATAAGTATGAGGATACCGTTTTATGTGATGTTGTTCCTATGATAGTATGTCATTTACTGCTAGGCCATCCATGGTTATTTGATCACAATGTATAACATGATGGACGAGCAAATACTTATAGCTTGAAGTGGGAAGGTAAGAACAAGGTTTTACTACCGCTTACTCCTTCTCAAATACAAGCCGCTGAACAGAAATGCCAGGAGAAATCACAACTTGTTGTTTAGCAAGGTAAGACAAACGTAAGCACTGGAAAGATTTTGATTGCAATTAAAAAAGATCTAAAAGAGGTGAGCAATGATCCTAGTGTTATGCACTTTGTTCTTGTTTATAAGGACACTAAGATTATGCTTACAACTAATGATCTAAACACTCTAATTAGTTCTATCCGCTTGTTGCTGTAGGCATATGACGACGTTTTCCCTAAGGAGGCGCCACCTGGACTTCCACTACTTCATGGGATCGAGCACCATATCGACTTCATGTCAGGTGCCTCGCTACCGAACTGACCGCCGTACCGCACCAATCCAACTGAAACTAAGGAAATACATCGACAAGTGTAAAAGCTTTTGGACAAAAGGTATGCATGCGAAAGCCGTTCTCCTTGCGCTGCTCCTGTTATTCTTGTTCCTAAGAAGTATAGTACATGGAGAATGTATGTTGATTATTGTGCTATCAATAATATCACTGTTAGGTATCGTCACCCTATACCTAGGCTTGATGATATGCTACATGAGCTTAGTAGAGCACCCATTTTCTCAAAAATTGATCTAAAAAGTGGATACCACTAGATTTGCATGAAATCAGGAGATGAATGGAAAACTACTTTTAAAATAATGTTTGGATTGTAGGAGTGGTTAGTCATGCATTTTGCTTTAACTAATGCACCCAGTACATTCATGCATTTGATGAATCATATTTTAAGAGTTTTCATTGGTCACTTTGTGGTAGTCTAGTTTGATCATATTCTAATATATAGCAAAACCATGGCCGAACACTTAGATCATTTGAAACAAGTGCTTGATGTGCTTAGAACTGAGAAGCTATTTGCTAACTTTGCTAAATGCATGTTTTGCACTAATAAAGTAGTGTTCCTTGGGTTTGTTATTTCCAGACATGGAATTGAAGTTGATAACTCTAAAATTGACGCAGTTAAGAATTGGCTTGTTCCTATTAATGTGAGTCAAGTGCGTAGTTTCTATGGTCTTGCTGGCTTTTATTGTCGATTTGTGAAAGATTTCAGTACTATTGCTGCTTCGTTAAATGAATTGACAAAAAAGGGAGTGTCTTTTGTGTGGGGTGGCACAACAAGGAGATTTTGATACTCTAAAAACAAAGCTCACAGAAGCGTCACTACTAACTTTACCTAATTTCACTAAAACTTATGAGATTGAATGCGATGCTAGTGGAATAGGTATTGGTGGTGCTCTTATGCAGAATGTAACCCAATTGCTTATTTTTCTAAAATATTGCATGGAACTCAGCTAAATTATCCTGTTTATGATAAGGAGCTCTATGCATTGGTACATGTTCTTGAAACCTGGCAACTTTACCTATGACCTAATGTTTTTGTCACACATTCTAACCATGAATCTCTCAAATATTTGAAAGGCCAATCTAAGTTGAACCGTAGACATGTTAAGTGGATGGAATTTGTAGAAATCTTTTCCATATGTTGTTAAGTATAAGAAGGGCAAAGATAATGTTGTTGTTGATGCTTTATCTCGAAAGAGCATTCTTTTAACTCAATTGGATACTAAGATGCTTGGTTTAGAGAGTTTGAAAGAGTTATATTCTATTGATTGCGATTTCGTTGAACCCTTTGCTCATTGTTCACATGGGAAAGGATGGGATAAATTTTATGTTCATGATGGTTCTTGTTTTGCGCTAATAAACTTCATGTTCCAGATTCGTTCGTTCGTTTGTTCCTTGTGCAGGAATCGCGTTGCAGGGAATTGATGGGACATTTCTGGTGCGAGAAGACGTTAAGCATTATGGCCAATCACTTCTACTGGCCGAAGATGAGACATGATGTTGAGCAGGACGTACAGCGGTGTATCACATGTCGCAAAGCTAAATCAAAACTAAATCCACGTGGTTTGTATACTCCTCTTCTGGTTCCTACAGTTCTTTGGAAAGACATTAATATAGATTTTATTTTGGGATTGCCTAGAACTAAGAGGGGGAGGGATTCAGTATTTGTTGTTGTGGATAGATTCCTAAAAATAGCATATTTTATTCCCTGTCATAAGAGCACGATGCGTTACATGTAGCTGACTTATTTTTTAGGGAGATAGTGTGTTTGTATGGCATACTGAAGATTATTATTTTTGATCGTGACATAAAGTTCATGAGCTACTTTTGGTACACATTATGGGCTAAGCTTGGCGCAAAGTTGTTGTTTTCCACAACTTGTCATCCACAAACTGATGCGCAAACTAAAGTGGTGAATCATACTCTGAGAACGATGCTATGTGATACGGGGTCGCCCGATCTTCTTGACGTAGGATCAAGATACTCACGTGGATTTGATGAACCGTAGTGATCCCCCATTGCCAATGCAAGAGTTAGCACTCTATAATTCGCCCAACCTCACGTGCTGAACTTCACGACCACCGATGAAGTTCTATCGCGCTCCCAATTCCCAGCGGAAAGGTTGAACGATCTTGATTTCTGCGAACTCCCAATTCCCTCATGTTGGTTTGGCCAACAGAAAGAACAAGAGTATTCTATTATCAAAAGTGGTCTAAATTTTACAGGGGTGGTGGTTATCTTTTAAAGATATAAAAGAGGTGGAGAGTCGGTCAAACACTTGGAGGCCGAATAGGACTCGATTACAAAGCCCTAGGCCCACTTTGATTCAGACTGAAAAAAGTGACGTGACTCGTTTCATAGTTTTTGATCGACTCGTAGGGAATTTGGAGTTGAGTCCAAATCCATCTGAAAAGTAGACTTCAAGAGCTTTCTATAGACTACAAGGACACCTCAATCGGACTCCGTTTGTAAAAGTTATGGCCGTTTTAGTAGGTGCTTATTGGGTTGTCCCGAACCGAATCCGAATTGAGTTCTGAGTTGAATCTGAGTTTGAATTCGGTTGTACATGTGGGAGGTCCGAATTGGGCTTCAAAATCTTGTCCAAAACTTGGGCTTTAAGTTCTTGGGCTTCTCCCCTTTTGCTCTTCCACTACATGGGCTTCTTTCCTCCTTGATCAGCTGTATGGGTTGTTTGGCTTTCTCCTTTCCATCCCCATAGGTTTTGAGCTTTTTGTTCTTGGTAGCAAATATGATTACCCTCCTTGTGCTCCTCCATTGCTTTGGCCTTAGAATCATCATAATATTCAAACCTAATAATAAACAAGAATTTGGCATAAGGTAGTATATCATTCCCACGAATAGAAGAAAATTCATTAAGAAACAAATTCACCTGATAATATTTAATGCGGCTCAAAACTTCTTTCCAGTGAAATAATGTATTTGACTGAAAAGTGCTAAGCATGTGCGTATCCACATCACTATGAACCATGATAAAGAAGAATTTGAGAGAATGAAAAGATTGTTTACCACATGTTGAGTTTGCATACAATAGGGCGGTACACTCTACAACTCAACTCTCTCCATTTGAAATTATTTATGGTTTTTGAGCCACATACACCATTGGATTTACTGCCATTGCCTTTAAATGAAAGTGTTAATATTGATACTTCTAAATGTGCTGATTTTGTAAAATGTATACATCTGAAAACTAAGGAAGAAATAGAGAAAAAGGCACGTCACATTACTAAAAAATGAAATAAAAACAGAAAACAAATGATCTTTGAACCTGGTGATCTTGTTTGGTTACATCATCACAAAGATAGATTTCCTGAGAAAAGAAAGTCTAAGTTGATGAATCATAGAGATGGTCCATTCAAAGTGCTTGAAAGAATAAATGATAATGCTTACAAGTTAGAACTACCTAGCGATGTTATGGTACTAGTGCTCTATTCATTGTTGCAGGTTGTTGCCTTTGTTTGGTTCTACCAACCTTGTAGAGTCGAGGTCGACTCCTTTTCAAGAGGAGGGATGATGAGGACATCACTATTATGAAGGCTTCATCTACACAATCATCACCTCCATCATCATATTCAAGTAACAATGACAATAACAAGACTAGTGTTAATCCAATAGCTAAAGCTTTGCAATAATTGTACAAAGGATCAATCACTTGAGCTAGAGTAAGGAAACTTACCAAACATGTGAATCTGATCCTAAGTTTCTTTGATTTCACTACTAAGGACAACTTGCTACCTAATACTTCCATTTATGTATTCTTAGGTTATTAAGTGAGCAAGAACTTAGTGCTACCAAGCGGGAGGTGAGGGAGGCTGGCACATCAAGAGAAGGTCTAAAAGAAGGAGATGATGACACTTCACTTATATCAACGAAAAAAGCCACCAAGATGCTAGAATCAATTTTTCAAGCTCCGAATTGAAGATTGGAGAAGACTACACTTTCGAATCTCGATTGTGCCCAGTCTTCAATTTTGAGTCCATTTGAATTTTTGGCCAAGCTCTATGTGACATGGGCTAGTTTTTGTCTATAATAAGATATATTAAGGGTATTTTGGGCTTTAGTATTTGTTTGGGTTTAGTTTTGAGGTGATGGCAATGCTCAAGCTTTAAACACACTGAAAATGAATACTTTGACCGCAAGGGAAGTTGGGTTGTTGTTAAGGGAGTTGTGCACAACCCTCATTGGTCAGCCACCACGTGGGGCCCACCTCATGGGCATACAAACCAAGGCAACCATCCAGCCACTTCTTATTGCTTTCATTTTAGATTAGAAATTAGAATCAGATTCAAGTTATTTTCCTACTTTAAGTTTGGCTAGGCTTGTATGAGGGTATAAAGCCTTTGCCACCGTCCCCTGTAACCCTTGAACGTTAATTTTGAGTCAAAGCAATTTCTTGCTCTTTGATTTATGCCATGCATTGCCATGAGAGTTGAGAAGCCAACTAGTTAGCGTTCCACCAAATTATCGGTTACCAATATTCTTGTTGTTCCTCACAGACCAACAAGTCATTCCTGGTGTGGTGAGAAGACAGAAATCCACAGCATGTTGCTAATTGGATTCCAGTACATAGGAGTCTGTAATCGAGACAGACAATCGTGTGCTTCCTTTCATCAGAATCCACAGGATTTCAGGTTAGCACCATATTTACCCTTCAAGAGAGATCCTAAGTCGTGAAAATTGGACACTCCCGTATCAGGGATAGTCTTTTTGAAGCTGTTTATTGGTTTATCGACATTGGGTTTATTCATACAAGCACTCGCACTAATGCCAAAAACCATAAGCCATAACCATAAGTCATAGTAAAAAAGAATCCACCCAATAGCTTTGTCATAGTTAGCAGCAAAAACATCATCCAAATTGCCACCTAGCCATTCCTGGGTTAGCCATTCCCGGTTTGGTGTGGGAGTCTCATGTTCCAAATATCTCTTAATTTTAGTGAGGTGCAAATACGCATAAGTGCATGCATTTGTTAACAAAATTTAGAAGCTATAATGATATGTACTTGGAAACAGAGTTAGTGGAATATTTCTTTAGATATATTTTGATAATTTTTCAATTTGAATTGCAAAATGAACAGGAACATTTGTTTTGAATTGTGTATGTTGTCTATACTTGGAGTGATCTCTAATAAATAAGTTAGAGCAATGACAAATTGGAGAAGACTAGAAATACTAGTGTTCCAAAAATTGGCCAAAGTGGGCAACACCGCATATTGTTATTCGATTAACAACACACATATGATTGGTTTTCATGTGAAACCATTGTTTTGACCATTCTGATGGAGAAGTAATGCAATCACCAACATGCATTTCCTCCATTTCAGATATTCGTAGGATTGACTTTTTATATCGCTAAAATTCTAGTTGGATTATAAATTTCTACAATGTTTAGTTATGCAGTTATGTTGGCAAAGTACTTTAATATTGTACAACTAAGTGTGTTTGGAAAAGGAGATTTTGTGGAATGTAGTTTAAATTTCAGCTAAAATCCTAAGGATTTGAATCCAAAACCCCTTTATGAAAATAGGCCCTAAAAAATTGACTGGAAACCCTACAATTGATGCAACCATAGGGGACTTTGTCTGGAGATATGGATGAAAAGTGGGTATGAATTATCCGTATTATACGGTTACCGTATTCGATAGGATGTGAATATGGTATAGATTTCCCATCCGATTAACAATTTCTATCTTATTCGTATTCATATTCGAATTCACATAAAAGATATGGATGCAAATATGATATAGAATTTTACCATCTGAAATGTTATTTTATCCGAACTATCCGTATCCGTATTCGATGAAGCAATATGCATATTTTATTACAATACGACTAATTAGTTGGACAAGTTTTTTAATTGAATATGAATTCATGTTTCTTTAGGTGAAGTAAATGTATTAGAATGATTAAGCATAATTGTATGAGGATAAAATATCATTAATATCTTCATACAACATAAGTTATGAGGACATCTGGATCCGACCGAATTGAGTAGATATTCGATTCGAATTTGTATTTGTTATAATATTCAATTTGTATTCGCATTTGAGAATATTCAGATTCATATTCATTTACAAATATAAAATACAAATGTAGTTTGGGCACTATTAGATCCGTTTTCACCCCTATTCGTAGGCCTTCTGAGGGTAGAGAAAAAGAAAAGAAAACATTGATGTAGCTAAAGAAGAGGAAAAGGTTCATTTTTCAAACTTTAACTATGGCCAAAATCCAAATTTCAACCTCTAACTCTGAAAGACTAAAATCATTTACTTTTCACCTTCGAACTATAAAAAAATGTTCCTTTCTCACTTCTAGGTTAGTTTCACAAGTGGTTTTTATCATGTTGGTGGAGAAGTCACCAATTTTAGCTTATGTTGCATCCCAGGCAATGGAGGCACAAATAAAAGGGAGTGGATATTTATACCTGGACCCATCAGTACCACATGTCAGCTCCATACCCTTCTTCCTCCCCAGCTTCCTTCTCCCATTCTTCTCATCCTCTTCCCTCTCTTTGCTCTGCTTGCTTCCAACCACTGCCAATGATGGGACTGCATTGTCCTCTCTCATGCCTGGCCCTCGGCTTAATCCACCATGAGGATGTCAGTGTTACCTCTCGCAAGCGGAAGTACAATGGTGCCTCGGCATAGCCTTGCTTCGTCCTAACAGCTAGGCGTGAGAGATATGTTGTGATGTTTGCTAGGGGTAACACTCCGCTCCTTCACCGCATTTGGTGATCATTGCGTTGTCACATTATTTTCGTTGGCAACCACTGTTTTTGACCATCTAGCCACCATTACTATGTTCACCTGTCGCCGTCACTACTACTTGTTGCCACTGGCACATCTCTGACTCCCCTCTCGCTAAACCACCACGACCATCGGGTTTTGTTGCATCGTGTGCATTCTGTTTTACCATATCTCTGATGCCATGACACCTCACCCTCACCATTGGGCACTTCCACCGAGGTATTTTCCCATCCAGAGGAAGTAGACTTCTTCTCTCTGTCTCCATGTCTCTTACATGTGGGCCCCTCTTTACTTTTGTTTGCTAATTCAATGCATATATTGCTAACACGAGTGCCACATAGGCATACACTTGTCTATTAGGATGTCACATAAATCAAAACCACTTCAACTTTAGCGCCACATAAGCCAAAACAACCATGGTTTAGACTAAGGATATGTTATGCACTGATTTTATGAGTTAGAGGATGTAACGTGAACGGTTTTAGAATTGCGGAACCATGGCTTAGACTAAGGGTATGTTTTGTTTGAGAGTGCAAAGTGAATAGTTTCAGAATTGTGGGTTGAAATTCAGACTCAGGCCATAATTGAAGGATGAAAAAATAGATTTTTTTCCTAAAGAAAATAAAGGTAATCGCTCCCTTTCCACCTTGTTTGATACGAGGGGTTCGTTTTTTATCTGAATGTCCAGATTTTGTGTAGCAGTTGTGCAGTCGTTGAAGAACTGCAAAAGTCTAGGTCCTTTCAAAAATATTTCAATGACAGATCTATTAATATTATTCAATCTAAATATTTTTGTATACATTCAGATGAAGTTAGAAAAGATTAAATGCGCACGAACCACATAGACTTAGCGAGAGGTACGTGACGATGATTCTGGAGGAAGTACTTGGTAATGCTACTCTTTTCTCCTCCATTTATGCAGTCTTAAGATGCCTGTGGGGACAAAATAACCTCACTCTTTTGCCAAATAGTCCAATCCTTGGGAGATTTTGGGGAAGTTCATAAATTTTTAGAGGACTGCCACCACAAAAATTAATAAGTCTATATTTGACTCTACGGACTACAAGTTCATTCTCGATCCCTATATTACACTCGCCTTCAATCTAGCAGGAAGGGATTTTTTTTTACATGCCATTGTAAAGTTTCCGACTCGTTAATCTGCCATTGCAAAAGCGTGGTCTACTTATGTGCCGCGCCTTTTGTAAAATAATCCCGTCCATGCCATTGTTGACTGTTTTTCAGCAGTCCAACCGTGAGGAAGGTGTGCAAAGACCATTTCACCCCATCGTCCTCATCTCTCCGTCCTCCTTCCCCTTCTTCTCCACCGGCACGGCGGCGCCTCCTCCTCCATTTCCCCTTCTTCTTCATCGCCAGATAGTGGGCATGGACTCCACAGCAGTCTTGGACGCCGGGGGATTCTCGCACGGACGGACGGCGCCGAAGCAGCCAGCCTCGATCTGGGCGAGCTGGTCCAGGAGGCGCTCGAAGCTGGAGCCCATCAAGAAGTCGGACACGCTCTCTGCTAATGGGGCGGAGGCCAGAGCCCGCATCGTCGTCATAGAAGAGCTCGAAGCAGCTCGTGGCACCGGGAACCTCGTTGCCGCCGGGATGACCGCGGATCACCAGAGCACGATGATGGGGTTGTACAGCGAGCGGCCACCGTAGGCGGCGGCGTGCCGATTGTGGCGGGGGCGGAGCTCGTTCCCATGGAGGGCGCGCGGCCTGCCGCCGGCCTCCACGCGGCGGCAGACATAGGCCGAGACCGCAGCACGGCGCAGCGACGCATCCATCTCCTCGAGGAAGCCGCCGTGGCAGTCGGGGCAGACGATCCTGGGCTCCCCCTGTGGCGCGGCACAGATGAGGCGCTCGCAGCTGTAGCACCGGTAGGACGGCGGTGAGGACTCCTCGTGTTATTGATTGCCGATAACACGAAGACGATTATATTATTTTTATATTTATAATTTTTTAAATAATATATTATTTTGTCTCTTAAATAAATATCTTTCGTACTGATCATCAAGTATATGACTTATTCATAACACTTTTTATTCATATTTTGATGTTATTTTAATTTATTTCTGATCTTATATCTTACGGGACAATTATAATTTACAGATCAGCATATGTATTGATTGATGATCATATTTATAGATGAGGATATGTGATATCAAATCAATAATGTGGACACATGTTAGAGAACATGATGTTGGAATGACCCACCATGAGACACTCCGGGAATTATTATATTCTTATGTGTTATCGGTTGCTCTCACACAGTGTATGTAGGATCATTAAACCTGAGATTGTTATTATTTCTTACATATGTAATACTTTACTTAGGTATTACCAAACACTACTCCGTGACTAGGTGGTCATAAAGGTAGCTTTCGAGTTGCGGAGGAATATGAGTGATCAAGATGAAATTTGTCCCTCCTATATAACAGGATAGATATCTTTGGATCTCTCGATATGGTTGGTTTAATGAAGTACATAGCTATGCCGAATATGGTTGATGAGTCAATCACAACTGAATAATCCACTATATGTTCGAGTGAAGGATCGGACTATCATATGATGACATGCTTCTTGCCTTGAGTTCGATATGATATTATGAGGCAAAGGGATCAATACATAAACACTATATAAGTTCGTCTGATATGATCTTTATGTATGTTTGGGAGTCATTATGTTTGGGACCACTACCGACTTATGAATTGGAAAGGGGTTTTTGGCCCATAGCCAAATATACAAGAATCTATAGGGTCACACACTTAATGGGCTGGAATGATAAGGGTTCGGATGATAGTCTTCGAGTAAGATACGATCTTTACTTGTATCAGATAAAAATCCGATTGAAGGCTATATAAGGAGATGTGCAGGGGCTGATGGAGGCATACCGAAACACACCGTCGGAACCATAGCCGCCACGTCTCATAACCCTTGCCATGCGCGCTGGTCTTAGCATATCGACGAATGGTGTTCCATCCCTAGATATATGGATCTCGATAGAGGCGCTGCTATGAGTGCGGCACTGATCAAGACGATCGTGAGGAGGAGACGGTTAGCCAGAGGACGATCGACTACTACCACTACACCGACGTGCTCTACATTAAATCGACTGCTTCAACTCTACTTCTGCTGCACTGCGTGTCTAGTGGTAACGATCTATGATCTCTTACTCGCATGACTTTTTATTTTACGTGGTAGAAAATTTTAATCTATACTAGTATAATCTACCATATCCAACACCTCCAACGTCATGGTGGGTGAGGAGGAATCCATCAAGACACCCCCTCCCCCAAAAGCTAGTTAGCCTCGAGCTTTGATCAAAAGATTGAAATCTCATATCCAACCAAGAGATCACAATAAAAGAAAAAACTGGATTTTTTCCTCGGTGGATCAGACGTAAAGGAGCGATCCAGCCAGCGACAGAACAGAGCAAAAATTAATGGCGGCACAAAAGCGGGGGAAGCGGGCAAGGTGGGAGGAGGCAACATAACCCTAGAGAACAAAAGTAAGAGGACAGGAAGGTGGGGATTGATTAGGGGCAGCGGGAAGAGAGATGGGGAGGCGAGCATGGTGGTTTGGATGCTTCCATGGGGTTGAGTCTAGATAGGATAGGAGGGAGGGGGCGTGGAGTAGGAAGAACACGAGGGTAATATGGACATTTTGGAAAAATCTGGCATGTAAAATCTAGCGAGTCGACGATAGAGCCATAAAGCTATAAAGGGTAAGGTTTTGCGTAGCAATAGTATGTAAGTAGGGCTGTAAAAAAAACTTAAGACTCGCGAGCTAGTTGAGCTCGGCTCGTATTAGGCTTGATTTGAGCTCGACTCAAATTTTAAACGAGCTGAACTCGAGCTTGATCTCGAGCCCATGAGCTTCATTGAGCTGAGCTCGAATAGTTTATAAGCCTTGATTCGAGCTTAAATAGTGATATATATTAACTCTTATGGAGCTTACTTGAGCCAAACTCAAGCTTGAGCTTTTTTATTGTTAAAAATTAGTGTATGTTTGAATTATTTTAATTGTTATCGAGCTTACTTAAGCCGAGCTCTAACTCGAACTTTTTTTATTGTTGAAAATTAGTGTATAATAAATTATTTTAATTGTTACTAGTTTCAACGAGCCAAGTTCGAACCCAGGTCCAGACTTGAACCCTAACTCGAGCTCGGTTCGAACTTCTACCGAGTTCGAGCCTTGAAGGCCAGACTCACTCGAGCTCGGCACATTTATAACCCTACATGTAAGGGAACGTTTGTTTTTGCAATGACAGATCAGGGATTCAGAAATTGTGTAATAGTATATAACTTTTTTCCTAACAGGAAATTCCACACGGCCAAAAATACTCTTGCATGTCCTCAGCTACTATAACACGACTTGAAGGATAATACTCCCTCTAATCACAAATATATGTTGTTTTAGAATACGTGCAGTCAAACTTTCAAAACATTGACTATATATGTCTTTTTAAATATTTAAATTGGATACATAAAAATCATATGTATATATTTGTCTCGAAGAATACTTTCATAATATTATAATTTTATTGGGTTTTATAAATATATTGCAATGTAAATTAGTGGATAAAATTACGTTTTGGAGACTTTGTCGATGTTCAAAATGACATATAATTATAACCGGAGAGAATAAGTGTTTCCCTTCAAATCTTATTGTGTCTTCAGTATTTTTTTTTCTCACAGTTGAATGATAATGGATAAAATGGGAAAAACAGAAAAGTGTCCTTTGATTTTTAACCAAAATCCTGTACGCGTCTTACACGATTGGATCTCGTTGGACGACCATCAGAAGGTGGAATATCCTGTAGGCTTCATCCCTTGCCCAAAAATGGTTAGGCAATAGTAATGATGTGTTGAGTCAACCGATCGACAATTATGTTAGTGAGCCAGCAAGGACTGTGAGTAGAGATGGCAACGGGCACAAATTCGCTGGGTTTTGTTATCATAAACACGTGCTCATGAAAGTTGGACGTGCCCGCTAAATAACCTATGCCCGTGATGGGTGCAGATTTTTGCCCAGACTCATGCCCACTCGGGTAACGGGTACCCACAGGTCACTCGTGCCCGACAACAGCTGTGCAGATTACAGACAGTGCAGTGCTTAGCAAGTCAACAATAAGTTCAATTTATATGCTACTATGCATGAAACAAGCAACGACAAACGAAAAACAAAATGAGAAGACAATCTTTAAGGGAGCAATTTTACTGCATGAACTTTGGCAATCACTCATACATTCCTCTAATTTCAGTACATACAAACCACATTCTTACCCCAAAGAACGCACGATGTTGCCCCCCGCAGGTGAAGTCGGAGAGACGGGAGGCAGTCTGTTCTTGGTCGTTGCAGCAGCCGCAGACTTGACGAGGTGTCCGTTCTTCTTAGCAACTACGCCAGGCTTTGGCTTGGTCACTCCCACGCGGGCGCGCTGCTTTGGATTGGAGGGGCCGACACCGACAATTAAAGCTTGGGACGGAGGGGTGGCCGGTGGCGGTGAGTCTCCGGCTTGGACAGGACGAACTTGTGGTGGAAGAACTGGGGCAACAGCTTGCGGATCTACTTGGTGGCCATCCTTGCCTTTCTCCTTCGGGTCCGGCGACGATCGGTCAGCTTCGGATGCGCCCCTTCGAAAAGGGATCGTCGGTTGCGGGGTCAGTAAAGCGAGCTGCAACAATGGTTAATAGAGAGGAGGAAGAAGTTCACCGGCCATCTTCGTTAGAGCCGGAGGGCGGCGCCATGGCCAAGGGTCTACTGCTGCGATGCGCGTTGGCTGCGGCGTGGGGGCGGCGGGCTGAACTGGAAGGCGACGGCGAGTGTGTGCGGGAGGGCCAGCGTGTGGCGAGAGTGGCGGGAGCAGGAGCGGAACGGGAGGGCGAGCGGAGAGCCAGAGACCGAGCGCGGAGCTCCAGATGCGCCGTTGCTGCGGCGGCTGTTGAATCGGGGTGGGGAGGAGTGAGTAGTGACCGACCGACCGAGTGAGTCTGAGTGCTAGGGTTATACTAGAGATGGGTTGGGTTAGTTTGCTATGGGGCATTGGGGCTAATGGGCTGTGCTGGTTTGCCTGGGAACTTGGGTTTATAACTCCTATGGATCGGGTTTATATTACCCATGGGTTTACGGGTTTGGGTACTATAGGAACGTACCCGAACCCGGTAGACCCGATGGGTTGGGCTTTTTGCCCATTAAGAGACCCATGGGTTAGGAAATTGACTCATACCCATGCCCTAATAGAGTAAAAACCCATCGGGTATCGGGTTCCGGGTACCCATTGCCGTCTCTAATTGTGAGGTAGGGGTAAAAACGGATCAGATAGTTTTTGACCGATGTGAACAAAAACGAATTCGGATTTTCTTCGATCAGATTTTCTTTGGATAATTCTTGGATCAGAAACGAATGTGGATTTTTTACCGGAAACGAATACGAATACAGTAAACCTGGTATCCGTCGAATACGAATACGAATTATCCGGATATCCAGGATTTTAGCTAATAGCTAAGCTAGCCGAGAGCTGATGGCCCATCACTGCCATGAGGCCCATGACTCATCATTCCACTTCCATGACCATGCCTACAGCCTCCATAGTCCATTAGGGTTCCAGGTTCCTAGTCGTAGTCGACTGACATAGGCACACATTGGCGCCGACACGCCGTCCTACACTCATACGATTCATTCAGTCGCCTCGCCACTGGCCACCTCGCTCGCCTCCGCTAGCGGCCATCTCGCCCGCCTCTGTCGGTTGCCCTACGACATCTCATGGTCTTACCTGCCTTCACCGGCTCTCCCTCACGGGACATGCTTGTAACATCCCAAATTTTGGAGGTTCAAAAATATGGAATTTTTTAAAGCTTTTCTTGCATTTTGCTGGTGTTCAAAATTCCTTTTAAACAGTTAATTGAAATTTCTTGAGTTTTGTGGCATGCAAGTTACTAATCAAGAATAATTTCCCCAGTGCAAATAATAATAAGATAAATAATAAAAATGGAAAAAGTCATTACAGATCATGGCTTGAAAACACCAAAATCTTGAATTCAAATTCAGGTCAATAAAATAAATCTAAAAAGAGTATTCGAATGTATCCATAAATATCCAAACCAAAAATCCCTTCTCTTAATTCAATTAGTAAACCAAAATCCGAGGCAGAATACTCAAAATTTATATAAATATAAATCATAACCAAATAATATAAAAATAAAAGTCCGAGGGCAAATTGCATAAAATAGAAGATAGAGAAATATTAGATTTTGCATCTAGATAATTGAAATCAATTATGTTAAACAGGAAATAGAAATTTAAGTTAAAAATTTAAATCCTAGAATTGTGCTTAAAGTTCCTTCCTCTCTACTTTTCCCTCCCTTAAATTCATTATCCATGACAAGTGGGTCCACTTCCTTTTTCTCTCCCTTCCCTCCCCTCTTTTCTCTCCCCCTCCTTTCTCCCCTCTCTGAGTGCGGGCCCGACACCCCCCTCCTTTTCTCCTTCCTTCTTTTCTCCCCATCCCCTCGCGCTGGCTCCTCCTCTCATTCTTCTCCCTCCTGTCCCCCTTTCTTTTCACTCTGTGCGCGCGCGTCCTCCGTCCTCCTTGCGTCACCCGGCCCCATTCTCCCTGTGCGCTCGTCGCCCTGCGTCAGCCGCCACCTGCCTCCATCGCATCATCGCCCCGGCCATCCCCTGCCACCCGACTCCCATCAGCATGAAGCCACTACTCGCCGGTTGGCTCAGCGCCCATAAAGGAGGAGTCACACTCTCCCCCCACCTCATCGCATACTCATCTCGCTCCCACCAGCAAGAATCGGCCCCTGGGGCCTCCTAGCTCGCCGGCCGCATATTTCTTCTCCGCCTCCGGCCACCATGTGACTAGCTGCTAGAAGCCGTCCCTGGCCAATCACGTTGCACCGCAGCATCACCAAAGGATGGTGAACTTGTCCCCACCATCGTCCGGGGCTCCCATCGCCTGTACCCCGTCGGCGACATGGGCTCCTTCGCGCCACCGCAGGTTCACGCCACCAGCCACCCTCCGTCTCCCTCCAGCCCTGCCAAATCATCGGTGAGCACCCCCGTGAGCCCCTCCTCCTCTCGCGCACCTCAGATCCGCCTCCTCCTCACCGGTGCCTCCGCCCCCTTTCCTACCTCGCTGTCGGCTGCCCAAACCACCGCCCTAGCCAGCCGACGCTATCTCGGGCCGCGCCACCACCCTCATCGTCTTCCTCGTCCACCCAAGAACCCATTTTGCCGGTCTCCCCAGCCTCCCCGCCCACCGCTTGCCGCCGGCGAGGCCAACCCCGAGCGCTGCCACCTTGCTATGTTTTGAGCCGCTCCGGTTCCCTACCTCTTCTAGCCAAACACAACCTCCTGTGTCAGCCGAGCGCTCCCGCCCACTTGGTCAGCCGAGCGAATGCGTTAGCCCCCTTTGCCCTTGGTCTTGAGTTCGAATCCGACAGCCGCACGAGGTACCCCATTTTATTTTCAATTTTTGTAATACAATTCAATTAAGAAAAATCAAGGAAAAGTTTGGAAATAATCCAAGGAAGCAAATAAAAATTTAATGAGGATATAAATGAGAGAAAATGAAGATTTAAATCTGGATTAGTTCATATATGGGTAATTAATATGTTTGAGTAAATGTCTAAAAGATTAATCATTAGTTAGGGCATTAGTAAAGGATGGTTATGCTTAATGTCCAAGGTTAATATGAATCTCAAAAACAAATACATTCAAGTTAGAGTTTTGAAAAATAAATTGGATGTTATATTAAAACTATAACAACAAGGCTTTAAAATAAAAAAAAGAGAATACCCTTAATAGTAATTAAAAAGTTATGCCCTACTATTCAAAATGCTGTCATTAAATAAATCTCAATGGTATATGTTGTAGGGGTGGCCCCCACCTAAACCCAGCAGGCCTGTTAGTTGGCCATAGAGCCCAAAATGAGACACATGTAATGGCTTAAATACCCCTGACAGGGAGGTACCGATGTAAGGGCACAATTGTAAAAGCACAGCCCGTATGAAAATATATATCAAGGGGAAGCTGGGGTGAGGCCAGGACTCATCACTCTCTCCCAACTCTCCACTACCACATCTCTCTCTGTTTGGTGCAGAACCACAACATTGGCGCCGTCCGTGGGGAGGGCAGAGCAAGCCTGAAATCGAAGGAGGATGGCAGAAAAAGCCGATGACGGCGGCGAGGGGAAAGAAGGCGGCTGGTCGAGCGTCGCATGGGTACGGGGCCGGCATCGGGCATTGCGGGCGCGAGTGACGGCGCGGCGCAGCGGTCGACGACATCGGCGCTCGCGCTGCGACGACCAACCCGTCATCGGCGCTGCGACGGCCGACCCGCCATCGGCGCTGCGGCGACCAACCCGTCATCGGCGCTGCGGACGATCAGCCCGCCACCGGCTGCTGCGGCGATCGACCGCCGACGCGGCGGCGACCAACCTCGCCGCCCTTGCCGCAACGCTCGGCGGTAGCGCGGATCGGGCGGTTGGAGGTAGCCACAACGGAGCGATCGGCAGCTCGGGAGCTCGCGCGGCGATCGTACCGCGCCGACCCGTCCACCGGCGCGCGGCCCCCGCGTCGGCGATGGAAAGCGCCCTGCTGGCGGCCCTCAAAGCGTTCCAGCAGGAGCTAGGGGATCTTCGCGGGGCCGTCCGAGACATACAAGAGGCTCAGAGCCAGCAGGCCGCGCCAGTGGTCGCTCCAGAGCCCACGCCGGAAAGGGCAGACAACCGCGATGCCCCCACATCCAGCCGCGTGCCACTGCGATGCGTCGATCTAGGGTCCCCGCTTTCAGCAGGATTATAGCAGGCGGCGTGGCCCGAAGACTTCAAATTCCCCAATGTCATCAAGCCATATAAAGGCGATTCGGACCCCCGCGAGTTTGTGCGTGTCTATGAAACCGCAATCGAAGCCGCGGGTGGGGACGACACCACAAAGGCGAAGGGACTCCCCCTTGCGTTGCAAGGAGCGACGCTTTCCTGGTTTTTCACCATAAAGCCAAACTCCATCAACGCGTGGGAGCAGATCCGCGACTGCCTTCACAACAACTTTCAAGGGAACTATGCTGAGCAAGTTGACGCGGACCAACTCTTCGCCGTGAAGCAGAAACCTTCGGAGAGGCTCCGGGACTATTTCAAACGCCTCGCGAAGGTGCGATGCCAGGTCAAGGATGTTAACGAGACAACTATCATCAACGCGGCCATACAGGGCCTTCGCCCGGGCCCCCTAGCCGAGTACAATGCGTGCAAGCCTATCAAGACAGTCGCCAAGCTCTTCGACAAAATGGAGGGGTATGCGCGGGCTGAGGAGGATGCACGGAGACGCAACGCCCTTGCCCCCGACCTCGCCCAAGCGAAACGCTTGCCATGCGAGGAGGAGGCGGGCGATGATTCCCGGCGGGCGCGATCGACAACCCCGGGAGGACACTCCCGGAGGCGATGGCCCCGGGGAGTAGGAAGGCTCGTCAAGGAGCAGGCGCAAGCCCCGGCGTCACCAGCGCAGACCACAAAAGGCCCGCCATGTCCTCAGCATTGGAAACGCCCTTCGAGAGCCTACCCCCATATCGTGGAAAGAGGGCCGGGGATGTGAAGGCAGACCCGGTCAGGACGAGCGGCCCCGAGCAGAACAAGAGCTTCGGGATTACGGCAAGTGGTGCGAGGTGCATGGTTACGGCGATCACTCTAAGAAGGCGTGCGCCGCGGTCATGGAACTGCGACGGGTGATGGCCGAATCTCGGGCCTCACCTCCCAGGCCCCTTGCCGAAGTCCATGAGCGGCAGCCAAGAGGTGACCCCCTGCGAGTAGAGATGGCAATGGGTACCCGAAACCCGAGTACCCGATGGGTTTTACCCGATAAGGAGGCGGGTATGGAAAGATATCTTCACCGCGGGTATGCTAATGGGCAAAAATCTCTACCATCGGGTATGCGGGTGCGAGTGCGGTGTATACTACCGTACCGCATACCCCTGGTAAATATACCCCGGTGTATATTAGATATAGCAACAGTACATATACCGTGGCGTATATATATTCAAACGGCCGATGGAAATACCGCGACTCAGATATACCGTGCCGTATATACCCTTATCAATTGGTATGGGTTACCCGTCGGGTATAAATACCCGCGGCACGGTATGGGTAGTTTCTATACCCGTGCGAATACGGGTATGTAGCGGAGTGCGGTGCGGGTATCGGGTACGGGTATGGTTTGACTATACCCGACGGGTATTTACCCGTTGCCATATCTACCTGCGAGCCTCTGCCAAAGAAGACGTGCGGCACCGCACCATCAGCGTCATTACCGAAGGCTCCTTATCAGGGGCCCCCTTGGAGCGGTCACAGCCGTGGGTGCCGCCCCGCAACATCACCTTTACCCTGGATGACGCCAGGGGTGTGGAGTTCCCTCACCAAGACCGTTTAGTCATTCAGGCCCACATCGCAGGCCATGACGTCAGGCGCATCCTTGTTGACGGGGGGAGCTCTGCGAACATTCTGTTCGCGGGGGCCCTCGCCCGTATGGGGATCACCCGAAGCCGCTTAGAGCAGCCAGGAGCTCCTCTTCAAGGCTTCGGAGGCCAACCGCTGGAGGCCATAGGACACGTGTCCCTTCCAGTTACATTCCGCCAGGGGGAAAACGCCCGAAGCGCGCACGTCATCAAGTCCCTCGAGGCGATCCCACACCACACCTTCTTATGTATGAAACCCCCAGGCCCAGAGGGTGTGATCACTGTCTTTGGCGACCAGGACCTCGCCAGACGCGTCAAAGCCAGCAGCTGGGACTTGCAACGCCCGGTGCACGTCCTCCCAGACATGCTCGGCGACACGCCCTCCGCTCCGGGATGGACGCCTAAGCCTTGGCCCGAAGGTGAAGTCAAAAAGGTGCCGCTCCAGGCGGAAGGGCAGTTTGTGTCAATTGGCGAGGGGCTCCCTACAGAGGTCGAGCGAGACCTACTCCGAGTGCTTCAGAACAACGTCGACATTTTTGCATGGTCGTCGGAGGACATTAAGGGCGTAGACCGCGTAGTGATCGAGCATCGCTTGGCGGTCCGCCCTGACGCCAAGCTGGTCAAGCAGAAGCTTCGCCGTATGTCCATGGATCGGCAGCAGGCGGCCAAGGTGGAGGTGGCGAAGCTCCTCCGGGCTGGGGTCATTCGCGAGGTCCATCACCCAGAGTGGCTCGCCAATCCCGTATTGGACAAAAAGGCCAGCGGGGCCTGGCGTATGTGCATCGACTTCACGGCGCTCAACAAGGCGTGCCCAAAGGACAATTACCCCTTGCCACGCATCGACCAGCGGTTGATGCTACGCGAGTGCGAGCTAATGAGTTTCTGGGCGCTTACTCGCTACCATCGGTATACATGGCGAAGACAGCGAGGACAAGACCGGTTTCATCACACCGATTGGGACCTTACGCTGTCGGGATGCCCGCCGGTTTGAAGAACGCAGCGCTACCTTTACCCGCCTCATCGCACTTGCCCTCGCCGCCCAACTCGGGAGGAACGTGGAAGCCTACGTCGACGACGTGGTAGTCAAAACCCGGCAACTCGCACTGCACGGCCGGGATCTCCAGGAGGCCTTCGACAACCTCAGGAAGGCCGGCATCAAGCTCAACCCCAACAAATGCGTCTTCGGCGTCCAGGCGGACAAATTACTTGGCTTCCTCGTATCCGGACGGGGCATCCAGGTGAATCCCGATAAAGTTGAGGCCATCCTGGGTATGGAGCCGCCCAAGACGACGAGGGAGGTCCAGAGGCTGGTGGGCCGCATGGCAGCCCTAAGCCACTTCCTATCTAGGGCAGCGGAGCGGGGTCTACCATTCTTTAAGACACTCCACGGGTGCGATGGATTTCGGTGGGACAGCGACTGTGAGGAGGCCTTCAACGAGCTCAAGAAACACCTGGCAAGCCTCCCCACTCTGGTCGCCCTAGCACCAGAGGCTCCCCTCTTGCTTTACCCGGCGCGTCGATTCTGGTGGTCGATGCCGTCCTCGCCCTAGAGGAAGGCGCCGTCAATGACTTTGTATACTTCATCTCCGAAGCCCTCCAAGACACCAAGACGAGATATACGGAGCTCGAAAAGCTTGCTTACGCGTTGGTCATGGCCTCCAGGAAGCTCTGACATTATTTTTTGGCCCACCCGATCACAGTGCCTTCTTCGTTCCCCCTGGCGGAGATGTTACACAATAAGGAATCCACGGGGCGCATAGCAAGTGGGCTGCCGAGCTCGCCCCATTCTCCCTGACATACGCCTCGCGGACGGCAATCAAATCTCAAGTCCTCGCCGACTTCCTCGCAGAATGGACTCACGGCTCGGCCGCTCGAAGCACGACGACCCGTGCGGACCTCACCATAGATGGGGCTTACGGCGTCGCGAGCGTGGGTGTAGGCGCGGTAATTATCACGCCCGAGGGGCAGCGCCTATTGTACTCGGCGCGCCTCGCGTTTCCAGCCACCAACAACACAGCTGAGTATGAAGCGCTGCTCTTCGGCCTGACCAAGCTCAAGGCAATCGGTGCGCGGTGAGTGCTCGTCCGCACGGACTCACGTTTGGTGGCAGGCCACGTAGACAAGTCATATCAAGCCAAGGACCCTGAGCTGGCTAAATACCTCGCGGTCGTAAGAGCGAGGGAAATGCATTTCTTGGGCGTCACGGTCAATGCCATCCCTCGCGCCGAAAATGAGCAGGCCGACGCTCTCGCGAAGGTGGCTAGCCAGCAGCTGCCACCCCCTGATGGGGCGTTTTACGAAGTGTTGCCGCAGGCGGCCATCGCGCAGGACCACCGGGACACGGCTCTCGTTCACCACGTCGTCCAGCAGGGCGACTGGCGAGAGCCTATCTTCAATTTCCTGCAGGGCATCACCGAGCCAGAGGACCACACCGAGCTCCGGCGTCTGCAACACCGTGTTAGGTCCTTCCAGGTGTTTGAAGGGACGCTCTACAAACAGGGAGTCTGCGCACCGCTCCTGCGCTGCCTCTCCCGCGAAGAAGGGAAGAAGCTCCTCGCGGAGATCCACGCGGGGGCATGCGGGTCTCACCTCGCGCCGAGGTCATTGGTCGGCAAGGCATTCAGGCAAGGCTTTTACTGGCCGACTGCCATCACTAACGCCCAGGACCTCGTGCGTCGGTGCCAGGGGTGCCAGTGGATGGGACGCATCATCCGCAGGCCCCCGACGAACCTCAACCCTATTCCTCCGGTGTGGCCGTTGGCACGCTGGGGCGTCGACATAGTGGGACCACTCCCCCGAGCCCCAGGGGACCTGCGGTACGAATATGCAAATAACCTCCTTATCCATTCTACGTTCTTTCGATGCTATATTCCTCTAATTTGTGTTTTATTGGACGCTACATGTACACTATGCTAATTTTCCAAGTTAAGAGTTCCTTGTTTAACTGTGTTGCCTTCAATTTCGTCCACGCACGAAGGACAGTCAAACACTACTATACTAGCGCCAACAATAACATAACACCGATGGACGTAGATAGCTAGCTGTGCAGGTCTTACGTCTTATGTGAATAAAATCTAGAGCAAGAGGAAGAAGGTACCAGTTGTGGGGTATCCAATCCCTTGAGCCCTAAGGATGACTTCGTATCTCTAGTAATATTATCTTAGTTATCTCTCAACTATATTAAGTAAATAAAACTCTATACAGAGAAGAGAGTTGGTGGTGAAAGATAATGTGTTATCCTTTACACAAGAGATGACTTAAACTCACACACTAATGCAAATAGTGAGATGGTGTGAAACAAAAAATTATAGTAAAAATAATATAAAATAGTTAGAGTAATGATTTACTGTTAAAGAAGTTGTATCTAGTGCTGTATTTAGATGAGGTAGAAGACTTAGAGATAACTTTAAGAGACAAACTATTGTATATACCCTTAGTAAGCATTAGAGTTGTACCTATATACTCTCGCCTATTGTAACTATTGAAAGATATAATAGATATTTACTATCCCCACCTATATATATAAAGAGCCCCAAGAGGGCAAGAAAGGGGGAGACACAAATTCTTCCTCACAGCTCTCTCACTCATGTAAGTGGTGGTCTACAACTCTTTCCATTGCTATGTCTTCTATAAAAAAAAAAGGATAATACATACTCACTATTTGGTCTCGTTGCCATAACAATGCCGTAGCTTGAAGCTGCAGTTAACAAGAGAATTGAGCACACAAATAGCCTCCTAGCCATATTTTTTTAATTTTGGCGCTCGAATGTCTGGTTTTTGTTTTTCAAAAATAGCCCCTATGTGAACCTACCATGCTCGGCAGCACGTGCTGAACTAGGGTACCTCGGCAGGTGCTACTGTAGCTCCACTAAAAGGCTATTTTTAAAAAACAAATGTTTGAAAAATAAAATTAAAAAACATAGCTAAAGAGCAAATTTCAGACTGACTTCTCACCAGAATCCCAACAAAAAAACGACACCATCTTGCATGCAGTAAAAGACAAGCCACGGCTGCTTCATGCCCGCCGTTATTGCCGGTGTTTGGTGCCACCCTAGCCGTTTGGTCTTAAGTAGTGGTTGTTTTGTTCCTCCATTGCACGGTGACACTTCACGGTCAACGTACAAGTATTATCCAATGTTTCCATTCAAGGTGAAGCATGCTTGGGTTTGTTTGATTGGATGATAGATTTGGGACGAAGCCGAGTCGACACGGGGTTAGCAGTGGAGGTAAACTACCTAGTAGCACAAGGTACTCGCGAAATATGTGCAGTGCAAACTACAGGCGCAATGTGCTAGAGTGGTGCGAATTGTCATCTTTAAATATAGCCAAAGTCTACATACTATTTAAAAATATGAGTTGGTGGTCGTCGGTCCGTTCTCCCTCCTCTCTTCTTAGCCGTCCGATCAGAAATCAGCCATCCAGATTCGCATGTAGGTAGTTCTTCCGCTCCTCGTAGAAAAGGTCGGGCTGGCGCGTGGGCCACACTCCTCCTCTTCTCTTCCGCCGCATCCTCCGTCTCCCGCAACCACTCTACCTCCTGCAACCGCTGCCTCCTTCTCTACCCCGAACCCTCGTGTCGCACCTCCTCCTCCTTCTCCTCAGTATCGCCACCAATTCCTTTCCCGCGTGACAATGTCTGGTCGCAGACCCCCAACTTCCTCTAGCAGCACCTCATCCCCCTGTCGCCGCCTCCTCTCCCCATCTGCCTGTCGCCGCCTCCCCATCTCCACCTCCCGCAACCATTGCATCCTCTCCCCCCGAACCGTCATGCCGCGCCTCCTCCTCCTCCTCGGCGTCGCCACCAATTCCTTCCCTACGCGGCAACGTCTAGTCGTAGTCCCCCAAATTCCCCCAACAGCACCGCATCTCCCTGTCACTGCCACCCCAACGCATTCGCCCACCGCCTCCTCTCCCCTTCTGCCTATCACCGCCTCCCCACCTCCACCTCCCGCAACCACCGCCTCCTTCTCTCCCCTGAACTCTCGTGCCACGCCTCCTCCTCCTCCTCGCCGCCACCAATTCCATCTCCCATTGCCCCTCCAGCCAGCAGCATGATGCTGACGATAGCAGCCGGTGGATCGGAGAGAAGGATGCTTGGCAACAACGGCCGGTGGATCAGAAAGAAGGGCGCTCGAAGATGGCGGTGGCTTCCTCTTCCTATGCCTGTGCCTCTCTACCTCCTCCTACTCTTCGCTTGGAGCCCGTCGCATTGTCTAGTGATTTTGGTCTCACAAGCTTGTCGTTAAAGTCGGTGCCGTGGTCGAAGGGGGTCGTGGTCGAGGGGCCATGGCCGACTTCGAGGGGCCATGGTCGAATGGGTCATGGCCAAAGTCAAAGATCAGTGGTTGAAGTCGAAGTTATGGTCGAAGGGGTGGTGGTCGAAGTCGAAGGGCCATGGTCGAAGTCAGGCCATGGTCGAAGTCGAAGGGTCATGGTCAAAGTCCAACCATGGTCGAAGGGGACAGTAGTCGAAGGAGGTAGTGGTCGAAGTCGAAGGGTCGTGGACAAAGTCGGTCTGCGGTCAAAGTCAAAGGATAGTGGTCGAAGTCGAAGGGTTGTGGTTGAAGTCCAAACTATGGTCGAATGGGATAGTGGTCGAAGGGGGCAGTGGTCGAAGGCGAAGGGTCATGGTCGAAGTCCAAACCATGGTCGGAAGGGACAGTGGTTGAAGGGGCAGTGGTCAAAGTTGAAGGGCCGTGGAGGAAGTCGATCCACAATCAAAATTGAAGGGCCGTGGTTGATGAAGTGTAGTGGTCGAAGGGGGTCGTGGTCGACATCGGGAACATGGTCAAAGGGGGCCATGGTTAAGAGGCCATGGCCAAAGTCGAAGATCCATGGTCGAAGTTGAAGCCGTGGTCAAAGGGGGCGATGGTCGAAGGGGAAGTGGTCGACATCAAAGGGCCATGGTCATCAAAGGGCTGTGGTCAAAGGGGACAGTGGTCGAAGTCGAAGCCGTGGTCAACGTCAAAGTGCCATGGTCAAAGGGGACAATTGTCAACGTCAAAGGGCCATGGTCGAAGGGGACGGTGGTCAAAGGGGGAAGTGGTCGACGTCGAAGGACCGTGGTCGAAGGGGACAGTGATCGAAGGGGGCAGTGGTCAAAGTCGAAGTCAAAGATCCGTGGTCAAAGTCGAAGTCATGGTCGAAGTAGACTATAGTCGAAAGGGGAAGTGGTCAACGTCGAAGGGTTGTGGTCGAAGGGGACAGTGGTCGAAGGGGGTGGTGGTCGAAGGGGGAAGTGGTCGAAGGAGGCCGTGGTCGTCGAAGGGTCGTGGTTGAAGGGAACAGTGGTCAAGGGGGCAGTGGTCGAAGTCAAAGATCTGTAGTTGTCATCAAAGCCGTGGCCGAAGAGGGAATTGGTCGACATCAAAGGGTCATGGTTGAGGGGGACAATGGTTGAAGGGGGCAGTGGTCAAAGTCGAAGAGGGCAGTGCTCGAAGTCAAAGGGGGCAGTGGTTGGAGTCACGGTCATGGTCGTAGTCGTAGCGCCCATGGACATGGTCAGAGCAGTCATGGTCGTAATCGTAGGGCCAACTCGAAGGGCACCTGCTGGTTCATCCATAACTTTCGCCACTATGAGTTCCCCCTCTAGTTGGACATCCCTGTTGCCTACCCCTAGGTCACCCCCGAATTGAGCTCCCCACCCTCGATGGTAAGACCCACAAGTTCTCGTACACCCCATGGATTGTAACTTGCTTTTGGCCACAAGGTGTGATCGATGGCTCCCGATTTATGACCACGAGCGCTAGTCGATCTGTTCTAACTTACGACCACGAGGTGTGGTTGATGTCTTTCGACTTACGACCATGAGCGCTGGTTGAAGTCGAAGATCCATGGTCAAAGTCAAAGCTGTGGTCGAAGGGGGAAGTGGTCGTCGTCGAAGGGTTGTGGTCGAAGGGAACAGTGGTTGAAGAGGGTAGTGGTTGAAGTCAAAGGGGGCAGTGGTCGAAGTCGGTGCCGTGGTCGAAGTCGATGTCATGGTTAAAGTCGGGGCCATGGTCGAAGGGGGTCGTGGTCGAAGTTGGGGCCGAGCAGGCTAGCACTGGTTGTCGGGTGACCACCAACGATGGTCGACCGCTCCCAACCTATGATCACGCGCGATGGTCGATGGCTTTTAACTTACGACCACGAGGTGTGATCGACGACTTCTGATTTACGACCACGAGCACTGGTCGATGTGTTTCGACTTACGACCACAAGGTGTGGTCGCGACAGGCCACAAGCGCACTGGAAGCCTGCCAACGTATGACCACTAGCGATGGTCGACCACTCCCAACCTAAGATCACACGCGACGGTCGGCGGCTTCTAACTTATGACCACGAGGTGTAATCAATGGCTTCCGACTTACGACCATGACCACTTGTCGATGTGTTCTGACTTACGACCACGAGGTGTGGTCGATATCTTCTGACTTACAACCACGAGCGCTGGTCGATGTATTCTGACTTACGACCACAAGATGTTCTTGATGGCTTCTGACTTACGACCACGAACGATGGTCGTCGGCTTCCAACGTACAACCACAAGCCATTGTCGAAGGCTCCCGATTTAGGACCACGATCTATCGTCAACTGCTGCCAACTTATGACCATCAGCGATGGTCGACCGCCCTGACCTACGATCACACGCGATGGTTGACGGCTTTTGACTTACGACAATGAGGTGTGCTCGAGGATTCCCAACCTACGACCACGACGTGTGGTTGATGTCTTTCGACTTATAACCACAAGGTGTGATCGACGGCTTCCGACTTACTTAATGGATTTAAAAACTTTTAGAACATGCTTGTATGCATGTTTTAAAAATTTTTACTACTCATGAGTTTTAAAACATGTAGTATGATAAAATTTAAAAATCCGTAGCAACGTACGGATATTCAACTAGTATGTGTGTGTGTGTGTGATACAGGGAACACAAGATCTCTACAGTATAAGTGGTGTGATAGAGGCGCAAGGTGTTCGTGTGATATAGACCCAACTTGTTGGAAATACATGGGATGGTGTTAAGTGTTAACCTAGGGGCAAAGCCAGCAGGTGTCCGAGCACATCCAAATATCGGAAAAATTTTAAAGAATCAATGCAACTTTTGGGTTATACTAGTAGTACTTCTTGGTGTCCACTTTTCTTGAAGCCAGTCCACAATAGACGGCCACACTTGTGCTGCTGTGCCCCCACCGGCCCACATCCGAATGCCATCTCACTACTTAGCCCACCTCCATCTTTATTCTGTCCAATACCCCCAATTCCCCAACCCTAATCCCTGACTCTCTCCTCTCCTCTCCCATTGGTGGTGCCTTTGGTTGGCTGCTCAGAGAAGGAGCAGCGGGGCACGACACAGGAGTTACCGCGCAACATGGGGGTGCCAGGAGCAGCAACATGGCATGGTGGGGGAGCAACGTGCGGTGCAGTGCAAGAGCAGCAGCTGGGTGTCAGCAACACGCGGCGTGGCACACAATATGGCAACGGCACACAACAGTAAGTCAAGGCTAGATTCTTGATCGATTTGATTTGTGATTCGTGAAATGTTGTGAGCTTGTGATTGGAACGTTGGGAGCACAAGAATCGGATGAAATAGAAAGTGGACAAGGACTGAATTAAGAGATGGTATTGCACATTATTAATATGTATTTTACAATTTACAAAGTACTCATAACAATTAGAAAAGATCCCACCCATCTGTCACCGACTCACAGTACAGCCCGAACACACACTAGTATAACATGTGAACTCACGGGGAAAAATAGAGCTCTTTTACAGTACCCAACAATTAATATGGACCGTTCATTGTTTGCATTCCAACGGACTGGATTAGTTAGAACTGGATGTACTACGTCACCGAGTATGTGGAAGTTGATGTGGTCTGTGGAAGTAGCAACCTTTTAAGGGTAAAATTGTAACTACACAAGATTATGTCAATGGCGACGTGATCAAAGGCATTAGATCAAAGCTCTACAGTGTCAAGGATTGTAGGATTGTGAAGAATCCAAGTTCTATATTTTAACTAGATCGTAGGGTACAATTGAATTTTGCTAATAGGTTATATGTATGCAACACAACTTAATGTTCGCTTCAATCAAACGGAAATCGATGAATTCTGTCGGCGTAGGCAGTGGGGTGTAGGGCTGTAAAAAAAGCTCGAAGCTCGCGAGCTACTCGAGTTCGGCTCGTTCTAGGCTCGATTCGAGCTCGGTTCGAACTTTAAACGAGCCGAACTCAAGCTTGATCTCGAGCTCGCGAGCTTTATCGAGCCGAGCTCGAATAGTTCGTGAGTCTCGATTCGAGCTTAAATAGTAATATATACTAATTCTTACCGAGCTTTCTCGAGCCGAACTCGAGCTCGAGCTTTTCTTATTATTAAAAATTAGTGTGTATTTGAATTATTTTGACTGTTATCGAGCTTATTAGAGCCGAGCTCGAACTTCAAATTTTTTTATTATTGAAAAATAGTGCATAATAAATTGTTTTAATTGTTATCGAGCTTCAACGAGCCGAACTCGAGCCTACTCGAGCTTAGGCCGAGCCGAGCTCGAGCCCAGGTTCGGGCTCGGACCCCAACTCGAGCTCGGCTTGAGCTCGGCTCGAGCTTCTACCTCGCTCGAGCCTGGAAGGCCGAGCTCGCTCGAGCTCGGCTCGTTTACAGCCCTAGTGGGGTGTGAGCTTGTGAGCGGTGTAGGGCAAGCGAGCGGTGGCAACAATGTACAGAGGCGTTGTGCATAGGGGTGCAAATAGAACGGATATGGACGGATATTGCTTATCCCGTATTCTTTTCTATTTTTTTTTGTCAAAGTCGGAGTCGGACACGGATAGTGCCGGATACGAATACGAATGCGGATATTCTTGGTCACGAATACGGAGCGAATACATGCCGCTCCGAATACGGTTAGTTTTGGTCACGAATATTTAATCGGATAATACGCAAAAACAAATTTCATATGGTGACAAGGACAAGTTAAGCAACTAGTAAATTCTAGCTAGCAAAGAATAAGTAAATGATAGATGTTAGTTAAACAAGTAGTAGCTAACTAGTTACATATCACATGGTTCAAAAGTACGAATTGTCCATAGCCAAGTAGCCAAATAGTCAAGTACATCATTAGTTCATTTAACTTCATTACATTTAACAAATGATTCCACAAGGTTTTTGTATCTGGTATCCGGAGAGACCAGGTATTCGACTCCATTTCCGTATCCGGTAACTATCCGAAAATATATCCAGATAGTTCCGTATCCGTCGGATAATGTTTTTTCCGGATCCGTTTCCGTATCTGACAAGAAATATCTGACTCCATTTTCATATCCGACAAAACCTTCGGATATCCAAAAATTTGCTCCGAATTGTATCCGAATTAAAACGGACAAACGAACGGTCAAGAAATATCCGCTCCATTTGCACCCCCCTAGTTGTGCAGGAGGTGGCCACATAGAAAACGTGATGATTGTTGGGTTAGTTTAGGTTTAATCCAAAATTCCATAATACCATATAGAATATTTTAGGATAAAAAATCTATACCACCCTTTGAAATTAATGGCCAAAGTTTATTTCTATTATCACCCTTTACTCTCTGTAGAATGCATCATAAAAATTTCCGAAAAAATATCAGCCACAAGATTAGCCATAACCCACCCAATACTACAAATAATTAGCCTTTCGTTGTGTAATTCGCGGCCGACAGCCATAGGATTTGCAGTAGTGGTTAGGGGTACAAACGAAGCAGATGTGAAAAGATATCGCTCATCCCATATTCTTTTTCATATTTTCTTCCTCGAAGTCGGAGTCAGACACAGATAGTACTGGATATGAATACGAATGCGGATATTCTCGGTCACGAATACTGATAGCAATGCTTGTATAATAGGCTCAGGAAGAGCCACAATTATACTCTCAATGGACACAACTTTGGTCATTCAAGAAGCCTTATTATATCCAGAATCGACTAAAACTTTTCTAAGTTTCAGGGATATTCGCGCTAACGGTTTCCATGTTGAGATTGAAGAAGAGTATGGTAAGGAATACCTGCTCATTACGAAGCGTGAAGTAAATGGGAAGAGGATATTAGAAAGACTTTCTTCATTTGAGACTAGGCTATTCTACACTAAAATTAAGACACCCGCAGCCTATACTGCCCTAAAAATTATATTTAGAAGCTCTGAACTCTTCTGTCTCTGGCATGATATATTAGGACACCCAGGTCTTAAGATAATGAGAAATATAATTAACAATTCACAGGGACATAATATCGATGTAAAGAATTTTCGGAATTAAGAAGATTTGTGTGCCCCGCATGTGCCACCGGAAAATTAATTAATAAACCCTCTACTCTGAAAGTGAAGGATAAAATCCATGTATTCTTGGAACACATCTAAGGAGACATTTGCGGTCCTATACAACCCCTGTCAGGGCCATTTAAATATTTTATGGTGGTCATCGATGCTTCCTTGAAAAGGTCGTACGTATGTTTATTATCTATGAGAAACCAAGCTTTCACAAAACTAATTTTGCAAATAATTCAAATTAAGAATAATTAGTTTTGCAAATAATTCAAATTAAGAATAATTTCCCTGATCATCACATAAAGTCCATCAGAATGGACAACGCCAGAGAATTTACTTCAAAGGCATTCGATGATTATTGCATAGCAATGAGAATTAAAGTTGAGTATTCTGTACCATATGTCCACGTCCAGAATGGACTAGCAGAGGCATTAATTAAGAGAATTAAATTTATTGCCCGACCACTTTTGCAGAATTGTAATTTACCATCTACATGTTGGGGACACCCAGTCCTGCATATAACAACTTCAACTTTAAACCATCGGTGTTGTGGTTACGGACCAAACAAAGAGATGGTAGTATGGTAGTGGAAATGGCGCGTTACGGACCAAACAGAGAGATGGTAGTATGGTAAGGTAGTGGAGAGTTAGGTGAGAAATGCCCCTGGGCTTCTCCATGCCCTGGATCGCTTATATATATTCACATGAGGAGCATTTTACAGTACGTTATGTCCTTACACCCAAGTATCCCTCTCGGGGGCATTTAAGTCATTACACATGCCCCATTTTGGGCTTTACAACCTCCTGACAAGCCGGTTGGGCTTAGGTGGGGGCCACCCCTACAACAATCGGCATATAACATCCATTCACCAATGTAACTAGACAATGATCAGCACAAACAAATTTCTCATCTCCGGAGGTTTGGGTGCAAGATTTATGTACCTATACCCCCTCCACAGCGTACAGCAATTGGCCCTCCCTGAAAGCATGGGATATACGTTGGTTATGAGACAACATCTATAATCAGGTATTTAGACCCCATGATAGGAGATTTGTATACTGCTCGTTTCACTGATAGTATATTTGATGAGGATAGTTTCCTGACATTAGGGGAGGAAATCAACCATTTGATGAAAAATATCGGGAAATTATGTGGCAAGTCACAGGAATCCATGCGCATGACCCACGCACTAGTGAAGCAAATAGAGAAGTCTAGAAGATCATTGATCTGCAAGCATTAGCAAACCAACTGCTGAACCATTTTAGTGATTTAAAGAGTATGACCAAGTCACATGTGCCTGCACGCAATGCATCGGAGAGGGTTGAAATACTGAAGAAAGCTGAAGATATCCCTAATCCCATCCAGAGGCCTCAGAAGAAAAGGACGAGAACTCCGGTCCCTCAAATTCCAAATAACTGGGGACGTCTGGTGAAAAAGGATAAGAAGGACTTGACACAACCAATCACTGAGGTTCCGCAGAACTAGGAGAGCCAATTGAGACCTGGCACCAAATGGCATCTTTAGAAAAGGGCATACTGGATTTAAACATTCCCATGGAGGGAGAAATCAACATGGATGTATGCACACACATCGGAGCTAAAAAACTAAAGGGACTTGCCCCCGCAACTAGAAGGAGTGGTGAGCAAGTAGAAGCACTAGAAGAATCAACCCGTGATAAAATAGCTATAAACTATGTGTACATAGGAGAATCTATTAATAGGACAATAGCCAATGTTGATATTTATTTTGCAAAGAAAATTGTCACAATCATCGATCTTGATCCAGAGCCTGTATCGCTCGCTATATGTAAGAAAACATCAGATTGGGAGGATTCGAAAAAGGCAATAGAAACTGAATTATTATCTCTGAACAAAAGGGAAGTGTTGGGGCTTGTAAGCCGCATGCCTCCCCATGTGCACTCTGTAGGGCATAAATGGGTATTTGTTCGAAAGAGAAATGAAAGAAATGAAGTTGTAAGATATAAAGTAAGGCTTGTTGCACAAGGTTTCACTCAATGACCAGGAGTTGATTATGAAGAAACATATTCCCCGGTCATGGGTGGTATTACCTTTAGATATTTAATCTCAATGGTAGTAAACCTGAATTTAGAAATGAAATTGATGGATGTGATGATTGCATACCTTTACAGAGACTTGGATTCGGACATTTATACGAAAGTGTCTGAAGGTATCCTTGTCCCGAACTAAGATAGAGCAAATAAAGGCATGTACAGTGTGAAACTCAGAAAATCACTGTATGGACTTAAGCAAGTAGGTAGGATGTGATATAATCGCTTAAGTAATTTTCTATGCAAGAAAGGCTACACGAACAATGAGGATTGTCCTTGTGTATTTATACGACGATCCTAAAATGGATTTTGTATAATCTCAGTGTATGTAGATGATATGAATATCATTGGAACCTTGGAAGATATAAAGGAGGCGAGTTCTTACCTAGAGTCAGAATTTGAAATGAAAGATTGGATAAAACCAAATATTACTTAGGCTTGCAGCTTGAGCATGTCCTGGAAGGAATATTAGTATATCAATCCGCATACACTCAAAATGTGTTAGAAAGGTTTGGCTTTGGAAAGGCATACCCTTCGAATGTACCGATGGTCGAGTGATCTTTACAGCAAGATAAGGATCAGTACAGACCTAGAGAAGAGGAGGAAGTTCTGGGACCAGAATTCCCGTACTTTAGTGCAGTAGGAGCACTTATGTATTTAACAAACTATACTAGACCGGACATTACATTTGTCGTAAACCTATTAGCAATGTACAGTGCAAAACCTACCAAAAGGCATTGGTAGGGAATAAAGGACATTTTTTGATACCTCTAAGGAAGCAAAGATCTTAGACTATTCTACAGAAAGAACCAAGACTTGAATATGACTAACTATGCAGATGCCGAGTACCTGTCAGACCCGCATACAGCTAGGTCACAGGACAAGCTATGTATTCCTATGTGATGGAACTGCAAATGGAAATCGTCTAAACAAAGTCTTGTATCGACTTCGATGAACCACTCGGAAATCATAGCGTTGTACGAGGCTGCACGAGAATGTGCTTGGTTTCGACAAATGGTTCATCACATCTAGCAGTCATGAGGGTTGAACATCATACAAACTCGCACAATTATCTATTAAGATAATGCAGTTTGTGTTGCACAAGTTCAGATAGGGTACATGAAGAGTCATCTTACAAAGCACATTAACCTTAAGTTCTTCTATGCTCATGAATTGCAAAAGATGGATGAAATTAAGATATTGCATACTAAGTCATGTGAAAATCTTGTAGATTTTTATTCACTAAGTCACTTCCAACATCTAATTTTGAAAGATGTATACGTGCAATTATAATGATGAGACTTAGAGAAGTGCAGAATTCAGGGGAGACTCTTCATGAGTTCACTATTAAAACTTGATCACAAAGATCGAGTACCCAAAGAATAAATCCTGTAGATTGAATGAAATTAGGTGAATTGTACTCTTTTCCCTTGACGAGTTTTCCTGAAGTTTTTCGGCCAAGATTTTTAATGAGGCAATTCATGCAACACAACATTACATACATCATGTACTATTTCTCCAAAGTTTCCCACTAGGTTATTATGGAGTTTTGATGAGGCATGATCATGTTGGATGAGTGCCCAAGGGGAGTGTTGGGAAACTTAGGCCTGGGCCTGCAAGCCCAACCCATTGGTGGGCACTCTCCACATTAGTCTATAAATAGGGGGTTCCCATTGTCATCACTTGTACCTTTTGAGAAAGAAAAGCAATAAAGAAGGAGGAGGCCTTCATCTCTCTGTGTTTAATTCTTGCATTATTCTGCGATTACTCTATGTTTGATCCATCTACTATGGTATAGGAGGAATCGATTGGACTGGACTCGCCAGCGACTGTTCCTGAATAGTTTTCATTCACAGAGGTGATGGGATTCCACTGGTTTTGCATTAGTCTTCTAAGGATCTTTTTGGAACATGGGACATAAAAAATGCACGAAAAGAAAAACATAGGAATTCAATAGGAATGCTAGTGCAATTCTACATGATCATAAAAAGAGGAATGATTCAAATACGTGTGGTGTTTGGATACTTCACATGAATATTGCAGGATTTTGAGGGGAGAGGGTACATATGAGACACAAAGGAATTTAGCATGTTGAAAGACCAAATATGACAATAGAGGGATGAATGGTGCCTTCTGATTTTCCCCAAGTATTCAACACTCCTTCACTCCAATAGCTACAAAGCTATGAAGATTAGGATGAGACACCAACAAAAGACATGCAAGGGAAGCTGTTGAAATTTTAGAGAAGAAACAACAAAATTGGAAGTACCACTGATTGCCCTTCGGTACTACTGATTTTTGGAGGTATCGTTGTTTTCACTATGGTAATACCAATTTTTGGAAGTACCATTGTTTGCACTGTGGTACTACCGTTTTCTTGATGAACAGAAATTTCAGCATAAGTTCAAGACAAAAATCGAGAGAACTTTTGACTCTTAGATCCAAATAACATGAAATTTGACAGGGTCCTACTCTAAGGTATTGTAAACCTATTCTAACAAACGATCATAAAAATCATGACCAAAGTTGAGACTTTTTTTAGTTTGTTGAAGGGTTGCACTAAAACCGAATCAAAACCAAAATCGGTGAATACAACCTGCTCGTGGGATGATGATGACCAAGACGGGTTTAGATGTATTCCCACACATCACAACAATCTAGAACCCCGAAGAATTCCAGCCAAAAATTCTTGGATCAAGAGATGGAACAAAGAAGCCAAAATCAAGCAAAACCGAGTTTTCTCATGAATCTTGCTATCAAGGTGCCTGGATGGGTGGAGATATATTCCTAACAATTATCTCCATCTCTTACAGATCTTCAGCATAGCAAGATCACAAGAAGGAAAGAATAGAGATCGAAATCAACCAAAAGTCAAGCACATCAATAAAAACAAGAGGGACTCAAGAGTTACACAAATATTAATGTATTACTTATTTGAGATGGTAGGTTTTACAATCACTCCACCTTGGAGGACAAAGAGCACCCAAGGTACTCATTCTCTAATCCTAACCCTAAGCCTAGAGAAGAGAGCACACGAGATGAGTTGGATGGTTAACCTTACATGTATCCATCCCACCCCCTTTTATAGGCGAGCAACCAGCCATCTACACTCCTTTATTGATCCTATCCACTATTACAATGGAGAAAACCCGTTAACCCCACACACATGGTTTTACTCACACAAGTTCACTTAAGCACATTTTTCAAAACGCATAAGTGTGCATCTGCTAAATCCTAAGCCTTAATCCGCCTCGATCAATCCAACTCCACCTTGACCTAAACCACTCTCCAATACATAGCCCATGCACTACGGTTTTGATCCAAGATGGTTTTTGGTATTTTGGTCAAACTACCAAAATACCCTTCCTTGACCTGGTCATTGCCAACCACTTCAAGCAATCACCATGCTTGCCACGTGTAGGTGCACCAGTTGCCTGTTGAGAGACCATGTGGAGGTCATCCCGTGTGAATGATGAGTAATTGACATCGGTTTAGGAAAGTTGAGTTTGGTTTGGGTGATTCGGACCATGTCGTTGCATGATGAAATGGACTCGGTCGGACTTGGTCAAACTTAGTCGTATGGGTTTAGGATGCATATTCCTTTGATTCGACAGGTTTGAACTTCATCATGGGTAAGCATGATGTGTTTATGATATTTACGCTTTCATGTATCAAGCGGTGCTATTTGACGTGTTTCTTGTTTGTGTGACTGCAGGACGTCGAGACGGAGTCGTGGTGAGACACGGAGGAATGGACTAGGCGCAGGTGGCGCTGAGGTCAGAACAGTCAGGAGGTATCGAGGACGACGTGGACTCGAGGTGGTTGCGAGGCGTGCGAGGCAAGGAGCGCGGAAGCTTCCCGGAAGGTGTAGGAGGGGCGAATCGGGAATTTCGCGAGGCTGCACAAGTGGGAGACGGTTCCGTTCGGGTATAGCAGGCGTAACAGGTTGGAGACCCGTTAGCCAAGGCTATAAATAGGTGGAGGGGCTGCATGCCCTCAACATGGCTTTGGGAGAGAGTTAGGGTTTGGTAAGTCAAAAGAGGCTTTGGAGGTTGTTTTGCCTTTTGGTCTTTAGTTGGTGAGAGTGGGTGTGGAACACAGAGTGTGTCTCCCTGTGTCTGTACGTTGTGCTTTGTGTGTTCTTGAGTGAAGCATGTAGAGTTCTTGATCATTCCAAGCATGTATGGGGTTGTAGGGATGGTATGAGTTGATACTCTATGCAATTATGTATCTCGCTTCCTCATTATCAATCCAAGATGGTTTTATTTGAGTTGGATTCAGTTCTTGTCACTCTGTTCATCTTTTCTCTTCGATGCTCCTCTCTACTGATTTCTTGATTTTTGAGTTTCTTGTTGTTTGTTGCTGGGGAGTACCAAAATGGGTTGCTCTATGATGGGTTAGTGCCTCAAGATCATTTGATCGAGTTTCCCAAGAGCAAACTTCATTTTAATCTCAGATTTCTCTTTTGGACTTCCTCTGTTCTTCTTTTGCATTTCTAGGGTTTTGAGGCTTTCTGTGTTTCCCTTGAGGAAATGGCCTGAAATTTGGTCTGAAGAGTCCTATGGCTATTGCTAACTTATCTGCAAAATCTCTTGGCCATAGGATCAAAGGTTGGGAAGCAATTTGATTTTTGGCTCGGGTCGTGCAAGATTTCAGATTTTTACCCATAATCTGAAATTCTTGTTTCTTGGTTTGATTCTCTTGTTTCCCAAGGTCTCCTTACTATTTAGCATGTTGTAGTAAGGCCTTGGTTCAAAAAGATTGAGAGCAAACTTTCAATTTAGCCAAAAACCCGAAATCTCAAAGTTTCAGCCTGATTTTTCTGCTGGCTGTCCTTGTCGTGCGGTACTACCGCTCGAGCAGCGGTACTACCGTGGATAGCACTCCAGTACTACCGCTTGAGGCCAGAATTTTCCCGATTTGATTTTTTCTCGCTTGCTGGTCTCTGTATTTGTGTTTCCCCTACTGCTGGGGTGTCTTGTGTGCACTGGTCTTCTACCTTCATAGCTCCCATAGCTATTGGAGAAGAAGATATTTGTTGGGGGCGATTTTTAAAAGATCGACATTCACCCCCCCCCTCTGTCACCATTTCGGTCCTACACCTATCATGTGTCGTTAAGTCTCCCATCCCAGTTCCACTAAATCATGGCTCACTTGGCCTGTGCAAGCTATATGGTGCCATTCCACCATTCGAACTCACCTTCAACATTTCACACCTTTCTCATGCTATGGTTGAGCTCACTCTCTCATCCGGCATCCTCGATCATTCTGGGCCTCAACTCCTCGTGAGCCTAGCCCTGATCATTGCCATTGACCATAGATGACTCCAAACGACCCTGCACATTCGAAGACAAAGAAATCATTTCCAAGCACATGTTCTTCGCAACTTGACCTACATTAGCCAAGACATGTATCATGCAACCTTAATCCCATGACTCAGGTCATCCAAACTCGATCGATGACTCAATTCCCCAAACCCCAGTTTTTTTTGGGAAAATCGGAAGTACCACGCTTAACATGCTGGTACTTCCGCTCTGCGGTACTATCTCTTCCCAAAGCGGTACTTTCACATGTTGAAAACAACACCTAGTGCTCTCTGAAAAAAATATACCGTAACTCAACCTGGTACTTCCGCTAAGTGGTACTTCCACACAAACGGAACTACCACACTTATACATGTGGTAATTCTAATTTTTCTGACACTTCCAGAAGATAGCCCAAATCAAATGCAATCTTGCAAAACCATTTCACCACTCCGTAAACATTTTAATGATTCATCACAACATTAAACTTGACTTTCTCATATGGTCCTTCAATCTTCCCCTTGATGAACTCATTGGCAATACTCAAAATTGTAAATTGGAGGTGATTTTAGAAAAAGAAGAAGAATTTTGCAAAGAGAGCTCCAAATGGTCAAAGAAAGATTGCAAAGAGCTAAACCATGCCAACAGACTAAATGGAGTCAAGAAGTTATAATTGAGTCATTTTAGAGTGCTACAAGTTCAAAATTGAAACATTTTGTTCAAGCACTTGATAACGTTTGTAATTGAGCAAATTTAGCACATTTGGCACCCTTTTCTAGTTCATTTTTTGTTAGAGCCGAGCTTCAACCAATTTTTTTACAAAATTTTGATTTCTTAGACATGTGCTAGATCTCAAGCCTTATGTGACTACTCCAAGCACGAAGCTTAAGGGAGTGGTCTTGGTCATGCAAAACTCCTCCTGAGTTCATGCCTAGTGCAACGGTAAGCCATCTCATGAGAAAGAATTGGCTAGATCAGTTTTTCACACAAAAGAGATCATTTTGCATTTTCTTGACTTGGTTCAAGAACAAAGACCTAATACTAACTCATGTTTCAATAAAGAACTAGCATAGCTCAATCTAAAGCTCAACCAAGTTTAAAACTGAACTTACTGATTTGACATGGCATGAATCATAATAGGAAGCAAGCCATGATTTAGTTTAAGTTATTCACATTTAAATGAGCTATCATGGCGAAAGCTAAGCTACACATGAAAGAGCATTATAAATATAGCAGGCTTAGCACAAGATATGGCAATATGTAAAGCAGTTTATCATATTACACTAGGATAATAATCAAGACTCCATGTATTTATATTACAATAAGAACCACTATAGTCTATACTAGAAAGACTAACCCAAATGCATCCATAAACAAAATACAACAGAAGGTAGATGTACATCACTACTAGTTTTCAGGTCTAGGACAACGGAGCGAAATCGTTGCAATAGGGCCAAAATAGATGCAATATGTAACTATTGCAACACTTCACTTCCGTTGGCAAGCGTGGCAAGTACTTGCGTGCTTAAAAGGTTGTGCAACGGATTGTGGTTTCGTTGCAATACCTATGGTTATTGCCATGCAATGTGTTGTGGCAATTGTTTGTTGTTGCAACGAATGATGTCGTGGCGATATAGGCTATTGCCATGGCTGACTCCGTGGCAATAGCTGCTTTTGCCACAAAGTTTGGTCGTGGCAATAGTATCATTTGCCATGAAAATATTGCGTGGTAATAGGTTCTATTGCCACGCCAATTGTTCGTGGCAATAGACCCTATTGCCACGGAGAGCATTTCGTTGCAACAGGATATATTGCTACAGGAGGCGTTTCGTTGTAGAAGGTTTAATTGCCACGGGAGGCGGTTCGTTGCAATATGTTTTATTGTCACGGAAGGTGTTTCATTGCCATAAAGTTATTGCGACGAAATATGTTTTGTGGCAAATAGATCCTATAGCAATGAACATTGTTCATGGCATATAGTGGAATCGCAACATAGTAGCGGTGTTGCAACAGCCTATCACAACGAAATACCAATTTTGCATACAGGTTTATCGCAACGGTAAAATTTGCGGTAGCATATTGAGCATATGATAGTTTATTATAATTTGTTGTTGCAAATTAATAATCAAATTAGGAACACGGTTGGATCAAAAACACATTGTTGTGGTTACTGACCAAACAGAGAGAGAGATGGTAGTGGAGCGGTGGGAGTGTTCTGCCTCACCCTCCCCCTCATCCTGATATATATATTCACATGGAGTATGCTTTTACCGATATGCCCTTACATCCGTACATCCCCATTAGGGGCACTTATGTCATTACACACGTTACTCTGGTTCTTATAATCTCCTAACAGGCCTGCTGGGCTCAGGTGGGGGCCACCCCTACAACAGGAGCCTCTCATGGTGAAGGGCTTCACAGGGCCGAAGCCATGTCGCCGAGAACTTTGGCCCCCTCCGTCCCCTGCGGCCTGTGAATTTCTCCAAACTTGCGGTTGGGGAGCTCGAGGTGTGGGATGGAAGGTGATGTCGAAGTACAGCGGAGGCTGGCGCCTAAGTCGGAGCCGAGGCGCGCGCGCTCCGTCCCCTACCCTTCGAGCGGTGGCGCGAGGTGGCGCCTAAGTCGGCGAGCGCGCGCTCCGTCCCCTACCCTTCGGCGGGTGGCGCGGAAGCCTGGCGCCTAAGTCAGCCTAGGCGCGCGTGCTCGTCCCTACCTTCGAACGGGTGGCGAGCGGTGGCGCCTGGTTCGGCAGACGCGCGCGCTCCGTCCCCTACCCTTGAGCGGGTGGCGCGGAGGCGGCGCCTAGCTGAAGTAGACGCGCGCGCTCCGTCCCCTACCCCCGAACAGTGGCGCGGAAGGCGGGCGCTTGTCAGCCTAGGCGCGCGCGCTCCGCCCCTACCCTTCGAGCGGTGGCGCGAGGCCGGGCGCCTAGTCGAGTAGGCGCGCGCGCTCCATCCTCGCACTAAGATTGGAGCTTGGCGCCGATATTGTTGCGCTTTGGAGCTGTTGTGACCTTGCGATGCGGTAGTGCGCTTTTAATGGCGGTGGAATCACGGCGGCGCTGGCCCGGCAGAGGTCGGTGTCGCGTCGTGCGATCTGCCATCTGCGAGTGGGACACGCGTGACTCACGATCGTGCGTCGTGGGATGTGGCGGTTGCGTGACGCGCCGCACGCCTCTTCCCAGGGAAGTTGGACGCGTGTTGAAGGCGTGGAGGCGTTGTGCGCTGTTTGGTTACCCACCGGGCACGGCCCTCTAAGCCCCGACGGTTCTTCTTTCCAAATCGTGGGCAGCCAAATCGCTGCAAGTTTGATCTGTCTGCGCTTCGAGCCACCTGAGAGGCGGGCGGCCTTTATAAGGTGCCAGTGTTGAGGTGGAGGCACCCTTTCTTGTTTCTTTTTTTTTTGATCTGCCGCTTTACTTCCGCCCGTGCTAATTGTAACGCCAGTTGCTCCTTTCCCTGCTTCTTTCTCCCTGGTTGCGAAGAGCGATGGCTAGCCATGACGACACCACCCACCATCCCCGCAGCGGTTCCTTGCCTAGCCAGGGCGAGGTGTCCCATCCTTCCAAGGAGTACGAGCTGGTGCCGCGGGGGAGCTCGTGCGCCAACAAGTGGTGGGACGCCATGGAGCACTCGGGAGGCTGCTGTTCCCGTGTGTTGGGGAGGATCCGCGCGACCGAAGGGACGCTGCAGTGACTCGTGGAGGAGGGGAAGATCGCGGATCGCGATGGGGCTCGCCACCCGTCGGGACGAGACGGGCCAAGCCCGGGCAATGGAGGCGATTGTTTTGTCGCGTTCTCGACGCCGCATCGAATGCCCTCCTCGTTGTTCGTGGCGAAGTCTGCGGGCCTACAAGTTGAGCTAGCCCAAGCGGCGCCCCACGCAATACTCCGCCTAGCTGTCTTCACGTGGGCGATGCGGACAAAGGGCGCGCCCCAGCGAGCTTATTCGCCACTGCGCACGACGACGCTGCCGTCCCGAAAAAGTTGACGGGCGGTGTCCAACGGCGGTGTGGACTTCGTGCTCGGGCGTCGTGACGCGATGTTGTTCCCGCGCCGGCCTCGCGAGGCAATGGGAGTCCGGCTGGACTCGGCAGTGGTTCTACTACACCGTGACCGACAAGAGCGGAATGCAATGCCGAGGTGGGCCGATCTCGTTCAACAGTACACCGAGTCTGAAGGCGGAGATTGACGACATGCAAAAGCTACAGAGTCTTGTCGGTGTCGCCCGTCGAATGAGCCTGCGCGACCTAGCCGAGGAGTTCATAATGTATGGGGTGGCGCCACTCTCCTCCCGGGGGAAGTATGTTAAACAGGACGGCCCCGCAAGACGGGTTCAGCCCATCCGTATCTCGCTTCGCCTTCCACTCCTTGTAAGTCGCCCAAAGACGTTTACGCGCCATTGTGTCTGCTTGGTCTCCGCCGACCGACGTGATCTTCTCGCATGGTTCGGCTAGAAGACGCGCGCGCGTTGCGGCGCGCCTCGCCCGCTACACGCTAAGGAGCACCAGACTCGCGAGGCCGCGATCAAGGCGGCTAAGGGCGGTAAACCGCACACGCGGCTCTGGGCATTATCGTGCCCGGCGCGATGTACGGGCGAAGCTTCCGCCGGGACTCGGCGCCAGACGGTGATAGCCTGCGGGTGTTATCTTCGCGACGCCGGGCCCACTCCCCGGCTGCCGTATGCGACCCAGCAGGCCCCTCGGCGGCTAGCACAGCTGAGGCGGGGCGTGCGACCAGCGGTGGGTCCGGCCACACTGCTTCGGAGGAGCGCGCCGCCTCAAATCCCCCGGCACCCTCTGCCGACGCGAACGAACCCGTGCTCGCGGCCATCGTTGAGCTGGAACTCGCCAACTCAGGGGGAGCACCGTTCCCGGCGAGAAAACCACGGTTGACGGTGCGTTATCAACCGCAGCAGCCGGCGAGGACGCGCCCCCTACGGAGGAAACCGTGGGGGCGACGGGAACCGTAGCTGGTGTTGTCGCGGAAGAATCGCTTGTGCCGCCATAGGCGAAACGCCCTCGGACGCAGTCCCCGCCGCCAGCGAGGGGTCGATACGCCGTTGCGGGGCCTTCTCGCGGGATTACGGCGTCTGGCGCGGCCGAGAAGACCTCCTCGCCGACCACCGAGGCGCCCGCCTCCCACTTGGCAGTCGAACCGGCGCCACTTCCTACCGCGACGAGAGGCGCAGGAGGTAGGCGTGAGTCCCTCTCTTCACATGACTTCGCGAGACTCTCTCCGATCCGCTCGCCATTCGTCAACATCGCGAGACGAAGTCTCCCGGACGTGGCGAAGGATCGAGCAACGGAGGTGTGCGCGAAGTCCAAAGCCTTGTGCAGGTGCCCGCAGTGTCCTGTCGTTGACGTGGCGCAGCCTTGGTAAATCTGGCGCGTTGGGCCGGGCTCGCTTCGCTCGGACTTCCTCCCTCGCCTGGAGACACTTCGCGTCCTCACCGCAGCCGCAGAGCGTGCCAACAACGGCCTTGACCGAGAGATGTTGTCGTCATGCGAGGGGGAACTCCTAGCGCCCGCGCTGCAGGCCTCCGATATGAGGGTAAATATGTGCGCTTCAGCTTGTAAGGTACTGCTGGGCGTCTGCTGATGTGTTGTTTTTGCCAGATGCTTGCCCTCAGCCGGTCCTTTGACGAGGCCCGTGTTCGGGAGCGGAGGACTCTGGAAGCCAGCCTTCGTGAAGCACACAATGCTCTTGCAGCGAAGGATGAAGAGCTTCGCGCGCTGGAGGGCGCCATGGCGGCCGCACAACTCGAGGCCACAGAAGCCAAATGCGCCGCGGCTGAGGAGCGCGCCGCCTTCCTGCAGCAGATCGCCGTCCTAGAAGGGGAGAAAGCCCAGCTGGCGGAGTCTGCTGTAGGGAATAGCTGCGTCTTGGAAAATGCGTCCATGTCGGCGTGGCGGGCCATGGAGTCTCGAACCAGCCCTCCGAGATCGTGCGTCGAGTGCCGACACTACGCACGGCCGCAGGCCCGCCGAGACGCCGTTCGCCGAGGAGAGGCGGCGTTGCTCTTCACGGCGCCAGAACCTTTGGCGAGCTCTGCGGCTATCTTGGTGCGTGCTTCGCCCTCGCCCTTCTTCACACTCGTGGGTGTAGACATACCCATGAGTGGCGATCCTCAACCGATCCTCCCGGTTGACCGAGGTTATGTCGGACGTCATTCGCTCCATCGGGCCTAGCTTGCAGAACTTCCATCAACGGATCTGGGGCCGCTTCGGGGAAGATGCAGCGAGGGTTGCCGTGCAGCAGATGCTGCATGGGGAGGGGGACCACCTCCGCTGGCTCGAAGGAGTCCTTCAACGTCATGGCGACGACGGCACGGGTTCGTCCGCACCGCGCCAAGGCTGAGCGGTTGGTCGGGTAGGGCGGGGGGATGATGTACTGGTTCTTATGCTTGTAACCCTGTAACCCCATTGATTTTACAATGAAACCAAGTAGTACTTTATTCTCGGTGTTACTCGCCAACGCGAAGGGAAGACCTCCGCATCTTGTTTATACTTCGGAGGGTGCGTGGGATTGACATCCACGTCTTAGTGCGCGCGAGGGCGTCCCCCCACTGTGTCTTATTTAGAGTCCGTGGACTGGCGCGTGCGGAGGCGAACCTCGACGCTACGACATTCTTTATAGTCCGGAGACTCGCGCGTGCAGAGGCGGACCTCGACGCTACGTCTTATTTAGAGTCCGTGGACTGGCGCGTGCGGAGGCGAACCTCGACGCTACGACTTCCTTTATAGTCCGGAGACTCGCGCGTGCGAAGCGGACCTCGACACTCACGCCTTATTTAGAATCCGTGGATGGCGCGTGCGAGGCGAACCTCGACGCCTTCGACTTCCTTTATAGTCCGAGACTCGCGCGTGCGAGGCGGACTCGACGCCACGCCTTATTTAGAGTCGCGGATCGGCGCGCGCGAGGCGAACCTCGACGCTACGACTTCATTTAGAGTCCAGATCGTGCGCGCGAGGGCGTCCCCGCTGCGTCTTATTTAGAGTCCAGATCGCGCGCGTGCGAGGTGAACCTCGACGCCACGACTTGCTTTATAGTCCGTAGACTCGCGCGTGCGAGGCGGACTCGACGCTACATCTTATTTAGAGTCCGCAGATCGGGCGCGCGCGAGGCGGACTCGACGCTACGACTTGCTTTATAGTCCGTAGACTCGCGCGTGCGGAGGCGGACCTCGACGCTACGTCTTATTTAGAGTCTGCAGACTGGCACGTGCGGAGGCGGACCTCGACGCTACGACTTGCTTTATAGTCCGTAGACTCGCGCATGCGAGCGCGACCTCGACGCCACGCCTTATTTAGAGTCCATGGACTTTGTTCTCGCACAAAGACGGACGGACAATGCTTTTGGGGACAGCAATCTTATTGAACCCCGTTTGCGCGCGCGAGCATTGTATAACAAAGGGTGGTGGCTCACGCTTGTCGTCCTACTTCTAGGCGTAGTATCGCCGCAACTCCGTCCGCATTCCATGTGTGTCTGAGGGCTTGTCCTTCGAGCGTGGCGAGGCGGTACGCCCCTTCGGCAATGCCTCCATCACGATGTACGGGCCTTCCCACTTGACTCCAGCTTGCGGCGGTCTCGCCGAGCGCCACTCGGAGAACGAGATCCCTGTGCTTGAATCCCGCGGGCATATAGAGCGGTCCCGAGCACGCATTGTCCGCCGCGCATACTTCTCAACATGGTGGGTGCACCGCCCGCAGCCCGCCGAGGAGGTCCAGGACACCCGGCGCTCCTCGTCGGGTGCTTGACGAGACCTCTGCGAGCCGCCTTGATTTCCTCAGCGCATCGCTTCATCGCCGAAAAGGTGCTTGAACGGCGTGAACCCCGTCAGACGCGTTACCGTTGTGCGAAGCGACCAAAGAACGCTGTGAAGCTTGCTTGGCCACTTGCCCTTCGGCAACCCGACCAGGCGCTTTTTGATGGCAGCGGAGATGGCGCCATTCGCTGCTCGACCGCCCCGTTGGACTGGGGATGCCCTACCGAGGCGAATCGGAGGGTGATGCCCATGCTGTCACAATATTCTTTGAAGAGGGTGGCATCGAACTGCAGGCCATTGTCAACCGTGAGCTCCCGGGGCACGCCAAAGCGACATATGATGTTTTGCCAGAGGAAGCGCTGTATGGCCGCAGAGGTTACTTTAGCCAGGGCGACCGCTTCCGGCCATCTGGAGAAATACTCCAGCGCGACTACCACGAACCGGAGGTCCCCTGGAGCTTGGGCAAGTGGTCCTACTATGTTGACGCCCCAGCGTGCCAGTGGCCACACCGGAGGAATGGGGTTGAGGCTCGTCGGGGGCCTGCGGATGATGCGCGCCATCCACTGGCACCCTTGGCACCGATGGACGAGGTCTGGCGTCGGTGATGGCGGCTGGGCGAGAGAAGCCTTGCACAACGCCTTGCCGACTAATAACCTTGGTGCCAGGTGGGACCCGTAGGCGCCCGCGTGGATCTCCGCAAGGAGCTCCTTTCCCCCTCCGTCGAGAGGCAGCGCAGGAGCGGTGCGCAAACCCCTCCCTTGTAGAGTATCCCTTCGAACACCTGGAAGGACCTTGCGCGGTGCTGCAAATGCCGAAGCTCGGCGGGGTCCTCCGGCTCGGCGATGCCTTGCAAGAAATTGAAGATGGGCTCGCCAATCACCGCCGGTCAATGTGGTGGACAAGTGCGCGTCGGTTGTCCGCGAGTTGGCCGCCGCACTAATATCTCGTGAAACGCCCCATCAAGGGGGCGATTCGGCTGGCCGCCTTAGCGAGGGCGCGGCTGCTCGTTCTCCGCGGGGATGGCCTTGACGGTGACGCCCAAAGTGCCTTTCCTCGCCCTCACACCGCGAGGTACTTGGCCAACTTCAGGGTCCTTGGCTTGATATGACTTGTCCACATGACCGGCCACCAAGCGCGAGTCGGTGTGGACTAGCACCGTCTTGCGCCGACGCCTTGAGCCGCCGAGCCAAAGAGCGCCTCGTACTCAGCCGTGTTGTTGGTGGCGGGAAGGCAAGGCGCGCCAAGTATAGCAAATGCTGTCCTTCGAGCGTGACGATCACCGCACCTACGCCCGCGCCCGCGACGTCGTAAGCTCTGTCAATGGTGAGCGTCCAGACGGGGTCATCGTGCATCTGGACGGGTTGGGCCGGCGGGGTCCATTCGGCGAGAAAATCCGCAAGGACTTGGGATTTGATTGCCGTTCGTGAAGCGCGACGTCAAGGAGAAGGAGCGAGCTCGCGGCCCATTTGCCGATGCGCCTGTGGACTCCTTGTTGTGCAACATCTCGCGTGGGGAATGAGGAAGGCATCGTGATCGGGTGGGCCGTAAAATAATGCCGGTTTCGGAGGCCATGACCAGCGCGTGGCGAAGCTTCTCAAGCTCCGTGTATCTTGTCTTGGCGCCTTGGAGGGCTTCAGAGACAAAGTACACGGGCCGCTGCCTGACGCCTTCCTCTAAGATGAGGACGGCACTGACCGCGGTGGCTGACGCGGCCAGATAGAGCAGGAGGGGAGCCTCTGGTGCTGGGGCGACCAGAGTGGGGAGGCTTGCCAGGTGCTCCTTGAGCTCATTGAAGGCCTTCGCGCAATCGCCGTCCCAACGAAATCCATCGCACCCGCGAGTGTCTTGAAAAATGGCAGGCCCCGCTCCGCCGCCCTGGATAGGAAGCGGCTTAGTGTCGCCATGCGCCCGCCACCTCTAGACCTCCTCGTTGTCTTGGGCGGCTCCATACCCGAGATGGCGTCTACTTTGTTGGGGTTCGCTGGATGCCCGTCCCGACACAAGGAAACCTGTGAGTTTGCCCGCCGCACTCAAGACACATTTGTCGGGGTTGAGCTTGATGCCCGCCTTCAGAAGGTTGTCGAAGGTCTCCCGAGGTCCCGCCATGCGAGCAAGCTGCTGGGTTTTGACCACCACGCCATCGACGTAAGCCGACGCTCCTCCCGAGTGGGCGGCGGGGCAATAGCGACGAGGCGGGTAAAGGTAGCGCCGCGTTCTTCAAGCCAAAGGGCATTTCGACGGCGGAACGCCCCGAGTGGTGTGATGGCGGTGGTCTCCTCGTCATCTTCGCCATGTATACCGTGGTAGCCGAATAGGCGCCCAGGAAACTCATTAGTTCGCACCCAGTGGTGGCGTCGACCACCGATCGATGCGTGGCAAGGGTAATTGTCCTTTGGGCACGCCTTGTTGAGTGCCGTGAAGTCGATGCACATACACCAGGCCCCGCTAGCCTTTTTGACTAGTACCGGGTTAGCGAGCCACTCGGATGGTGGACTCGCGATGACCCGGCCCAAGAAGCCGCGCCACTGCTTTTGGCGCTGCGCCGATCCATCGACATACGCCAAGCATTTGCTTGACCGGCTTGGCGTCGGGCGACCGCCAAGCGATGCTCGACATCGCTCGATCTACGCCCTTGATGTCCTCCGGGACCATGCGAAAATGTCAACGTTGTTTTGAAGCACCGGAGCAGATCCCGCTTGACCCCGGTGGAGCCCTCGCCGATGGACACAACCGCCCCTCCGCTCGAGCGGCACCTTCTTGACTCCGCCTCGGCCGAGGCTTGGGCGTTCACCGGGCGAAGGGCCCATCGCCGAGCGTGCCGGAGAGGGCATGCACCGGGCGATGCGGAACTCGGCTGCCGACCTCGGCATGTCTGGCCAGGTCCTGATCGCCGAAGACGGTGATAACACCCTCTGGGCCCGGGAGCTTCACACACAAAAACGCGTAGTGTGGGATCGCCTCGAAAGAGTTGATGGCGGGTCGCCCCAGTATGGCGTTGTAGGGATGTGGGATATCTACGACGTCAAAGATGACATGCTCGGTCCGAATGTTACCCTTGTTGCCCTCCTGACGGAAAGTGACCGGAAGGGACACGTGCCCCAAGGCCTACAGCGGTTGACCTCCGAGGCCTTGAAGTGGAGCTTCTGGCTGCTCTAGCCGGCTTCAGGGGATCCCCATACGGTCGAGGGTCTCTGCGAACAAGATATTCGCGGAGCTTCCCCCGTCGACAAGGACGCGCCTGACGTCACAGCGTGCTATGTGGGCTTGGATGACCAGAGGGTCTTGGTGAGGGTACTCCACACCCCTGGCGTCGTTCAAGTCGAAGGTGATGTTGCGGGGCGGCATCCACAATTGCGGCTGCTCCCCGGGGGCCCTTGAGGAGGAACCTCCGGTGATGATGCTGACGGTGCGATGCTGCGCGCCCTCCGTTGCGGTGGCTCGTATGGGGCTACCCCTTGGGTGCCCCACGTGGGCTCCAGCGAGGGGCCGAGGAGGCAGAGCCTGAGACTCGGTCATCACCCTCCGCAGCTCCATAACTGCGGTGCATGCCCTTGTGTAATGATCACCGTAGCCGTGTACCCCGCACCACTTGCCATAGTGTAGGAGCTCTTGTTCTGCGTGGGGTTGGCCGCAGCAACCGAGTCCGCCTTCCGATCCCCGGTCTCCCCTCCATGAGGCGGGTCGGGTCCTGGTGGCGCTCTCGGTGTCGAGGACATGATGGGCCGCTTTGTGACTGCTTTGGCGGCGCCGAGGTTTATGCTGCTCCTTGAAGAGCCTTCACGCACCCGTATCGCCGCCTCGAGGAGGGCCTCCTCGGGCTCCCGCCGCGCCCGCCTGCCGAGGGGACCACCCGCCCCACTTCGCGCGGGCGCTCCTCATGGCGAGGTCGAGGCGGTAATGCTGCGTCTTCGCGCATCCTCCTCCGCCCGTGCATACTCGTCCATTTTGTCGAAGAGCTTGGCGACTGTCTTGATTGGCCTCCGCGCGTTGTACTCGACCATCAGGCCCGGGCGAAGGCCCTGTATGGCTGCATTAACGATGGTGGTTTCATTAACGTCTTTCACTTGGCATCGAATCTTGGCGAAGCGCTTGAAGTAGTCCCGGAGCTTCTCCGAGGGTCTTTGCTTCACAGCGAAGAGTTGGTCCGCATCGACTCGCTCGACATAGTTTCCTTGGAAGTTGTTGTGAAGGCGGTCGCGGAGCTGCTCCCACACGTAGATGGAGCCCGGCTCTATGGTAAACAACCAAGAGAGCGCCACTCCTTGCAGCGAGGGGAGTCCTTCGCCGTGGTGTCGCTCTCGCCGCATGACCTCGATCGCGGTTTTGTACACGCGCACGAACTCGCGGGGATCCGTGTCGCCTTTGTACGGGTCGATGACGCTAGGGAACTTGAAGTCTTCGGGCCACACCGCCTGCTGCAGCCCCGTCGAAAGCGGGGACTCCGGATCTACGCGCCGCAGCGGCACGCGGCTAGGCGTGGGGGCTTTGCGAGGCTCAGCGCGATTACTCGCGCGGCCTGCTGGTTCCGAGCCTCTTGCATATCTCAGACAGCTCCGCGAAGGTCCCCTAGTTCCCGTTGGAATGCGTCGAGGGCTGCTAGTGAGGCGCTTTCCACCGCAGTGCCGCCCGCCGCCGAACACCCAGCGGACGGGTCGGTGCAGGGACCATCGCCTCAAGATCTCCAGATCCGCCGGATGCTTCATTGCGACTACCCCCGGCCGCCTGACCTGCGCTGCCGGCGAGGGTGGCGGGGGCTGTCGTTGCAGTGCCAGCAACAGGGTTGGATGTCGTTTAGCGGCGCTGGCGGGGTCGGTCGTTGTTGCGCGAGCGTCGACGCCCGCGACCACTACGCCTACGCCGCCGCCAGCTCCTTGGCGGCCGATGCCGAAGCCCTGGTATTCACGCGCCACTCCGACCCAGCCGTCTTCTTTCCCCTCGCCGCCGCTGATGAAGCTTTTTTCGGTGCCATCCTTCTTCGATCTTCAGGCTTGTCCTTGTCCTTCCCACGAACGGCGCCAACTGTTGTGGTTACTGACCAAACAGAGAGAGAGAGAGATGGTAGTGGAGAGGTGGGAGTGTTCTGCCTCACCCTCCCCCTCATCCTGATATATATATTCACATGGAGTATGCTTTTACCGATATGCCCTTACATCCGTACATCCCCATTAGGGGCACTTATGTCATTACACACGTTACTCTGGTTCTTATAACCTCCTAACAGGCCTGCTGGGCTTAGGTGGGGGCCACCCCTACAACACACATATATTAATTCAACACATAATAATTTAAAAGCGCCACCACTCATGCAGGAATTACATATCAATCTCCATACTTATACTACAAAGTTTGTAACTAATAACAAAAGTACTATCACTTCCATTCCATTTGTCCGTGCTTCTTTGCCATGTTGAATTCCTGACTTGACGACGCCACGACTCTGTTTGCTCTAATCAAATTGTTTCATCCTGATAGAACATGAACAATAAAGAGAGACCTTAGTGTGAGTATTGTCCAGCAGCACATACTTAAGTACATCATAGTGCAAGTTTAGAGATACGAGTTACAGCTGAAAATAGCAATCCTGAGTTCTCTAGTTCAGTTGCATAGCAAAGTATTTAGCAAATGATTCCAGCAGAATTATTTAATTCCATTTCATTTACCGATATATAGTAGCCCTACTTCACCTGGCATAATTTTCTAGTAGTTTAGAACAGTATGCTATATTTGACATAAGAACAATGACAGATGAAGATTAATCACATTTTTATTTCATACCTGCTGGTCCCTCCTTTTCTTCGAACGAGTTGTAGCAGTATTCTTCAATTGTTGTGGGGTAATGAAGTTCGATGCTCCATTATTAACAGCGACATTTTGGAAGAGGCTTCGGTTAAGATTAGAAGCTCGAGTGATGCGAATAGGTGGCCTAGCATCTTTTTGTGTGGTTAGGATGCTTGCTGGGTCATTCTGCAAATGTAAAATGTAGAATAAAAAATATTAGCATCCTGATGTGTACTACTATTAAAATATGTTCAGCATGCATGCATCAATTGAAGTTCAGGGAAGGTACACATTAGCAGGTCATCAATAGAATGTACAAAGTCCAAATCCCTTATGGCAGCAAACTATTTGCAAAATTTGTTACCTGTTGTAATGTTTCTTCCACAGGTTCAGGTGTCTTTTCTGTGGTGTTCAATGTACTATCTGGGTTAGCCTTGTCCAATGTTGTCATATTTTTGTCTTTCTCACTTGGATTAGCCTCGTTTTCCCTTGTGTTCAATATACTTCTCTGGTTAGCCTGCATATGGACCATGAGGAAAAACATTAGGGCCTGTTAGGGTGGGTGGTCTTGCAAGCCATCAACAACAAGCAGCAAAGAATGCCGCTGCGTATGTCTGAATGTATTACCTGTAATGTTGCTTCTCTCTGTTGTGCTAGCAATGAAATGAACTCTTGCCTAAGTTGTTCTCTTGCGTTCCTTTCCTTCTCCAGTTCCTCTTGCATCTCTCGCCTAGTTTCTTCCTTTCAGCAACTCCATTTGCAATTTGTTCCTTTAACATTTGCACCTCATCTTCGAGCTCATTATTTTTATTTGGCTGCAGTGAAGCACGGATTGTTCATCGAGTCTGTCTTTCAACAGCTTGGCTTCGTGTGGGATATTTCGCCATGTATCCATGACCATGAGCTTTGCATGATTTGGTACCGGTGCTTTCCTTGTAACTTGATTGGAAAGCAATGTTTTCCTCTTCAAGCTGTAAGGAAGTCTTTATCCGCTCTGTTGATAGGTCGATGACTCAAGGTTGCATCATCCTAAGTGTGATAAGAGAAAATAAGAAGTTAAATCAGTTAAGTTTTATGCACAAAATTCTGAAAAATGTACTAAGTCATGAACAAATTAAATTTACTACTCACATAGACATCCCTAGAAGCGTTGTTTGACCATTCCCCGTTCTTCATGTGGGTAGTCATCCAAAGAGTCAGATCAGTTGGCTCTTCTCCAGTATTTGGATCTCTCTAAGATGGCAAACATTGTGCCTTGTAAACAATTGATCATTTAAGAAAAGAATCAAATAAGTTTAATTTTTCATTACCTGCTCGTAGCTACATTGGGAGAACAGTTTGGATCCCATTAGATGCTTGGTCTTCTGTTTTTTACGGTTTTCAGAGTTTTGGCTGCTAACCCTCTGCAAAAAAGTTTACAAATGCACTCAACAAAGCATTCTTGTCACCATATATGTATTAAAAAAATAAAGTAAGACAACAATGTTCAAATTCTTCGACTAAGGTTTTTTGCGCTTGGGTTCTGCAATAGCTATGAGCAGCAATAGCTAGCTATAGCTACAGGTAAGCCATTTAGTGATTTTGCAATAATTGGACATAAATATTTGGAGCAGACAATATAGTCTAGAAGATAAAATTATAAAACTACTGCTGTCACTAATCAAATAGGTCATTGATCAATAGTCAACTATTGATACAAAATGATGTATGTGCCTTATTTTAACTACTACTTACAAAGGTGTTCTGGAGCTAACTCCTATATGCCTTATGCAGCAATTGTTCAAGTCTAAATAAGAATTATATGCATCCTAAATAGTGGTAGTAAAAAGCATATATGTCTGTAACACATGTTGCTGCATATATTTTGTAATTGCTATTGCTAATGCATCAACTGTACAAGTCCATACATTAATGGCTACTATCTCAACTCCATTCACTAATTGGTAATTGAACCTTGAATTTTTCAGTTCCAAAATACATTATCAAGTAGTGCCATTCGACAATGTCTATATCTTCAGGCTTATGTTTCATTCGCTCAGCGTAAGTGTTGTATGCCTTGTATGTAGAACTGAATGTTGATCGCCATCCTTTGTACCGCTCTTTAGCAATGTCCCATATCTTTTCCGTTGCATTCTCAATGTTTGGAAAATCCCACCTACTCTGCTTGTATTGAAACAGAAAGTGAAGGTGAAGTCATACGTAATTACAGAATTAACATGCTTATTTGCCAACAAATAAAAAGATGCAACTTACTAGCAAATCCTCTGCTATTGTAATTTTGATATTTTGCTTTATATCTTTCCACTTTTTGACTCCAATCAGTGGAGCCCTCTTTCTTGTAAACATTACCACTTCATCCACAAATGTTCGGGAGTTTTCTCCTACAGGGCCTCCTAACCTTGCTGAAAATTGAATTGATAGTTTCTGTGATGCATTCTTCACTCTCTTGTTAGCTGCTGCTAAACCTTTAAGGCATCCACGTTGTAACATCCTGAAAATTTAAATCTGTAAACGTGAAATTTTTTTATTTCTTTTGTAAATGTGGTTTACTTGAATTTGGAGTTTATGGTATATTTCTGAATAACTTAATGAAGGTTACAAAAAGTCAAAAGGACCAAGGGGAAAACAAGCATGTCTAAATATTGGAAAATTAAAATATAAAGTAAGAATCTGAAAAGATGATCCATAAAATACCAAAAGGGAATTGGATGGCATGAATGACAAGGAGGTGAACAATTAAAATGCTAACCTATATGGGGGTATATATATATATGAAAAGACATATTAAATCTCTGTATCTACAAATACAAGCCAAAAATATAAATACAAATGTAGGTGAACAAAAGGGGAGAATAATGTACAAGGGCATTAAGGAAAATAAGAGCAAAAAAAAAGGAGAAATGTAAATAAGCATGAAATATCATCCCTAAAAATTATGGCAAGCAAATTAAAGGAGGCTAGCATTTACATATATATACAAACACATATGAATATCAATACATATATAAATAAACATGTATGTACATACACAAAAATCAGAGAGAAATGAAAATATGAATACATGTATATACCCCTAGGATATATGTGTAAATGTGTGTATATATATATACATATTCAAATGTAAAAGAAAAATAAAATAAAAAGTAAAAATAATAACATTTACAAATATATGTATGCATACAATTGAATATAACAAGAAAATAATCTTTACGTAATAAGTATCAGCAAAATGGTAGATGTAGAATTACAGGGAGCAAGGAAGTGAATATACATATATACCTATATACGCACACATGAATACCCAAAAGGAAAATCAAAGAAATACAAAAGAAATAGAAAAAAGAGAGAAAACAGTCGTGGCCGCCATCACCTCCGGCCCAGCCTTTCCCTCCACGCGCGAACCAGCGCCCGTGCGGCCCAGCGCTTGCGCTCCGCCGGCCCAGCTTCTCGCGCGCGCACGCTCTCGCTGGCGAGCGGGCCCCGCTCCCTCGCGCCCCTCACCCGCTGGCCGGTGGGCCCGAGCCGTTAGGCTCTTCTTCCTCCACGCGCCCGCGTCGTCGCTCTCCCTCGCGCTCACTCCCTCTGCGCAGCAAATCCTCCTCCTTCTCTCTCTCACCTCAAGGGCAAAGTTCAAAGAACCAACAGGAGGGGGAACGCACCTCTCCCGCCACCTCTCTCCCGCGAAATCCCGAAGAAGATCGCGTTCCTTCCCCCTGCCCCGCTGAACAGCGGAGGGCCGAATGTCGCCCTCGCCGCGCGCCTCTCTCTGGCTATAAAAAGCCATGCCAGGGAGCCATAATCGCACCGCCCTACTTCCCTCTCCCCTCCACTGGCCGCAATTGCGCCGTAGTGCCCCAATCGCCGCCGGCCCTCTCCTTCTTCCCGAACTCCGGCGCCGCAATCCCCGCCGATTCCGGCCGCCTCCGGGCAATCCTTTGCTCCCAGAGCTTCGCGGAAGCAAGGCGAAGCCGACCCCCTCCTCCCTCGGGTCTCCCATCGCCCGAGCATCGCCGGCGTCGATCACCTCCCTGAACCGCCGCCGGCCCGCCACCGTGCCCCTCCGTCTCCACCGACCTCGCCAGCAGCTTCCCCATCGCCCAGGGGTTGTATTCCACGCAACCCCAGGACCTCCCCGGCAGCCCTCGCTGCCGGCCACCGTCGCCCTCGACTTCCTCTGCCCGGCCTCCTCCGCGACATACCTCAAAAGGTTTGACCACCCTTATGGGGTAGGCAATGCCTCCCCGCTCACTTGGTTATCGCCGCTCGTCTCTCCCTCCCCCTGCTCCCGCGGCGCGCGTTCGAGCCCCAGCTCCGCGCGTTGCGGTTGAGCATTTCTTTTAAAATCCCCCGCTGACAGCTGGGCCCCGCCCGTCAACCGCTGTCGGCCGGTGGGCCGGCTGACTTCCGAGCCCCGCTGCTGGCGCCGCCACGACAGATGGGTCCAGACCCTGGTCCCACATGTCGGCCTGGATTTCAATGAATCACCGATGGTGGGTCCCACATGTCATACACACATATTAGAGAATATAATAAAAGATTAAAAGATTTAAATAACCAGTGGGTCCCACATGTCAGATAATTCATATTTTCTGGAATTAATTTCACCTAGAACTTCAAATAATCATAACTTTCTCATTTTAACTCCAATTGAGTGAGACAAATTTCTAAATTCATCTAAAATCAAGATCTGTCCAATGGAACTAAAATCATAATTTTTAGAGTTCATTTGAATTTCTGGTGATATTTTGTTGATTTGATGTTTTCTTTTTATCCAAATTTTCGCACGCGATTAAAATAGCTTACGAGGCTCAAGAAGAAGAGCTCGAGGCAGAGCCCTAGAAGCTCGGATAATCAAGCACCGACCACTTTGTGACCAAGGCGAGTCAATACTTTGATCATGTTGAACCTACATTTTCTGCAAATTATTTTAGTTTAAATTATCAAATTGCATGCTATTATGTTATATGCAAATACATATTAATTTAAGATTCTAGTTACATGCCTATCGTTTGCCTTGAATAATATTACACCTCCTTTGGAATATTGGAATGTGTGAACCTTGTCGCCCTAGCAAAATTATAATAGTAACATTTCGAAAATAAGTCTCTAAATATATGTCATGCTTAGTATTGTTTAGATACTCATGGGCGCGAGAGCGCCCAAGCATCACTGTTAATCCTGAGAAAAAAAATTGGTTGGGCAGTCATGGTGGTAATGACTGGTGTATGTTGGATATGGCTATCTTATACTCCCAAAAACCTCGAATTGCTTATTTATCTGGGCGGATGGTTCAGGGGTATGGTGCAGGTGTGCACGAGAGTGTGGTTTGTGGTAGAACCGTCCAGATATCACTAAGGACTGAATCTTGTCATGTCAACCCGTGTAAAACAGTACAACCATAAGTCTGTAAAGTACAACTTGGCTTAGTAGATTTACTGGGACCTGAAAGTCATCCTTCCGGAGGAGGTGTGGGATAGTGCAAGCGGCGATGCGTGTGACGGCTTGAATGGGACACTCATGAGGGTGAAGTTCTGCTGTGGCGGGCTAGCAGGGGACGTAGCCAGCTACTAGACGTTCAGAAGGAGAACATCCCGCACAACGTATGGGACCCACCGCAAGTGGGAGCGACCCATAGGGTGAAATGATGGAAGGGGCGAGGTACTTTGAAATGTCACTGTGATAGTCTGCTCAACCACACGTCTAAGGAATCGTGTGGGGTAACGAGTTGATTGTCTCTTGTGGTGAAAGTGTACAAACTCTGCAGAGTCTAAAACTATTCGAATAGCCGTGCCCACGGTCAAGGGCGGACATGGGAACTTAACGGGATATAGTTCTATTTCAAAAATATTGAAAATTGGGTATGAAAAGACTTGAAGGGCGAAGGACTGCCCTAGTTTGGAATTGACCTGGGTGTCGTCCCAGTGGTAATGTAAGCGGCTATAATGCTGAAGAATTGCTATATGGTGCAGATGCCATGTAACGGTGGATGGAATCTGAATCACTATTAATATTGCATATTCTTGAACATTATGCTTTTGTTCAAATTGCTAGGTATTAGGAAGTTTTTATATAATTGTATTCAAAAGCACTCTATGCAAAAAAATAAAATAAGCCCAAGCTACCCTTTGGTTAGCCATACATGTTAAATATTGCATCCTGTGTGTTGGCTCGCGGAGCACGGGGTCGGAGTGCTCACGCTCGCTTTTGCGACAAATTCAGAAGCAGGAATCGGATCACTACGCTTCAATAATACTTTTGGATCACGATGGCGAAGAGGATGAAGATGTCAAAAACTAGGTCGCGAACCTCCAGTTGGCTACCTGGGGGCATGTCCTGAAGGTCCCACCTGTGTGCTTCGTTCTTCCGCTGCTGCAATTTATGGATTTCGGCCTCATCGGCCCATGTGTAAGTTTACTATTATATTTACGTTTCCACATGATATATACTTTGATATTCAGAACTATAACTGTGTGCACTATCTACTGATCTAGGGAATAGTGCAGTTAAACACAGTAGATTCCAGATTGTAAAATCTGGGTCTGACACACGTACACCTTTCTTGCACTGTTGGGAGCCACCTCCTTATGAGCAATTTAAATGTCATTTAATGTACACATTCAGCAAAAACCAATTGAACCTACAAAATAGAATTGACAGAAGGATAGCATACCATTTTGTTGTTGCTTGTTTTTCCGAGCATGAGATGGCCTCTCTGGTGGTGTTAGGCATTGCCTTGACTTTCCTCATCTTGAAGGCCACTGGATTGTTGGTATGGTCCTCTTTCAAAAGGATACTGCACACATTATAATACTCATCAGAGAAATATATGTGAGTTTGTAAAACTAATAATATGCTTGTATAGTTCATTGAAAGATTTGAAAATTACAGATATCATCAAGATGGCCTTTCCTCCTTAACCATTCCTTATATGTTTTGATTGTTTCATCCCTGTAGTCATCTATAAATTCTGTGAGCCATGAATATATGTTAGTGCAGTTGCCAATTCAGTACTTCTATTAAAATCAGCGCGATTAGTGTAGCAACATATATAACTTACTTGTGTGTTCTTCCTCGGCTTGCAGATTCGCTAGCCAAACCTTGTATGCATCAAGTTGTTCATTTGTAATTGGATCATCACTATTTTGTTGACTCCTCTTTGGCTTCATGGGTGTTATGGTCACCTGATTGTCTTTTACTCGCTCCTTGACACTACTAATCGGACTTCCCTTTCATCTTGATTGATTTCTATCATTTTGTCTGCATCACGACTATAATCGATCGGCTCCAGAGTTGCTACCGCCCTGCCACATCGCTTCTTATAGTATAAGAAGTCCCTAACTGAGTATCCAAGCTGTTCTTTTAAACTTAACAATGTCATAAATGAGACATTAGTCCTATCAAGATCGCACTCGAAGAATTCTTTTTGGTGGTGCTCCCTTGCATTGAATAACTAAAGTCCACTGCTGACCCGACCCTTGTTTCGTTCTGTATGTTTACATAGAGAAAGGTTAAATAGTCAAAATGCAGTTGTTAGTATGCAAAATTTGAGAGGAAAATAGTAGATGATCAGAAGGAAACAATAAATTTGTAATGAGTGTGCACGTGCATGGGTATGCACACAAGCATATGTTTGCAGCATCTTTTTCATTAAAGTCACCTGTTCAAAATCTCATTGCAATTTTGATTTACCTTGCCATGCTTTTAGGTTGTTTTGTAATGAGTGTTCAAAATTTGATATGAAATCATTACAAATCAAAGATCTCGCACTGAGTTTACAATGTCGTGGAGGAACGTGAGTTCTCTTCGGCACCTATCGTTCTTCTTGTGCCTTGTAATTTGGAGATCTGCATGGCTCGCTAGACAGATTTACACGCAGCAAGATTACAAGGTCGACCCACATGACCCAAAGGGTCCCTAGGGCCGAGAAAGGCACATGAGGTGGGCGACCCTATGACCCAAAGGGTCCCTAGGGCTGTGGAAGGCACGTGAGGAGGGTCGACCTTTACCTCAACGTTGTGACGGGTTCCAAGGGCCAGTCCAGGCCGCACCGAACCTACCCTTTGCATCCTTATTATGGATTTCACTTGTTACTGGTATAAACCTGTATATAGCAAGATGTTTATTTGTGCTTTAGTTTTGTTGGTATAAATTGAATGCTTTTGTCATCTCTTGAGATTAACACTGAACATAATTTTTTGAAGACACAAGTCTTAAGAGTACTGTTGAAGAGAAGGGAAGAAATAGAGAGTTAAGAGATATGCAAGTTATGAAGAGTTTCAAGTCTATCTTTAAACACTGATGAGTGAAAAGGTCAGCAGTCTAGTGCATGTTTTATCCGTTGAAATTGATTTGTGTATGTCAACATTCAGGGAAAGGCTATGAAGAATCAACGGTCCTTTGTTTAACTGACATCCATTGTGTCTGCAGGATTTTTGTTATGTTGTTCAAAAGCATTGCCGTTTTTTAAAAAATTAATCTTTGTTATATGTCATAGGGAGCCTCGAGGATTTAGGGAACAATGAATTATGGATGCTTTTAGGTTTGCTGTGAATAAGCTTGTTGCTGAGGTGTTCACCAGCAGCAAATTGCGACCTTCTGAGAAGGTACTTTCTCATTGAAATTGACTTCACTTTAATCATTTATTTTTCTTTGTTGTTTGACTCCTATTTCTTCATGAATCATGACTGATTGCCCCGGTTAATGAAACATTTTCAATTTTATGTAAGATTCCAGCAACTTCTTAGATGTTCTCTGTTTGTATACTAGGTATAGTAGCCTATTATATGTAGGCTGTTCAAACTTGGGTTAAACGGTTTGGAGAAACCGTCTGCATTGTTTACACAATGAAAACATTGATATGCAAAGGCATGAAACCACTTGCAACGCTATTAACTTCAACGGGTTCAGACGGATTTAAGAACCCGCTTTGTACAGCCCTAATTAGAAGACACGCTTCTACAAGGATATTAGTTCATTTACTGGATATTAAGTTCATTTATGTGTATATGCTATCAGTATCTACACATTCACTATTTCCAGATTACACAACTTTTAGTATAGCTGATGTTGATGATTAATGGGTGCAGAGTTACTGCCCAAAATGTTGTTTGACATGGCAACAAAATAGTCAACTGAAGTATTCAGTATTTTTGCATCAAGAAAATTTGAAATGAAATAAACTACATGGCACAATTTTGATTTGTAATGAGTGTTCAAAATTTGATATGAAATAAACTAGAAAAGCTGCCTTATGTTTTCCGTTGTAATTTAGTAAATTTGGGTAGTTTGATAGCATTGCTAGATATTTCCAACTAGTTTAATATTGCTCACAAGATGGGAAAAAGATCTCTAAAGTTGTTAGTTTAGTGAGTGAAAGGGTGCCCTAGGCCTACGGAGATGATGAGGCTTCATACCTGGGGAGGGAAGCATCATCCGTGTCGTCTTCTTCAGCGCCAGAAGTTCGAGGTGGAACCCGTCGGGCGGCCCTCGTGATGGCGAAATCCCTGTGGGTGGCATTGGCGGCGGCCGAACCAGTGATCGGCGTCGTCGATGGAGTCATCGCCATCGTCTTGTCGACCTAGGCCTTGGGGTGTATAGAGGCGGCGGAGGCGGAGGGAGACGGGGACTGCGGTGGAGGTGGGGGGAGGTGGGGAAGGCGAGGGGGGCGGCGGGGAGGCGGGGGCGGTGGGGCGAAGGGGCCGGGAGGCGGAGGGAGGCGGAGGGAGACGGGGAGGCGGGAGGCCGGGGAAGGTGGGGACGAGGCGGCGGCGGGGGAGGTGGGGGATGAGGCGGCGTGGGAGGGGTCCCGTGGGAGCGGTGTCGGGCGGAGTGGGGAGGCCGGGAGGGCGAGGCGAGGGGCCGAGGGGCGGAGGCGAGGCGACGCGGTCAGGCGTCTCGCGGGCGAAAGATTTAGGGTGTATATCCCGCGATGGTTTTGGACGGGTGAGGAATTTGGGCGGGATGTGCGATTGTGGGAAGTTATTAGGAGGAAACTCAAATAAAATATTTTTGACAAATGTTCATGTTTAGTTTAGTCATATTAAATCCATTTAATTAAATAAATTTTCATTTAAGCTTTAATTAATTCCATAAAAATTCAAATGGTAAATTTTATTTTAAAAACTTCAAAAAGGCTCTAAAAAATCAGGATGTTACAACTATCTTAAAATTTCTTTAAACATGCCTATATGCAAAGTCATGGTTATGATATGAATATCAATCTCATCAAACAATTTTCTTCTCAATACATAAAGTTGCCAAACCATGTATCAATAAATCATCGTTGTCTTTATGATTCTATTAACTGATATACTCATTTCCTCTCTTTTTTTCTTCTCACTGCTAGATGCATATACTTTGTAAATTACATGACGACACTGAAATTTAAAGAAACAATCAGTACCAGTGCAAATGTTGCCCAGATACGGATACGAGTATCGGATACGATACGCATCGGATATGTGGATACGCCATTCTCTAAAAAACAATATAATGACACGGCCGGGGTGTTGGCCGGCCTGGCTCTGCCCCTTTGTTTTCTTCTTTTTATTTCTTTCTTTTCCCTTTTTATTTTATGCCTTTTCATTTATATATATATACATATATATACATATATATAATTCTAATTTTAATTTCTCTCCTGCTTGCTCCCCTAAATTTCTGTATTTATTTATTTATTTTTTTAGCTTTAATATTGTAGATACCACTTTCATATTATGCATAGTTGTATGCATATATATACATATGTTTATATTTGTTAACATTTTTATTTTGTTTACCCCTTTACTATTTATTCCATTATTTTTAAAGATGAGATTCCATGGTTAAACCAAATATTCTCCTTACCTTTATGGATCATCTTTTGATTCTTATTTTAGGTTTTATCTTTCTATTATTTAAACAGTTTGTTTCTTCTTGATTCTTTTATCTTTTGGAACCTTCAACCAAATTTTTCAGAGAAATGCCATAAACTCCAAATTCAAATAAATTATATTGCAAAAATAATTCAAGAGCTTTAAATTTTAAATTCAAATTTTCGGATGTTACACTAGGTATGGACGCACGGTGTTGGGCGCCACGCATACAATATGCCCGCCCACAATGATCTATTGCCATGGAAAATTTTCATATTTTGCAACAAATTTATTGTGTGGCATAAAAACTTGTTTCATGCACAGTATAGAGTATCCTTTTGCAACGCAATCCAAAACTATAACTACCCAACAAGACCGTGGCAAAATTGTCAACCATTTGCAACGAAATTCTATATCGTGGCAATACCCCATAACTAATGCAACGCAAATCAATATTATTGCAACACAGGAATATCATGGCAATAAAGTTATACTTCTTGCAACCGTTTTCTAAATAGTGGCGAAAGATCACCTTATTGCAACGAATTAAGGTGACTATCGCAACACCATATTTAAGTAGCAATATGTGCGCATATTGCCATGATTTTGGACATAGGTTGCAATAACAGGTACCTATAGCAACTAATTTTGTGTCGTTGCAATGCATTTCGTGGCCAAAGACCCGAAATCTAGTAGTGCATATAATACAGAAAGAACATGATGCTTCCCCTCAGATTAAGCTATAAGGATAAACCACCCCAAGCTCTCCCCACAAGATCATGAACCTCGAGCTATCAAAAGGCTTGGTGAACATATCAGCTAACTAGTGGTCACCCTCCACAAACTGAAGCACTATATCACCCTTCTCCATATAGTCTCTAAGGAAATGATATCTAACATCTATGTGCTTTGTCCTAGAGTGCTGCACTGGGTTCCTGGCAATGTTAATTGTGGAAGTGTTATCACAGAAAAGTGGAACACTATCTATAGCTAACCTAAAGTACCACAAGGTCGAAACCATCCAAAACACCTAACTACAGTAACTAGCGTCTGCAACATACTCGGCCTCTGTAGTGGAGTGTGCAATACTAAACTGCTTCCTAGAAGACCAAGAAATAAGAGAAGTGCCAATGAATTGGCAAATACCAGAAGTGCTCTTCCTATTTATCCTATAGCCAGTAAATTCTGCATCAGAGTATGCTTTAAGGGAATGACAGGAAGCAGAAGAGTAGCAGATACCATAGTCTAGAGTAGCTCAAAGGTATCTTAAGATGTGCTTCACCGCCTGACGGTGAGAGATGCGAGGGGAAGCCTGAAATTGAGTGCACAGACATAAGGCGAAATGCATGTCCAGCCTCAAAGAAGTGAAGTACAGGAGGGAGCCAATCATGTTGTGGTACTCCATCTGATTTATCGGCTTGCTATCCTCGTTTGGGTCAAGTATAGTTGAGGTCACCATCGGTGTAAACATTGGCTTGCCATCACTCAAGTCGAGGCATCTTAGGAGGTCTCGATGTACTTGCTTTGATGCGAGAAAGTATGCTTCCGAGTTTCTTGATCTAGAAGCCAAGGTAGAAACTCAACTCGCCCATCATGCTCATCTCAAACTCTGTGCTTGTGACATCAGAAAACTAGGAAACAAGAGCATGAGAAGAGCCACCAAAGATAATGTCATCCACATAAATCCGGACAAGCAGAAGATCATTGCCATGCCTACGAATGAACAAGATCTTGTCTACCTTACCCATCTGAAACCTATGACTCAACAAGTAGGACTTAAGCCTCTCATACCAAGCTCTAGGAGCTTGCTTAAGTCCATACAAGGGTTTAGGAAGTTTGAAGACATGGTTTGGGTATTTGGGGTTATTGAAAGCTGGAGGCTGTCTGACATAAACCTCTTCCTCAATACATTAAGGAATGCACTCTTGACATCCATCTGGTACAGCTTGAAACCCTTAAATGCTGCAAATGCAAGTAAAATCCTAATAGCCTCTAGCCTAGCTATAGGGGCAAAAAGTATCCTCAAAATCTAAACTCTTAACCTGGAAGAAACCCTGAGCAACTAATCTAGCCTTGTTTCGAATGACTACCCCATCCTCACTCTGCTTGTTCTTGAAATCCCACTTGGTTCCTATGACATTATGACCACTAGGGGGCTCAACAAGCGACCAGATCTTATTCCTCTTGAAATTCTCTAACTCCTTATGTGTGTCATATATCCAAGACTCATCAGAAAGTGCATGACAAATATCCTTGGGCTCGAATGTGGCGACAAAAGCAGAGTGTAGATAGAAGTGAGATAAGCTAGATTTTGAACGCGTGACACGCTTGAGGAGATCTCCAATAATCTGCTCAGGAGGATGTCGACGCTGAATATGTCTAGGAGGTCCTGGATGAGAAAAAGAAGTGGACTCTACCTCATGATCTATGGAGGTAGGAGCAAAGCCACAAGCTCTAAAAGAGCTAGAAGGTAAGAGCCGATCACCCTAAGGCGTAGTGGTAGAAGCAAGCACCTCAAGGGAAGGATGGACTGGATTAGGTAAAAAACCTTCACTGCCATCCTCCACATCATCTACAAAGATGGTATCAGACTGCACTACTGTACCTGATATATCTGGCCTAGTACCAAGACTAGCCTCATCGAACGTAACCTTATAGGTCTCTATAATCATACTAGTCTCGCAGTTCCAGACCTTATAACACCGTGAAGAAGCCAAGTAACCTAGAAAGATACCATCAAAAGAACGAGACTCAAACTTATATAGGTTCCCAAACTTTAGCATAAAACACTTGCAACCAAAAACATGAAAATAAGATACACTAGGCATTCACCCATACCTCCCATACCTCAACTCATAAGAAGTGCAATGCAAGTGTGCCCTTAGAAAAACTATGTTCGAAACATGGCACGAGGTGGCTATAGCATCAGCCCAAAACTTCCTAGGTATAGCATACTCATTGAGCATCGCCCTATCCATCTTGACTAAGATACGGTTCTTCCTATCCACAACACCATTTTGCTGAGGGACGTGCAGAGAAGAAAACTGATGCTCTACACCTGTCTCATCACAGGAGCTCTCAAAGTAGGAGTTCTTGAACTCCGTGCCATTATCACCGCGGATTACTCATAAGGTACCAGGGAGCTCAACAGACAACCTACCGAACAAACCCCGAAAATGACTAAAGGTCTCTTCCTTCGAAGCTAAGAAGAACACCCAAGAAAACCTTGGAAGTCATCAACCACAAAAAGAACATACCACTTCCCATTGGTTGACTGCACTCTAGCTGAACCAACAATGTCCATATGAAGAAGCTGTCCTGGTGCATCAGTTATAGTTACAGTGACTAGGGGATGAGAAGTGGCAATCATCTTGCCATACCAGCAAGGAGGACAAACTGAGTCTTTGACCATCTTGAGCTTAGATAAACCACGAACGAGATCGTGGCCACTCACTCAGGTCAAATGATCAAAGCCAATATGACCAAGTCTCCTATGCCAGAAGGAGACATCACAGGACTCAGAAACAACTAAGCATTAGAAAGAATCACCGAAAGACTCAATAAAATCAGCACAAAAGATCATTTCAAACCTAGAAATCTCGCAAACCAAACTCTTGAAGAATCAAGGATTTTACAAGCATTTTTCTTAAAGCTTAACTCAAAATAGTCATCGATAAGCTCAGAAATAGATAGCAAATTATAACGCAGCTTACTCACTAAGGCAACATCCTTAAGAATAAAAGAATCATTCATGCTCACAGTACCTTTAGCGATGACTTGACCTGACGAAGCATCTCCAAAGGTGATCATCTCATCACCTAGAGCTCGGATTAGGGAAGAGAACCAACGAGAGTCTCCTGTCATGTGGCGAGAACAGCCAGAGTCCCTAAGCCACACATCTCCCTTGCTAGCCCAGTGAACCTGAGTCAGTGAGAAGACAACATCAGTGGCTTAGTACTAGGGTAAATAAGAGCAGATTGGGAACTCATTACTGAGTCACACGACAAGCAAAAGGTGCAATCACAGAAACAAAAGATTACCCTCTAGCTACTCTACGCACCTCACCTATCATAGAATCAAAGGGTTAAGGAGCAGACCTCAAGCTTCTGCTATGGAAGAGTGAGTCTAAACCTATAGTAGCATGCTGATCACGCCACAAATAGCTACCTCGATGAGGAAAGCGAGGTCTATCCCCAGGACGCTGAAAACCCTAACCAAAAGCAACTCGAGGAACAAAACCAGAAGAAGCCTAAAAACCAAGTCCTCGACGCTACCTAAAACCCTACAAGTCAGGAGAGCTACCTATAACTTTAGACCTCATGTTGATCTTAGGAGCACTCCAAGTATGAGGTTGACTCTGAATACTCCTAAGAGTGCGAACACGGTCTCTTCATGCGATCTTGGTGCACTTGAAGCAGAACTCAATCACACGTCCATCCTTCTAACAGAAGGTGCAATGATATTTTGCCTTCAGAGAGGTCAAAGCAGTAGGATGAGACTTCGCCTTCCAGAGGTTGAAGTAGCAGATGGCACAACCTTACTGTCAGAAATCACTTGGATAAATCCCATAGACTTAAACACTACTTTCTTAGGCTTAGGCTCAACCTCGATTAGACCTGCTACTACAGCTCTAACAACAGTAGGTAGATGTTTTCTCACATCTTCTTAGAAATCATATCCTAGACCTTGATTAAACTTGCAAATCTCATATTTGTCTAGGATAAGACTAAGCCTTTTCTTGCCTCTAATAAATTTTTTGAGAGTGTTCATTAGGTACTCACACTCCCAAAAAAAGAGAAGCACAAGAAGCATAAGGAGAAGCAGAGGGCGAGGAACCAGAAGGAGAGGATGAAGAAGTATAATATGAAGATTGAATAGCACGTGCATATCTCTCCTTATTCACAGCAGTCTCAACCTTAAGGGCTTCACAAGATACGCAGGGGAAGTTCTAATCCTAGTCATCTGGGCCTTGTAACTCTCCGCAAAGGTCTTTTGCATATTCTCCATTTTCTCCCAACTTCGGGACAGAACAGGCAATCAAATGTGGGCTTTTCTAGTGGATCCTTAGTTAGCTTCACACATTTTTCATTCAATGCAATCAATTCAGATTTTTGTTTTTCACAATTATTCCATGGTGAGCTAATAGGTGTCTTAGAAGCATATTGAGCCATTTCCTTGTTGTGATCACACATGTCTTGAAATTGCTTAGATACAGATTCAAGTCCAGCAGTCAATTTAGGACAGTTGGAGCAAGAAGTAATGGGCTCAAGCAAAGAAGCACATATTTTAGTAATCTTATGATCTGCCTTCTTTAAATTAATCTTCAAGTTGTTACAACTATCACAGGTTTCAGGCAGATCAAGAAGCATGGTATATAATCCTCTAAAAGCATTGTCCTTATCCTTATAAGAGGTGTAGAGTGAAGTCTCAACAGAATCAGAATGCAAAGGAGCAACCCTAGACAACTCTAACTCAGCTAGCAGACTGACATTCTCCACCTTAAGCAAATCCAACTCAGAAATTACACTATCATGCAAGGTCCTTAATTTCTCCATATCACTAACAAAGAAGCACATACATCGCAATCATCACGGGAGGAAGTAGATCTAAGTGAAGTAAGCTCCCGCGACAAACTCTCTACCTCCTTCTCTAACTCAACACACCTAGTCCTAAACCTAGCATAAAACTTTCCTAACTTGATAAAAGCATCATTGAGCTAGTCGTAGGAGGGTCATACCTCATTGGAGTCGCTGTAGAGATTGTCATTGCTGATGCCATTCTCGTCAGCCATGAAGCACATGTTGGTGAAGTTGTCGCCGTCCTTGGTGTCTTTTTGTGTACCATCCTCGTCGTTGTCCTAGCCCTCCATGTCGCTGAAGTTGAAGTTGCCAAAGGTGGTAAGGATGTAGTGGAAGAGCTTCTTAGCCTTGCCAAGATTGTGATACTTCTTCTCCTTGCCTTGGTCAAGACATAGAGGCTTCTTGTTGCGGTTCTTACTGATGTAGTCATTCTTGCTCACACCACCATAGTCTTTCTTGCCCTTCTCCTGCTTGGGGTAGTTTTCTCGAATGTGGTTGGGGCCACCGTACTCGAAGCAGATCACTAGACTTCCTCTCTTCCTCTCTCTAACCCTCTTGTATGTATGTGAAAACTTTCTAGCTAAGAGGGCTAGGTCACTCTCTAGAAACTTCTCAAACTGGTCATTGCTCATCTCTCACAAAGAAGCCAAAAAGAAACCACAAGCACCATCAGACAATGCTCTAGAGGCAAAAGTGGGATCGGTAACTAAAACCATCGACTGCGACTTCATTTTGCGAGAGATGATGTCGATCTCATGAGTCTTGGGGGCGAAAGTACAATGCATCAAGAGTCAAGGTCGACAAATTAGTCGTGCCCTTGATGGTGGTCACTTTCATCTCCCAAACCCTGAGTCCAAGGTCGAAAGTATCTGGAGAGCATTATTCGAGTCTAAGTATGTGAGACCAATAGCTCGGAGGTTGCTCAGAATCTTGTGAAATCAGCCAAAGCACTCATCCAAAGATCACTCGTAAGCATCTCGAATTTGTTGTATTCTTGCTTGTACTGGTCCTGTCGGATGGTCTTGATCTAGGTGGTGCCTTCATGGTATGCATCGAGGGTCATCCAGACGTCATATGCCGATGTGAGATGAGAAATGTGATTGAACTCACTTCAGCTAAGACCTTGGATGATGATGTTCCTTGCTTTAGCATTTGCCTCCACATCTGACATATTTATCGCTGTGATGTGCTTCTCGGTAGATTTTTAAATCAATTTCACATTGTGCATTCATTTGAGGTGGTTGAGCCAAATAAGTACATTTCATCTTTAGATCGATCCTTTTTCACTTCATTGTTGTCAAGCAAAGCTGTAATTTTTTACTCTTGGTGCAGATGGCTTGGCCAGAGCTTACGCGGTGACTTCTTCAAGAAGGTTATGAAGAAGCCCGACACCAACTTGTGAGTGGTTTGGTGTCCACCATCTTTGGAGCAGAGGAAAGACAACTACTAGTGGATTGAGGAGCTGAGGCTTAATTAGTAGAGCCGGTCCAAGTCACTTGGGCTTTCTCAACGTGAATTAGTGGAAATCGGCAAGTTTTCGATCACCACGGTAAAACATCCTGTGTAAATTGGTTATTTCTTTATCTCTTTTTTCGCTCTTGTATTTCTAGTATATTGTAATTGTCATATTTATTTGTGCTAGAACTATTTTTATAAAGACATGTGTTTGCAGTGCCTTAGACATACTAGAATCGTGTAGGCTTCAATTGCTTTAAAATCCTACTATACTAAAATATTGGTAGAGAGTATAAATCAGGTATGTGATGCTAGTTTTGATGCTTGGCCTATTTTTTAATGGAACATTTGATCTTGTTGAATTTGACATACCTTTATCTGGTTTGCAGTCTCACAAAGCAATAAGAACCTACAAGATCATGAGATCATGCGGTCTTCCAGCCAATATTGCAATTTACAATATCATGATACTGTGCTGCAAATTGTTCCCTTGTTTCAAATCAGCCAGCGCTTTTCTGTCCTTGATGATCCGAGATGGCTTCTATCCTAAGGTTTTGACTTTTACATCTCTACTGAAGGTAAGTCTGGTTAACTACAGAGATGTCAATATTCAAAATGCATTTTTTTTAATTAATACAGTGCTGATTCCCAAGGGTGGTATGCTAGCAAGTCGACGACTAGTCAACTCGGCAAGTCTCCCTTGGCGACATGACTCGACTTACTGACTTAATAACCTTGCACCTATAGGTCTGGAGAGTGGAGACTGGAGAGATTCGTTGAGGCCTGGAGGGAGGGAACTTGGAGGCGGTGGAGACTAGAGAGATCTTGCAGGCAACCTACCATAGAAGAGGAAGAAAAGATGAAGGAAAAGCACATTGGAAGCAGAGGAAAAGAAAAAGGGAGTAGAGACAAGAGGAAGAAAAAGAATACCTGGCGTCGGAGAGAGTGGAGATGGGAGGGATGCTTGCCGGCAGCTATCGCAATGAGAGGCAGCAATGGCTAGGATTCCATGTGGTCACCTCTCTCTCTCTCACTCATTTTTAGCCAAGTGAGACACCAAGATGGCGATTTTGATACCATGACAACTATGATTTGGAGTCACACTCTAACTTATAGTATAACTAAAACACATAGAAATTAGTACATTATTTTTATAATCTGTGCATCATGCAGGATGATGAATTGTCCCGATAAAGTCAACAGGTCTTTTGAATAGCAGCCCCATGATGGCAGAGAATTGAAAAAAAAAAAAGATACTGAATATGTAAGAGAGAAATGAAAGAATATATGTTATAGTAAGAGACAAATAAATAGAAAACTACAGAGATTTGTTACGAACCTCAGAGATATAGTTTGTCATGTTATGGAAAACTACCAATCTAGCGTGACATTTCCATCAAATACCTTTGCTAACATAGAGAAATAGGAATAAACCATGTCTGCTAACTAGCCATCTGGATAGCATATAAAGGTGATCAAGTGATTGACATCAATCGATTGACTGACCTGAACAAATGTTGCAGGATCTGTTGTTAGATTTAAGAAGCTTCTGAGTGAATCAACAACCTAATAATAGACATAGCATGGCAAATTCAGAATAAAGGTATCACTCAAATCATATGAAAACAACAATACAGCGTAGAAGACTAATTCAAGAAAGCGACACAAAGGATGATCAGATGTTGTAAAATATTTGCACAATACTCCAAAATGGGAAATTTGCTGACACATTATTTATTCTAACGAGCAGGAAGTATTGATAGAATGCCATTCAAAAGAGTGAAACTCAAGGAAATGCCATTTAAATCATCGTAATTGGTAATATGCCACTCATTGCAGTCCACCTCCGCTATCATCGTAATTAGTACTTGCACAGCAGGCGTCGACGCTGCCACCATCCCGCTGTCGCCACCTCTAGTCAGCGTCCACCTCCGCTCAGGTAGCAATGCGGTCCAACGCTCAATTATTGGGTTGCAATTTTTGCCAAGCAACACGAAAAGCTTAGAGTCAGTTAGGATTAAGAAATACTATGTTTTTTTCTGGTAAAGAAATGTTGAAGGGAGTCTTTGCAACTACATATGTCATATGTGTATCAGTATAAGCTTGTTATGTAACCTTCATTCCTTCTTCTAGTTCAGACACGCACACCGGCACAAGAAATCAAAAGAAAGAGCATAGGGTGGAGGATTCTAGCCTGGAAAAATAGACTAAAGATTTTACCCTCCCTGAATCCATAATCATACCCAGCGAACAACACTCGATTGGAAAAGCAATGGGGAAGATTGAATTGTTCAAGTGACAGTTGAAGAAATGGAAGAATGCATGTTGAGCAGAAAACAGCACTGAGGGATCATTAAATGCAAGCACACCAGACTGCTAGAGAACTGTAATATATGGTCTATAACAAAGTCTTGGTCCCCCTTCTGATAGGAATGATACCTTGTTCATTTAGTTCAACTACTGTTATTCCTGCCCTGGACGTCATCGCTCATAAACCGAAGGATGTCGCATTAGAGGAGCATGGGAATTTTGAGCATGATGATCATTCCGAAATTCCCAGTGCCAAATCCCGAGCCGGAGGAAAACAGCACAGTGGCGGCGTACGGCAGCACATTTCCAAGGAGCCATGAAGGGAGCAGGAACGAAGGCGACAAGGGGGGCAAGTGGATGTCTTTGAGTTTTTCATTGAGACTTTCTGATATTGCTGAGACTTTCTGATATTACCTCAGCATGGTAGAATGATTTGGACAAAACAATTTGCTATAATATATCTGCAATCCTTACCAGATCTGGAGAATTGAATATATCTGACTAATTAAAGGTCCATTAGGTGGAAGCAACTAATTCTCATAGGAATTTTCAGACAGAAAGGGCATGCAGAACAAGCTAAGAGATACTTCACAACTCAAGTCACACCTCACATTCTAGTAGCAATTAAACATCACTAACAAAAATATGAACTCGCTAAAAGTAAACAATATGAAGTGAACCGAATTATTAATTGTACCACTTCAGGCCTCCACTGTAACAAAAAGAAACAGATGTGCTAAAAGATTAGTAGGAATCGCCTCGGTCTCTTTCACAATGCCTTTAGGGTCACAAGTTGCTATGCAGCCAAGTCTCTAGCCAGGAACAGCCCACCTCTTCGATATAGCTCCCAAAGTGAGTATTGGAACAGTCTCCCAAAACACCCATTGGCACAAAAGGAGTGCTACCATAGACAAGATGACTATATACTTCATCAGCAATGACTAAAATACCGAGCTGACTCGCTGTATCCACAATCTAATTTAACCTGCAAGCACATGATAAGCTCACTTGAAACAAATAAAAGGAAAATAAGGGTTGCATAGCGATGTACAAAGACCATACTAACCTTGGACAAATGTTCGTAGGTAGACACATTACCACAAGGGTTGTTAGGGTTAGCAATCACAATTGCAACGGTATTCTCATCAGCAATGGCTTGAACAGCCTCCAAATCAACCTCCCATCCTCTCTCCGGAACAAGATCATAGTGTCGTACTTCCATCCTACGAACACTAATACAGAAAACCGTATTACAGACGGTTCAGAAATGTCATCACAGACGGTTTTATGAGCCGTCTGAATTTATGGGTCAGTAATGATACGAGATCATCACAGACGGCTTTCGAACCGTCTGTGGTGCAAATATCACAGAAGGTTTTAATTAAAAACCGTCTATGATAGTTATAATCACAGACGGTTTATAGAAAACCGTCTGTGATATTCCCTTCTACCCCTGAACCTATTTCTGTTTATTGGCTAGCTTCAGGAAATGCTAGCCATGCCCTCTGAAACAAGCAGATCAACATGTACATATATATATCCAATTCACATCTCAATTCATTTCACAAACATAAAGCATCCATTTCGCAAATCAATTAATTGAAATGAAATAAAATATCCATTAATAAATACAAAATTACAATCAATGTCAATATCTTATCCCAAACAAAAAAATCATTGTACGCTGTGGAACTCTCCAGTTGATTTTATGACTCTAGACATCAAAAAGTACGCACACTCTCCTCAAATTTGTGCAAGGTCCGGTTGATGCAATGCAGTTGTACAGATGGGCGCAGCCTGTCGATAGGAATATCAATGTGCGTACATATATAACCTGATAAGTGTGAAATAAATGTGGGAAGATTGACAAACCTTAGAATTGGTGATCTTCGAGGAATCGAGGAGTAGTCTCATATGGTAGCAAACGTAGAATCCACACGTGTTGCCCGGCGGCTACTAGTGGCACTGCAAAAAATAGAATATGTTAATTCAAGAGGCATTACTACGAAGTGTTGTATAGGATTAATTAATGTGTACTAGCGAATATCCGAAAATTTCGAACATGTTGCAAGGGCTTAGCCCCTTGCGTCGAGCCACGTGTCTCTGCAACGTACGTGGCGAACGACCTTCGTGATTCGAAAAAGTTAGCTTAGTCATTCGGAGGGAAAGAAAGAGTACAATATAGTTATGTATGGAGAAAATGTACTTACCTATCGAGTAATTGGCCGATAACTGTGTACTCGGATTTGTTCTTACTTAAGGAATCAAGGTATATTGTCTTGTTCCATTTTAGTATAATTACAATTAAAATCCAATGGAACCGCTCATTGTGTGGCATAAGAACAAATTTCTTATCGCAGTGAGCCAGCAGTGTTGTTTAATATAGATCTCGACAAAGGATGCATCCTCACTGATGGTATCCATGGCGACCAAGCATAGGTCTAGGAAACCAATTGGTGATTTGGATGATCTAGCTTCAGTCACCATGTATCTATGTATATACATAAAAAAGCAACAAATTATATATGACATATATCGATATTACATGAACGGAGACTGTAATTGTACACACTTACAGTGTCTAGCATCGAACGAGTGAGGCGTCGAGAGGTTGAGCGTGAAAAGATTAAATAAATCCTCAAAGGTCATGAATGTCGTGCTGCAAATGATCCGGCATGAATTTGACAGTGATACCTGAGCGTCGTTCTGCTTGTGGCTTATTGGCCTATTCCATATACCAAGAGTGTAATCTTTGGCAACTAAGTCCTAGGGCTAGGAGGCGCTCTTTCGGGACGATCATCGGCTCGTCTAGCACGAATTTGCGGGCCAATGGTAAGTAAGGGATATCATCATCTGTCTTCTTTGGTTTGCCCCTGCCTCGCTTGTAGGTCGACTTCACGGTAGTCGACTATAAAGGTACCACCGGTGCAAGTTGCTTCACCGAGAATAGCACCCGTGGACATGGCACCGGTGCAGGTAGCGGTGGAGATAGGCATTGTGGACATGGCACCAGTGCATGTAGCTCTTGTTCAGACTACCCTTGTGGACCTGCCACCGGTGAAGAAGCCTCCAGGCAGATGTCACTTTTGGGCCACTTGATGAATGTTCCAATGGCTTAGGCCCCGTTTGGCACAGCTCTAGCTCCGAGATCTATGCTGGATCTGTAGTTTGTTGACTAAATTAAAGTGATTTAAATATTTTTATTTAATATATAATATAAATGAAATGAGTCATGTAAATGCACTTAACATGCCTGCAACTCTAGATCCAGGATTTCCTAGAGCTACAGATGACGAGCTCTAGAAAATCTACAGATTTCCTAGAGCTAGAGCTCTGCCAAACGGGGCCCTACTCTAGAGTCACAATCTCGTCGTTGGGGGGCTTCGGTAGCGGGACGACCTCGAAATTGGCATGCACACCATCCACATGAACATTTCCAAAGCCTGGTGCTAAAGGAGTACAGTGCACCGTGGCCCCGTGAGCAGACGGATATGCCTGGCCTCGTGTACTTTGACCTGTAGCACATGAACAAAGGTTTCTCCGAGTCCTCCATCAAGCCCCGGAATTTAATATACTCTCTCTCATCATAGTTCTCTTCTACATCGCGAAGCATCTGATCCAGATTATCATCGTGCAACCTATCCGAATCCGAACAACGATCGACATCATCTGACGGAATATCATTCACTTCACTGGTGATGTCATCCGGCGGCATATCATTGACTTCGCCATGACTGGTCCAACATGTATAACCCTTTTTGAAACCCCTACGAATCAAGTGCGCTTCAATCTGCTCTCGGTTCTTAAACATCTTTAAATTGTCGCAGTCAGTGCATGGACAGTACATATATTCCACCCCCTTATTCAACATATCCTCCTCGGCAGCTCTTGTATGTAGAGACCCGAATATGCAAATCCGGACTCTCCTGTGTATTCTGCACTAGTCCAGGATCACGCTAGTGCACACAGTATGAACAAAGATAAATATCATACACATCACGATATTCTAAGGAAAAACCAAATTATATTAATAATTATCAGAGTACGACCTTATGGCCAAGCTTACAATAGACTAGCCCGAAGGGCTTAAAGAAACTAGCAGCGGAAATCCAAAAGAAAGCGCGACCAATCGACACGCCCACAAAGCTATCGAGTGGAGAACGAAGCCTAATCCGCGAAGACGTCGAAGTACTCTCCTTCTGGAACCTCCTGCTGGTGATACTCCTCCTCCTCAACTGAGCAACAGGGGCATAAAGCCGTGAGTACATTGGTACTCAGCAAGTCGTTTGTAACAAAGATGCAATATAGTATGCAAGGCTTACCAATGGAAGGCTGAAAGGTTAATTTGCATAAAACGGCATTTGAAAATACAATAAATAGATTGAAGGCGCATTTGAAGTAAAACAATAATAAATAATAATCAAAGGAATTGAAGTAACCACTTATGAATCTCCCATCCATAAGCTAAACTAACCACTTATGGACCTCCCATCCACAAGTTAAACCAACGATGAATTAACCATCCACTATCCAAGCTTTTTAGAAATAACTATACCGTGTGAAATCACCGAGCATTGTCCATGACCGAGGACGCGGCTATTCGAATAGTTTTACACTCGCAGAGGTTGCACAATGTATCCACACGATGTGATTAGCCTCGCTAAGGAAATCACAACAAGGCCTTTACAATGTTCAATTCCAACCCAATCCCGCCCGCTAGGGTTTCGCATCACACCCCCCCTTGCGCCCCGTGGAATGTATACGACACCCACTGACATCCCAATGGCGGAACCAGAATTGAAACATCACAAATTAATCGGCCAGTGTGTCCCATACCGGACATGTGGTTTGCACAGTAAGACTCGGATCAATGGCGCACAAAGTTAAGTCCTTAAGTGTTCTCGGGAGAGACTACCACATCCCTCGAAGTGCTCCAACACTTCCCCCTTTACTGCACGATCATTCGCCCGAGTGAAAACCAATTTTGTATAACCACCGCCAATGATGCACCAACGTCACGGCACAAATTTTATAACAAGATGGCACCAACCACGATTCAATATCTCATTAGGTCAAATTAATTAATCACATATGATGATGAAACCTTTCGCAAAATAAGCAAGGCTAAGCATTCTAATCGTATCAACCCAATGTGACAAATAACATAGCATCACTAATTAAATTCCCAACCTAAGGTGACAATGGCATCAAGGTATTCCAAAATATCAAGGAGGGAAGTAACCAATTGGGACGATAACTACCAATACAAGGGTTTTATAAAAAGTAGCAATGCAAGATAATTTAAAACAAAATAATTAAATAATAGATTGCAAACTGGGTTCAACATGATCAAAGGACACGACTTGCCTTGGCCTTGCTCGATTAGGAATTCTTGATCTTCAAATCTTGCTTCAACTCCTTCGAACGCGATCTAACGGGAGAGAGCGAGACGAACAGAAGAAATAAAATTCAAATAAACTCCAAAAACTGCAAAACCAGAACTAAAAGACAGAGCTCAATTTTAGACGAATTTAGGAAGAAGAATCGGGTTGATCGGAGTTCGGACGAGGGAGAACGGGCTCTTGGAAAATTGGATTTACAGAAAATCGGGAAAAAATAGAAAATGGCACTGTGCTGTGGACCGGGCGCACGGGAGACTGGGTCTACGGTGAACGCGCGCACGTAACGATGCGCGGGCGGCCGCTTGCCGACGCGGCGACTAGGGTGAGGTGGCACCGTGGCGTGGCGCACACGCAAGCACTAGGGCCGACGTGGCACGGCTTGCGTGGCGGCCGGTGCGGCGCGGGCGTCGGACGGCGTGGTGCGGCGCGTGGACGCATCCGGCCGCCGCCCCGATCGCTCACGGGTCACGGCCGCCGACGGGCAGGACCACATGGCGCGGCACGGCTCACATGGACCGGGCGCACGGAAGGCGAAGGACGCGGGCGCGGCTCCACCGGCGCTGGCGTGGCGCGCTGGGACCGCGGCGACGCGGCGCGGCGAGGCGGCGGCGCGGCGCGGCGCATGGCGGCGCGCCGATCGCGGGAGGGGTCCGGCGAGGCTCGGACGGCGGCGGTGGCTGGCGGCGCGGATCCGGAGGGCGGCGGGCTCACCGGCGACGAGCGCGATCGCAGACGGGCGGCGGCGAGCTCGGCGGCGACGGCCGCGCAAAGACGACGAGGGCGACGGCGCTGGCGGCGGCTCCGGCGAGGAGCGCGCGAGGAGGCGCTCGGGACGGAAAGCCTCGGTCGGCGCTTTATACCCGGCCACGAGGAGTCCACAGGTAGCACGGCGGCGGATAAGGAAGGCGGCGGCGGCGGCGACGCGAGCCGGACTCGAGACGAGTCCGTCCCGAACGACGCCGACAGTGGGCCCCACATCGGCGGCACGGAGAGCTGACGGCGCGGATGCGAGCGCAAGCGGCAGCGGCGGATGCGCGACACGCCGCGCGCATCGGCGGAGGAAGGCGCGCACGCGCGGGCGGATGCCCGCCGCGCCGCAAGGCGAAGTGCGGGCTGGGCGGTGGTCGGACCGGGCGGTTCGGTGGGTTTCGCCCATTGGCCGGTTTAGGGTTTTCTTTTCTTTTCTTTTTCCAGAAATTCAAATAAACTATTTTGAGCTCTAGAAAATAGCAAATAACTCCAGAAAAATCCAGAAAAATTCCAATAAATTCCCTGAGACACAAGGAACTCAAAGAAAATAACTTTGGCAAATGTTAATGTTTAACTTAATCATATTAAATCCTTTTAATTCATAAAAATTCCATTTAAGCTTTAATTAATTCCAAAAAAAATCCAAATGGTGAATTTTATTTTAAAAGCTTCAAAAAGGCTCTGAAAATCAGGATGTTACATTGTAAAAGCAAACACGCCATTAATGTACTCTTCACTCACACGGTTCACGGCATACATCCAGCTTCGATCCTACGTTATGCATATATATAACAACTTAGTATTAAAAATTAAATTAATTAATTATTACTACATATATACCACATGCATTGAGGCTTTGCTAGCTTAATTCATATTATAAACACAGCAGCTATTTCCCTAGCGATCGCTAAAGGTATATAACCAACAATTTTGACAAATTTGGCCTCCCACATGATGGGAACTGATCATGTATGGTCAAGTAGATGCAAACCATCTTCAATAACACTCACCAAAACTTAGATCTAAATTGTAATGCAAAGAAAAATAAATTTCATTACTAACCATATCTAGAGCAACCAGGAACGTATGAATCTTCAAAGCTCTATGTGCAGCACTGGCTAAAATCCACCAAATTAACTGGCCTGAAATCCTTGCCTCCTCCAGGTGCAGCATCGGCTAGATCTGGATCGAAATGACACAGATGTGGTTCTGAGCGGCGCAATAAATATATAGCAGGATTATCACAGACGGTTTTTTTTAAAAAAAACCATCTGTGATATTCCAGTATCACAGATGGTTCATCGGTAAGAACTGTCTATGATACTCCTTTTTTTCGACGCTAACAACACAGACGGTCTCCAAATTAAAATCGTCTGTGATAGTGTCCATCACAGACGGTTTGACAAATCCGTCTATGACTTGGCGTCTATTAATACTATTTTTGTAGTAGTGGAAACACTGCATGTGCTTTGTGTTTTGGGTAGCCAGGCCTCGGAAGCAATATATTGACGCTGGTTGGCCAAAAACGGACATCAGTCTCAATTGCTTGGGTACATCCAGATGTCAGGAAATTATCATTTGGGGAAAGTTGTACGGGTTCAATGAGCGTGGGGATGATGGAGAATAGGCTAATGGAAGTTTGAAACTAAAGAAAAAGGAAAAAAAATAGGAATTTTTGGAATTATTTTTGTGATGAAAAATCATGGGAATGTTGATTGTGGTCGAGAGCGGCTGTGGTCAGAAGCTACAGTGGTCAGTCAGAAGTTGAAGCTACAGCGGTCGGTCAAAAGTGAAGCTACAATGTTTGGTCAAAAGTCGAAGCTATAGTGGTTGGTCAGAAGTCCGAGCTATAGTGTTCGGTCGATAGCTTCTATGTGATCGAAAGCTGCAGGTGGTTGGGACGCCGAGAGTGGTTAGAAGCTACAAAGTGGTTGAAGCTTAGTAGTCAAAAGGCTTACAGTGGTCGAAAGTATCAATATGGTCGGGAGCAAGAGTTGCAAGAGTAGTCGGAAGCAAGAGTAGTCGGGTCGAAAGCTATGTGTAGTCGGAAGTTTTATGTGGTCGAAGGATATATGTGGTCGGAGCTATAGAGCAGTCGAAGGCTATGGAGCGGTCGGAGGCTACAGAGTGGTCGGATGCTCTGCAATGGTTCGATGCTTTGCAGTGGTCGGAAGCAATAGTAGCAAGAGTGATCAGGTCATGCGGAGTCCGGTTATACCTTGAGTGGTGCTCAGGAGGGCGTGGAGACTACCGTCGACGAGGAAGGTGGCGGAGGTGGCTTGGTCATCGACGGCGGCGGTGCTTTGGTGGCGGAGAAGCTTAGTGGAGTGGTCGATGAGGACGGGGTGGCTCTGGTGCACCAGTGATGTTTCGCCGAAGTTGCGCCGAGGTCTAAGGGTGAAGTCGCATGGCACTGAGGACTCTCGAGGCTCAGGAGAGACAATTGAAGGTGGGGAGTGCTGAGGTGTGGTCTGTTGTTGCTCGGGGGTCCTATTTATAGGACCAAGGGGAAATCCAGAGTGAAGATTGCTCGCTGGAGTTAATGCCATAGTAATGGCGCACTAAGACAGTGATAACGAGATTTTATGGTGGATAAAACCATCGGAGGAAGGGGGAATGATGAGGGGTCTTCATTGGCAGCATTTGTTTTGGCTAAGCAGGAGTAACGGTTGGCCATTAAAAGCTCGGAGGACATCAATAGAGGTCGGCCAGAGGTGAAAGAAAGGGAGGAAGAAGAAGATATAGGTGGGTCCCGCACGTCGGTGAGAGGGAAGGGAAGATGGAGAGAGAGAGCGGATGACCTCCACATGCCAACAAGATTAAATCCTGACCATCGGTTGGATAGAAAAGGAGTTAAGGGGCAAGGAACGCACAAGATTCGGTCGGGCAGGGAGGAGATGATCTGAGCTGGACATGTGTTAGCACGAGGAAGAGTTGGATTTTAAATTTCATTTTTAATTTTTAGAAAACTAGGAAGCTTTAGAAACACTTAGAGAATAGCAAATAAAGTCTAAAAATTTAGAAAACTTCATAGAAAATTCTGAATATATTGGACTTAGGAAAATATTTTCAACTTAAAGTTGGTACTTAAATTATTACAAAAATACTTTTCAGCTTTCAAATTAATTTTTAAATTAAAGGAAATTCATAGAAAATCTAGATAAAAGTCAAATGCTTAAAAATAATTAATTTGAAATAGTATGTTTATAGAAATTAAAATTACCCTTCATTTCATAATGTTTTTATGTTTTTAATTAAATTACTTTTAAGAAGAAAAACCTTTTTAAAACTGAAAACATGCAAATAAAATCTCTAAGATTTAGGCAACCAAATAATACTTGTTTCTAATTATTATTTATTTATTTTTACTTTAATTAAATTAAATTACACCTGGGCTGTGACATTTAACCTAGCATTCTTGATCGTTCTGGGTCTCAGCTCCTCCACGAGTGTAGCCCCAATGCTTGCCGTCAACCATAATTGACTTCAAGCGACTTTACATATCTAAGGATAAAGAAATTATTTCTGAGTATAAGTTCTTCACAACATGACCCACGTTAGCTGTAACATGACTCATGCAAATTATAACCACTTACCTAGGTCACCAAAACTCATCGCGAGACTCAAAATCACAAAAACTAGAACCTGGCTGAGAACATAAGCCTCAGCTGGTTTGACCGCAAGCCTATAGTGGTTTGAACCAAAAATGGCTAGCAGTCCAATTGCTGATGTGGTCCAGTCTGACCGCCACCCCTGTTGTCAGTCTGACCAGCCGATTCTAAAGGCTTCTAGAAAATCTAACAAATTTGTAATTTAAATTTCCAACCTTCCCAAATTACAATGGTTCATCACAACATAATTCTAGACCTTCGTACATGGTCCTTCAATCTTCCCCTTGATAAATCCATTAGCAAGTTCATAAATGCAATTTGAAGGTGATTTTAGAAAAATAGAGAGAATATTTTGCAAATAGAGCTCAAAATGGTCACAAGAGGAAAGAAGAGTTGAAATTGACCATTTGAGGCAAAGATAGACCAAAGCTATTAAAAATGGCAGGTTTTCCACAAAAAACTTCAAATCCACCAAATGTGTCGGGAAATCTCACTCTAGGTCTATATGAAAGAACAATTATTCAATTTGACCTTAGTCATAGTGAGAAGAGATCAAAAAATCAAAAGAATCACAACAAAATATTACAGCTCCAATTTAGCAAGATTTTTCACAAAAAAATCCAAACATGCTTTAGATATGCATTTTTACCAATCTTTCTTTTTCTTTGACAGTGGAGGCATTAAGATGCATGGAAGAATTGAGAGCATGAATGATGGCTACAATTTATTCATTTTTAGCATAAGGATCTATGAAAATATCTAAAGTGACTCTACAAATATTACACCAAGCTATATTATGTGGAGTAGTTATTCTAGATCATGGCAAACTATAGATAGTAAAGATAAAGCTAAATGAGCAATAATCTAAAATTAAATGGATTTTTAGTATGTCAAGTGGCTAAGATCATAGTTTAGCCAAATATATCAAAAAAATAATACAAGCCATGCCAATAAACTAACTAGAATCAGAAGGCTACATTGAGTTAATTTAGAGTGCTACAACTTTAATGTTGAAACATTTTGTTCAAGTACTTAAAATTTGAGCATAATTAGAACATTTAGCACTTGCTAAAATTTATTTTTGGTTTTATCTTAGCAAAGCAAGTCTTGAACTAGGAGCCATCTATAACTGTCTCCTAAGCTTTAACCTTTTTTACATTTTTGCTTTTTTTAACCATATACTAGATCTCAAGTCTTACTACAACCATCCCAAACAAGAAGCTTACAAGAGTAGTATAAGTCACTCAAAACTCCCCCTGAGTTCATGTCTAGTGCAATGGCAAGCTGTCTTGTAAAGAAGAATTTGTAAGATCAGTTTTTCACACAACCATTTTGCATTTTCCTAACTAAGTATAAGAACAAAGAGCTAATCTTAACCAATGCTTTAATAAAGAATTAGCATAGCCCAATCTAAAGCTTAATTTAGATTCAATGGATTATTATTCATTTTAGCTGATAGAACAATGCTCTAACAAATATTAAGCCCTTTAGAGTATTGCAACAGAACAATAATTATAGACAGTACATCAGAGATACCGTGGAGTATGATTGGGGTGGATGGTTGTGTTACGTGATGCTCACTGGTTGTTCTTATGAGATGCTTTGTGATGCTAGGTTAGAAATGGTTTAGTGAATCCATGTACTACTTGTGTGGTCCTAGGCAGTGAAACCATGGGGAAAGTGTGGGCATGGCCTACATTGATCGGTTGGCTGTCGTGTTGATTTGGGAATGGTTGAGTAAGTGGCCATAGTGTTTCTTTCCTCTTATCGGCCGTGCAATTCTGGCTTGTGGTTGCATGTGCTCTCCTTCTCCTATAACTAGGTGCCTTACTCCTTGCTCCTGGACCTTGCTAGCTTGACCTGGACCCTCCCTTGTGCTTTCTAAAGAAATGTGGTTTGGTCTTAGCGTTGGATCTAGGGTCGATCTGGGGGAAATGGGGCAGAGAACTAGGGTGGCTCTCCCTTCTGATCTGGCTGCCAAGCTCCTCTTCCACCTCTTCTCCTTGGTAGGCTTGGTGGATTGGAATGGAAATGGTGTAAGATCAAGGGAATGGAGATGGTAGTGGTGATGTAGCTTGGCTGTGGTGATGGATGGTGATGGTTTCAGTGAAATGGTATTTCTCCTTCTCATTGGATTCCCTCTCGGCCTTATCCTCTCTATGTTGTGACTGTGTGGAAGATTTTTATCTCCACAATGAAGGTGGCTTCAATTACTTTAGCAAAAATTGGTCTCTAGGCTGGTTTCTATTGAAAAAGGGATTCGAAATGAATTTAGGTTTGTTTCTAATACTGGATGATGACCCTGCGGCTGCGAGAGCTGCCGACTGGTTCTCGGATGGTTTGGTATCTCGTTGAACAGAATGCGCAGCTCAAAGTTAAATCTTAGGTTTCTAACGACACTTCTTTCTTTTAACTCTTTTCTTTTGTTGGTCTTTTCGGTGTTTCTGAATTTGTCCTATTCACATTTAAACTATAGTGTGGTTGTGAATCAGAGTCAGTGATTGATGCACGAGATGCTATATGCATGTAACTTTACCTTCTCCCACAACTTTTTTATTAATTGTAAAATGTACGAGATGATCTATATGTAATTTGTACATTCTATTGTTTCGAATATATTTGTATAGGTATGAAATAAACCCCATGTAATTTTATTTCTATGTTATACTCAATGTAATAGATAAAACGGACTATACAGTTTTGGTTTGCAATGTATAACACTACTTGTACTGTTCACTTTGTTGCATGCCAAACAATGTTTTAGGTTTGAGTGTATTATTTCATAGCATTAATTAAATAATTCAGTTATTGTAGGTAATCATAATCTCATCAAGTAACTTAGTTAGAAAACATGTGGCATTACAAAATCGCATCAACCCAAAACCTCCTGAGGTACTATGCTCATCTAGCATAGTCCTAGCCATCTCTACAAGGGTTTTATTATTTCTCTCTACAATCTCATTCTGCTGGTGAACACTAGGTGAGGAGAACTGGTGCTCTAATCCTCTCTCAGTTTAGAAAGTGGCAAAATATGAGTTTTTTGAATCTATGCCATTGTCACTCCTAATAGCCCTTAAGGCTCCAGGAGGTCACTTGTTAATCTAAAGGCCAACTCTCTAAACCAGCCAAAGGTCTCATCCTTAGAAACTAGAAAATACACCCAAGAATATCTAGAGAAGTTATCGACAATAACAAGTGTATACCACTTCCCTCTTACAGACTAGACTCTAGAAGGGCCAACTATGTCTAAGTGCAAGAGCTGTCCAGGGCCATCGGTCATCACTACGGTAAGAGGTGGATGAGAAGTAGAAACCATCTTACTATGTCTACAAGGTGTGTATACTACGTCTCTAGAACTCTTATAGGTCTCTAGAACTCTTAAGCCTAGGCAATCCTCTAATAAGGCTCTAGCTGCTGACTATAGTCAAGTCATCAATGCCTATATGACCAAGCTTACGATGCCACAACACTAAGTCATGAGAGTCAAAAGTCACAAGACACCTAGGGCTAGAGGTAGAAGAAATATTGAAATCAACGCACTAAAGATCCGATCAAACATAGATATCCTAAAGACATACTCACCTGAGGAGTCTACAACTCTACACTCTCCACTCTTGAATCTCACTTCTACACCCTCATCAAGAAGCTGGAAAACAGATAGCAGATTATGCCTCAACTTACTTACCAAAGCGAGGCCCTTGAGCATAAAGTTGTTGACGCACACTGTGCTATTTGCTGTCACGGTCCCAGTAGAAGTATCCTCAAACGTGATCAACTCGTTGTTGGATACATGTGTGAGGCTGGAGAACCATCTAGATTCTTCAGTCATATGTCGAGAACACCCAGAGTCAACAAGCCACATGTCCTCCTTCCTCACATGCCAGACCTACAGGGCATAAGCAAAAAATATATGTGCCTCAATAATTGGTTAGTGATAAAAGACTTGGGAATCTAATACTAAGCCGCATGATGTCTAGGAATAGTACTAGAAGCAAAAATAAAATGGTTGGTAAGAAAATCATGAGAATGGACACGAGGACCACCTAGACCTCTCTGAATGAGCTAACCAAAAGACCGGCACCCCCTATCTAGATGCTACCCATGGTCTACCCCCATGATCTCATAACCCAAAATGATGCCTAGAGCCACCAAATGAGTCAAAGAAATCATCTACAAACATAAGCCTATGTAGAAGGAAAGATAGGCTACTAGGCTCTAAAGACACTCATAGGTGAAGGAACTCCTCTAATAGACCTCAAAGCACACATCCTCTCTTTTTTTTCTCAACCTTGACTCTACAGAAGTAGAACTCAACTATATGGTCATCCTTCTTGTAGAACATGCAATGGCACTTAACCTTTTGAGGGGTCTGACTTGCTGAAGTAGAAGCCCCGGATTTGTGCAAAACCTGCTGACCTAAATACAGTCTTGGATGGATCAGGGGGTTTTACCTAAAACTTACTACTCTCAACAACCCTCCCAACCTTAGGTGGGTAGCTTCTTGGAATACTCTAGGGAATTAAATCCCTAACCTCTATTCTTCACACTTTCTTAGATTGGTCAAGGATCATGTTGAGATTCTTGTTCCCACTAGAAGATCTCTGAGGGATCTTTTTGATGTAGTCATTCTCTTAAGCTAGGTTCTCACATGTGGCACACTTATTTGTTTTAGTTTCCCTAGCATATCTCTCTTTATAAACCTCAAGCTTCAAAGCCTCACAAGACACACAAGAAAATTTCTAACCCTATCCAACTACTCCTTATACTTGACTCTAAAACCTCATGCATCTCATCTAAATCAGTCTCAATTTCAATATAAAATGCACAAGAGATATAATTAATAACTTTCTTAGATGCAATCAATGATTTGGATTCAAATGGGGTGATCTTCATTCTCTAAACTCTCATATCAAGTGCACCCAAGAGCTAGCGTGCATTCTCATATTCAGAGAACACAAGGCCAATAGCACTTAAGTTATGAACAATCTTGAAAAATCTTCCCCAAAACTCATTTGAAGATTCAGAAACACGTTATTAATGAAGTTTTAGATTTGAAGCTAGACTTAAACATACAATTTCAGATTTTGAAACCCAATATTTTTTTGTTAAAATGCACTAAAACCTTATGAAACTCATTTGACACTCTTTTTGAAACCTGATAAAAACCTACAAAAGAAACTTTGAAGTTCATATTTAGAAACTTAGTTGAAATTCTTATGAAACTCGTCTTTAATAAAGTTTCAGATTTGAAACCCATTGAAATTTGTTGAAACACACTAAAACCTTATGAAACCCATTTGAAACTCTTTTTGAAACTCTTTTTGAAACCTATGAAACATAGATGAAACCCATTGAAACTAGGTAAAACATGCCTATACCATTGGAAACAATGCCAACTTCAAAGTTTTATGAGTCTGGCGTAGCGACCGAGTAGCCTTTGTGGGCTCGACGAAGGGTGAACGGCCCACACAAGCTCATCTACCAGTGACTGGTACCCTAGCGCTATCCATCCCCCACCCGAGCCTCTAGTAGTGTTCATCATTGATGAGGCTAGTGTTGATTTTGTAGGTGTCACCTTGGATTATGATTATGTGAAACTTGCAATTTTTCTTTTGAAATTTGTATTAAGTTTGTTGTTTATGGTACAGACTTATGAAATTTCATCAAAGCTTGTTGAAACACGAATGAAACTTTGCTTGAAACTCTGTTATACTCACTCTACGTTTTTGAAACTTCTATGAAACTTATACGAATTTTGATTTGAATCTTGAAGTATCAATAAAATTTGTTGAAACTTGCCAAAACATAGCATTTTTAAACTTGAAACTGGTTGAAATCTTCTAAAATATGGTATTTTCAAACATGAAAACTAGTTGAAATTTCCTGAAACACAAATAAAATTTCACTTGAAACTTTATAAAACTTGCTCTATATTTTTGCAAATTTGTGAAACTTACATGAATTTTTATTTGAAACTTGAAGCATTAATGAAATTTATTAAACTTGCTGAACATACATTTTTTCAACTTGGTATTAATTAAAGTTTGCTGAAACATGGCATTTCAAATGCGAAAACTAGTTGAAGCTTACTGCAACATGGTATTTTCAAACTAAACTAGTTTAAACTTGTTGAAACATGGCGTTTTTGTTTGACCATGTGGAGGTCATGAATACAGTGATGATAAATAATTGACATTTAGGTTGTATTGAAATTTACGTTTGTGAAAGTTTTGGTCAATACACTAATGTTGTTGGAGTGTTCTGGATAGTAGGTGTGGTCGACATACATCGACCACGACAGTCGAGCATGGCAGATGACCATGGTAGGTTGCCAGTTGCAGCTGACCACAGCAAATGACCAAGGTAGGACGATCACGGCAGATCAAGCAAGGAAAAACAACCATAGGTGAACGACCGCATAAGGAACGACCTCGGTCTGGAGTTTTTAGAAGAATCGAAGACTCTAGAGTCGGAGAGCATTTAGAGAGGTTGAAGACCCTAGAGTCAAAAGATTCAAAGAAACGGGTCATAGCTACAGTAAACCGACCATAGCTATAATGAATCGGTCGTAGCTACAGTGAACCAGTCGATGGTTGTAAGCTAAGGGGAATTAGTTGTATGCTACAATGTAACCGGTCGTAGTTACAGTGAATCAATCTTATGCTAGGGGAACTGGTCGTAATGAACAGTGAACCGGTCATATGACACAATGAACTAGTCACAAGGTACAATGGACAATGATCGGTAGTCGGCGGGCTTTGACTAGGATGGTTGAAGATAATGTAAACTAGTTGTGAGCTTTACTGAACTGGTCGGTAGTTATAGTAACCGATCGGTAGTCGTAGCGGTTGTCGGAAGTACAGTGACAGGTCGGTACCCAGTAGTCGTAGACTAGAAGTGCTATGATATTAGTGATTTTTGAGTGTTTTGATAGTAGTAATTCGTGAGTACTTATAGTTTTCGAGTACTCGTTGAGGCAGCAATCTGACCGGCCTGTGCATGGCAGTCATACTGGTTTCTATAAGTGGTCTGAGATTGACTTCCAAAATAAGTGGGAACTATGGTCATAGTTGATTTGGTCTCTATTGATTGTTGGTTTGGTGTGTGTTATGCGTGTGTGGACTGATGACGGTCATGTTGGGGAGAACTTGTGCCGGGGGAAAGTTCTTTGGTTTTGCATGTGTAGGTTAGGCGTGGAAACGATCATAGTTGGTGATGAGGAGGACCGTGACTAGGATGAGGAAATCTAAGGTCTAGGCGGTCGAGGATGTCACGAGGTGGTTGGGCTCACACTAGAGCATGTGGAGATCAATGGTTGATGATGTGTGGAAAAGCTACAGGAGGTACAGTCCTAGAGGCTTCGACACGTGAGGTTGATGATACGTAATGAAGATACAGGAGGTGCAGTCCTAGAGGCTTCGTCATGTGATGAGATTGGATAAGTTATGAAAGGAGTCTATAACAGGAAGGATTAGAGATTGTGTAAAACCCATGTTTGGAAGGGTTTTGGGTCCCTTGATTTTCAGAAAAGATAGGATTTTGTGTCTGTGTTTGATGAGGACAAGTTTGGGGCATTAGCCTATAAAAACAGAGAAAGGCTAAGAGCTAACATGAAGATTTTGACAACAAAAAAAGGAGGTTTTAGTTTTTGGCTAGGGCTTTTAGGGGTGCTGTGAGGGCACTTTGTAGCCACCAATCATGATTCAGAAAGAAAGGCAGATCTATTCTAGAAAAGTTAGTCGATGCCAGCGGCATGTTTTTCTTGGCGTTGTCTTCAACTTGTTCTTGTTCCAAGTAGAGTTGTGTGTGGCAAGACAGCGTCCCTCCATCAACTTGATCACACACTGAATCGTCCACTCGATCATCGCCAACAGTATCGGTGGGAAGAGCAGACCAGAGTACGTCTACTCAAAGGTGTTGTTTTCTCGAGGACATAGGTGATCGAGAGGTTCTGCTTCTAGTGTTGGAGATTTCGAGTAAGTGCAAACCAGTTGAAGATCAAAGGTTGAAGCGGGCGTAGTTCATGACTGCTAAGGAGTTTTCGACAACTGAGTGATGAAATGTTGAGCGGTTGAAACCATTATCAAGGCTTTCGACTACGTGCAAAGGTGACAAAGAGGTGCTGCTCCCGGTGTTGAAGATCTCTACTGAGCGATCGATTAGTTGAGCACCGAGCGGTCAAAATCTTCATCGACCACCACCAGGAGATTTCAAAAAGTGGAGGCAATCATTCACCTCCCCACCCAACCCCCCCCCCCCCCCCAAATTGTTGTATTCGATCCTACACGCTTGGAAACTTCAAGTTTATGAAACTTTGATAAAACTAGGGCCTTTAAACTTAAAACTTGCTGAAATCTTCTGAAATCTAGAACTCAAAACTTACTAAAACTTGTCGAATATTCAAGATTGAAATTTGAAACTTAGTAAAACATACAAAACATATATCATACAATGAAACTTCATAAAATTTGATGAAACTGCTATACCGTTGGAATGTGCTGCGTTGGCTAACACCTTCCTTTAGAAAACCCTACCCTTTACAAATCCCTACAGATCTAACATTTCTGTCCCATCTGCAAAGCGACATCATCTCCATCTCTCGTTTAACCTGGCAGACCAACATGGCAAAGAGGGACGCAGGAAACTACGTTAATCAATAGCGACGCTGTCTTGCTCCGCGTTTTCGCGATGCCGCTCAGTAGCCGTGCGGCCCCTCCCTACCCCATCTCCGTCGCTCGAACTCCGCCACTGCCGGAGAGACTCAATCCATCGGTCGGAGATAATTGTCGAATCTACCCTCTCATCCATCTCCTCAACGCAGAGTAGTGAACGCCTCCTTGTCGATGATTCGTGCTCGAATGTGAGTGTGGCCTTCTCCCACTCCTCTGTTGCTTCCATGCATTGCATCCACGCTCTAACCATCCTAGGTAACATGGGTGTTGCTCATGTGAACTTGGAGATGGATGCGCTAAACTTTTGTGAATTGTGATGCCCTTAGTGCAACTGAACTAGAGGACAGCCCCATCCCCAATGGTGCCATCATCCGGGACGCAAGAATGTTCAGGTTCCAGAATTTTGAGGAGGTTTAGATTGTGTTCTGTCCTACGATCTGGGTCTTAAGGCTTGAGGCTAGCGATTTGTCTAGCCGTTGCAAGCGACAAGAGGAACCACATAATCACATTGCTCGTAATACTGCCAGTATCTGCATTGATATGCGAATTAACGTGAGTAGAACTGAGTAGAGAGAATAGGGAGACAAAAGGGCTGTGTTCAAGTGCCGATTTCACGAGTCGGCATGGACAGGTCGAATAGCCATCGAATCAGCAATAAGAGGGATCGATCCAGTTATCCCCAGCAACTGCAGGTAGCTGCGTCGCCCCCTCTGTTTTTGTGAAGAGAATTATCTATGAGCACTATCTACTGACCTAGAAAATAGTACAGTAGTTTCAAAAAGGATTTCGAATTGCAAATTCAGGGTCCGACACTTAAGCCCTTAAAATTACTCTCATTCTAAATCATGCCATTATAATGTTTCTATCCAAGTGCAACACATGATCTAACTCTAGTAGTATTTAAGGAAATTTTAATATATGCCACTCCACAATTACCGATTTAGAAAATTTTCACTACAAAGTGTTGGCTTCTAAAACTACCATTGCAAGTGCAAACCTCAATTGCTTAGAAAAATGCCACTAGTGTTTATGCCAAACTGGGAAAATAGGTTTAAAACGTTGTGGGAAAGTAGGACTGTAGGAGCACATATAAAATGATTTTTTTCCAACGTAAGACATAAAACGCTATCGCACGTCACCAAGAAAAAACAAAGGAAGGAAGGCGGAATTTTGTTGCGATTCTTCGGGATAAAGATGCCTAAGTGAAAGAAAATGAAAAACTGAGGGATATGAATTAGTGCACCTCGTTTCAAAACAAAATGGCCTATTTGTTCTTGATTCATAATGCTTCTAAAGAAACTAGACATATCTAAATACGATAAAATTATAATTATTCTCTAGAAAAAGAAGCATTTACTGAATAAAGGAATAACATAATTGGTGCCGAATCTTCCCAAAAGCAAAAGAACTAATGTCCGGTTTAGAACACATGAATTTTAATAAATAACGGGGTTTAATTAGTTTCTATAAAATTTTCGTAAATTTTCCCTAAAATTCCTGGTTCGCAAAGGGCCTAGATACCTTTAAGACTTGAAAACCATCGTAGGCTCTCTGGCTAGAGATTTGATGTTGATGTTTCATGGTCTGACGCTTTACCAGAGTTTGTGATTGCATAAAAATGTGCTAAACTCCAGTGACCATAGCTACTAGCTAGCGTAGGCCTTCTTCACACACACCAGAAGTTTCCAAGGTGTGCACAGTAGTAGCAGCAAAGCTACTGGCGCTGCGCAGCTTATGATCAAGTGTGCTCCGCTTTTTGAGTTTACCATTGCCATGCCATGCCAGCATCAGTAGTTCGGTACTCGCATGCCAGGGAGCTGGTCCTGCAGCTCCGTTCTTTTACATACGTAGGCTATCGCAAGATCGCGACATCCTAATTGCACCCAGGCATCATTGTTACGCCCTGCGCCTACTGCCTGCATGCCTGCTCTTTTTTTCTGAACAGAATGGCGTTTTTTTTGTCCATCGGTGACCCCTCCCCCACACACACCAAGCAGAATGGGGACACGTAAGTGACATGCTATTGGCTCTTGTCTATTACCTTTTTTTAAATAATACTAGAATGACTATTAACTTTTCTAATGTATTTAATTAAAAAATAAAAAATATTGTTATATCTTTAGGGATAATACAAAGAAGAAAGAAAAAGAGGGGAAAAAGGCCGTGTTAAGAAGGCAACATGCTCCAAAGAACTTTTAGCTTAGCGAGAACCTATTTTTTCATTTTTAAATTTTTAATTTTAATTACACGAAAAAACATAGAACAGTTACAATGCGAAAAAACTTACAACAGTTAAAATGCAAAAAAAACCTCAAACAGTGCCAAACAAGGCAAAAAAAAAGTCCAAAAGCTAAAAGTTTAAGCCAACTTGAGCTTAAGCTGTTCATCAATTGAACTTCCAATTCATCGATTGCATTAACAATTATGACATGGTATTTTTCTACAGTACCCAAGCGTTTATGGAGTATTATTTTGATTCAACGCCTCAATGGAGGCAAGGTACGCTGGTATAGAAAAGTCAAAAAAATAATCAAAGTAGTTTATGCCGAAACGTTGGCTACTTTAATTTCTTTAATTTGGGAACTATTTTTCCCATATTTACCTCAAAATCAGTAAGCAAGCAATGACCACATGCACAAGAAAAGATTGTATTATGTTGTATCATTGTATGTATCAGTTTGGCCCAGCTCAAAAGAGCTTTCTTTGAGTGGCTTATGACTGAAAGCATTGTAGCTGGCTGAAAAAGCACTGCAGCTGATAGAGGTTTATTTAGCATAATTAAATTTAAAATTTTAAAATAGAAAAACATGTTAGCCCATCACATATAATGCAAACAAATACGAGAAAAAAGAACCAGCAAAAAAAGAAGAGTTAAGGGCCTCTTGGATTCAAAGGAATATTTTTTTAAAAAAATAAAGGAATTCAATCTAAAGGAAAAAATTTCCTATGAAGAGTGTTTGATTTTTGGGATTACTTCAAAGAAATTTCATAGGATAGAAAAAATCCACCAAATTTTTGAGAAATTTTGCATGAGGTCTACTCTTATGTTACCAATTTCTGTGAAAGTTCAAATGCACCTTCTCTCTTCCTCTCTCTCCTTTTTCCCTAAGCAATTAGCATTTAATCTTAAAATTCCTTATTTTTCCTGTAAAACATCCAAACACATTTTTGGAACAATTCGTATGAATTAATTTCCTGTTGGATTCAACAAGTAGTAACATTTCAATCCCGCGTTTTACCTCTTCCTACGCTTTGAAATTCATGTGTTTTCGAAGAGGCCCTAAAATGTGTGGTAAGGTTTGAAGCACGAGGTAGGCCTGCAGCTGGCGGCCATGGATTGACCTGTTCGGTGATGTAAGATGGATGGATGGATGGACCTGATCGACCCAGTATTAACCCTGTATACCCCGTCACGTACCCGTCCATCCATCTTCCCAGGGATCCAGCAGGAGACGTCTACATCTCGTCACATCATCATCATCTATCACATAAAATATTACTACTACTGACCACTACTCTTAGTACATGTAGAGTAGCATAGTGAAGTGATGGTTGGAATGGACGAATGGATGGACGCATGCATGCAAAAGCGAGGCAAGGGAATCATGCCATGCCAGGGAAAGGGCCGGGTGGACTTTTTAACTCATCTTAGAACAAGTACAATAGAAACGCTACTTAGAGGAGGAAGAGAGGAGAGCTTGGCTTATGCGGTGGTGGGCAAATATATTATCAACCATAATAATAAAAATCTTTTGTAGACAAATAGAAGACAGATTATTGTATAACTTGGCTCTTATAACTTGACTTATAGCCAAACACTTGACTCTATTATTGGACTTGCTCTTAGAGCAGGTACAATAAGGCTTAGCAAATATATTATCAACTAAATTTTACGTGGCAGAGAGAAAAAGGAAGAGAGAGAAAGAAGCTGGCTACTAAATTACAGCTAGCTATAGCACGTAAAAATATGCATTTTACTCTCTTACACGTGGTGCCAAATAGTTATTGTAATAGCTACCTTATTGTATAAACTATTTTTTTGAAGGCTATAGATGAAATAGACAAATGTTATAGCCACTAGTTGGCTATACTATTGTACTTGCTTACGCTCACGCGGATTTAGAGACACGGTATAAATCCACCGGTTTTGCTATCCCAAACCCGTGCCCATGAAAGTTGGAGCGTGCGCTAAAATTCCATCCGGTGCATCCATCCATCCATGGGTCGCCTGGTCGGGTCGGTAATGCGCTACAACAATGGTTAATGGAGAGGAGGAAGAAGTTCACCGCCATCTTCATTGCGAGGATGATGATGTGCGTTGTCTATTCATCGCGGCGAGTGGCGAGCGGAGCTGCGCGTGGATCGCCGGAGACCGAGCGCGAGCTCTTCAATAATGGAGCGAAGTGCTAGTTAGGGTTGTGGGTAATGGGGCATTGCCGCATTGGATTAGGGGCTTGGGGCTAAATTAATAAAATAAGGCGGGAGCTTGGGTTTATAACTCATATGAATCGGGTTTATATTACCCATGGATTTACGGGTTTGGCCCACCGGTATCGGGTTTCGGGTACCCATTGCCATCTCTAGGCGGATTCCATCCGGCATCCATCCATCCACCGACTGCAGAATACATTGGAGGTTGATATGTGTTGTCTATTCATCGTCGCCGCTCTTCAATAATGGAGCCGATGTGCTGCTATGCTTGTCGAATTTTTTAAAATAATTTATTTTTTATTCAAAATTATAGATGTATATATGCGCAAAAGTTTTTTTATAGGAGTGAGCTCCAATTGTCCAACCGTTAAGCGACTGAAATCTATCACCTAACGATCGCACGACACGAATGCAGCCAGTGGGCTGTTAGGTGACAGGATCCAGTCATCGAACGGTCGGGCGACTGCAACTTATCGTCGAATTGTTGGGTGACTGCAGGTCTAGTCGCCTGATCGGTCGGCAACTGCCACCTCATCCTATTTTTTACGCAATTGGCACCCCCGACAATGCATGGGGGTAAATGACAATTGTTGTAGGTAGGTGACATTTACCAAATTTTATCTGTGATTTGTATTTTGTGGAAAAATAGCAGACAATGTTGGATGATCCATTTGAGATTTTCGTAGATTATGAATGGTACAAAATATGTTAGATTTGCAATAACAATTTGTGATCGTCGTATGTTGTTGTAGTGTAACAAATTTTCAAAAAAATTTCTGAGAACGATTGAGATAGCAATTATTGGTAAGTACAAACGTAAGTGATATTGTCATGCAACTGGGAATTCATACATTGAGGAGAACTTATTTTTTCATGATGTTGGATGCCTTGGTATGTGAAGAATTGAATGCAAAAGGACAAGGAGATGTGATATTGTGAATTAAAATAGACTTTATGATAAGCTGAAAATAACACGGTGCGCAAAGTTTGCTTACGTGCATAAGAAACAACATTCTGCACGATGCAACAAACAGAAGTACCCGTACGATACATATGCGCCTTTTGGAATAAAAATAAATTTGACCTTCGGGGAACGGCCCAACCTACTGCGTGAATCAGGGCCATTTTCTCTTCCTTGCGAACTCGACGTTGAACTCCTCAATGGCCTCTTTCACCTTGACTGCCATTTTCCTATTTTTCTCGCGCTCCCACTCGCGAGCCTCGCACTCCCTGCGTGTGCACGCGTCGAGATAAGCTTTTGCCTCTCAACATATACACTCGGTTTGCTCGTCATTGCGACGCTTCTCCTCCTAGATCTCACAGGCCCTTTTGACATTCCACTCCTCGAAGACGAGAGTCAACTGGTCTTATGAGTGGATCTCTAGGTCGATCCACTTACGGTAGCCACATAGCGGTTCCGGGAACTAAGGGTAGACAAGAGAGGTTGTTAATACATTCTTTGAAAGATAAATAGTAGGGGGGAACACACCATAACTAGTCCTTACCAGCTGGCGATAGCTGCTCGTGTCCCGACGACGGTCGGGATAGTCACATGAGTAGTTTGCACAACCCCAGTAACGCATGCCCAGGCTGAGCCACTGCTTAGACTTGAAGAACTTGCATGGGTCCCTACACTAATAGAGGGGCGGCGTCTCCCCCTAGGGCAGTTGTTGCGGTGAATGCTCGGTTGGAACGTTTAGGATGGGGTTGCTGCTATAGGAGGCATCATTGCGGGGAGGTGCCCTCATGGTATTGGACATTTTGGAAATTTATTTAAATTACTATGGGCCCACATGTAAGTGGTTGGAGAGGAAGGGATAAGGCTCGGCTACTTGTTTTGATCCAGTCATGCAAATTGAATTCTCGATCCCCTTTTCTCAAGCGCCTCTACTCGTTCATCTGGAGGAAGATGTGGCGGTCATTCGGCTCGTCGGCCACGTCCCGATCTTCTCACCTCTTGGGCGTAGGTGGGGCTTGAGGTGGTTGACCAACGCCACTTCTTTTCCCCTCTTCTCGGTGGCCTCTTCCCTTTCATAAGTCGAGCCAAGCAAGTTGATTTGGCAAAGAAATTAAAAGGTAAATCATAGGTAGATCCAAAGTTGATTAGAGGCAACTAGTGTTGCTGTCGATTTGAGACTTTGGGACAGAGCGACAGTGCACTCGCTGGCTTGATTTTGCCTAGATGTCTATGGTCCTTGTGAGTGCATTGGAGCTTCGGTGTTCTTCTTGCATTGACTTCTATTGCGCAGAAGGGAGGACTCATCTCCTGATCCTCGTGTGCGCGACAAGAGTGTTCTTCTTGTTGTCTTTGAGCAGCATCTACTTGCACGTCGGCTTCACGTATTTAGTGAGTACTGATTTGTGAAGATTAGGCTTTGTATCTCTGATTGCCTTCACCGTAGTACCCTGGTATTGCCAGCATACCTGGTATTGCCAGCAATTGTTTTTCTTAGACTTTGTCTTCGCGACAAGCCTGGCCCTGTCAGCTTCTCAGTGGTTTAGACCACCACTACGCAGTGAGCATTACTTGTGTTCTGTAATTTCTATTGTGCAAATGCTAGCCATGCTAGTGTTGTATTTCTCTTTGATATCTCTGATATTTGTGATAATCACTAGCTCTGGGAGGACTTTTCATAATAGTTTGTGGGCTTTGATTGCTCGATGAGGAACTTTGTCAAATTGATATCACAGTGACATGTTAGACTCATTCTGCTAGTGCGATTCTACATATTCTAGTTTATTATCTCTATTTAAGTGTAGTTTGTAGCACTATCAATTGTTTATACTGTCGTTCCTACTCAGTATTATGTACTATTATGAGATCTTGAAGAAAATATATATGTACATGATGCTTCTGTAAATGTCGAACATGTATGTTATTACTGCAGTAGCATTGGTCTGATTCTAGTGATTGTTTTCAATCAGAATCTATTAATTTTGTATGCTTTTGACATTGATACTATACTGAGGTAATATTTGCTTAAGTCAGATTAGCAGATTTTGAGAAAATTGTCACTGTGATCATGAAAATTGACAAATAGTTATAGAATGACAAGTTTCTAGTAACTTGTGCAGCTCCTCAAACTGAGAGCAAAATTTTAATTATTAATCTATGCATTATACCAGATTTTGGAGCTCACATGTTCTTGGTATTATGCATATTTCTTTCTTCCTATGAATTGAGTAGTATTTCTATGTTTATATATCTACTGTTGATTCAGTTGTCATATGAAGTATGTTGGAATATGGTTCTGTTGCTCATGCTTAAATCTGAGATTAAAACAAAACTATTACTAAAATTGCTTAATTTCCAACAATCCAGAAAACCAATTGTGTTGAAATGGCTTCATCCTCTGATTTCGTTAAACCGAAAGTCTTTGATGGCACAAACTTTAAGCGTTGGCAAGCTAAGACAAAGTTGTGGCTGGTTGATCTCAAATTTTTAGGATCATCTTAGATCCACCAGTGCTTCCTTTAGAAGGTAAGGCTAAAACTCGTTGGGAGGACGTGAACCACTTAGATTTGGCTAGATTGTTGGCCATCCTATCGAACCGGCTTTTCGATGTCTATGTCAACTTCATGGAGGCCAAAAAGCTATGGGATGAGCTGAATGAAAAGTATTCAGAAGGGAACAATGGGAATGAGTCTTTCATTACTGCCAATTACTTGAATTACAAGATGGTAGAGGGACGGTTGGTGATGGAGCAGCTCTATGAGCTATAGCTCCATGTATGTAATTTAAATCAGTACGACTGTCTCCTGCCAAAGGGTTTTCAAGTAAATGTGAAATTGGCCAAGTTACTGCCTTCGTTGCGAGACTTTGTGACCACTCAGAGACACATTAAGGAGCGCATGACAATTAATGAATTGTCAGGTGCAATTAATGTTGAGGAGCTTGCCAGGGCCTACAGTAATGAAAAGTCCCATGTCCAACCCCACCAGGTGGAGGTCAAGAACTTTAAGAGCAATGGGAAGAAGATCAAGAACCATCCCTAGAACAAACCTAAGATCCAGCCAATGAAGAAGAAGGTGGTCTTTACCTGTTACGTGTGTGGCAAGGAAGGCCATAAGGCCAGCAAGTGCCATGACCGTAAAGGCAAGGGACCATCTCCAGATCAGCACAAGAGTAAGGCAAAGCCAATGTGGCTATAGCCAATCCCGTCTCAGATGGGTATGTACCTCAAGCCTTTACGATAAATTCATCAATTGATTAGTGGATTGATACAGGTGCAACTAGACATGTCTGTGATGATTGTTCATGTTTCTCTTCATTTCAAGGTGATGTTGGTTGCTCCGTCCTAATGGGTAACAATGCCGCTGATACAGTACGTGGGATTGGCAAGGTCTGCTTAAAGCTCACTTCCGGCAAGACGCTCACCCTTGGAGACATACTATTTGTGCCTGCAATGTTTTGTAATCTTATTAGTGCTTTGTAGGTAAGGAATAAAACTTGTTTTTTAGTCTAATAAGGTCGTGTTGACCAAATTTAGTACTTTTGTGGAAAAAGGCTATGAAAGCGGAGGCATGTTCCACTTATCGTTCTTGATTCCAATAATCCAAACATTTTTAATGTTATTCATTGTAATAAAGCTCATGATATTTGGCACTCTCGTTTATGTCATGTTAATTTTAAAGCTATAAAGCAGTTAAGCAAAATAAATTTAATTCCAAGTTATAAGCATGAGAGACTCAAAGTGTGAAGTGTGTGCAAGTAAAGCAGCCTCGAAAACCTTTTGATAGCATTGAGAGGCGAGACACTTCTCCACTTGAGTTAATACATTCTGATCATCGTGAGATGAATAGTATTTTAACTAAAGGTGGCAAGTGTTATATGTTTACTCTCATTGATGATATGACTAAGTATTGTTATGTTTACTTACTTAAGTCAAAAGATGAAACACTAGAACACATTAGAATATACAAGGCTGAGGTGAAAAATCAACTAGAAAAGAAAATCAAACAGTTAAGATCAGACCATGGAGGTGAATATGTACCTAAGGAATTCTCCCAGTTCTGTGAAGAAGGTGGAATAATTCATGAAATTACTCCACCGTATTCTCCCCAATCAAATAGAGTAGCCAAATGAAAGAACCAGACTCTTTGTGACTTGGTGAATGCCACATTACAGAGTTCAGGTATGTCGGACTCATAGTGGGGTGAGGTAGTTCTCACAGCTAACTATGTTTTAAATAGGGTGCCTCCAAAAAATAGTGAGGAAACACCTTATGAAGGATGGAAGGGGAGAAAACCTAGCATGTCCTTTCTTCACACTTGGGGCTGTCTTGCAAAAGTGCATGTGCCTTTGCCGAAGAAAAGGAAACTTGGTCCCAAGACTGTTGATTGTGTCTTTCTAGGATATGCCCATCACAGCACAGCGTACAGATTTCTAGTGGTCAAATCCAAGGTTAGCAATATTGCTAATAATGTCCTTATAGAATCTCGTGATGTGACATTCTTTGAGAATGTATTTCCTATGAGAAAAAATGAAGTCATTATGCCTAATGGTTCTTATGAACGCTTTATTCCTCCTAGTGTGGATGACACAGCTCCTGAAATGAAGTTGAGGAGGAGTAAGAGATAGAGGACTGAAAAGTCTTTGGGCAATGATTTTGTCACCTGCCTTGTGGATGATGAACCATGTACCATTTCAGAGGCATACGCATCCCTAGATACGGAGTACTAGAAGGATGCAAGCCGTAGCGAGATGGATTCCATCATAGCTAATGGAACTTGGGAGATTACTGATTTTCCAAATGGATATAAGCCAGTGGGCTACAAATGGATCTTCAAAAGAAAGCGTAAACCCGATGGTACTATTGAAAAGTACAAGGCTCATTTAGTGGCTAAGGGTTTTACGCAAAAGGAGGGTAAAGATCATTTTGATGCATATTCGCCTATGGCTCGACTACCCACAATCCACGTGCTTTTAGCACTAGCTGCTGCATTTAAACTCCAATGCATCAAATGGATGTTAAGACAGCTTTCCTAAATGGAGAGTTGGATGAGGAGATTTATATGCAATAACCTAATGGTTTTGTAGCTAAAGGGCAAGAGAGTAAAGTATGTCGCTTGGTTAAATCTTTGTATGATCTAAAACAAGCTCCCAAGCAATGGCATGAAAATTTTGATAATATATTGACTTCAGTTAGTTTTTGTGTAAATGAAGCCGATAAGTGTGTATACTATCGATTTAGCGAGAGTGAAGGTGTTATCCCATGTCTTTACGTGGATGACATACTACTGTTCGGGACCAACATGGATGCTATAAATAAAACCAAGTTGTTCCTCTTCCAGAACTTTGACATGAAAGACCTTGGAGAAGCTGATGTTATTCTTAACGTCAAGCTATTAAAGAGTGAGAATGGGATTACCTTAATACAATCTCATTATGTGGATAATATATTGAACCATTTTGGATTCATGGATGCTAACCCTGTAGGCACACCCTATAATCCAATGCAAAGCTACATAAAAACACTGGACATGGAAAAGACTAGCTTAAATATTCATAAATAATTGGATCCTTGATTTATTTAACTAGTGCAACGAGGCTGACGCCTCATATGCTGTAAGCAGATTGAGCTGATACACATCCAATCCAGGGAATGGTCATTGGACAACACTAGAAAGGATACTTAGGTATCTAAAAGAAACCTAGAATTGGGGATACATTATACTGGCTATCTAACAGTCCTTGAAGGATTCAGTGATTCTAACTGGATCAGTAATTCAGATGATATGAAGGCTATAAGTGGTTATGTATTCACTCTAACGGGTGGGGTTGTTGTGTGGAAGTCTTCTAAACAGAATATCCTTATATAGTCCACCATGGAGGCTGAGCTAGTAGCTCTTGACTCGGTAGTATTAGAGGTAGTATGGCTCAAAGAGCTTCTTTCTGACTTACTGATATTGGAGAAGCCAATACCGGCTGTCTTAACCTACTAAGATAACCAAACAGTTCTGATTAAGGTGAAAAGTAGGAAAGACAACATGAAGTCCTCCAAACATATTAAGAGGCAACATAAGTCAGTACGGCATGCCAAATAAGCACTGCGGAATACATCCAGTCTAAAAGGAATCTAGCTAATCCTTTCACTAAAGAAATGGCACGTAAGGTCATTCTTACAGCATCAAAGGGAATAGGGCTCATACCCATTTGATGGTCTTGAACGGTGGTAACATATCCTAGAAGAGCGGAAATCCTGTGAACTAGGCTCTAGGAAAACAAACTGTAAAAGACTGAGAGTACATCTTATAGTCCCATTAGCTGCAGTACTCTAAACTATATGGCAGGTTGAGCAGTAGCTCTTAATGAATTCGATATCCTATATGCCAATGGGAAGTTTCCTACAAAGTTCCCTGTAGAATTCACCTATGTGAGTATGGTCATGGGGTCGTGATCAAAAGAGAGTATGGGTATGCTTTCTTAAATACTCATGAAAAGATACGGGAACATGACCGTAACATTTCAAGCCGAGAGATGCAGTTTGATTGCCCTGTACAGAGTGCAGTTTAAGTGAAAGCTCTCACACCAAGGCGCTGGATCAAGGTGTAGTCCTCCTTTTGCTTGTGTAGAGTCATAACTTGAGTTGCTAAGCATTGGGTTCAAACAGGAAAGGTACCCATGTCGAATAATTGTATATCGAACATTTGACTTTCAAGATGTATACTATGTCGCACATTGAGGTAAATTGGTGGGGATTGATGGGCATTTTGGTAATTTGCCTAAATTGCTATAGGCCCACATGTAAGAGGTTGGAGAGGAAGGGATAAGGCTCGGCTGCTTGTTTTGATCCAGTAGTGCAGATTGAATTATCCATCCCCTTTTCTTGAGTGCCTCTACTCATTCGTCTAGCAGACGATGTGGCGGTCGTTCAGCATCATCGGCCACGTCCCGATCTTCTCGCCTCTTGAGCACAGGTGGGGCTTGAGGTGGTTGACCAGCGCCGCTTCTTTTCCCCTCTTCTCCGTGGTGTCTTTCCTTTCATAAGTCGAGCCGAGCAAGTTGATTTGGTAGAGAAATTAAAAGGTAAATAACTAGTAGATCCAAAGTTGATTGGAGGCAACTAGTTTTGCTATCAATTCGAGACTTTGGGGCAGAGCGACAGTGCGCTCGTCGGCTTGATTTTGCCTTGATTTCTGCGGTCCTTGTGACTGCATTGGAGTTTTGGTGTCTTTTTGCGTCGACTTCTGTTGCGCAGAAGGGAGGACTCATCTCTTGATCCTTGTGTGCGCGACAAGAGTGTTCTTCTTGTTGTCTTTGAGTGGCATCTACTTGCACTTCGGCTTCATATATTTGGTGAGTACTGATTTGTGAAGATTGGGCCCTGTGGGCTTCTCAGTGGTTTAAGACTACCACTGTATAGTGAGCTTTATTTGTGTTTTATAATTTCTACTATGCAAATGTTAGCTGTACTAGTGTTGTATATCTCTTTGATATCTCTGATATTTGTGATAATCACTAGCTCTGGGAGGACTTTGCATAATAGTTTGTGGGCTTTGATTGGTCGATGAGGAACTTTGTCAAATTGATATCATAGTGGCATGTTAGACTCATTCTGCTAGTTCGATTCTGTATATTCTAATTGATTATCTCTGTTTAAGTGTAGTTTGCAACACTGTCAATTGTTTATAATGTCATCCTACTCAGTATTATGTACTGTTGTTAGATCTTGAAGAAAATATATGTGTACATGATGCTTTTGTAATTGCCAAACCTGTATGTTATTACTATAGTAGCATTGGTCTGATTCAAGTGATTATTTTCTATCAGAATTTGTTAATTTTGTATGCTTTTGATATTGGTACTATACTGAGGTAATATTAACTGAAGTCAGACTAGCAGATTTTGCAAAAATTGTCACTGTGATCGTGAAAAATTAACAAAGAGTTATAGAAGGCCAAGTTTCTAATAACTTATGCAACTCCTCAAACTGAGAGCAAAAATTCAATCATTAATCTCTGCATTATGCTAGATTTCAGAGCTCACATGTTCTTAGTATTATGCATATTCTTTTCTTCATATGAATTGAGTAGTATTTCTATGTTTAAATATCTACTGTTGATTCTATTGTCATATGAAGTATGTTGGAATATGGTTCTGCTGCTCAAGCTTAAATCTAGGATTAAATTAAAACTATTGCTGAAATTACTTAATTTCCAACACCTAGCATGCTCTGCTTGTTCTCCTCAGGCCACCGTGGCCCTTGCTTGTTCATCACGGGCCACAGCAGACGTTACTAGTTCACGGGTCTCCTCCCACAGCAGACGTGGTTAACCAAGCTCTGGTGTATTGTTGGGTTTGCTTATGCAGTGTTTTCTACCATATCTCTTCCACCTCATTTTATAAGCCAAAGAGTTGGCACGGTGTAGAGAGTTGTCTCATCATAGTTTGCAGAGTCATGTCTTTTCGATCTGAAAAGCTGAGGAGGTGTAGTGTTGTCATATCGATCTAAAAAGCTGGCGAGGCCGAGTGTTGTTGTCGTCCCCGAGCGCAGCTAGTGCCAGAGCGTCCTCATCTGTGGCTTGCACCATCCGGGTGAGAGGTAGTAGTCCAGCATTGCTGAGCCTGTGAAGCAAAAAAAGGTTAGTATGCAACCTATGCATGGTGAGAAGTTAGTGCCGCCGAAGTGTCGGCTTGTCTGTCCAACGGGGTCTAGCCTCAGGCCACTCGAGGTGTGCGCGTGCAGATCACCCCCTAAGTCAGTCGCCTTGGTCGCACTCTAAGGAGGTGGGACATGGCGCCACACATGATGCAGCCAGTCCCCGTGCTCATCTCCTCTTCCTCTCCTCTCCTCTCTTCTCTTCTTTTTTCTTTCTCTTCTCTCCTCGCAAGCGCGCTATACTGGAATCGGCCACTCGGCCCGGGGTTCGGCCGAGCGGTCAAATATATATCATGTCCAGTTGCCGAGCGGTTAGGCGACTGGACACTGCAGTCGCCCAACGGTTGGGCGACAGCATCCCGTCGCCCCACCGTTTGGTGACTGCAATTATGTCACCCAATGGCCCACCGACTACATTCGTGTCACGCGACCGTTGGGCGACAAGTTCCAGTCGCCTAACGGCTAGGCGATTGGAACCCATTCCTGTAAAAAAATTTTGCGCGGGTATATTTCTGTTATTTCAAATACAAATGAATTATTTAAAAAAATTCCTAGCTTGTCTATGTTCATTTGCATCAAGCTCACATTTCAGTAGCGTAATCTCCTACCGTGGTTACTCTAATGCTTTGCTATTAACATTCCTTCGTCTTTATTTTATGTATCAGGGACGCACGCTAATTCCGAGGAAGCGGGAAATAACTTTCATAGTCATCCTCCGATTTATTAGTTGGAAAAGTCACGCAAATGCATTAGAGGAGAACATAACTTACGAAACAAACTCTTAACGATGAATTGGAAAGAAAAAAAGGCTAAGCTAATAGCGCAAATTACACTTTGAGTGCAGGCCCGGCTGGGATTACGTACCCATCACTAGGGCTTAGGTATTACAAAAATCACAAGCTGCTCATCGGCTTGAATCAGAATTTGGAGTTTTAAAGGAGTTGTATTGGTTCTTGCAAAATTCATACGTAAAACTGTTGATGCTGTTTTTATTGAATATGCTTTAAACAATAATTATGATAAGTTTTCTGTTGTAAATTATATGCCTTGATCAACTCGGCTTCGGCTTCTGGCTTCTGACTTATTTTTCACTATTCATAATTAGTTTCATCTTTTTCTGAACTTTTGGCTTTTTGTTGAGCTTTTCTGCCGGTTCTTTTTTCCCGTATTTGTTTGTATTATACGTAATGGGCTAACATATTTTTTATATTTTTAAATTTTTTAAATTTAATTATGCTAAATAAGCCTCTGTCAGCTACAGTGCTTTTTTCAGCCAGCTACAGTGTTTTCAGCCATAAGCCATAAGCTTTTCAGCCGAACCGATCACCACCCTAATGTAAGTGGTACATTGCTCCCTTCTTTTTCACTTATTGCTTGTGGCTTATAATTTATACTACAGTAACTAGCTTTTAAACAGTGTGTTTTTAAGGCGGGGTCAATAGAAAAATTGTAGAAAAATGTATTGAGTTCAGTTATACTGGACAAAATCACATATGACTATTTTCATTTGCGTACTTGCAAATAGCCAAAATTTAAAAATTTAAGGTATAATCAATAAGCCACAGCCCCAAAAAACCCATCCGATCCGTTACCTACTTTGAGGACATATTTCCTTTCAAAGCTAAAATTTCCAGAGGTGTTGAGTGTGCATCCTCCTCCACGGTTTATGAAAATAGCACTGATCTAGAATCAAAATTGAGGAGTAAACGTGCATGAGTTGAGAAAGATTTTGGAGATGATTTCTGCCTATCTCATGGAATGTAACCCTACTTATTCTGAAGCTATGCAATGTGACGAGGCTCCTTTCTGGAAAGAAGCAATTAATAATGAATTTCAGTCTATCATTCAAAATAATACATGGCTATTGGCATACTTGCCTCCTGGAAACAATACCATTAGTTGTGACAGATTTAAAGCTAGACTAGTGTAAAAGGGATTTGTCAAAAGAAAGGTTTACGTTACTTTGATAAATATGCACCTGTTTGTAGGATTACTACCATGCGTGTTCTCATTGTCCTTGCTTCTATTTATAAGCTGCACATTCACCAAATGGATATCAAAACTGCATTTTCAAATGGTGACTTGGAAGAAGAGATTTATATTGAACAACCTGTAGGTTTTGTAGTAAAATGACAAGAACATAAAGTCTGCAAACTGAAAAGATCAATACATGGACTAAAGCAAGCACCAAAACCGTCTGTGATAAATCATAACACAGACGGTTTTTAAAAATAACTGTCTGTGATATCCGACATATCACAAACAATACAAAAAGCCATCTGTGATATTTTTTTTGTATAGTTAAAAAAATTTCTATTTTTGGCTAGCCTCAGGAAATGCTAGTCATGCCCTCTGAAAACAAGTAAGCAAATTACAGATAAAAGACAGATAAGTGAATTACAACTACTTAAAGTAATTTATAACTCAAAATCAATTACAAAAAATGTTCATGTATTATCGCCAGAGTTACAATTGAATTATAATTGAATGAATTACAATTAAATCAATTATTTAAACATATATTAATCGGTGCCGCCGGAGTGAAAATCTCCTTTTGTATCAATGACCTTTGACATGAAGAAGGTGGAGAGCCATCCTCGAACGTCCGAGAGTTCGTTCAGATCATATATACTTAATTTGATTTTTATGCCCTGCCATTAGAAGTAAAGTTGTAAGCATATATATTTAAATCGATAATTAGGAAATAATTATTGCGAGATTGACAAACCTCTATATCATTTGTCTTAGCACTCATGATTTTGTGCATATGACGGCAAACATAGAATGTACAAAAGTTGCCTTGTAATAGACGATCATGCTAGTAAAACCGTCTGAGATAACTGCACTGGAACTTAACACTGATGGATTCTGTAGAACCGTCTGTGATGAGGCGTCCAGTATAATCTTATCTGTACTAGTGTATGTTGATGATATTTTATTTTTCGTACTACCATATCTTTGATTGATGACGTAAAATCTTATCTGTCTAGAAATTTTGACATGAAAGATTTAGGTGTGACTAATGTTATTTTAGGCATGAAGATGACAAGGTTTGAGGACTCGATTTCCTTGGATCTATCTCATTATACTGAGTCCATGTTAAAGAAAATTGATTATTTTGACTCTAAACCTGCCTCGACACCTCTTGATGATCGGTTCGGCTTGAGCTTCTGGCTTATTTTTCACTATTCATAAATTTCGTCTTTTTCTGAACTTTTGGCTTTTTGTTGAATTTTTTCCGGTTCTTTTTTTCCCGTATTCGTTTGTATTATACATATTGGGCTAACATATTTTTTATATTTTTAAATTTTTTTAAATTTAATTATGCTAAATAAGCCTCTGTCAGCTACAGTATTTTTTCAGCCAGCTACAGTATTTTCAGCCATGAGCTTTTAAGCCTAACTGATCAGCACATATCTTGAGAAAAGCAAAGGTAATCCTGTTGCTCAGCTTTCTTGTTCTCAACAAATTGGTTCTCTGATGTATCTGGCAAGTCGAACTCAACCGGATATTGCTTTTGCTGTTAATAGACTAAGCAGGTATACTAGCAATCCTAGTGAACAACACTGGATATTGGTCTTAGCCCAGTATTCAAGTATCTTAAGGGAACTATTGATCGCTCACTTCTATATAATGGCTTTCCTGATGTGTTTGAAGGATATTGTGACTCGAATCGGGTACTGATTCTTTGGATGTCGAAGTCCACTAGTGGCTATCTCTTTCTCTTAGGAGGTGGCCGGAGCTGTGTGTCTTGGGGCTCATTCAAGCAACTGTTATCGCCAGAAGAACAATGGAGGCAGAGCTTACAGCTCTTGATACAGCGTGCATGGAAGTTGAATGGCTTCGGAATTTAATTTCTGAAATTCCGATTGTGCCTAAACCTTTACCGTCTATATCAATGCATTGTGATGCTAAGGCGGTTATTGGCTTGGTGAGTCAAGAAAGTATAAACAAAAAGATGAACAGGCATATGCTTGTGAGATACAAATCCGTACCATAAATGCTGAAAAGTGTGGTATCACTAAATTTTGTAAAGTCGGAAAATAATTTAGCCGACAATTCAACCAAAGGTCTTCCAATATATGAGGTACAAAATTCATCAAAGGGGACGGGTTCAGAAGCACTTGCTTAGTCTTTGGCTTCTATTTGTTACAGTAACTATCTTTTAAATAGTGTGTTTTTTAAGATATGATCTATAGATAGATTATAGTACAAATTGTAAACAAATTCAGCTATATTAGCCAAAATTACATGTGACTATTTTTCTCTGTATACTACCTCTCGTAAATAGTCCAAAATTCAAATAATTCAGTTATAAGCCATAGTCTAAAAAAACTCTATAGTTCTTGGTTGTATACACCTAGTGCTAGCACGAGATCAAGCCAGAAAAGCTCTCGTTGTGAAGCGCAATAAATTTGTACTTCTTTGTTTCTCCAAAATTTTGTATTTTTGTGGGGATTGTTAGTGGAAAATACAAAATTCTGTGACCCTTCAAATAAATTGGAAGTCATTTTCTGATGCATACTACGTGTTTGTTCCTCCTCCATACATGCATGCATCATCGACTTAATTTGTACTACGTGTTTGTCCTTATTCTCCAGGGATATTTGTTGCTGGGTTCTTTTTTATTTTCAATCAACTTATACTTATGTGGACTATAGTAACTAACTTTTAAATGATATATTTTTTAAAACAAGGTTAATAGAAAGATCATGATAAAATGTATATTGAATTCGAGCCTACTAACGAGCTTTTTCCACCTAAAACTTTTAAATGATATGTTTTTAAAACAAGGTTAATAGAAAATTGTATAAAATGATTATTTTCATATACATACTACCCCTCACAAACAAACAAATTTTAAATATTTAAACCATAAACTATAAATCATAAATCCAAAAGAACACATCTAACTTTGCATGAGATCCACGTGTATGACATCCACACTTCACTGCTGCTTATGGTCGGTTGGTCCTATTCCGAAGAGATATTTACCGAGTCTTTTAGATTTACATAAGATCCATATCAACCGCAATGACACTTCACTACATACACTTGTGTCTATTTTCCAGTTCTTCTACGACGACCAGAAAATCATCTACCTCTGTTTTCTTCTTTGCTCTGGTTGGCACAAGGAGCTTGGCAACATTGAGCCGAACCGCTACCGTGCTACTGAAACGGTGAATCTGGGTTGCACCTTGACGTCAAATTGGTGGCAATCCCTGCACTGTTGAGGGTGCTATTTGGTCCTAGGGCAATGCAAGATTTGCATGCCTCCTGGAAGATTTCTCTAATCTCAATTTTTATAATTAACTTATATTTTAACATTTGAATTGACTAATCTTCTTTGTGTTCAGTCGTCTTGCAGATGTCACAAGTAATAACATCAGTTCTCCCAAGAAATAGTGGACACGTAGAGACCAAAACAAGATAAGTTGCCACTACATCAGCACTACGTCAGTCCCGCAGATCCATGATCAGATACACCATGCTTGCATTGAAGATGCACATTACAACACATCAACATCAAGAGGTACAACACTACCATTAATTTAGACCGGTTACACCGATACACATCTAATCCCATAACAGACAAACAACGCGACATACCTACTGATCAGTCATATCCTGCAACTGCAGCAACACGACGATCAGAACATAACCGAGGTTACAAGGAGGATACTGCTACTAAGTTAACCTAGTCGAACAAATGCATATCGGGAACTAATTAACAACTAGGAGACTTAATTAGCACACAATTCAAAGGGCATACTTGATGGCCCCGTGGGTGCATGCACCTAGAAGCCCCAGGCAAAGGCGCCGTCAAGCTGGCCGGGGCCCACGGTCATCTGCGGCGTCGCGCGGCCAACGGCACCCTCGACCTTCATCTCGATTCCGGACGGCCAGTGGAGGGCGCCGCCCACGCTGCCGACTCCCAGCGGAGACACGCCAGTCTGGAGGCCACCAGAGAGGAACAGAGGCAGCTGCAAGTTGTCCTGCAGCGAGCGCAGGCTCGGGAAGAAGGCCGGCGTTGGCTCCATGGCAAGCGGGGCCGGGGCGTACTGCCCGACGCCGAGGGTGGCATCCATGTGGGCGGTGGAGAAGCAGGGCACGAGCTCACGGCCGGTGACCACGTCGGCGGCTGCGCCGCCATGGGAGCTGCTCTCGCCGTCGGCGGCTGCCGCGGCTGCGAACAGCGAGGTGTCCGGGAGAGGCGGCGGGCGCGGCGCCGACGAGGCGGAGGCGCCGCCTCCCCCGCCGCCGAAGGAGACCGAGGTGGAGTCTGAGAAGCACGAGGTGTCGCCGCCGCCGGCGCTGCTCAGACCGAGGCGGGTCTTGCGGGGGGGCGTGGCCACGCCGGGCTTCTGGAAGACCCTCGCGATCACCCACTCATCCTGAATGGTACATTAACACCAACAGTATACATAAGCAAAAATGTTGGCAACGATAAACTTCGCAACACTGTTTGAGGATATGAATGCTACTACTTTCAGGTGTCTTCTCTTTTTAATAGGAAGTGTCTTTCAAATTAAAACTTTTGTTCCTTCTCTTCTCCATGGTATCTAATACTAGAAATTATACATATCAGTAGTTAGGAAGCAAGTAGGCTTTCTCAAAGTGAAAAGGAAGAGCAGTAGTCGCTGAACCAACTCAGTAAACATGGCTGCGAAAGAAACGATGATTTGATCCATGCCATACACGAGATAAGCTTCAGCTTCAGATGGCGCAGTAAAAAAAAAGAACCAAACAAGGTATGCATTTACGCATGTGGGAATATAGTAACTTGTGCGCATGCATGCGTGCATTGGATTGCATCTGCGTTGGCCAGGAAAAGATTCGTATCCTGCCGCGGCCACCAATCTTTCCCTGCATGTTAAGCCCCTCGCTTACCATATCCACGCATGCTATCCGCATTGCGGCTGGTACACGTAAGAGCCTGCAACCGCGCGCTGCTGCGCTACTCCTACTCGTAGCCATGGGCGAGTTCACACGAGAAAAGCAAAGCTCACAAGTAGCAATTGTGCCCTAAGCGCCCGTGACTTCCCACCGTTGGATCATCATTTTACTACTGGGTACTGGCTGGGCCGAGGATCACTTTCCCAAAGAAAGAAAAGGTGAAAATAAAAGGAGCATTGGTACAGAAATCCGCAAGATTACCAAAGAGATCAACTTAACAGAAGGGGGTAGAAATGGGCAAGCTAATGCCAAGTTCCCAACTCCTAAGAATGATCTCTGTGTCTGTGTAGAAAGTGCCTTAAGATTTGTGCACTAACGCAAAAAGAAAGGTGACTTAGAATCTGTGTATATGTGTGTGTACTGAGTGCTGACCCTTAAGGAGTTGGAGAGGAAGTGGTAGGCGTAGGTGCCGTCGAGGCGGAACTCGTGCATGACCCAGTGGGTCTTCTGGCCCTTGGGGGCGCGGCCGCGGTAGAAGACGAGCGTCTTCTTCATGCCGACGAGCGCGCCGGTGCGGCCGCTCCGGATCTCGCGGTCCTTGCCCGTCGCCTTCCAGTACCCGGCCCCTGTGGCGCGGTTGGTGCGCAGCCCCGTCGGGTACTTGCGGTCGCGGAGGCTGTAGAAGTACCACTCCTTCTCGCCCATCTTCGCCTTGTCTGCAATGCATGCGAGCGCCAAGATTGATAAAGACTACGTTACGTACGCAGCAGCAAGGTTGGAGATTGCGAGAGGACGGGCAGAGGGCAAGGAGAATCACCCGGGAGCTCCCAGGGCTCGCACTTGTTGAGGTCGATCTCGGCGATGGCGCGGCCGCAGAAGCTGCCGTCGACGACCTTTCGGAGGAGGTAGTAGGTGATGAGCTCCTCGTCCGTCGGGTGGAACCGGAACCCCGGCGGGAGCTCGCCCCCTCCGCTGCCGTCCAGCCGCACGCCCAGGACGCCGTACCGCTCCATCCCTCCCCCTCCGTGCCTAGCAAAGCTCGCTCCGGCAACGCCACCACACCACTGCAAGCACAAGAGCACACCCGTACGCACGCACGCAAGAGAGAAACAAACAAACGACGCCATTAATGCTTAGACAGATGCTACACAGCCGGACGAACCGAAGATCGAGCCCGCACAAGAGCCAAAGGAATGGAATGGAAGGATCGGCATGAGGATCAGTACCGCTCATACCTCTGGTGAGAGAGGACTGAAGAGAGTGAAGAGCTAGACGAGCCCGCCGCCTCGCTCTTCTTGGGTGGTGAGAGCCGCGCGGGTGCTGGGCTTGTTTTATACCGCGGCGCGGTCTCCCAGTGGCGTGGTTGGGGGGGTGGGTGAGGAGGAGTAAATGGGGGATTCGACGAATCGGGGAGGAGGGTGGCAGCGACAGATGAGGGCTACATGGGGCCCGCCGGGGTGGTGGGTTGGAGCTCTGTGCTTGCTTCTCAGCGTGAAGAGGAGTGGAGTGTGGACGTGGGAACTCACAGATGAGCCGAGATGAGATGCAGCGGCAGCGGCGCGATCGATTGCTTGCGGCAAGCAATCCATCCATCATGCCCGTGCCGTCATGCGTCTCTCACTGAGAGGCAGCCGCCTGCGTCCTGCGCGCGCTTGGCAGGAGGTGCCTAGGGGTTTGGATCCCTGCGCGCGCGGTTGTCCATCCGTCTAACGGGTCCGCGTAGAGATGGCCAATGGGCCAGATCTACCGTTTCGACTTATGATCCGTTATTGTTGATTTGGTCTAAACATCATATAACCTGTTTAACTTGTGACCCTTGCGACACGGTTTGGTGGACTGTGTGTGTCTAGACCGAGAGGGCGACATGCCGGGCTAGCACGGCACGGTCCGTTTACGGTCGTGGCCCGTGCTGGCATGGCTCGGCCTGGTTGGCAACGGGCATAAATGGGTCGTGCCATGCCGACATGGCCCAGCCCGTCAAATATAGCCGTTTTTTGACCGTTGGGTGTAGAAAATTCAAAAAAATATGTGGAATTTTTTTATAAATAGGGTGGCATCTGGCCTCCATTCTCCAAATCTCAAACCTGACTCTCATCTCTCTGTTTAGCTGTGAAAATCCGGTACTGTTTGCGCAAATTTGGCAAAATTAGTGAGAAATTCGTGCAAAAATCAGAAAATTCAAAAATCTTCAAAGAATTTTCGAAGAGCAATAGAAGAGGTAATAATGCTGCCTTATTTTAATTTTTTGCTATTATGTGTTGATTCAATAGTAAGTTAATTATACTTTGCTATTTCAATTTACAGTTGATTCAATAGATAATTACGATTTTCAACTCTCCGAATTCGGCTTCACGGCGGATGATATGCAATCCTTTCAAGAAGCATATCCATCCGCGGAAGTTCCACATCCACAACAAACTGGAGAGACAGAAGAAGCGACGGCCCTATCGGTGTAGGGTCCAATCGATCCATCTTCTGCTGGCTCAACGAGCGCATCCACAACCCATAGCACGGGTGCAAAAAGAATGAGAGCTAATACATTAGGAGTCTATAATCATTTCGACAAGAATTTCAATACTAACGATGATGGGAATTCAATGAAGTATGCTGTTTGTAAAATTTGTGATAATGAATTGTCTGCAAAATCTTCAGCTGCGACGGGTCACCTGCAATGGCATGCTACAAGTTGCAAAAGAAAGTAAGGAATATAAATACGCTAAACATAGCTGCAATATAACCCCGACGGCTCAGTACGTACTTGGAAGTACAACCTAAAGGTAACCTAGGAATTCCTTTGTAGATTAATTGCTTCTCAAGATTTACCTTTAAATTTTTGTGAGTCTGATGCTTTTCAAAAATATATTAGGACTACTCATAACACTCGATTTAATGTTATATCTAGGCAAACCACAACTGAAGATTTAATTAAACATTATAACAACTGTTGTGAAAAATTGAAAAAAAAATGTTTCATACATGTACATTCTCTATTGCTTTGACATCAGACATATGGAGTGGTACGGCTAGGGAGGATTATATTAGTATTGTTGCTCATTATGTTAATGATGACTAGGTAATAGAAAAAAGAATTATAGGATTTAAATTAATTAATATTTCGCATACTACTGAAAATATTGCAGGATGTATTATTAAAATTGTAGAAGATTTTGGCCACACGGATAAGATTTTATCTATAACTTTAGATAATGCAGCTGCAAACACTAAGGTTATGGAGTTTCTTACTCCTTTGTTTAATATTTATGCACAGTCTTTCTTACTGTATCAACGTTGTGCTTGTCATATTATTAATCTTATTGTTAAATCTTGTTTAAAAAGATTAAATGTTGTACTGATTCTTTTAGGCATGCAATTTCATATATTAATTGTTCTAACCAATAAATAACCGCATATAAGAGCTTTTGCGTAGCAATGAATGTCCGTCCTAGAAAATTTAGCTTAGACATGCCTGTTAGATGGAACTTTACTTACAGTATGCTTAAACATATATTGCCATATAAGAGCACCTTATCTGTTTTCCTTCATACCCAAAGTCATCAATCTTGTACTCCTCCAATAAAACCCAAATTAGAGACACTAAACTTACTGAGGACGATTGGATTGTTGGTAAAAAAAATATATTTTTTTCTAGAACTATTTCATAAAGGTACACTTTGTCTTTCTGGAGTATACCACCCAACCTCTCCTCTAATTGTTCATAATATTCTTGAAATTATCACTCACCTAAAGGCTTTTGAAAATGATCCTGTACTACGGGATGCTGTAGTTGCCATGAAAACTAAGTTTTTAAAATATTGCAGGGAAATTCTTATTTTATATGCATTCGCCTTTATTTTGGATTCTAGGGCCAAACTCCAAGGATTTATAAATGTATTACAACTTTTAAGTGATGCTACCGGTTTAGATTATTTTACATACTATATAGTAGTTAAGGATAAATTATATGATGTATATGAGAAATACAAAAATAAGTTTGGGTCCATGCGTTTGGAAAGACCCACAGTAGCCTCTCGCACCTCTATGGGATTATGCAATGGGGCAAGATTTTTGGTTCTTCCTCTAGAGATTCTCATATAGGTACACATCAATCAGGAGGAGGAAGGCAGCAAAGCACCAGAGACCTATTAAGCTTTCTCAGCAATGATAGCGTCAGCTTCGAGTAAGAGTTGAGCATTCTCTCGTGGTGGCAAACCCAGAAAGTAACATATCCAATACTATCCATATTAGCACAGGATGTGTGTTGACTGTTCCTGTCTCTACGGTTTCCTCGGAGTTAGCCTTCAGTCTATCTGGAAGAATAATCGAGGAACGATGAACAAGTCTCTCGAACGAGATGATCGAAATCCTTTTGTCCATCAAAGACTGGTAACAAGCTGAATCAAGACTTCAACATACTGCAGAGAATAGAGACTTAGAAAGATCTTTTGAGAATTTGTATCTAGATAGCAATAAATAGGATTTTCAATACATAGTCACTAGTGAGCTTTATAGGTTGTATTCTTTCTTCTTTATTAAGGTTTTTTTCAAGTTGAGTTTTTACTTGGTAAAGTTTTTAATGATGCATCCATCTCATGTAATTTAACAAGTTAATAAAGCTCATTATGTCATTAAAAATAATTATCTTGATGATTAACAATATCTATAATTTTATTTTGTAATTTTCTGCAATTTTTCCTTAATTTTCTACAATTTTCATGATGTTTTCCTCTTTAAGCCCTTCATCGTGCGTCGTCTACGACACGCAAGACCGTGAGGCCAAGCACGGCTCACACCATGGCCCGTGGGCTGACAAATCATAGCTCATTTATTTACCATGCCTAAACGGGTCGTGCTTGAACTGGGCCCATGCCGTGCTGGCACAACACGACCCAGTGGATAGCTCTAGGTCAGCCTAGTCCATGACATGGTACGGCACGAAGACCGGTGGGCTAAATCGGCACGGTATGAAGGGGTGGGCCGTGTTGGACCACCACCTCGGCCCACAGTGCTAGCACGGCACGAACCAGTATGGCCCACCCAACACGCGTGGCTTGTCAGCACGATTTGGCCCATTTGGCACACGTAACCCATGGAACGAAATATTAGACACTAAGGCCGACCATTGCTGAGCACATAGGCACAGTCCATTTGACCCATTTAGCACGATAATGATCGATTTTTTGAAAATTATACCTGTTTTGCGGCCATTTGTGTGTATAAAATTATGAAAAAATTCCAAAAATTCTCAAAATTTTCCTATAAATAGGCAACATCCCCTTATTTATCCACACTCAAACTAGCAATCTCCTCTCCTCTCCTCATTCTCTTGTGAAAATTCTAAAGCATTTGTGATAATTTAGTAAAATTTGAAATAATTTTGCCAAAAATCCAAAAATTTGAAATCTGGCGTACAACCAAGTAAAGAGGTAACAATACTAATTTTCATATTCTTATATTATTCTTATTTCTCTTTATTATGATATAAAATAGGTAATAGTTTAATTTTATTAGTATTTTGCATTTCTAAATTTCTTCATGAAATATTTGGACGAATTTGTTGCGAGTGAGTACGGATTTGATCCGTAAGATCATGCATCCTTTGGGACATTTCCGCCTCCACCTCAAATGGCTGAGGCCACCGCCGCTGAGCAAACTGTGGCTGTACTATCATCAAGCTCTACCAGTGCCTCTACCGTAAGCTTGTGGTGACACAAGAGAGTAGAGTTGGCCAAAGTAAGCCAGCAGCCGCTTTGAATGCGAGTGCGTGCGTGAGAAGCTAAAATTTTCGCATTTGTGGCCCTAAAATTTATGTTTTATAAAACTAGACCCTTCCAACCATATTTGCAAATCTAGCTCCTGTACAGTACACCTGCCCCAATGCTGGGCACGACAAGGGCATGTCCCAAGCGTCAGGCGCAACAAGAGACCTTCCCCTGGCCCAGGGTGTGGCAAAGGGCCACCCTCATTCGTCCGCCCGATTCCCCACAGAATTCGTCCTTGCGTGTGTCGTTTCCGCTCATCATTTGCTCCCGTGCTCAACTATTTAAACGCACAATAGATCAGATCATCATGAACGCTTTTCATTGTCTCCCTCTCACACTCTCATACATTCCCTCTTCTCTCCCATGAATCATAGAGGCAGCGACGAAAGTGACTCGAGCACTGCCTACTTATTGCTTCGAGCTTAGGTTGGATCTCCGTCGTCGTCGATTCTAGTCAGGAGAGGCAAGGTGGTTGTGGGCTATCGGTTACCTAGGTATTTCTGATCTGGCCCTCTTTCTGGGTGAATTTGGTTGTTCTTCATGCAGTTTTTATTGGAGTGCTTCTCACAGTCGTTCGTACGTCTGAGTGTGTAAACGTGTGGTGCAGGGCTAAATAAGGTGGTACGACATGTTCAACGGCCAGAATCCGAGGGTGTACAATAGTTGAGAAAGCTGCCACGAAGAGATCCATTTGTTCCCAAATGCAAGATACCGATGATTCTCCACCAAAGAAGAGGCATTGGAGGCGTTTAGGGTATATGGATCATCGTGCAGTGAATCAGCTCGAAATGACAATGCGATTGTGCGATGCCAACACTGTGGAAGTCATGCCACAGATGTATCATACTCAATAAAAAAAACATGGTGATTGATGTGTAGTTCATGGTGATTTTAGCACTTTTGTATGCGTATGTGTTGCCATGAGATGCCTCTGTTTTTGGTGATTTTAGCATTGTTTGTGATGTCTCCGTTGGAATAAATGAAATAGAATAACAATGTGTGCTGCACTTTGTATCACATCATGTGGTTGAATGTACAATTTTAGTTTGGTTAGCTTATTTATAGCAAGTGATATGTTAGTACGAATGATCTAGAACATGATATTTGTAGCAATCTTATTTGTTGAGTGCTTTATTACGTAGTACTCAAATGTTAGTAGAGAAAAAATACGTACCAAAACGTAGATCACAAAGCAATGCCCAGTACATAAAAAAAATATGCACCACAATGTCTATGAATAGGGGGTACAAAAGGGGATAACAGTGCTTGTAATCGTAAAGACTACCATACCAACCAATGCCAGCTAGCCTAATCTACAACCTATGAAGTACTACATAGGGTGCTGGCCCGTGTTCAACATGCGGGCGAATGCAATTAGCCAAGACTGACGAAGCCTCCTAACATACCTGTCGTTCAACGGCTAGATCTTCCTTGGTCCCCATGTCACCAGGGTTGGCAGCCCACCACCACCGATCCAACCGTGACAGTGATGCTGGGTGTCCTGTGCCTTCTCAAGTAGGGCTGGTAGATTACGTACCATTGCTTCAAATAGAGAACTAATATATGCACGAACAAAATATATCGCAATACTATAAAATAATTTTCATACAGACGACAGGAGCATTCAATACAACAACCAAGCTGAAAAACTAATAATTAGCGAATTCATTTAGGTGTACTAGTCATAGGAATTTTTAAATATAGCAAACAAGATAAAAAAACTTATGAACTTTTTTGTAGAGCATTCTTATAGATTGTTCTTGATTGTATATTTTGTTCATAATTTTATCCATTCTTAATTTTACTCAAAAATTCTTACAAATAGTCTAAATTAATGAATTTTTTAGTACAATTCAGAATGGATAAAATTATAAAAAAGTACGCAATCAAGCACACTATATTAGAAGGCTTCTCAAAAAAAAATTAATAATGTTTTGAGCTCGTTTGCTATATTTACAAATTCCTAAAATCAGTGTACCTAAATAAATTTGCTAATTATGAATTAATTAACACTAATTATGCATGTAACAATTGCCACTGCATGGTGGCTCTACAGAAACAGTGGCCATATCTACAGTAACATACTAGTGTAGTACATTTGTAACAAATAATACACTTGAATAAATTTTCTAGTAAAATTTAAAATGGATAAAATTATGAAAAAAATTACACAATCAAGTGTAGGGCTCTGCAAAAAATTATAATTTTTGAGCTCGTTTGCTATATTTAAAAATTACTACAATTAGTACACCTATATGAATTCGCTAATTATAAATTAATTAACACTAATTATGCATGCAACAGTTGCCACCACATGGTGGCTCTGCAGCAATAGTGGCTATTTCTGTATCAACATACTAGCGTACGTACATTTTTAACAAATATGTGCAGTTACAGTGGCAGGTAGAATATGCAAAAAAAATATTACAGTAGTGCAAACAAGGTAACATGCATGCGCGCAAACTAATGTACAAACCGAACAATTATGCGTATGAAATAATGTACATGCATTATTAAGTACTTAATGATAAAAGTTGCATTAACAAATGTATTAAATACCGTGGACGAACGAATGATCGATCGGAATGAGGAGATGCTTCTTATTCTTATGCACATGAATGAGCAAATGCTTCTAATTCTTACGCACGCTTTGGCTTCTGATGATTTCGGCCGCACACTTCCGCTTAAATATACATGCAAACGTAGACAGTGAGTGACTCGATAAGATGCAACGAGATGACGACATGATGTAAAGAATATAAAAAGATGAAAAACAGAACAAGCAAAGGACTTTCGGATGGGGCACTCCCGTGTCCGGGGTTAGGGGCTGTTTGGTTGCCAGCTACAGTTTACCACGCCTAAGGTTAGGCAAGTTTGACTAACTCAAGGAGCTGCTTGGTTGCAGCTACAGTTGTGGCAAGATTCCCTTCTAGCAAACTAGGTCCCACGCGTCAATGACTCAAAAAATTATGGTAAGATTCCCTTAGGCTTGCTAAGGTGTGGCAAAGAATTTGAGCACCTCAACTTAGATAAATGTGGTAATTTTTTGTTGGCAAAATGTGGCTAGCAACCAAACAGCCCCTTAGAGACAGGTCCTACCGCGTCTGGTACCTAGGGCAAGTCTATTGTACAGAGATTAGCTTTGCAAATATAGCCAAAATAAGAATAGTTCTGTAAAACATAATTTTGAGGGGGCGCAAATGTGAAAATTTCTGAGCAGCTGTTCAGGTTGCTCTCCTGTCTCTCCATCCCAAAGAGAGAAGCAGAGGAGAGGAGGCGGGTAGAGGCAGGGAACAGATAGTTGTTTTGCAAGAAAGGAGAACAAGAGAGATGGAGACCGAGGGAGAAGGGTTCATCAGTATCGGAGGTGATCTGCCAGAGTGAAAAAGCCTGCCTCATATCTCCTCTCCTCAGGCATCCCAGCCAATTAATTTAATCATGCGCCAGATTCCATCACATCACATAGACATACTCCTCTCTCTCTCTCCCTCTTTCTTTACGTCTCTTTCTCTGCGCTCCTCTTTTTCTGTGGTTTTAGCGCTTGCCCTTGGCCTTTAGCTGGAGTAGTGCGTACCAAAGCAGCAGGAGAGAGCAGAGAGGCGGCATGCAGCTGGTGAGCTGCAGAAGCAGGCGAGGAGCATGACTGCATGAGGATGGATCACTGTGGCAACTCCGGCCAGCGGGCTCAGAAACACTGTGGATCAGTACCACTCCTCATCAGACGCAGGAGATGCATGGCTTCTTGATTTGTTTAGGCGCTGCACGATCAGATATTCAGAGAAGCTTATCTTCTAGCCATGCATGCAAGTATGCAGCGTCGGTAAGGTGGCCTTTTCACTGCACTGATTGCACCATTGAATGGAGATGTGGAATAATGGGAGGGATCAGTGGCGGACGCAAGAATTTTGGAATGGGTGTTCGAAATTGTAAAAATATTTTGCAGTACAAAACATAAAGATCTACAGTAGTAATAACTAACATACAATTATCAATTGGACGGCGAACAATATGTGATCATAAGATCATTGATGTCTTGATGAATAAAATGATGCACATACTCACATTCATATACAAACATTGCTCATTCTCATTCTCATTTTCATTTTTCAACACATAACAACAATCTAAATCTGAAATCATTCATCAAAAGTCTAAAGATGCAATCTTGACAAACATGTTGGAGCAATAATTCAACATTTCCTCTGAAATTCAACAACAATAATTCAACATTTCCTCTGAAATTCAACAATAATTCAACATTTCATCTAAAGATGCAATCTTGAGACATCTAAAGTCTAAACTGCCATTTTCTCTAAAATTCAACAACAATTCAACATTTCATCTAAAGTCTAAAGTCTCATCATCAGCAATTCAACATTTCAACTCAACATCAGGGGCGGATTCCAGTCGTCTTTACACTTTACACATAGTCACATACAGCAGTTAAGCAGTAGTGCTCAAGTACTCACTGGCCGAGGCTTCACTGGGCGGCTGGTGGAGCCGCGGAGGCGCGGTCGCGCGGGGCGGAGCTGCGGAGGGCCGGAGCGGCGGAGCGGAGAGGCCGGAGGTGATGACGCGGTGTCGCGGTCAGGCCCGCCGTCGAGGTGCCGACGGAGCGGAGGGCCGGAGTGCCGGACGGCCAGATCTGGGATCTCGCGGTATCGCGACGGCGGACCTCGCGTGCCGCGCCGCGGAGCGGAGCGGCGGGCGGAGCGCGGAGCGGTAGCGAGTGGAGGCGGAGCGGGCGGCGCGGAGGCGAGCGCCGACGCGGTCGGCGCCGCCGAGTGGCCGAGACGCCGACTAGGGTTAGGAGTGGATTGCGCTTGCGGAACGTCGCCCGCGTCGCGTAGGGCAGGAAATGGATCGGGTGTCAACGGAAATGGGGGCCGAGGGAGGCGCCGAGGCAGGGAGCGCACGCGCAGATGGGCTGGGCTTCACGCGCACACGGAAATGGGGGCAGCAGCTTTCGCTCGGGCGGGCGGGCCGGCCGGCAGAACACCTATTTGCTGCGCCCAAACAATTAAAATGGCACAATTATGTATATACATATGTAATATACCCTATATATACTAGATTTTTTGTCAAAAATTTTGGGTGTTCAGCTGAACACCCTTGACCCACTGTAGATCCGCCTTGGGAGGGATGGCAGGTCGCAGGCTGGCTGGCTGCACCAAAGGCGCTTCCAAAAGGCAGAAACGCATTTTCTCTCGGGCTTCTCCACCCTAATCGCATGTCACAGTAGTTGTCACAGTAGCAGAACATTAGTCGGGGTCGTTTAGGCTTAAAGTTGATTTATGTTTGTACTGTCTACAATAACTAGTTTTTTAATATAGTGTTTTTTCAAGACAGGGTAAATAGAAAAATTATAGTAAAAAGTGTACTGAGTTCAGTTGTACCAACCAAAATCGCATGCGACTATTTTTCTCTACGTACTGCCTCTCGCGAACAGTCAGAATTCAAATATTTAAACTATAAGCTATAAGTCGTCAGTCCAAAAGAACCCATCCATTATTGGGTCCTTGGGATATATAAGCTCAGCGGATCTAGTGCTATAGTGATGAGATGTGTGGTGCATTTATGTTATATTCATATCGATTTTACTGTTGTTCACCTAAAAAATTCTGATCTTTCAGTCGATTCTCAGCACACCCTATCTGTTTTGAGATTTGTGAGCTATCTTTCTCGTATGAACTGATTTGTGCGGCTATTGGGTTGTTTTGTTATAGCCCGATCTGTTATTTAGTTTGCACAGTACAACTGACCACTTCCCTAGTCTACATACACCTGTGTAGCGAATTTTTTAAATAATCAATTTTTAATTCTGAATTACAGTATTATACCTGCTTTTTTTTTTGCAGTTTTGACCATATGTCGCTTCACGGTTGGACGACTTAGGCTGGTCACCCAACCATTAGGCGACAAGCCCCCAATCACCCAACGGTTTGGCAACTAGAGGGTATAACCCCTCGAGCGTGCGGCCAGTCGAGCACATGCGCTCATTTCACATTTCGCCCGAGAAAGAGCAAGGGGAGAAGATAAAAGAGAGGAGTGGAGGAGAGGAGGAAAAAGGGAGAAGAGAGGAGAGGGAAAAGAAAAGGAGAAGAAGAGAGGAGAGGAGGGAAGAGAGAGGAAGAGGAAGAGGAAGAGGAAGAGAGGGGAGGAAAGGAGATGGAGGGGAAGAGAGGAGTAGTGATCTACGCATCGATGACGTCACGATGCTTCTTGGCCTGCCTATCGCAGAAGAGGCTATCTCCCCGGCGAATGCGCCTACCAATTGGTACGACGACTTGCTAAGCAAGTTTGACGAGATTCTTTTGGCCAAGGCCATGGCTGCGTACCATGTCTTCACAGCGCAACAGAAGCATGGCCCGCCCATTCGGTGGCTTCCGCGGTTCTGGGTACGTATACTATCTATTTTCCCTGTTTAGCGATGCACTATCATTGACATATGACGGGCTTACTATTTTTTCGTTTGTGCACAGGCGTACTTGCTATGGCTATTTGGTTGGGTACTATTTACAAATGGCTATGGTGACTCCATCAACGCCCGCCTCATGAGGTATGTGAGGGCCATCGCCGACAGGGACGAGGTGCACTATAGCTAGGGATCAGGCGTACTTGCCACGACGTACCGCGGCATGTGCGACGCTTGCTGAACGACGAGGACGTCCCTTGTCCTCACATGCTGCCCCCTCCTGCTGCAGTTGTGCTTGTTCGAGCGCTTCCCCCTTGGATGGCTGATGCTGCTCAACAGCGGTCTGTACCGCACGGACATGTACCATGGGCGTGCTATGGACCGGCCCACTGTAGGGTCCCTTTGGTGTTGTAGAGGGTACGTACTCTCCCGAATCTTTACTAAACGTATATTATGGGTCATCCTTTGTAAACACTATTCTGGCTCGTAGGCATAGTTTACACACCTGCAGGTCACCCGTGTGTATGACAACTTCGTTGAGCACCTCGATCGCCTCACCACTGATGACGTGTGCTAGGAGCCATACTCTGGTCAGGAGATGGAGGACTGCACCCCCGCTGGGCTCTCGTCGCTGTGCTTGTGTGACCAGACGTACTGGCTCACGCAGAAGAAGCTTGTCTTTGGTGCGTTCATCGAGGACTACGTGGTGCACAGGGTAATGCACCAATTTGGTCTCCGCTAGTTTGTTCCTGTCCCCGTCGGGCGTCGGGTGCATGACTCGGCCCACACGTGAGTTGCACACAACATATGTCCCTATATTTTTTTCTTAGTTCTGTTACAATACCTTCTAATTACAGTTGTATGCTTCGCAGATACAATACAAGGGCTGGTAGCTGGATGAGCTGGGCCACGAAGATGGCACCATGGGTGGTGGAGTGGGCAGAGGCACTCGAGGGCTTCGTGCAGGAGGGCACCACGCATGACACTAGCATTGACCGACGTGTACCCCATGTACTTAGCACAGAACTTCGCCCTCGTGGTACGTATTCTTGTGTTTGCAAGTTTCTGAGTACGGTTACCACAATTACTATTTTGACACTTTCATGTACTTCTTACAAATAGACATCATCGCCAAGATTGTGAGGGACATGGGGTCGATCGTGGGCAGGGTTGTCCATGGTTTGGAGGTGACGCGTGACCACCTACTGCACGTTGTCCATCGGGTCTATGAGAGGGCAAGGTGTGCCCTCGCCTCTCGTCGTGCAGGATGCTCCTGTAGGTGGCCATGTCAACATGCACACCGAGGCCGCCACATCATGCCGCTTTATCTTCCTCCGTGTATGAATTCTTTGTTCCATCGCAATATCACTTACCTTTCTACTTTCTAATTGTACTACCTCAATCGTCCCCACAAAATTCTTAAAAAAAATTTCATACTACAACAACATACGACGATTGCAAAATGTTATTGCGAGTCTAACAAATTTCATACCATTTATAATCTACAAAAATCACAAACAGATCAACCAACATTGTCTACCCTTTTATTTGAAAGAAGAAACAACTTACAAATAAGATTTGCTAAATGTATTACTTATAACAATTGCCATTTACCCCCTACACACATAATTATTTCCATCGAATTAGTAAAACAATTATATTATTTTTTAAAATCGTCCAACAGTTGGGCGACTAGACTAAGTTGTCCAACCGTGGAGCGATATATGGTCAAAACTGAAAAAATAAAAAAAAACAGGTATAATACTATAATTCAGAATTAAAACTTGATTATTAAAAAACCCCAGTGTAGCTCCTTATCCACTCAGGGAGGAAGCGAGATAGTGAGAACAAGAGGTAGGTAGGGAGTAGAGAGAAGGGTGCAACCGGCGATTCGCGGCGTGCGGCCGCGCTTGGTAGCAGCATGCAGCTCAATGGTGAGTAGTTTAGCAGTGGCCCATGTCAATTCGTCATCATTGTTTCTGCTCTTTTTGTTGGTCTGGTTTGTACGGGAGCAAGGTAGGCTTTGGAGCTCTTATTGGTGGCAAACGGCAACATTCGGCAACTATTGAGCCTAGGAGATGAAGCTATCTCTATTGATCCATGCTCCTCCGGCTTCTACGTGAGTATTATTGAGGAGTTAATTTTTATTGTGATAACACTAAAAATCAACTTAACAAAAAACACATAGTTTAGAAATGATTCATACATAAGAACATTAACATGTAAATGAGAAAGATTAACGACTAAGACAGTCAACACCGGAATTAAATGAGAATTTATTAAAATCAAAAGTTCGAAGTATAGAAAACCTAATTGCAAAATAAATTCTATATACATTCAACTTTACCACATACACTCTACTTTACCATACACAAGTTCGATGTACAGAATATCAATATCAGGATTTACAAAAGAATGAAGTATTACAACTCAATGTTACAAACTTCAATTTCATCTCATACAAATTTATACAAATGTATTATATCAAATTTCATCTAATGAATCCATATCTTTGCAACCAGCCCAAATGAGAATACATACAAAATCATATTAGCCAAAACCACAAAATATAAATCTAAAATAAATTTAAATAACAAATAACTATCAGAATCTGGTACTTTATAATATTGCACAAGAGCAATTGCTTACCGAGATGCCAAGATTGTTTGGGGCCAATTGGTACCTCTCACGTATTGGGTTTTCATCATTTGACGATAAAATTTCTATTCTTACCTTTAGTTTACCTTTTTTACTTTTTTGGTGAGTCAACCCTTCAACACCATGCTCAAAGACATGATATGAGCCACTGGTCATCATAGGGCCAGCCAAAGTTATGAGTCAAGCCCACAAGAACCAGAAGGAGAAAGGAGTCACACCTCACCACCATAAAACACCATTTAACCTACAAAGCTCACTGCCAAAGGACTGTAATAGCAACCGAAGGCTGCTATTGCCCATCACAAGCTCCACCCTAGCAAGTCACCCCATGCGCCCACTGCCCATATCACTCACAAGCCATCACCGGCCAGCATAAGGCCAAGAGGCAGTAATGCCCTTTTAAACCCCATCCTCATAAAAACCCTAGCATAGTCGGAACACTAAGTTAAGCTAAGACCAAAGGACCACCGAGGAGTACCATGGCCAGGGAGCACCTCCACAAGACAATCCTCCACATATTCATAGGTTCACTAAGAGAATAGATTTGACCTGCTTAGATTATGGTTTTGTGTTTGTACCTTTTCTAGGTTCAAGACTAAATGTTTTCTCTGAATTTTGCTGAGATTTAGAAAAGTTATAAAGATATAGTGTTGCCTTATCAACCTAAAGACTAACTCATGTCACTCTAAAGACTTCATAAATTTTGTTTCCAATGCTATAGAGTTATACCAGGAAACATTGTTTAGTACGAGGTGTAGTAAAAGATAAGCAATCGAAGTATTAGGTTGAGAAGACATATTCATGAGTTTACAATCCTTTGTGTTTCTGATTTGGTTTATTATTGATATTCTGAATTTGTACCAAGCTTATATAGCAATTAGATTGAATAGATAACTGAAAATAGTAACATCCGTATGCTCATAAGTTACATTTTAATCTGCCACAGTTCACATTCTGAGACATCTTTCTCAGATGTGCCAAAGGAAGAAGAAAGAACTTGGAAACCAGGCAATGAAGGAAAACTTTAGAGAATGAGAATGACTCATTTGGGGAAGATAGTTCTGACGTGTGGGGCTGAGGTTCATGTAGGGGGCCAGAAAAAGTTTTAACTTGCTCATTGTGAATCAAGTCAATCTTTTTTACAGCCCAAGTAGAGCATCTTTCTTATGATGTACTTTTTTATTTTCCCTTGCAGCCTATGCTCATTGGTTAGCTAGTGTCATTGGCCTTCAACCTTTTGCCATAAGCACAAAAAATAAGAAAAAATAGAGCCAGAAGCTGACTAAGGTGCCACTCGGTTAAACTAAAATAAGCTGGTTTATGGCTAATATTGCATTGTAGCTAGCTGAAATTATATTGTAGCTGATAGTGTCTTATTTGGTATAACTAAAATTAAAAAATTTAAAAATAAAAAACAGGTTAGCCCATCACGGACAATGCAAACGAATACGGGAAAAAAGAACCGGCAAAAAAGTTAAAAAAAGCTAAAAAATCAGAAAAAAAATGAAATTTATAAATAGTGAAAAATAATCCAGAAGCTCAAACTGAAATAAGCAGAACCTAAAGCACAAACCATCTTAACTGGTTAAACATTCAAACTTGCAACCCAGTCAGAACCTCGCTAAAGTGCAAACCAGCTTAATGGGTATTCAAACTTGTGGCCCGTTAACAACAAAAATACAGCTAAAAACAGAAGTAACACATAGGGAGTATCAAGATCCAAAGGTCAAAAAAAAGTGACTGAAAACTAAGAATTTTTCAGTCGCCTGTGAAATTGACATGCCATATATCGGGTCTGTTCTTTTTGGCTGAAACTTATAACTTTTGGTTGCGGCTTGTGACTTTTGGGCTATTCGTGCGAGAGATTACAGAGTAACAGAAACTCACGTGCGGTTTTTGCTGATATAAATGAAGTCGGTACAGTATGTATTACAATTAATTAGTAGACCCTATCTTGAAAAGATATTCCGTTTAAAAACTAGTTACTATAGAAAAGCCAAAAACAGGTTTTAGAAGCTGAAAAGAGCATGCCCATCATTTTTGTTTCTAGCTTATGCTTATAGAAGCCAAAAACCAATATGAATATTTGGTTTTTCGAAGCGTCTTTCCCATTCTTCTTACTCTCGTCTCACTCCGAAGATAAGATTGGGGATCACGGGCTCATCATGCACCCCACTACTCTCGCTCCTGTCTCGTGTACGCATCTCTCCCTTACTTTACTCACTACTCATGCTATCTTTCTAAAAACCACTGCTATTTATTTTTAGTTAAAAACCATCGACCGCGGTCAATACAAAAGGCTTATTCTTTTTGGCTTTGATTTATGGCAGGTTTTTGGGTTGTTTATAAGAGAGTACCGAATAACATAAACTCACATGCAGTTTTGACCGATATAAATGAAGTCGCTACAATATGTACTAGAATTAACTTATAAACTCTAACTTAAAAAACACTTCATCTAAAATTAGTTATTATAGAAAAAAAATTAAAAATCAACTTTTACAAACTAAAAAGTAGAGACGAAGAGTCCCACACCTGAAGTTGGTGAGCTGGCCTGGCCGGTCAGCATGCAACTCATGCGTGCGACTCAAGTTACACTTTGACGCACGATTTTGTTGCGTACGTCAACATCAGCTTTGTCCTGATGCTACTAGAGATGGCAATGGACATTGGTGGTGATCGTTTTGGCTTAAAAGCCTGTGGCTTATGGCTGAAAACATCAGAATGACTGAAAAAATCATCAGAATGATGAGGCTTATTTTGCATAATTAAATTTAAAAAAATTTAAAAACAAAAAAAATATGTTAGCCCATTACGTATAATACAAACGAATACGGGAAAAAAAAAACCGGCAAAAAAACTCAACAAAAAACCAAAATTTCAGAAAAAGACGAAACTTATGAATAGTGCCAAATAAGCCATGAGCACTGTTCATAAGCCAATTTGATCGCAGCCATAAACCCGCTGGGTTTTGCTATTCTAAACCCGTGCCTATGAAAGTTGGACGTGCCCGCTAAAAAACCCATGCCCATGACGGGTGCAGATTTTTGCCCAGACCCATGCCCACTGGGTTAACGGGTACCCATGGGTCGCCCGTCGGGTCAGTAATACGAGCTGCAACAATGGTTAATGGAGAGGAGGAAGAAGTTCACCGACCATCTTCGTTGGAGCCGGAGGGCAGCGCTATGGCCAAGGGCCTATTGTTGTGATGCACGTTGGCTGCGGCGTGGGGGTGGCGGGCTGAACTGGAAGGCGAGGCGACGGCGAGGGCGTGCGGGAGGACGAGCGTGCGGCGAGAGTGGCAGGAGCAGAAGCGGGAGCTGCGGGACGGGAGGGCGAGCGTGGAGACTGCCGGAGACCGAGCGCGGAGTGCCAGATGCGCCGCCGCTGCGGCGGCTGTTGAATCGGTGTGGGGACTGAGGAGGAGTGAGTAGTGAGTGCTAGCTAGGGTTGGCCGTATGGGTAAGGGGCATTGCCGCATTGGATTAGGGGCTTGGGGCTAAATGGCTAATAGGCTATGGGCTGGACTGGTTTGCTTGGGAGACTGGGAGTTTGGGTTTATAACTCATATGAATCGGGTTTATATTACCCATGGGTTTACGGGTTTGGGTATTATAGGAACGTACCCAAACCCGGCAGACCCGATGGGTTGGGCTTTTTGCCCATTAAGAGACCCATGGGTTAGGAAATTGACTCAGACCCATGTCCTAATAGAGTAAAAACCCACCGGGTATCAGGTTTCGGGTATCCATTGCCATCTCTAGATGCTACAGTAGTTATCTCCTGATAGACACGCTTTACAGACATTAACTATTGCCCGTGGCTATCAGACGCAGAGATCCTCTCCTGAGCTCCCCTTCCATTGCCAGGGATTTCCATCGCCCATCACAGTGGCGGACCCAGGATTTGAATTCAGGGTATGCCTAACTAAAAAATTATTATGCAATGTGGTATGATCTAATACAAAAATCCGGTAAACGGTTCGGTAAAAAACATAATATATCTAAAAGATCTCATAATACCTTAAATTCAACAAATAAGTTCAAAATTTGCATAATTGATGGAAGATGCTATGGAAGCTATATACAAGGTCATATACATCACTCCTGCTATATTTGAGCTAGAATTCTGATTTTGTACATACAAAACTTGAACTAGTTGGCAGCAATATAGCATGAGAGATTATGCAATTATGCACAGATTATGCAGTAGTATTCATGCCAAGATTGTTGTAGGTTTGATGTTCTGCTTTGTCCGAACGACCCATCAATGTATTCATCAGCCGACCACCACCGCTTGGCTATGCAAGTAACACAGTCAAATTGATGAGCAACCATCGGGCATGTGCATCGTGCGTGGAGCTCACCGGCGGAGGCGAGGAGTCGCCACCGGGCGAGGCGAGGGAGGCAGGAGCCGCGGAGGCGAGGCGAGGGAGCGGCCGAGGCGAGGCGGAGGAGCTCGCGGAGGCGAGGTGGAGGATCCGGCGAGGCGAGGCGAGACGGAGAATCGGGCGAGGCGAAGCGCCGAGGCGAGGCGAGGCGAGGCGAAGCGCCGAGGCGAGGCCGTGGCGAGGCGAGGCGAAGCGCCGAGGCGAGGCCGGGCGAGGCTCCAGGCGAGAGTGGAGGCGAGGCGCGAGGCGAGGCGAGACGCCGAGGCGAGGCCGAGGCGAGGGGCGAGGCGGCGCCGAGGCGAGGCGAGGCGAGGCGAGGCGAAGCGCCGAGGCGAGGCCGGGCGAGGCGCCGAGGCGAGAGTGGAGGCGAGGCGAAGCGCCGAGGCGAGGCGAGACGCCGAGGCGAGGGGCGAGGCGGCGCCGAGGCGAGGGGCGAGGCGAAGCGAGGCGAGGCCGAGGCGAGAGTGGAGGCGAGGCGATCGGCGAGGAGCTCGCGAGCGAGGCGATGGGCGGATGGGGAGCGCCGGCGAGCGGCCAGCGGGTAGTCCTCGGCCTATATGGACTACCCGTTGGGCCCGCCCCTGGCCCATCACACCCCTGGGACCAACCTGCCTATTGATTAGATTGATTTAATTAACTAATCAGCTCGTACGCATATGATTCTGTGTGAGAGAAAAATAGAGCTTTCTTAAATAGCTCGAGGACTTCCCCTCCATTAGATAGCATTGTTAGTGTATTTTAAGTCCTGTTCAAAGTTACATGGCTGTGATTGTTTCGGCTTCAGTTTTTAACTTCTGACTTATTTTTTACTATTTATAAATATCGTCTTTTTCTGAACTTTTAGCTTTTTTTAGCTTTTGTGCCGGTTCTTTTTTCCTGTATTTGTTTGCATTATACGTGATGGGTTAATATGTTTTTTTTCTATTTTTAATTTTTTTAAATTTAATTATGCTAAATAAGTCTCTGTCATCTACGGTATTTTTCAGCTAGTTACAGTGCTTTTCAGCCATAAACCACCTAAAAAAAGCCCAAATGATCACCATGCGTGAAAGATTAAGAGAGTAAGTGACACATTAAAAAATTATTCTATTCAAAACAGTTTCTACATTGATTTCTACAAACGGTTTATAGAAACCACTTTAAGAAACCACTCTATTTAGGGCCTGTTCATATTGACTTTTGCTGATGTTTCTTGGTTTAGCTTATAAATAGTAATAGCTTATAGAGAGTTGTATGAAGATAGAAACTTGCGTGTGACTTTGGCAGATATAAATGAAGTCACTACAGTGTGTGTACTTCAATCGATTAGTAGACCTCATTTTAAAAAGATACTCCATTTAAAAATTATTTACTGTAGAAAAACTATTTACTATAGAAAAATAGTTTTTAAAAACTAATATAAACAAGACATTAAAAACTGGCTTCTAAAAACTAAAATAAAAAACTGTTGGAACATGCCCTTAGTTTTACACGTTGAGGGCTCCGTTGATGGAAGGAATTTCGTATGAAAAATAAGAAAACTTTAATCCTATAGGAATTAGTACTATCATCCATTTGAAACATAGGAAGTCACACTTCCAACTATTGAGGGGATCACGATTCCTTTCCCATAATTTCGTGGGAAAAACCATGAGCTTATACTAGATGAAAAATGAATTTTTTATAAATAATTTATATTTTATTTGAAATAATAGAAATATACTCGTGTGAATATTCTTTTTATAGAAATGGGCTCCAGTCGCTGAACCGTTGGGTGACTGGAACCTATCGCCCAATGGCCGCATGACACGTTAATGTTGTTGGATGACTTGCTACGCGAATAATTGAATGCGAAAAGATGAGGAAATATGCTTGCCCGAATTAAAATATACTTCATAATACAGTTGGGAGTAGCATACCACGTAGGGTTTGATTACATGCATAACAAAGAGCATCATGTACGATGCAACAAACCAAACTGCTCCTATGATACATATGCGTTTTTTTGGAATAGAACTAAATTCGACCTTAGGGGGAGTAGTTAGTACGGGATGGGAACTTCCTCATCCGAGCTGTCCTCGTCGTCCTCCTGTATAACTTCATCTTCAGCCTAAGCCATCCGGTTATCGCTCTCCATTTGATGCACTATGTACTACATATGCTCCCCTTCATCAGCTTGTCCTGTAGCCTCACTATGCTATGACCGTTCTTCCTCTCCTGCATGTATCGCATTGAACTCGTCACAAGTAACTTCTTTCTCTTCACCAATATGCGGGGCGCCCGAGCTGCTCGCACCTCCCGGATGATGGGAGTCTGCATGACCTTGCACAACTTTTATTGGCCATGGTTACACAAGAATCATGCACTCGTATCCACGACGCCGGCACCCTTATAGAAACCCCTTCAATGCAACAATGCACATGAATGTTCTCAACTCCTATCTAATATCTGTGGAAGACCAGATCTAAAACCCTTGTATGACGACGCTACATACCTCAAGGACCAAGGAGAAACTGCGGGTGAGCTAGTACATCACATCTACGATTCGAGCATTCTCGCCGTCTGGATGTACCAGAGTGGCTTGCGCAAAACTGCTCAAGTCAACACCGTTCGGACCTTCATGAAAGATGCCAACACCGTAATGCACTTCCAATGTAGTGGGTATCAGCATTACTGATCTCTGCTTGCATATATTTTTAATGTTGCAACTAGTCAAATCATATTGCATATTACGGAAGTACTAATGTATTGTAATTTACATTTCAACGACCGTTCGCCTATCACAACCAACTACACTACCCTCATAGTATTAACACCCTATCGGCAGACCTCGCACCGACGCCGCTCTTGTCTCGCTACTCGAGTTCTCTCCTACTGTAAATAATTCCTAATGAGTTTCGACAATGTACATGACATGTCGATTTAAATACCAATATACCAGTTATAATGGTACACATGATTTTTAAATGTACTAACGACATTACATTCATTCGTAATTAATTATAAATATTACGTATTATTGTTTTCTACAAAGCAAACTATTAAATTCTTACAAAAATATTGACTGAATTTTGAATAACTAAAAATTTCTACGGAGGCTTAATTTCTACATAACATTGATGAAATTTTCTACAACTATCGTCACTAAATATTCTACAACTACAGGTTACTACAGTTGATAATTTTCTATACCAAAGTTATACTATTCTTTTCTATATTTACAATTTTCTACAGATACTAACACTAAATAAACTATCGACTTCATATACAAAATATGAATTATAACATACAAAAATATTTACCTCACAGAAATCGTGAAATCTCTTCTTCCTCTCCTCCTCTCGTCTCCTCCCTCTCCTTTTCTCTCATCTCCTTTTCTTTCCTTTCTCTCCTCTCCTTTCCCCTTCTTTCTTTCCCCTCTGTTCACCGCACGGCCGAGCGCTCACTCAGCCACGCGATCCATTTATATGCGCCTCTAGTCGCCTAACTCTTTGGCAACTGGAATTGCAGTCGTATAACCGATGGGCGACTGGAAGCAGTCGCCTGGCGGTTCGACAACTGCAATTTTTTTTGCTCAACGGCCAGTGGATTGCTTGCGTGTCATGTGGCCATTGGGCTATAGGTTTCAGTCACCTAACGGTTCGGTGGCTAGAGCCCATTTCTGTAAAAAAAAATATTCGCACAGGTATATTCTGTTATTTCAAATAAAATATGAATTATCTATAAAAAAATTCATGAAAAAGTTCCTGTTATTTTTCTGTGCCTCATCCAAACACCAATTCCTCTGGTTTTCCTATGTTTTTCTAATCATCTGTGTTGTACATGCATTCATATTTTATTCATGTGGTTTTACATTTTTTGTGATCTAAAGCAGATTCTAAAAGCACACAAGAGTTGTACTTTCTCGTATTCTAGAAGGAGGTAACCTCACCGCCCATCTACTTGTGCGTACACCATGAAGACATGGTTAAGCGCTTCCCTCATCCCTCCCAACCAATCGTGACCTATATAACAATCGTGCACAAGCCGCTGGGTAGTCCAAATCGGTTTCTGGCTAATCAAGAGCTGGAATTCGATTTTCACTAACCACATGTTATGCTCCCACTAAAAATTCCGCAAATTTAAACAGTCGCGGTGCTTTTGCAAGATCCGGGGCGCAACATCCGTCTAAATAATAGCACTTTATATTCCCTGCCTGTTCAGATGCAACAATCCGTCTATCTTTTTATCTTATTTCTAAGTGAAGTCATAGCAGTTTTTTTATACCACATGACATTCGGACATATACGAACGGATATCGCTTATCCCATATCATATTCCATATTTTTCCTTAGATTTGGAGTCAGACACGGATAGTTATCATATGGATTGCCAAATGACGGTTGGTTCTAACCAGAAAATTTGGCTGCAATGATAGAGCAATTCCAGATAGCATGGCTCATGTTGCGTTGTTTTGCATCACGTGCGCTGCATGTGCATGCTCCCTGGTGCGTGCATGCTTGTCGTAACGCCCCCATTGTTGAGAATAGGGCCATTGTACATCCTGCAACAACTCAAGAGTTCAATTACGGACAAAAGGAGTATCATGCCTACTTACGAATATTTCAAAAGGGTTAAGTTGATTAAAATAAAACCTAACGTTAACTTTAACGGTTTTAAGGGCATCCAAGCCCAAAATTTACTTACATTCAGAAGATCCAAAGAAAATTCTCACAGGAATGCTTGAGTGTGGTCGTAACTCCAACACGAAAACTTGTAACATTATTTTTTCTTCTGGTATCTATTGTGGTGGAAAATATAGCATGACTCAGTATAACTTATAATACTTAACAAGTCATATGGGGAAATATTATATAGCTACTTGCCAGGATTTTCGAGAGATAGGGATATAGTTGTCTTATTAAAGTATTTATGGATACAATTTTATTTGTAAACATTTTTGAACATAAAGTAACAAAGCATAAACTTCTTAAGGAATTGGGGTTTTAATAACCTGGTTACCAGACATCAACATTTCCAAATCTATTTATGCTTTGCTACTAGAATCACCTATTAAACATAGCTTTATTTACTGGAAGCACGATGTATTAGAATATCATTTAATTATGGCTCTGTAGAGTTGTCCAGTTTTACCCACAAGATCTCTTAAACCCCTCAACTGAGTTAAGAAAATAAGACTTTTCACTGCTTAATTCTTTAAATAGTCTCTACCCGATAAATTATGCACCACACAAACTCAAATATCCACTGGCCAAATCAGAGCATACTTGCCCGATTTGTGCAGACCTACCATCGTTAAGTATGGTTTTACCATTTCCATACTATGCCCCACTTGCTCCTTCTTTCATGTAGATATTCAAATAATCTGAGTAGCTATTAGACCAGGTTTGATAAATCAAAACTTATGATTGAACAATTACTATATTCTTTACTTGGTATAAGGTTCTAGTCCTTACATTTTTACCGAGGCAACTTCCATCCACAAACCCTTATTTGATACTCTACAGCATTGCCACCCCTTCGGTCCAAGCCTCCTCCGTAAGATAAGGTCATGTAACCCGACCATCCTGTGGCTTCCCATGATGTCTCCTTATCCTATAACTACTTTTAAAACTCTATCGACAAAATACCAAGTTTCTTATTAATATAAAACAGTTGATTTCCTAGTTTACCATGATTAATTAAATAGTATACTCAGTATTACTAAGTCTTGTCAAGTGAATATGGCCATCAAATTAAACTGTGCTTTTTCAGGTGGTAGGACTTCACTAAGTACTAGTTATGTATCCGTGCGTTGCAACGGAACTCATTGAATATATAGAGAATCGTGCTATAGAAAAGAGTTGCTCTGATTGGTTGGAAAGTGGAGAATGGTGAGAAGTTGAGGGAATAGAGTGGTTGGAGGAGAATGGATGTACAACCACCAACTCATTCTTTAATAATAGTAAAGATTATGTCATACTAAACAATTATTGTACATGAAAGAACAGTGCGTAAATAAGATAATGAAAATACTGATAATTATATAATTAAAGGAAACGTAGGCTAAATATGATAAAAAAAACACGTGACCTGCCTCCTTTTTTATATCCTCGGTCTTTCCTTTGTATGCTTTTGGGTTTGCTTCAATTGATCTTGTAGTTCTTCTACTGGCCAACTCGCTGGGTCTGAATACTAACATGGAAAGACGAATGCAAATAAGTTCTTGCTTTGGTAGAATGCAAGTTGGGAACAAAATACAATAAAATAACCAAAAGGCACAAATAAAATAAGTTTGGGTGGTCAGGGTTTAGGTGGTGTGTGATTTGCCTGAACGGAGTTTGAATTGGGCTAGATGGGTTCGAGATGGTCGAAATGGCTATATACATGTTTTAGGTTTTTGGTGAATAATGTCGCCTGACACAGTATTGGACATGGATTCGGAATAACATATTGCTAGCTAGGGTTCATCGGAGCATATTTGGACTAAACAAAATTGAAAATGGACTTCATGGCTCAAAATGGTCAAGACAGGTATTTATATACCTAATATGTTTCAATGAAATGGTGTCTAGGTGGTCTAGTGTTTTATCAACATCTAATTTGGCCAAACAAAGTTGAGAATGAGATTTGTGAGGTCGAATCGGTCAAAACAGTTGTATATACATTTTTTGGGTTTTGGATGAACAACTATGGTGAAAACAGTATTGGATAGGACATCTGGTTGTCTAATATTTTATTGGGGCTTCTTTAGGCTAAATTGAGTTGAAAAATGGCTGCACGGGATGGAAACATGCAAAATGGATATATATGTATTTTGGGGTGAACAATAATGGGTATATATGTATTTTCCAACAGAAACCAATGGCATGGATGGATTTAGGGGGGTTGAGAGGCTTCTATTTTTGGGGGCGGTAGACCTTGCAGAGTACTGTAGAGAGCCAGCAGTGTGCATCAGTTAGTCGGGCATTTTCATGGCACAACATTGCAACTGTAACTAATCGGCAAAATCAAGGGATGTGTGAGCATCTTAGAGGTGTCAGGAGGCGATATGTGGTGCTAGCTTTTGCTCTAGAGGTCTATGGAAGGCTGTCCGCGGAGACGTGGGAGCGGATGGCGGTGGCGCATGTTGCTGGGACTCTAGAGGCTCAGGGACGCTAAGGTGAGGTGCGTTCGTGAGGTGCTAATGGTGCTACCAACGAAAGTAGTTAGAATTTAAATGAGACATGAAGCGGACCAAAATCCGGGACTCACCTTTGGCTTTTACTGGGACGATGTTGATCCTTCGACCGGAGGTGGTAGTGGAGGGTGTCGGTGTACTGGGGAGTTGTTATGGAAGCTAATGGCAGGATGGGTCTGGCTTTATAGGACCGGGAAGACAGTTTGCATAGAGGGGAGCTCTGCTCGGGAGGCAACGCATGGCCGAGGCAGGATGGCATGGGAGGCTTCGGCACGATTCGGGAGAGGTGGCAGGGAGGTCTATAGGGGTGTAGTACCTCGGTCTTAGCGCTTTCACAGGTGGTAAATTGCGACGGTCCAAGGTTGCAGCAACGGTAGGTCGACTGTGAGGGGAAGAGGCGGTGGTGGTGATCTTGATTCCGACACTTGGTCAGGGGCACTTAAAAGAGGTGTCAAGGGTTATGCAATTGAGGGTACGACCGGTTGACTGGCTTATGGCAGTGACTGACGAGTTGTGGTAGCGACGAAGTTTGATTTGGCTACTCCATCACTTGGTCAAGGGAAATAATAGGCATTAAGGGAGTTGTCAGCGGCGTGGCAGCACAAGGTACGAAGGCTGGCTCGCTTGGTTGGCGGTGTGAACAACGGCCGTGTGATGGTGGCGGTGAACAGGTAAGGCTAGTTGTCGGACGGTGAATAGTGATGTTGGGCTCAGGGGAGGAGGTGGAGAGTGAAGTGGCACCATTGGCCAGAGAAAATGGAGAGACCAAGAAAGAAAAGTGGAATTCTGCCAAGGTTTGCTGAATTGGGGAGGAAAGTTCAAACTCAGCTGAAAATCCAGGAAAACTTGAAATTTGAAAACTTTCGGTCTTGTTTCACTTGTCTGCTGGATGTAACATGTAAGTTGACCCGGCAGCTCTGGACGGCGCGCGCACGCACGCATGGGCCCTGCCGCAACGGCTGCACGGCAAGGAAACCCCAACCGTGCAAGCAAACTCGTGCGCTGGCCGGCCACCGCCGTCGCCGTCCTCCTCCCTGCGGGCGGATCAGATCTAGAGGCACCTGATCGAGCCGGCCGGCACGGCAGCGTGCGGCACCAGCGCGCAGGCGGCGCGGCCAGGCGCGGCAGCATTCAATGCCCTTGGGTGGGCGGCCACGCGACGGCGACTCGTGGTACGTACGTCCCTTAGCTGCCTTGCTGCAAGTTTGCGTTGCGGCATGTATGCATGCGTGCAAGGGGAAGGGGACTCTCGACGGCCACGGCAGCGGGTGCAGTGGCAGTGCGGTGGCGCACACGCGAGCGTGTCCTGGGGACAGGCAGCAGGCGACCGCCTAGGCCCACGAAAACTTGGGGCCCCTACATATATGTTAGTATGTATACATGCATTTTATCGACAATGAAGACTTTGAATTTTGTAATGCACTAAGTCTAATGTTGCCAATAAGACTTTGTATTTTTGTGACGCATCGTCTAATGACATCGTATTAACTTTACCTTTTACAACTGATATAAAATGTATTGTTACATATTTATATTAGAATGAAGGGTCTCACTTTTATTATGCCTTAGGGCATCCAAGATGACAGTAACGGCCCTGCCTGGGGACCAGGCCGGAGCGCGACGCCGGTGGGTGTATTGGTTCCCGCATGCACGTGGCGGCAGTACTCTGTTGGTGGGCTGGGACCGTGAGCAGCTTTATTTATCCTCAGAACTAGGCCATTTTTTTTGCTTGGTAATAACTAATAAGCTAGCGCGGTATGATTTCCCACGAAGGAAAGGAAAAGAGCAAGCCATGCCTGGGTGCTGATTTCTTACCGTACTTTCTACTGTCAGGAAGGGTGGTGGTGTAACTAAATCTCATCTAAATTAATATGTTGTGTTGCCGCTCAAAAATTCCTGACAGCAGCACCGTGTCTCTATGGAGGATGCTCTCTATCAGCGTATGCAACATGCCAGCTAATTTTTCAGCAAACCGACAAAATCAACGATGGGTTAACCTGTACGAAAACCGATCATGGACGAAACGTCGATACGAAGCAACAACGAACAAGAATGAAATATCAAAACATGGGATATGTGTAACTCACAGATTGATCAATACGTCAATGCAAAATAATATTGATCAAAGTCGAATTATGAAGATAAGATTCTACTAGCTATGGCGTACTCCTAAGATACAGAAAAAGCAGATGCAAAAATATAGAAAAAAAATTGGCATGTGCGCGTTTTTTTCATCAACCAGTACAGGGTATTTATATCCTAAAACAACTGATTCAATCTTGGATTGTACCTTAAGTCTCTCTCTTCTTGTCGGCTCAACCTTTCCTTAGATAGAGTCTCTGTCCGTCTTCAAATCTTCTCGTTTTCACTCGATTGTTGACGATTTCCTTCTCCACATCTATATTTACTTACTTGGCATTTTCTAGAAGTTTCTTAGTGTCACTGATGCTTGATTATAATTTATGGCAAATCATAATCTTTTCTTATACATACGTCAAATGCCTAAAATTCTTTTGCCGACTATTTTGCTTGTCATAATCTGGTGGCAACATATTGGATCAAACAGAATGGACAACTTATATTTCATGATGGGTACCGCAAAAGAACTCTAATACTTAATCGGCTTTAGTATCCAGTAGATATTTGCTGGATCAAGATCTAGTGGACACCACGCATAACAGTTGGATTTGCCTTGGATTGACCTACAGTCAGATGCACCGATTGACAAGTTGCTCGTGTGCCCGTCTGTCAGATCCTACGCCTTTGGATCCGATAGATTTGGGAAATTTTGGAAAAGACTAGCTAACTTAAACTACAAGGAACTAAGCTAGATATTTTAGGGGTAGAATGAGTGATACCCTTCTCATTAACAACTCATCTAAACTAATAATCCACCAGTTAAAATTATCCTACACCCACCCAACAATTATCTGCTCCACAGTCATGACCTTAACTACGTCCACACCACAATATGCACCCAGAATTACACCATCCTAAAAACGTCCGCACCAGATTAACTCTCCTCCATTCTCTCTCCTTACTCAACCATATCCAACGATCATCCTTCAATGGATCTGCAGTACCCCTTCGCCCTCCGTCTCCAACTCCCACAATCCCCTGCCCGCTCCCGCTCCTCCTCCCCGTAGCCGCTCTCTCCTCTCCCGCTCCCTCCTTCCCCTCCTCGCAGCCGCCTTCGCGGGGTTCGCCTCCTCCGCGCCTCCCCCCTCCTCCCCGCGCCTCCTCCGCTCCTCGCCTCCCCTCCTCCCCGCGCCTCCTCGCTCCCTCCGCCTCCCAGCGCCTCGCCCTCCTCCCCGCGCCTCCTCGCTCCCTCCGCCTCCCGTCCTCCACCCGCCGCCGCTCCCCATCTCCACCTCTCCCGCGCCTCCACTCCCTCCGCTCTCCCGTCCTCCCCGCGCGCCGCCTCCTCACCTCCTCCTCCCCACTCCGCACCGCTGCGCTCCTCCTCCCCCCCCGCGCCGCCGCTCCTCCTCCTCCCCACGCTGCGCCGCCGCCTCCTCCTCCCCCCACGCTGCGCCGCCGCCGCCTCCTCCTCCTCCCCACCCCACCCGGAAGGAAGGAGAAGACACACACACACACACCGCAGGCGAGACTCCACCGGATCGGCCGCCGTCTCGAACTCCGAGCCCACACCTGCACGCGGCTGGCGCGGAGGCGGCCGACGCTAGCTCCCGCAAGCGCAAGGTGGCGGATGGAGGGGAGGCGCGCCGCCGCGCGACGCGACGCCGCAGCGCCCGTCCCCGAGGAGGCGGTCATGGGCGACGCCCCCTCGGCCCCCGCGCCGCACGTCGGTGGAGGGGAGGAGGTGAACCCTAACCCGAGCATCGGCGGCTGCTGCTCGGACTCCGTGTCGGTGGAGCTCTCGATGGGCGGCGACTACTACCACGCGTGCTGCGGCGACGCCGACCTCGACCTCCACGCGCCGAGGCCCAAGGCGCCGACGTCGGTGACAAGGTGAGGCGTCTCCATCTCCCCTCCTCTCGCAATCATCAGATTTGTTCATGTGGTACATGGGTCTGAATCACACTCGGTGTTGCGGCGCCGATGTTTCTAATCCGGCGTCACGATAGTTGTGGCCTTCACCTTTGAGTGTGGCAAGAGATCGACCGCCGACCCGGTGAGATGCGAATGTTGGTAGTGGCAACTGTTGCACTGAAGTTTAGTTCCGTTGGTCAATTGACGTTTGGGATGCCTAAGGTAGCGTAAGGGATTGAAATTTGGATAAACAGGGAGCAATTACTCCTTATCGTGTTCTATTCTAGGATAAAAGGGGTTATCAGGTTCTCCTTAATCTCCACGTCTAGAATGATAGAGATAATTGGTTGAACAAGTTTGTTCCAATTTGTGGTTGTAGAATAGCCTTCAAGAAGCTAGGGGCAATTTACATTCAAGATCTTGAAAATCTATCCATTTGTTTGTCATTGTTGTGCCATACATTGTATGATTCTTTTTTACCGACATGAATTTTTCGCATCGGATATATGACATCGAGTATTGAATGGTCATTCGGATCTTTCACTCGTGAACAATGTCCAAGTGTTTGCTGGCTATGTTCTGCATATTGGCTCATTTACAAAAGGTTCCTTGTCTGTTGGCGATAAAGTGACTTGCAAGGTAAAATTGTTTACTAACGAAATCTTTATACTGAATTAGTTCATCTGTGATATTTGCTAAATCATATTTCAATATTCATGTTGCGATTGGTAGGTTGATTACATTCGGCGTGCTCTGATTGCTCCAAACCATACGTGTACCCATATGCTGAAATTTGCTTTAAGGGTATGTTTCTTTGCTTCTCTAAAATTTACACAGGTGCTCTTTTGCACTCTTGATGATTATGCCATTATAAGTGCAGGAAGTACTTGGTGATCATGTTGACCAGAAAGGTTCCATTGTTCTCCCAGAGAAGCTGAGATTTGATTTCTCCCATGGTCTGATATGGTTCTTTTCCTATTGCATTCACATGATGTATTTCCTTGGCTTGTCAATTCAACTATTGTTCCTTAACAGGGAAACCTGTTCAGCCTGAAGATTTGAGAAAAATTGAGTCTATAGTGAACCAACAAATAAAGGAGAAGTTGGAGGTATTTGCACGTGAAATAAAATTAGCTGATGCGAAGCGCATAAATGGTCTACGAGCTGTGTTTGGCGAAGTAAGTTTTCTTACTCAGCTTGACATACCATATTCTCTTGTCTCGTTTGGCTGCTCTGCTGTTTCACCTAATGGATTTCACATATGGATTTTGTAGATCTACCCTGATCCAGTAAGAGTTGTATCAGTTGGTCGCAGAGTGGAAGATCTGCTTGCAAATCCTGAAAGCAAAGAATGGTTAGCCATATCAACTGAGCTATGTGGAGGTATAATATTTACTACCTGCTATTTACTACTACATTTTGTGGTTATGTTTTTAAAAATTTTTAAGTGTATCAGGTACACATATCAAGAACACTGGAGATGCTAAAGCATTTGGTGCGGCCAGCCTTTTATTTTGTTCTTCTCTGATTTAGGTTTGTTATTTTCTTGGCTTCTTCACATATCATGCGCTTCTGTTTGCGGCATGTCGGGTAGCTTTGATGCATGCACCAGGCGTGTCGGTTTGTCATTGGATTTCTTGTTGGATTAGGATACATGTTATTACGCCGCGATCCTTCGGGCCGCTCGTCGGCACCTACGTCGCCGCCTTCTACACCGGCGTCGTCGGCGCCGCCGTCACGGAGTAGCTCTACAAGGTCAGGCACTCGGGCTCAAAACCATGACTTCTCCCCCCACGCAGTTGCCGGCGCTCTCGGTGGTACGGCAGCGCTCTTCCGCGCGAGGAAGGTGCTCGATGGAATGCCCACTCGAGACAGTACCATCCGTTGCAATGTCTTGCACTATGCATCTGCATTTTAGTAGGAAATTATGTAGACCCTGTGATCAACTGATCCAGTTAACAGGTACTCTTGTTTCATGTATTTGCCTTGGGCAATTTGCTTCCAGTCCTATCTAAGAATTGGATAAATGCGAATGGCATTGCAGATAACACCTGCACAAATTTACAATTAGATGGTAATAAGCAGGCTGTGAGATACTTAGCTTTGCCTATCAGATATTCTTGTAGGCAGAATCCTAAGGTCATTATTAATATCCTGGACCTCATTTCTTTCTTCTTGCCTCCCGTATGCTCCATATTTTATATCTTAAGAGACTGCACAGGTAGACAGATATACTTCATATGTAATGAAGCTGCAGGTAACTGCTAGAATTTGGGGACTTTGCAGGCCTTTACAGAGAAAAAAAACTTGTGAACTGTTATAGAGCATAGCATTTAGTTTAGCAGGCCTTTGTGGCATGCCATGTCAGATGTAATAATTATGCTAGCATTGCACGTGTACATGCATGCCGCTTAATCCTGTATTATGTGATTCGTGGGTTTACCATATTTTCTGGATCTTACTGTGATTTCTTTGACTCTTTGTTCTTTCCATTCTGCTTCAGGCTTGAAAGACGCAAGAAAAAGCCTTTTGGTCCCAGGTTGAAGCATCTAGATACATGCCAAACATATTAACTTGGTGGATTTCCGTAAATTCGAGGGTGTTAGACTATAATACTTTATGCATTAATAATTTATGAGCTATATATATTCTTGGCTACCTGTTTGTTTAAGCAATATACATCTCATTTTTTAATTGAGCATGCTGAATTTGTTGTATAGAAAGAACCATGGATGTTGCAATATCCATGTCTTGAAGAATCACCTCTATGCATATTGCATAACATTGCATTGGCCCTGCCTTTAATTTTACAATTGATTGGGCTCAATACTACTAGGAGATGTGTGCGAAAAAGCTTTTGCAGTAATTTCGACAGTGGGTGTTTCTAGCGAAAAAAATATGCTGAACCTGAAGGTTTTAGAAGAAACAATATTAATGACACAATATGCTGGATCAGCTGATTTTCAAAGGAATTTGGCTTTTCTCTTTTTCTTGAGATTCTTTTCCCGTGTCTGGTGATTTTGAGTACCATGGTGGATTCAACTACTAGATGAAGGTTTTACCACTTTGCTTTACTCTTTTGTACTTGTCTATATATGGCAGACCATTTAGACAGCCTTGAAGTAACCTAAAATAAAATGTTTTGAATGAAGCTTGGATGATCCATGTTTTGCAAGTTCTCCCGACTTATTAAAAGGGCATTTGAAATATTGAAAAAAGTAAACTTACAGAAAAGTAACATAACTCCCAATGTTAGCATTCGCTTGTATGCTGCCAAATCCGTTCTTTTAACTTGTATTGAGAAATTTGCATTTTCCATTTTATTATTCTTCTTCATGGCCCATATTTGTATTGTATGCTAAGATGAGTGAACTATTTCTCTGTTTTATTATGAAAACCTATACTATTAGGCCCTTTCCGGTGTTTCCGCAAACATACAGGTTGTGAACCTTACTATGGTGTTTTTCACCTTCTTATCTGTCTTGAGCGTCGTGTTTTTCTGTTTGTGGGATGGAAAGCTTGCTTCAACCTTGCTTTCCACACTATTTAAAAATTGTAAAAATCATGCGATACTTATGGAAAGATAAGACCAATATTTCTCGAAGCAAGATAGAAGTGTGGATTGTTAACGTGTTTTGTTTGCTACTATTGTCTCAATGGAAAGATAAGACCAATATTTCTCGAAGCAAGATAGAAGTGTGGATTGTTAACGTGTTTTGTTTGCTACTATTGTCTCAAGGTCTAAAAGTTATCATTTTGGTGTTATCTTGTTCCACCGACCCTGTTTATATTTCATCTTGAATGTGATATGTTTGTTCTAACATAGTAACTGGATGATGTATTGCTTCTTTATTCACATAAGTTTTATGTAGTGCGTGTCTTAGTTGCTGGGAATTTTTAATTTTTTTACTTTAAAGGAAACTTTGTGGTCCTGTTGTCTTGTGTGAGTCGATGGGATTTGGGACTGTTTCTGTTGGAATATTCTATTAGTGCAATGATAAGTGCAAGGGCATCCAATTTTTTTTATTTTTGATTCACATTCGTAACAGCCACAAAGCTGCCATGGCTTCATGACTTGCATTTGGTATGTATTGACAGAACTGATTGAAACGTGAGGATAATAGTCTTGGCGTAGACTGTGGCCTGTCTCCCTTTGTGATAACATATGATATCTATTTTAGGAGGAAGCACTGATTGGAACCTTGCTTTTAATATTCATAGGGCTACTGCGTCTATCTTACAGACCAACAGATAGTTGTAGTTCTAATAGCCTGGCAATTTGGCCATGACATGAAGTACGGTACTCCCAATTTGAAATTTATGCTGATTGTATTTTTTCCGTTTCTGTTCCTGCATCCTGATGGTTTCCAGGGCCAAATGTTAAACTGAGTGATTATTATACACGTACTAAGTTTTAGGCAACTGCACCCCCTAGCTCCATCAGGTGCTTGTAGACATACATAAACTTTTCTGTTTACTTGTTTATTATTGTATCTATTTCTGTTGCCATCATTTTCTAGGAGATGATGTCATCGTGATCTATGTCTGTACCAATTTTTTGAATGAAGGAAGAATATATGATATATCTATTGCAATCATATAAATCAAATCTTTGATGATGTAGGAGATGACTCTCGAGGAGTTTGAGAAATTAAGGGAGGAGAAGCGGAAAGCACTTCTTGCTTTGAAGACTGAAGAGAGGAAGGTTGAAGTTGATAAGGATCTGCAGTCTATGCAACCACTTTCGACCAAGAAAGGAAATGATGATGTTTTCATCAAACTGGTATTTTGCCATTTATGCCTTGTAATCCTTCCATGCTCTTAAGTCTTTGGAGATGTGTGATTGATATATATGTATTTTTCATAGGGTTCTGATAAGGATGCTTTGAAGAAGAAAGAAAATGCTGAACGTGATGAGCGTGCTAAGAAGGTCTTACATCTCTTGCATCTATTTATGTTCATGGGGCTTATTTTTAGCTATGCTGGTTACTTCTGGGTAAATTTATAGAGTACAGTTACTTTAATTCTGCTGGTCATACATTCTATTCTATTCATTGCTAATACAATGAACGTTTTCATAGATTCATAGTACATGTTTTTTGCTTTTGTTTTCTCCTCTGTTGTTTATCATGCTCCAAATTCTCCATGCTTCACTCATATGTTTGCCCGATGTTTTATGCCATGCAAATACCAGTTATAAAAACATATGTTTTTACTGCTAGATAATCTACTGTCCATTCATTAATACTTCCTCACGCACTATTAAGCTCGTGTTTTTTCCTTATATAGAGAGATCTCCGAGCTCTTTCTTGGCAATGTACAGCATACAATTGTTTATGCTGTCAAAAGAAAATCCTTCTATAAGCACATGTATTGCAGACTGCTATTGTGAAGGGGTGGTTTTCCGTGACATAGTATGTAAAAGTACGCCTAGCTAGGATGTATTCTTGCAATATTTCTTTCCTCATAAAGAGGACTTGTCCTATCCAATTGCAGACTATCCTCAGTCTTCTACTTAGTCATATGTTCTGCTTTATTATAGTTATCTAGTCGGTTACATGATGTCACCAAACGGTGAAAGTGAAAGAAAATTACTCGTTTAAACCGTTTTACCCGGCTTAGCTACTATTCATGGTAATTAAGGGGGTGTTTGGGACTACTCCACAAACTCTGCTCCACGAATTCTACCGTGGAGCAGCTCCACAAAAAACCTAGAGTTTGTGAAGCGCCCCTTTAGGTGCTCTCACAACTCCACCCTTTTTTCTTCGAACAGAGTGCGTGGAGCTGAACCTATTTGGCTAAAAAATATAGAGCGGAGCTGAAAAACGTGGAGTGGAACAGTCCCAAACACCCCTAAACACTTGATGACGTCAACAGTGATTACTGAAACGCTTGTGGATCTTTGATCTCTTCCGAAAGGGTATGCAGTAATCTCAGCCGTCCAAGCTTCATAAAGGAGAAACTTAACTCTGAAACTCTAATTCTGAACCTGAATCGGACTCCTAGCTTCGGTACAGTAAGGGCCGCTCCAACCTGTTGAAAACTTCAGCTTTTGACTTAAGTCTAAAATTATACTGTAGTGATTGCTAATTTTTTCTGAGTTATTTAATTAAAGAAAAATAAAAAAAAATGAGAGAAAAAAAGAAAATACCGTTATATCTTCACAGATAATAGAAAGGAAAAAAGCAAAAGCAAAAAAGCCAAAAGGATCGAAATTAACAGCGACATGTTCCAAGTGATTTTTAGCTTAAATAAGCTAGAAGTCAAAAAAGCTAGAAGTTTAAGCCATTTGCGAGGCCATACCAATTAAGTCCCTAGGAAATAATGTCTCCACTTTTCGAGAGACTCCAAAATTGCCATAGCCTCCTAATCATAACTGGAAAGTGCTACTGATCTAACCCCCAGCGTTTTACTGAAATAAGCAATAGGCCTGCCTCTCTGCAGAACGGCAGCCCCTATCCCTGTCCCACAGGCATCAGTTTCTAAAGTGAAGGCTTCAGAGAAATCAGGCGGAGCCATTATCCTGAAACTCTGTTTCTGAACCTGAATCGGACTCCCATCTTCGGTCCTGACGCCGTCTCTCCCAATGGCCAACATCGCTCGGCACCATCTTCTCCTCCACTGCCGGCGAGACTATTTGTTTTGTTTCTGTTGTCATATAATGTTCGGAAGATGGTTGTTGTGAAGACCAGCTTTGGGCCGGCCGGGTTGGTCCTGGACCCATTTTCGCTGTGACCTATGAGCACCTTTATTAGGCCTAATAGGGTGGTTAGTCCGAGCCATGTGCCATTGTTTATGTAGGGTAGTTGGTCTGGTCTGGTTTCAAGTTCGGCTTGGCCCAGCAGTCTCGACATGATTTGCTACCATCCCTTGTGTTACAATCCCAACCTCAAACCCAGGCCCCGATAGGGCCGAGCGTATTGGGCTCAGGTCGGATCGGGCCATTGGATCATGTTAGGTCTTGGTGAGTATAATCACACAAACAATTGTTTCCATAGTTTTGGCTGGACATAGATCCTCTGGATTTGTGAAGTAAAGGCGGAGAGAAACACAGTAGCATGCCTTTCTCTTCATTCCATCAGTCCAAGCAAAGAAGCAACGGAGATTAATGCTATAGTGGCTAGCTACGATAACAATACTCCCCGAAACTTTAGTTCGTACTTTTGATAAACACCAAATAATTTCGTATGAATATCTGAAAATTAGTTAAAATAATCTGTCACTGCAGTGTCACTCAGAAGTACAAAAACATTAGTGAATCTTTACATTTTAGCTCTGGGATCTAAAATAAATGCAACTAGTATGAAGCCTATAATTATTTTTTCTATTACCCAGTCATCGTTAACATAATAAGCAACTATACTAAGATAATCTTCCCTAGTCTGATCACTCCATATATCCGAAGTTAAGGCCACCAAAAATGTACAGGTCTCAAAGAGTTCTTTTAGTTTGGCACGACCATTATTATAGTATTTAACTAAATCTCGAGTTGTTATATGCCTAGAAAATGAAGAAAATCTAGGATTATGTGTAGTCCTAATGTAGTTTTCAAATGCTTTAGACTCACCAAAGTTTAAAGGTAGACCCGTGAGTCAATTAAATGACAAAAAGATTCTTGAGCTACCTCGGGATTATAATCCCAGCTATGTATCGTACCATCGGGGTTGGACTATAGCTGCGTCTGCTTCATGGTTATCCTTTGTCTTTCTTTACATCTTTGTGCATGTCTAATCAAGTGCTCCATTCCATCTGTAGACTTTGCAGGCAATTTATGATGACAAATTTTACAAACAACATATCTTACCCGAGCTCCATGTTCGTCTCACTTCATTATCTTATTGAAATCCACCCACACCTCTGATATACTGTGTTTGGATCTGTTTGCTTTGGGGCTTACAGACACAATGGTACTCATAGAGCGTGATGATGGTATTTCCTGCGCTCCCGTTTGGGGTAGAGGTGGAGCAATTTCATTCCCGAAAGATGCAAAATCCACTAGCAAAATTTCAAAATCACTCACAAGAAAATTATCAAAATTTTCTAAGGAGAAAAGTAGAAAACTACAAAATGTAAATAGAAAATTACACTATTATCTATTTTACATCATAACAAAGAAAAATAAGAAAATAAAAATATATGAAAATTAGTATTGTTACATTTTTTCTTGACTGTAGTCGGATTTTGAAATTTGGGATTTTGGGTCAAAATATTTTGAATTTTCCCAAATTATCACAAAGTGGATCAAACTTTTCATAAGTGAATTCGGAGAAGAGAGTGGATGTTGGATGGTGGCCGAATGAGGGGTGGGGGGGTTTGCTGCCTATTTGTAGAAAAATTTTGAGATTTGTTTGAATTTTTGTAACATCCCGAAAATTTGAATTTGAACAGGTGTAGCCTTTGAATTATTTGGAATGAATTTCTCTTGAAATTTGAAATTTTATGGTGTTTTTTTCTAAATTTTGGTTGAGGATTGAAAAATTGAAGAAATTCATGAAAGATAAAAACAAACATTAGTAATGCCATAAAAGGAAACATGCAAATAATAGAAAACTGAAATTTCAAATACGAATATGAAAAGATGATCCAGCATAAGGAGGAAGAAACCTGAGTTAAAATATAAAATCTCACTTTGGAAATAATAGCAATAAAAGTAAATGAATAAAATACAAGCATATACCTACATATACATACATACATATATATATATACCTACATATATATATATATATATGTATATATATGTACAAATATATATATACACAAATTGTGCATATGCAAGGAAGAGTTTAGCAATATGGGGAAATAAAAGTGTGAAAGTAAATGAGCAAGCCAAAATGAAACAAATGTGAAAGTATACACACATATAAAATAAATAAAAAAGAAAAGAAAAGTGAAAGTCAGGCCGGCCGAAACGGATTGGCCCAACTCCCCCTCCTTCCCTCTGCTTTGGCAGAGCAGAAGCACAGTTCGCCATCGTCGCTACTGCCGGCTCGTCGCCCATCCCCGAGCTGTCCCATCACCGGCTGGCGCACCCACAAAACCGACATTGAGTTCTATGCACAACAATGAGAAAGTCAAATAAATAAACACAAACAAAGTCAAAAAATACAAAATATGTATACTGGAAGGACACTTATGATTTTAGATGACTTTAGAAATTTGAACAGGTTCAAATAGAGATAGGATGAAGAAATACAGGCTTCTGAAAGTGTTTACCATAGTCGGAGTGGTCGAATCTATAGAGGGTGGTTGTGGTTGAAAATGGTAGGAGAAGACATTCGGAGCAGGCCGATCAGCAAGAGATGTTTGGAGCGGCCGAAAGCTATAAAGTGGTTGGGCGGTCGGAAGTTATAGCGTGGTCCAAAGGTATATGTGGTCGAAAGGCTTTATGTGGTCGAAACATACAAGAATTGTCAGACTACCCAGAGTGGTCATAGCTGATGAGGTTGTTGTAACTGACCAGGCCAAGAGTGGTCAAATAGCTGTGGTCAGATAGTGTCAAGGTTGTGTACTGCGGTGGTCATGAACGGTGACGGTAACCGATAAAACAGAAACGAGAACGGTAAAAACATCCGATAATGAAAACGAAAACGATTTAGCTCTCTTCCGATCGTTTTCGAAAAATACCGTATTTAACCGATAATTACCGTCGATAATTACCGGTCCCACGCCGAGACCCTCAGACCCATTACGGTCGATAATTACTGAGCAGTGAGCACCCAGGCCCAGGCCCATTAGTCTCCAGTCTCCCCATTCCGTCTCGGCGTCGCGTCTCCGTCTCCCACACGGCCACACCCCACCTCCTCCACCCATCCGCATCTCCAGCAGCCGCCGCCGCCTCCATCCCCACGCACGCCTCGCCTCCATCCGCATCTCCACGCACGCACTGTGGTGGCGCGCCGGCGAGTAGAGGTGGCGGTGAGCGGAGAAGACGAGCAGGGGCGGCGGAAGAGAGCAATCAGCGGCCGGTGGATCTGGAGCGGCGGGTGGAGGTGTGGTTGGCGCCGGATGTGGAGAGGAAGCGAGAGCAACGGGGGCGCAGCGCACGAGAGGAGGCTCGTCAACTGGCGAGATGGCGGACCGAGGAGCAGAGGTGATGGCGGCGCTCTGTGGTGGAGTGGAGGATCAGCAGAGGGGAGAGTCGGCGGAGAAGGGCGGAAGAGGTGGCGCGCCGGCGAGCCGGCCTGGCCTCGTCGGCGGCCGGAAATAGAGAAGAGTGGGGGTGAGAAGAGAGGAGCAAAGGGGGACCAAGGACAGAGAAAGCCAGGCTCGAGCTCTTCCACAGGCAGCGGCGGCGGCTTTGAGTAGATGGGGATTTTTTTGGCATTTTTGCAGCTTAGCCCTCAAGGATTCTAGGGTTTACAAGGAGGTCCTTCCTCATTAGTATTTTCTTCTGTTTTGGCCCTCAAAAACTCTGATTTCTTCGCGAAAAGGTCCTACGCGTCCGTGACGATGCGCACATTTGTACAGAGCAGTCCTGGAATGCCAAATTTGTCGTTTATGCGCCTCGATCACGCCAGCCTGCGGAAAAAGCACAAAAATGTAAAATGATCCAAATTGAGCAATTAATTATAGAAAAACGTGTAAATGATGATAAATGGTCTCAAAATACGAAAAATATGAGGGGTAAAATGACGGGTTAATAAATATAAAAATGACGCATGTCACTAGGTCAATATATACAGCTATTGTCATGCTGTGCAGATTGGTGTGTAATGTGTTTATTGTATTTTAGATATCGCTTTCATGATTTTCGATCGTTATCGATGCACTTTTGATCGAATAGTTTCGTTTCCGAATTTACCAAGATATCGATGTCGTTCTCGTTTCCGACAATATCGTATCGATTTCGTTTTCGAGAAAATAATGTGAAACTGAAAGTGATTTGACCTCCTACCGATTGTTTCCGACCATTTTCAGCCCTAGTTTGGACGGCCCCTAACTTCTACTGGACCCTTGTGGTTCTGTCGGCTGGCCCCATCGTGCTCATGGTTGCTTCTACAGTTCTACTGGACATAGGCAGCTGCGGGTTGGACTAGGCTGGGAAGCTGTGTACGTTGATTCAACAATGCACCCATTCATATGAGCAATGATTCACAACAAAAACACCACCATAGGGCCTGTTTGGAACACAGTAGTTTGATAAGAATTTTACAGGAATTTCAAAAGAAACAGTTCAATTTTCATAGGGATCAGGGGAAATTCTGTGTCCCAAACGGGCCTAATTTGTTCATGGCAGTAAAAACAACCCTATGGAAACAATTGAGACTAATCAAAGCAGCAAATGCTGACTAATGACCAGTGAGCGTGACATTTTCATCTAATAAGGATACTAACTGCTCGCAAACCATTCCGTGCATGTCTTGACAAAGTATTTTTTTTTGGAACAAACCGGTAGGTGAACTACCCGATATATTAATAAAGCAGAAGCAAAGCGGGGAATCACCATAGATAAGCAGTCACAAGCACTACACAAAACAACTCACACACACAGCACACCGAGAAGCTAAGGAAAGAACAACACACCCCACCTCCCAACACTCTGAAGCTTCTAACTGAATACCGAGCTAGATGCAGAGGACAACAATTGCATGAGGCTTGAGAGAAAAGAATAGAAGCAAAGGCAAGATGAATCACGACTCCGCCACGGTTGAAGAACCACGGTGAGCACCAATACTAGCAGGACAACCAACATAGAACTACATAATGAAAGAGGTGAGGAAGCGGCCCTTTCGCTCTGGTGACGACGGTGGACAACACACGGCCCTTCCACTCAGGTGATGACAGTGGACGACACGCAAAAGAAACCGATAGCTCTAGCACCACTCCTCTCCTCCCACACAGCTCACGAACAGAGGCTTGCTTGGTCTCAAGACCGAAACAAAACTACTGCAACACAGGGCCTGCAAAGCAGTGTTCCTACTCAGGATGACTCAACAGCGGAACACTCAACTCTTTGGCCTCTTCAAATACTCGGCTCGGTACTCCAACAACAGCAGCAAGGCTAGGCCTTGAAGACGAGCCCGCCATTGAGCTAAGCGGCGGACGCAGATCCAGAGAGGAAGGGGGTGGTCCGGGAACGGCGGGGAGGGAGACTTCTAGGCTGTAGAGACACGAATATGCAAATCCGGACTCTCCTATGTATTCTGCACCAGTCCAGGATCATGCTAGTGCACACCGCATAAACAAAGATGAAATATCGGTCATATCACGATTTACTAGGAAAAGGCTTAAATATTATTAATAATTATCAGAGTGCGACCTTATGGCCAAGCTTACAATTAATAGCCTGGAAGGCTTAGAGAAACTAGCAGCGGAAAACAGAAATAAGCGTAGTAGCCATTCGACATACCCACAGGCAATCGACTGGGGAGCGAAGTCCTAATCCGCGAAGTTATTGAAGTATCCTCCTTCTAGTACCTCTTGCTGATCTGGTCCTTCTTCCTCAACTGAGCAAATATGGATGAAGCCGTGAGTACATGACTACTTCGCAAGTCATTTGTAACAAAGAATGCAATATAGTATGCAAGTCTTACCAATGGATGGCTGAAAGGTTAATTTGAAGAAAGCAATAATTTAAAGTAAATACAATAAATAGATTGAAAAGCCAGCTTTAAAAATGATAATAAGTAATTAATCAAAGAAATTGAGACAAACCACAAGTAAACTGGCCATTCACCCCAATGAAACACCCACGAACCAAGATTCACATAATGAACCACCAGTGAACTACCCATTCACTTAACCCAACCAAGATTTTATGAAAACTTTACCCCTCGTGTGAAATCACCGAATAATGTCCATGACCGAGGACGTAGCTATTTGAATAGTTTTACACTCTGCAGAGGTTGTACAACTTTACCCACACAATATGATCATTTTGTAGTGTCACCGGTATAACATGCTTCCTTTGGCATACCACCAAGAAGATCACAACAAGGCCTTTAAAATATTTAATCTCAACCCAGTTCCACCTCGCTAAGGTTTCGCCATCGAGTAAGGTAACCCCTAGTCGATAATTGCCCCCTCTTGCGCCTCATGGAAATCAGTGACCATGTTCATCCCAATGACGGAACCAAAATTGAAACATCACAAATTAATCAGCCAGGTCCATCCCATACTGGACATGTGGTTGTACGGTAAGGCTCAGATCAATGGCGTACACAGTTAGTCCTTAGATTTACCCAGGCGAAGCATTCACATCCCATGTGCAACCTGCACCCCCTTTACTGCATGATCATTCGCCCGAGTGAAAACCAATTTTGTATAACCAACACCAATGACACTACCCATGTTATGGTACTCAAATTTTATAACTGTAGCTAACCACCACGTTCCAGTATATCATTAAGTCAAGATTAATTAACACATGTGATGATAGACCCAACGTACTACCAGCATGGCTAAGCAATTCTAAATGTACAACCCATGTGACAACTAATATTGCATCACTAAATAATTACCCATCCTATGGTGATAATAGAATCATGGCTTTCAAATTATCAAGAAGGGAGTAATCAATTTGGACTATAACTACCAATACAAGGGTTTTATAATAAAGTAGCGATGCATGATAATTTAAAACAAAGTAATACATAATAGATTTAAAGTTTGGGATCAAGATGATCAAAGGACACGACTTGCCTTGGCCTTGCTCAGTTGACGGCTCTTGATCCTCGAATCCGGCTTCAGCTCCTTTGAAAGCGTGATTTAACGAGAGAGAAAGCGAAACGAAACACAAAAACAAATTCAAATAAAATCCAAATGAACTCCAAAAACTACAAAAATAGAACCAAAAGGTAGAGCTCAATGTTATATGAATTTAGGAAAAAGAATCAAGTCAATCGAAGCTAGGACGGGGGAGAACGGGCCATCTAAAGTTTGCCGGGCAAGAAAATGCTGAAAATGCAAAAGTTACTGTTCAAGGCTAGCGCCGGTGAGAGGAAGCATGGGAGGTGAATCTAACTAGCAAAATGGGTTTCTAGGGACCCAAGGCACACATAGAAAGTGACGGCACGCTAAACGGAGCATGGTGACGGCATGGGCGGCTACAACGACATGAGTAAGAGAAAGGAATAAAACCCGGGCATAGATCATGGAGAAATAGGGTGAGCACAGGCTAGAACGTGGCTTGGCGAAGCTAGAAAAATTATCGTCTCGGCCGAAAACCCACCGGAGACGACGCAAACGACGTTTCAACGATGTTGGTAAGGAAAAAGGAAAACTTAATATCTTGGTGCTCGGTGAACGAAATCTAAAACCACTTGGAGAGTAGCTTCCTAGGATGATTTGGCACGATATGACGTGAACGGATTGGGAAAACACCTCTGGATAGATGGGGACACGAGATGCCATTGGCGGCCATGGCGAGCTGTCAGAGGCGAAAATTTGTGAAGGCTTTTCGGGGAAAAGAAAGAGAGCAGGGCGTAGAACACGGTGAGGCAAGTCTAAGAAAATTACGACACGGTCTAAAGCTTACTGGAGGCGATGAATCGACGTCGGGAAGTGCTCTTGACCTAGATTGGGAAAAACTCGATTCCGGGAGATTGGCTGTACAAAAACCAAATTAATTTGACGAGAAGGTAGATGGCACATAAGGGCACAATGTGACATGAAAGGATCACGGAAAATCTCACCGGATAGCTCGGAACGCGACGAGCATTTTTGAGACCAGAGGGCCTTGGTGCCGATGGCGTTCTGAGCTTTGAGGGGATTTGGCACGGCTTGGGACAGGTTTAGAGGGGTCAAGGGGTCGTATTTATAGACTTGGAAGAGATAGAAACCGACTCCAATTCGCGGATTTTGGTTTAGAGTCTGTTTCAAAAAATAAGGGATAAAAGTCAACTGGATGAACAAAACGTAAGGAGGCCAGTTGGGATGGATTCCTTACGTGATTTGGCATAACTTTTCTTTTGGGAAGGCATTGAGATAATGTCCAGATTGAGAGGTGCCATGGAAGGCAAGAGAGAGAAGAGTTTGTGCCCTGGCTCTAATCAATAGCTTCTTTTGGAAAGATGAACAGTGTCCTGGTTGTAATGAATAAGGGCTAGGAAGGATGTGAAGTCATCCAGGAAAGGAAAGGTGGAGACTTGGTGGCTGCTTGGGTAAAAACTCGAGGATTAAGTGTGCTGCATCCTATAGTCACATATCAGGAACTGTTTTTTGAATTTCAAATTGAACTCAAACAAACTCTGAAAAATCCAAGAAAATACTAAAAAATTCCTTGTGACACAAGGAGCCCAAATAAAATATTTTTGGCAAATGTTAATATTTAATTTAATCATATTAAATCTTTTTAATTAATAAAAATTCCAATTATGCTTTAGTTAATTCTAGAAAAATCCAAATGGTAATTTTTATTTTAAAAGCTTCAAAACGGCTCTGAAAATCAGGATGTTATAAACCTCCCCCCCTTAAACGAAATCTCGACCCCGAGATTCAGGCTTACTAAAGGAATAGGTTACCAGGTGCGACATTGGAGACGGCGTTGTTGAGGCTTCCCCTTGCAATGCTCTGAGGTATTTGGCTTCCTTGGCTTGTTGATGTTCCACGGCTTGCTCCTAGAGTCTTGGCAGGGGTACTTCCAAGGTTGAACGGAATTGGCGTGATTGCTTGACGCTTTTGTGGACACTTGCAACGAAATGACCTGGCTCTTTGCACCTGAAACAAATGAATGGAGTTGCATAGCTTCTTTCCCCCTGAGGCTAATTGCTGACGTTGATAGGGCATGGTCCTGAATTATCATAATGAGGCATCGGAGTTGGAGTCCTGAAATCTGACTGTTGTGGTACACATTCTGGCTAGCACACGTTGATTCTACCTTTTTTGTGACTAATGTAACTGAGTTCCTTGTTGGACCATCTTTCTCTTCCGGGATTGAGTTCCACCTAGAAGGAGTGTCTTGTCTGATGGGGCCATGCAATTGTCCTGGTTGGATTGTTGTGTCTTGACTTCTGATGGTATCTTGGTAAATGTAGCTGTAGTCCTACCTTCTTTTGTCAATGCACGCATGGTAGTAGCTCAGAGTTTCTCTCGTTCCTGTTGCAATACTGAGGCCAAATCGAGTCCAGTGGGCATTGAGCTGGGTTATGGTCCTGACCTTCACATAGGTAACAGGTAATCTTGCTCATAGGACATTCACCAAGAAAATTAGTTCCTTCACAACTGGAGCAACTGATTTCGTGTTCACTATCATAATGTCCTATCTCCCCACAGCGAGTACAGACACAATTCTTAAACTTATTCTCTAGGTAGCATTGTTGGATCAAGTGCTCCTCCTTGTCACAACGGTTGCGGGCTTTGTACCGGATTGCCCTCCTTTTGGGACACCTAGCAAATTTGTGGCCGATTCCGTCACAGTTGGCACAGATAAAATCTTATGTTGGCTTCCCTTTTTGAGGACATCAGGAGGCTAGGTGTCCATCCCCGCTGCAACGGTAACAGATAACATATCTCCTTGGATGATGGCTTTTAGAAGGACGATATCCCATGTTGTCATCTTGACGAAATGTTTCTTGTGCCTTAATTCTTAGCGACTCGTCAGAGGGACACTGCTGACAAGGTATAGGTGGAGCGACCCAGGAAGCTTTGGCGTTGTTGTCCACTTGTTGTAACACCACTTGTATGAGCTGAGTTTGTGCTGCGAAAAACTAACTTAAGACTGGACCCAATGGTTCCCCCTCGATCCACTGCGAGAAGCACTTGATGTTTCATAAGCTCCTCCTTCTTGGACCAGCTGGGTTAGGCTCATCGAGTGCTGGCAAGCATTGCGATTGTGCCGCCCTAGGAATGACCGACTCCTTGCTCCTCTCTTCGACGTTCTTCTTGGTGTGCTCATCCAACAATGCCCACAAAGCATCAAATTTCCTCCGCTGGTTCTGCCTAGCCAGCCTCTTGAATGCTTCATCAAAGATTGTTTGAAGAATTGCTTGAAAAAGTATGCCCCTAAGTGACAAATGCACCACCTGTTCCTCATGTCCGGCCAAGAAAAGGGCTCCCCGGGGTCTTTCTGCAGTTTTCTTATAGCCTTTAAAATACCGGTGTGGCGATCATGGATTACGCACACACCAGGACGAGTGCTGACAACTCCAACCCTGACATGTTTGAGAAACCATAGCCAGCTCTCATAATTCTCACTTTCCACAAATGCGATGGCCAGCGGCAATATTTGGTTGTTGTCGTCAACGCCTATGTCCGTCAGGATCTGCCCCTTGTATTTTCTTGTCAAGAAGGTCCCATCAACTGAGATCACTAGCAGCATATGCTTGAATGCCTCAGTGCAAGCACCAAATGCTAAAAAGGCTCTCTACAACACCGGATATCCTGGTGGACTTGTGGACGACTTGTCTTGTATGGCAATATACATTCCCGGGTTCCTATCCTGCAACACTGTAAGCATATGAGGAAGATTGGCGTACACCGCCTCGAAAGACCTGAAACGTTTTTCCAACGCCTTCTGCTTGGCACGCCACGCCTTCGTGTAACTAATCTTGTACTTGAATTTATTCTTGATAGCTACCACGATATGTGTGGCCTCTGTGTCTTTCTTCTCAACTATTTTTCCATACATCAAATTGGCTATAAAGGTGGACGTTAGGTTACGATGCCTCGCCAAAATACTGTTGAGAATGCAAGAGTGCGGCTCCACCTTTGACACAATCCAGTGAGTCTCATACTTGGATCTACATGCGTGCACCCTTCAAGGACAACCAGCCTGCTCGCACTTCACAGTGTACTACTCCTGTCTTGATTTCACGACATGAAATGGCCGCTGCATTAAAAGGGCCCACAGCTTGATGGCATCTTGCAGTGCTTCCTTGTCAGCAAACATAGAATGCAACTGAACCTCTGTCTCATGATACTCCCATACTGATTCATGCTCATCCTGTGCGAAAACACTCTCAGCGTTAAACCGGTTCCATTCCTGCGGGATAGGAACTTCATCCTCATCCGAATTGTCCTCCTCGTCGTCCTGTACAGCTTCCTTTTCAGCCCATGCCCTCTGGTCATCACAGTCCATCTGCTGCACGATGTACTCAATATGCTCTCCTTCGTCGGCTTGTCCAGTTCCCTCTGTATGGCTTGACCATTGTACCTCTCCTCCATGTACCGCATCGGCTTCATCACGAGCAACTTGATCATCTTCGCCAACATGCGGCCCGCCCGAGCTGCTAGCACCTCCCGAAGCAAGGGCGGACGCATGAGCTTGCGCAGCAGCTTCTAGTGAGCACAGTTGCACAAGCAGGACACACTCGTATCTACGGCGTCAGCACCCTTACACAAAGCCCTTCCACGAAGCAGTGCGCACCAATGTCTTCAACTCCCATCTGATGTCCGTGGGAGACCGGCTCCAAAGCCCTTGCAAGACGACGCTGCACACCTCGGGGTCCAACAAAAAACTCCGGGTCAGCCAATGCAGCACATCTGCGATCCGAGCATTCTCGCCATTCGGATGTACAAGAATGACTTGTGAAAAACTGCTCAAATCCACACCATTCGGACCTTCACGAATGGTTTCAGCACCATAATGCACTCTCAATATAGTGGCTATTGCCATTGCTGATGTCGGCCTGCATATATGTTTCAATTTTGCGACATGTCAAATAACATCGCACAATACTAAACTTTCTATATTAAAAATTGTGCTAAAATTTCTATACTACAAAATGTTCCATACTAAAAAATACATACTAAAACTTTTCTATACTAACATTTCTATACTAAAAATGTACTAAATTTTTTACATCTACAATTTTACTAACACTAACATTTCATAAAAATAATACTGCAAATACAGTATACTAAAAAAATATCTGGATATGAGAATCTAAATGGATGGAATAGCTTCCACTCATCCTTCCTCCCTCACCTCCTCCTCCTATCTTGTCCTCCTCTCCCTCTCCCTTTCCTCCTCCTTTCCCTCTCCTCCCTCTCTTCTCCCTTTCCTCTTCTCCTCTTCTTTTCTCTTTTTCTCTCCTTTCTTCTCTGCACGCAGAATGAGTGAAAAAATTGCTAGGCAGTGGGCGGCGGCCGAGTGTGCTGTCTTAAAACCCCTCTGTTGCCCTGGCGTTGGGCAATTGAACGACTGAAATTCAGTCGCCCAACGCTCGGGAGACAGCAACAATTCGCCCAACCGTTGCCATATTCTCCACGTGTCGCCTCTCGGTTGGGCGATTAACTCCAGTCGCCCTCCCATTGGGTGACTGGAGCCTATTTTTGTAAAAAAAATTTCCGCTTGTATATTTCTGTAATTTCGAATAAAAAATAGATTATTCGTACCAAAAAAATTCGTATATTGTGAAGAAAGATTGGAGCTGGATGACATATTGTGAAGCAAGAATTATTCAATGGTATATTATAAAGAAGGAAGTTATTTGATGTCAGATAATTAATTTTTCCCTACTTCCAAATTCCAATCACTATTAGCACCTGAGGCCCTCGGCAACGGTGCACCTATCAAAGGTCAGACGTTAACTAAGCATGCTTAAGTTTTAATGCATTCTTTGGTTCATTTGTATAAAAAATAAAAAGAAAAACCAGATAAGATGGCCTAGAGCGCAAGCTACAGTGCCCATTTCACTGCAGAGGAGCTGCCACTGAGGCCTGAGCCCGCCCCCTCTCGCATTTGGTCTCATCGTCTCCCCTGACTCCCCCACTTCCAAACCCCCGCCGCGAAATCCCCACACCAACCCCACCAACCAAGCCAAAGCAGAAGAACTCTCCAATGGAGGCCTCAAGAAGCGTGGTCCTCCTCCCCGGCCTGGGTCAGGGCCACCTCATCCCCATGCTGGAGCTCGCCGCGGTCTGCCTCCGCCGCGGCCTCGCCGTCACCGTCGCTGTCCCGGACCCCACCGTCACCGCCCCGGACTTCCGCACCACCGTCCGCCGGTACGCCTCCCGGCTCCCCTCCCTCTCCGTCCACTCCCTCCCTCCCCCTCCCGTACAACACCACTCCCCCAACGCCGCCGCCGCCGCCCCGTTCGTCCGCGTGCTCGCCGTCCTCCGCGCCCACGCGGCCGGCCTCCGCGCCTTCCTCCGGGGCCTCCCTGCCGTCCACGCGCTCGTCACCGACATGTTCTCCGTCTACGCCCTCGACGTCGCCGCCGAGCTCGGCGTCCCCGGGTACCTCTTCTGCTGCACCGGCGCCGCCAACCTCGCCGTCTTCCTCCACTTGCCATTCTTTTGTTCCGGGAGCGGCGCTAACTTTAGAGAGCTCGGCGACGCGCCCGTGTCATTCCCGGGCGTGCACCCGCTGCCGGCGTCCCACTTGGTCGACGGGCTGCTCGACCGCGGGACGGACTTGTACGCCGCCGTGCTGGACGTGTTCGACCGGATGGCGGCCGCGCACGGCATTCTGGTGAACACGTTTCAGGCGCTGGAGAGCTCAGCGGTGGCGGCGCTGAGAGACGGGCGCTGCCTCCCTGGCCGCTCCACACCGCCGGTCTACTGCGTCGGGCCACTGATCGCCGAATCGGGGGAGGAGGAAAGGCACCCGTGCCTCGCGTGGCTGGACGCGCAGCCGAAGCGCAGCGTCGTGTTTCTCTGCTTCGGCAGCCGCGGCGCGCTCTCGCCTGAGCAGGTCAGGGAAATGGCCACGGGCCTCGAGAGGTCCGGGCAGAGATTCTTGTGGGTGCTGCGCCCGCCTCCCGCCGCCGCCGCTAACACCGAGCCGGACGGGGCGGTGGCGCTTCTCCCCGATGGGTTCTTGGCCCGGACTGCTGACAAGGGCCTCGTTGTGACCGCGTCCTGGGCGCCGCAGGTGGACGTGCTGCGGCACGCGTCCACTGGCGTTTTCGTGACGCACTGCGGGTGGAACTCGACGCTGGAGGCGGTGGCCGCCGGCATGCCAATGGTGTGCTGGCCGCTGGACGCCGAGCAGTGGATGAACAAGGTGTTCATCGTGGAGGGGATGAAGGTCGGCGTGGGGGTAGAAGGCTATAAACCCGGCGAGCTTGTCCGGGCCGACAACGTGGACGCGACACTTAGGCGGATCATGGAGTCGGAGGGGCGGCGGGCAGTCGCGGAGCGGGCAGTGGCATTGAAGGAGAGCGCTGCAGCGGCGTGGAAGGAAGGTGACTCGTCGTGCGCCGCATTCGCTGAGCTCCTGAAGCACATGGTACATGGAGGAGGAGGAGGAGGAGGGCTGTAGCAGCAACTCAGATGTGGGTAAGGATATGTAGATCGCACATTGCAGTATTATGGGGGTACCATGTGATTAACTTTGTCTCTGTAATAACCTGAGTAGAAATTGCAAGCGCATTCGACGGGGATCCTACTTTGGTCCTTCTCTACTTAGGTAACGAATATTACTCCCTCTGTATAAAAATGTATGAAGTTTTGCACATCGACACATGCAACTTTGACGATAAAAAAATTTAGAATTATTGTATTATGAAAATATTTTTCATATCTAATCTAATGTTACCATTTTCATTTCACCGATCAAAAAGGATTTCTATATATAAGTAGCCAAAGTCAAAAATTTTGACTACGTGTTTTCTAAAACGTCGTATATTTCTGAACGGGCTCTAGGCCCTGTTTGGAGCACATGAATTTCATAGGAAATGGTTCGATTCCTGTGGGAATCTAGAAAAAAATCTCACGTTCCAAATAACGCTTAAGGCGAACAAGAACAATGTTTCCGAACAAATTATAGAGGATGGCCTTGGCAGACTACACAATTCGTTAAAAAAATGCTGCTGGCGCCGTCAGATTTTGGTTGGTAAAATAGTTGGCGAAAGTATTTTTGGTATTTGGTATAGTTATAAGGAAATATCATTTTCGGAATCTGCTAGATAAGGGTGGACCGTTGGGAGCTCTTCCAATGGTACAGGTGTTTAAAGAACTGATATTTGAAGTTCCAGAGTATCAAATATTAAACTTGAAGTTTCAAACTAGTTTTAAAATATGAAACTTGAAGTTTCAACTAATTCAAGTTTCAGATCGAAATTTGAAATTTCAGATGTGAGTATTCAAGCCAGTTTCAAAGGTTGTAATCGTTCCAGACAAGTTTCATGGAAGTTTCGAAAATTCAAGCAAGTTACAATAAGTTTCAGGTAAGTTTCAAAAATGCATGCTAATTCAAACAAGTTTCAGGCAAGTTTCACGAAAGTTTCAAAAATTCAAGATGGTTTTAAACAAGTTTCACGAAAGTACCAAAAAAATTGAGCTAGTTTCAAATGAGTTTCCTAAAAGTACCAAAAATTTGAGCTAGTTTCAAACATGTTTCACAGAAGTTTCAAAAATTGCAAGTTTCCGGCAAGTTTTACTAAGTTTCAAAAATTCAGGCTAGTTTCCAACATGTTTCAGACATGTTTCACGAAATTTTTAAAAATCCGAGCTGGTCTCAAACAAGTTTCATACAAATTTCACTAATTTTCAAAAATTCAAGCTAATTTCAGGCATGTTGTAGACAAGTCACATGGAAATACCAAAAATTCGAGTTAGTTTTAGACAAGTTTGACGGAAGTTTCAAATAAGTTTCACTAAGTTTCACAAATTTAGACTAGTTTTAAACATGTTTTGGATAAGTTTCACGTAAGTTTCAAAAATTCAAGCTTCATATGGTTTCAAGAGAGTTTTGGACTACGTTGGTCGCATGCACCAGCTTGCCGCACCTGCTCACCGCTTGCCCTGTCTGATTTACAACGCCCGCAACCTGTGACCTCCGCCTCCACCATTCTCCTCCTCTGCGCTCACCCACAGAGGACCAAAGCCGTTGGCATGGTTTGATTTGCTGCGACCTCGTCGCTGTCGTGGACACTTGCACACGTGCCCGTAGCTGTGAGACGCCTCCATACACACACACACTCGCAAACACTACCTCTGTCGCCTCCGTGGTCACTTCTACGTATATTTACGTATGTTGCAGGTGTAAAGTGGACAGAAGAACTTGTATGTGTTAGCTCTGCCAAGAGAAAGCTCAACTAGAGCATGAAATGAGGGAGATGGCTAGCGCGCAAGTCGTCGATGGCGATCTTACCGTTTTGGTGGTTTTTTTGAGATGGATTTGGGAATTTTTAGTTCTCACACAGGGGGGGGGGGGGGTGTTGTTAGACGCGACGAAGCTTTAGGATTAGGGGTGAAAACGAATCGGATAGTTTTCGACCGATCCGGATGAAAACGGATACGGATTGTGTCGGATCGGATTTTCTTCGGATAATTCTCGGATCGGAAACAAATACGGATTTTTTTGTCAGAAACGAATACGAATACAGTAGGCCTGATATCCGACGAATACGAATACAAATATGGATTATCCGGATAATACAGATTCAGATATCTGAAATTTCAGCCCAACATTGCCCAGCCCAAGCTAGCCTCTCTCATTTCCCCTGCCACCAGCCCACTAGCAAATATTTATGTTTATTAAAAATAAATTTAGTATTGTCAGTTGATTAAAATTTGTACCGATTAAATTGATGTACTACCGTTTAAATTATTCTAATGCAAATTTAAATTCTTAATTAATTTATTAGTCACATGTAAATGGTAGAAATCTATCAATAATTATTTAGGACTTTAGAAAAAATTAACTGCCATTTGAAGATTTAAAATTTGTACAATGATATGACTATTATGGATAAAAATACTTATGCTTGTTTAGATTTCATTAATGTTTTGACAAGATAAACTATTTATGTGTTTTCATTAATTTTGGATGTATAGTTTAAGGGATTTTTATATTCCGATAAATATTCGTGACCGTATTCGTTTCGCTCCGTATTTGTATTCGATATTATTCGTATTTGTATTCGTATCCGAGGTATCCGTATTTGTATCCGCATTCAAGAAAAAATATGAAAACAAATATAGCAGAGATATTATTCGTCCGTATTCGGTCCGTTTGTATCACTATTTAGGATTTGTGCATCAGGAGTTCAGACGGGTGTCCGCCTATCCCGTTGAGAGAAGGAAAAACGGTATGGCGTTTAATAGTTTCTCTCTAAATTTCAGGTTCTGTTATGTTAGTGATTTATAAGCGCATGTGATAAATTACTGATTCTGATTCAGTTCTCTTTCTTTGCTGCATCATTGTAATGGCGGCACTTGCATCTCATTTTGGCATCCCAACTTTCCAGCCAACCTTTGGCCAGAACATGCCAAACCTTAACCACGAAGGAAACAGTGAAAAACAAATTTTGGCTCGGCAACACAACCAGCTGACGTAATTCCTTACGAGCAAATGACAGACATAAAAGAATGATCCCTGTAGAGATTGAGGTTCACGGAAACAACACAGCAATTTATACCACTTGCACAACTTTATACATGATTTTTTAAAAAAATCCACGGTTCTCTTCCTGAACATTAATCTCATATTACCTCGTCATACAATGCAGGTTAATACTTTTCGGAACAGCCTCCAAACTTCAATATTGCACATACTGCTAATATCACAGCTACAAACGTACAGCTGTAGTTTCCGTATCAGTGTGCCGAAAAAAGAGATGCTCTTTATGCTTTAGCTGTTAGCAGTAACATTTCACATCAACCAATAACAAAATGCACAACACTGGGGTGAAGAGTTAGTGACCTAAAAACAAAGGGAAACGCTGTTGACTATCTGATCAGCTCTCTTTCAATTCTGCAAAAAGAATGAACGCTGTTGAGTTATGTCATGATGTCTGCTGCTGTTCCAGGCATCTATATCATCATATGCAGTTCCTACTATGTCTCTGTTTCCGAGTTATAGATCGGCCCAGGCGAAGACGTCGGGCTGTGAGAGCATCTAGCAAGATATCCAATGAATCCTCCACAGTCTCAGCTTGCTTTTCCAACTCAAATGCACTGAGCTCAGGCCGCATATGCAACTCCCAGAGGAGACCGGCTGCTGCTGCCGCAGTGCAGGTACGATCCCAAGCTGGCTGAGGTCTGTTTTATGAAAAACATATCAGCAGAAGTGAAACCCAGAGAAGTACATCAACAAAAGGGAAAAAAACCACCAATGTAGGAACAAATAAAATAAATGAAGTTTTTAGCTCACCGTAGTTTATGCATCACTGAGGCACTCAGCGTAGACAGTGAGATACAAGGTATATCTTCCTCTTCCCATATTGCAGTCCATCTCTCCTATATAAAACCACAGATTAAATTAGGTCCATTTAGCTACTTGTTTGTTTTTTGCCTGTTTTTAGTGTGAACACTCCTGCTTAAAACTGTGCTCCAAACCAAAGAGATGCTTTGTTGTGGTATTTATTTGTGGCCTAAACATCATAGCTTTGTTGAACACAGGGTTTCGAAGATGCAAGGATAAATAGGGAAGTTGGGGAAACCGAGCCAAGCATCAAGCCCTAGCCCTAGAAGCTGCTACATGGTACTCACTGTAGTATTAAAGGCAACCAAAATTCGTCAATTACAAAAGTCAACTATGGAAATTATTCCTCATAGTTTGGAGTTCGTTCTCCTAACCTCTCCTGTCTGTAGCCCCCCAGAGCTCATTCCCCCCTTATTTCTCACATGAGACCATGCTTACTTGGGACTGAGTTCAAACCTTTCAACTCCTCAATGTAGCCAGCTTGAAACCCAACCCTATTACGAACTATTTTGGGGATTTGTGTGAGAGATAGAATATTAGATGTAGAATCATATGATCCAATCAAGAGTCATTTGAGAAGTTACGCAATATAAAGGAGTTTTGACTAAAACTTGTTGATATTAGTGCACTGTCTCCAGACATTGTTAGGCTTTATCACTAAATCCTCTTAAAAGTTAAAACTACTGTTAAGCATGAACTTTTGACCAAAAGTTGTTGCAACCAATGTAGAAAATTAAATTGATCAAAATATATTTTGGTTTGTTTGGTCACTTCTACATTTTATTCTGACTAATTTGGTTAAAAAGCGAGAGATAAATTTGTTTCCTCTAAACCAACCAAAATCAACCATTGGCACCTACTTGTGATGGGCAGATCTCATTCAAACCATTTTTTTTTTATCTTCCAATAGTTATTTCTGTGTCTATTTTTTTCATTCCAGAATCTTTGTTTGCTTTTATTGAAGCCATCTGTTACGGCCGTGGGCGAGCTGCAAGGAATACTCGACAGCAGCAGCAATCTATGTTACCCCGATACGGGATACTGGTACGACGATACCGTGATATGCCATTTCCAAAAAAAAATACGGTGAGCATATATGTATTTAAAAATTAAAAATAATGTAGAGGCAGTGTCACACACTGTTCTGCTGGAACCGACATTATCTTGGGAAAATCGGCATATTGTAGCAGTATTATAAGCATCCTTAACTATTTCATGTTTCCTCTTGCCATTTGCCAATTAATCATGGACATATAAGAACAACAATCTGATTTGAATCATCAGAAGATCCAGTGCATAATGCACATGGCATGCACCTCTGCCTCCAGGAGGCGGCGTGACTTCCAGACAGCAGTGGTGGCCGAGAGGGAGGAGGAAGGGCAGAGTAGCGGTTTTAGATTGGGCTTCCAAATGAGTGGTGTTGTGCCTGGCGTATCGGGGCGTATCACCAAGTATCGGAGGATTTTGTTGTTTACTTTTGAAGCTAAAATTCGCCAATACCGTGTCGCAGCTTATCGCCGTATCACGTACGGGAATGGCTGTTGAGTGAAGTATCAGGGTATCATAGGCAGCAATCCCACGAATTAAGGAGAATAAATGGATTATTTATCATATTTAGTTATAGTTTTCCTTATCTAGTTTGGAATGTTATCTTTATTAGTTGAAAGATATCGATTTGATTGTTAGGTGGCCGGCTCTATATAAGCACGGCGTTGTATCTCTTTTCATAAAGCAAGAAAGAACAAAGTTATTCTCATCTATAGTCCCCTTCCTTTGCCCCAAGCCATTCGCCGTCCGTCCATCCTCCCAATAACAACTTGGTATCAGAGCCACCTTTCATGGTTTTTGTTGCCAAGATTATCGAGAACATCAAGAGGCTTTTATGAGAATACAAGGCCAAGCTAATGTCAAAGGAGAGGCAGTGTAACGCTGTGCTGGCCTCGAAACAACAACCAGCGACACCCCCGCTGCCGCCAGCAACGCCTCCTCTCTCAACTTCGCTACCTGTGGCTGCACCAGTGGTGCTCTTGCCGAAGAAGAAGGCTGCTGGCTGCTGTCCAGCAGCCGTCTTCTTCACGCGGTCGAGCGACATTTTGCCTTCGTAGGTGCAGTGGTATTACATTCTACCCCCCTTAACAGGATTCGACCCCGAAATCTGGCGTTCAACAATCCGCACGGAAGAACAAAATTAAAACGAACTGCACATAACATTAGTTCGTACCCGTGGAGAACAACTCTGGATACTTCTCGCGCATGCGAGACTCCAACTCCCATGTAGCTTCTTGCTCGGATTGATGTGTCCAAAACACTTTAACATACTTTATCGTTTTATGCCTCAAAACCTTCTCTGATTCCTCCAAAATCCGAACTGGACAGGACTCGAAGGTGAGGTCTTGTTTTAAAGACACTGGTTCTAACACAATCTCATGCTCTTGATCTCGCAAGTACTTTCTTAACATAGAAACATTTAACATATTATGCACTCCTCGCATGGACTCAAGGAAATCCAAGCAATATGCCAACTTTCCAATCCGTGCCAGAATTGAAAATGGCCCAATGTACCTTGGGCTAAGATTCCCTTTGGTACCAAATCGTACTATGCCTTTGGTGGGAGATACTCTCAGGAGCACCTGATCCCCCACTTCAATTCTAGTTCTCACCTCCTGATATCTGCGTAGCTCTTCTGCCTACTCTGGACAACTAGCGGATTCCGTCTAATTCCCACCACTCGTTCCACTGTTTGCTGGATCCAATCCGGGCCCAGAATGGCCTTCTCGCCCACGGCATCCCAACACAGTGGTGATCTACACTTCCGTCCATACAGAACCTCGAATGGCGCTACTCGAACACTGGAGTGGTAGCTGTTGTTATAGGCAAACTCTACGAGTGCCAAATGATCCTCCCAGCTACCCTTCCAAGATAGAACATAGGACCTCAACATGTTCTCCAGTGTCTGAATGGTGCGCTCAAGACTGTCCATCCGTCTGCGGGTGAAAAGCAGTATTAAACTGAAGTTTCGTGCCTAGAGCGCCCTGCAAGCTCTCCCAAAACTTGGAGGCAAACTTGGCATCTCTGTCCGAAACTATGGACTTAGGCACACCACGCAACCTTACTATTTCTCGCACATATATGAGTGCCAACTCACTCGCTGAGTTTGTAGTATGAATGGGGATGAAGTGCGCGGACTTACTGAATCGGTCCACCACTACCCAAATCGCATCCTTACCTCGCTAGGTACAAGGTAAGCCGACTACGAAATCCATGGTGATATCATCCTATGGCCACTGAGGAACCTCCAAGAGCTGTACTAGCCCAGCGGGACACCTATGCTCAGCCTTCACTTGCTGGCAAATCCCGCAGCCACATACTTGGCGATATCCACTTTCATCCTCTTCCACCAGAAGCTCTTCTTGAGATCACGATACATCTTGGTCTCACCAGGATGCACCCTGTACGGAGTACGATGAGCTTCTCTCAAAATATCATCCTTGACGCCTTTTGTGGCACGCAAAGGCGGCTTTTAAACAGCAATGCGCCTGACTAGTCAAGGCTGAAACTCCCCGTTTTCCCTTCATCAAGCCTCTTCCTCACCCGCTGAAGCAACCGATCATACTTTTGCGCCTCCTTTACTCGCTCCGGAATTGCTGATTCCAACAACAGCTGCATCTCAGCCTGTGCTGTACCAGCGAAACAATAGGAAATTTCCATCCGTTCAAAGTCAGCAACGAGACAACCTAGAGTGGTGGGTGTCATCTTGCGACTAAGGGCATCAGCAACCACATGTCTTACCCGGATGGTACTGAAGAGTGAGATCATAGTATTTAAAAAAAACTCGACCTGCGGGGGGGAAGATGTCCCCCCGGGCATTATAAGATCTTCTCACGCAGATCGAGAAAACCCCCGAATCCCTGCTCCACCCTTACACAGCGGCACCATTGCCCGTTTTGTGAGACGACCAGACGGATCCTTTGGATCAACGCCAGGCGGATCCTTCGGATCAACGCCAACGACCTGGGCAGGTCCTTAGTCCTATGCTTTGGTGTGGTAGCAGGCGAGGGGATTTTTTTCCCCCAGCCTGAAATTCGCTCCCACTGGGAGTCGAACCCAGGACCTGGGGGGTGCTACTGAGGCGCTTTAACCGCTAGGCTAGAGGCCCGTTCGCAAGATCATAGTCTTTAATAAGCTCCAACCATTGTCTTTGCCTCAAATTCAACTCCTAAGTGAAAATGTATTTGAGGTTTTTGTGGTCAGTGAAAATATCACAAGACACTCCATACAAGTAATGCCTCCAAATCTTTAGAGCAAAAACCACTGCGGCAAGCTCTAAATCGTGAGTAGGTAGTTCTGCTCATGTTTCTTCAACTGTCGCGAGGCATACGCGATCACTTTATTATCTTGCATGAGCACACAACCCAAACCCCTTCAAGATGCATCTGAGTAGACTGTGAAACACTTCCCTGGCTTAGGAAGTGTGAAAATAGGAGTAGTTACCAACTTCTGTTTCAGAATATTAAAACTGCGCTCACATTTACCAGTCCACTAGAATTTCACACCCTTCCGCGTGAGTTGAGACATTGGCTTGGCAATGATGGAGAAGTCTTTCACGAAGCGCCGGTAGTAACCAGTTAGGCCAAGAAAACTTCTCACCTTTTTAACATTAGATGCAGCGGCGGAGGGGGGGCTGGGGGGCCTGGCACCCCCCCAACTACACTCTGCTTTCAGATATGTACCACGCGAACTAACAATTCCAGATTTTGTCTTTCAGTAAGTAGCCTTAGACAACTCTTTCCAGCTTTTCGCACACTAGTATGCAAGCTAGAAAAGATGCAGAACTTATGAACTTAATCCTATAGGCATGATTTGGATGTGAATGGTGGGAGGGATCTAATTGTTGACCCAAGAACGAAACATATCTATCAGAGACCATCAGGTTGATCTATGATGTTTCTGTTGTCCAAAGCTCATTGTTTTTGCTTTGCAGTACAATTTCGAAGCCCTTGTACAAGTATTCAATGTTGATGCTTCCCTTTGTATCTAGTTTAGGGGTTCTATTCCTTCCATTCGCATGCTCGCCAACCGGGAGTCCACCCGCGCCCGGCAAACCATACTCCGCCGTTAGGTAATCTCTATACGGTGCACTTCTCTAGTTCTCCGTAGAGTAAGTTTTAGCGAAGGCGTTCAATTTTGCTACAATTCATTATTCATGTTTCTTTTGTGCTGTGTTCAGGCGATTCAAGACGAATTGGAGAGAAAAGTTGCGGATTTGTCATCCAAAAACGAGAGCATGAAGAAGGGGAGCCAGACGCAGTGTTATCAAGATCGTCATACGTCGACGGTCGATCGATTCATGTAGCAAAAAACAACAATTAGCTGACCAAAGCTGGTACTTTGGCTTAACTGAAGCAGCCAATACGCTTTCTCTGTGCAGGAGGACTAAAGGAGGCATTGAAGGAAGCTGGTACTTGTTGTCCATGTTACCCCCCCCCCCATATCCAATTCCTGGCTCCGCCCCTGATTAGATGGCTTCTTCCAATCTACAACGGTGGAAATCTTGCTTGGATCTACTGAAATGCCTTCTTGGTTAATTACATGACCCAGGAAGCCCACTTCAGAAATCCAAAACTCGCACTTCTTCAACTTGGCAAAGAATTGATTTTTCCTCAGAGTCTCAAGCACGAGCCTCAGATGTTGCTCATCCTCTTCCTCCGTTTTGGAATAAATCAGGATATCATCGATGAACACTACTACAAAGTCATCCAGATACTTGTGTAGCATATTGTTCGTCTCTGTTGTAGAGGTGGGCCCCACCTAAGCACAGCCGGCCTGTTAGAAGGTTGTAAAACCCAGAATGGAACATGTATAATGACATAAATACCCCTAAGAGGGACACTTGCGTGTAAAGACATAATTATAAAATACTCCCCATGTGGATATATATATAAAGCTGTCCTGGGCATGGGGAAGACCCCAAGCATTGCTCACCTAACATCACCACTACCATACTCTCATCTCACTGTTTGGTCTGTAACCACAACAGTTGGCGCCGTCCGTGGGGAAGACAAGAGCAAGCTCCAAGATCTGAAGAAGGATGGCACCAAAAAATGCTTCATCATCGGCGGCGGCAAGGAAGAAGAGTACGACGGAAGCCCTCGTCGACGCCAGGGCTTCGGCATCGGCTGTGGGCGCGGATGGCAACGCCGGCTCTGCGGCTGCCAACGTCGACGCTCGTGGCGCGACGGTCGGCCTCACTACTGGCGTGATGGTCGGTACTGGCAGTACCGATCAGGACGTCGGGAGCGATGATGCCGATACCCGCGTCGCGGGCACGGCCACTGCCCCCACACCCGGCGCGGGAGCGGCAAGTGGTTCCGGCAGCAACGTCGGCAACGCCGACCTCGTCACCGATTCCGAGGTTCACCACACCAGTGCGCCGGGTAGCTCCGGAGCGCACGTCGTGGTCGTGGCCAACCCGACAGCGCATACCTGCACTCCTGCCAGTGCAACCACACCGACGATAGAGAACGCTCTACTAACGGCCCTCGGTACGCTGCAACGGGAGCTGGCGGACCTCCGCAGAGCCGTGCAGGATATACAAGAGGCTTGGAGCCATCAAGTCCCGCCGGTGGCCGCGCCGGAGCCTACGGCAGAGCAGGCGGACAGCCGCGACCCCCTACGTCCAGTCGCGTCCCACTGCGGCGCGTGGATCCGGAGTCCCCCTTCTCTGCGGGCCTGCAACAATCGGCATGGCCGAATGACTTCAAGTTCCCCAGCGCCATCGAGCCGTACAAGGGCGATACAGACCCTCGGAAGTTCGTGCGCGTGTACGAGACCGCCATCGAAGCTGCAGGCGGAGACGACACCACCAAAGCGAAGGGGCTCCCCCCTCGCACTGCAGGGAGTGGCGCTCTTTTGGTTTTTCACCATAGAGCCGAACTCCATTTACGCGCAGGAGCAGATCCGCGACCACCTCTACAACAACTTCCAGGGGAACTACGTCGAGCGTGTCGACGCAGATCAGCTCTTCGCCATCAAGCAAAAACAGTCGAAGAAGCTCCGAGAGTTTTTCAAACGCTTCGCTAAGGTCCGCTGCCAGGTCAAGGACGTCAACGAGACAACCATCATCAATGCAGCGATACAAGGCCTCCGCCTGGGGCCGTTGGCCGAGTACAACGCGCGCAAGCCAATCAAGACGGTCGCGAAGCTCTTCGATAAGATGGAAGAGTATGTGAGGGCAGAGGAGGACGCGCGGCGTCGCAAGGGCGACGACTCCGACACTAATCAAGCAAAGGACTCGCCGAAGAAGACTCCTCGAAGGGCAAGCGCAAGCAAGAGTCTTCGAAGGACACCCTCGAGCGCAAGGACACCAAGCATAAGCAGGACTCGTCGAGTGACAAGCCCAAGCCCAAGCGCAACCAACGTAGGTCCCAGAGGGCCCGCTATGTCCTCGACATTGAGGGCGGCTCTGAGGACAATGCCCCCGCCGGTCGTGGACGAGGTCGCCGAGGCCGGGGGCGAGGACGCGGCCGGGGTTGCAACGATAGACCCCGCGCAGAATAGGAAAACCAGGACTACGGCATGTGGTTCGAGGTGCATGGCCATGGTGATCATCACACGCGGGCATGCACCACTGTTGCAGCACTTCGTCAGAGTCACCATGTGCAGTAGCCCCAGAAAGGCCCCTTGCGAATTAAGGCCCCAGAGGGAGCCCAGCGCCGGATCATAAACGTCATCTCGGGGCTCATATTTGGGGTTCTGCAAGAAGAATGTAAGGCTTACGCGCGAGGCTACACCATGTGGCGCAACCGCGCGCAAGCAAGCACCACGGAGTGGCGCGCGAAGAAATCACCTTCACGCCTGCTGACGCTGAGGGCGTGGAATTCCTCCACCAAGATCCCCTGGTCATCCAAGCCACCATCGCAGGCTGCGATGTCAAACGCGTCCTGTTCGACGGAGGCAGCCTTGCGGACATTTTGTTCGCGGCGGCCTTCGACCAAATGGGGATCCCCCAGAGTTGCTTGGACCCCTCGGGAATCCCTCTGCAGGGCTTCAGGGGTCAGCCGCTGAAAGCGTCGGGCCAGGTACGCCCCCAAGTCTCCTTTGGCCAAGGTGACAATGCGAGGAGCGAAGACGTCACCTTCGACGTCGTCGACACCCCGTACCCATACAACGCCATATTGCGGCGTCCGACCCTCAACTCCTTCAGGGCGATCCTGCACCATGGCTTCTTATGCATGAAGCTCCCGGGCCCGCAAGGTGTCATCACCACCTTCGGTTCCCAAAACCTCGCCCGATGTATAGAGCTCGGTGCTCAGGGCCCGCACAGCAAGTTGCATGTCCTCGCCGACAACCCAAAGGCAGACACACCCTCCGCGCCGGGATGGACGCCTAAGCCCCGACCAGATGGCGAGGTCAAGAGGGTGCCTCTGCAAGCCGAAGGTCAGTTTGTCCATCGGTGAAGGCCTCCCCCCGAAGGTAAAGCAAGACTTACTCCGGGTTCTCCGGGACAACGCGGACGTCTTCGCGTGGTCCCCAGAAAACATCAAGGGCGTGGACCACACCCTCATCGAACACAATTTAGCGGTCCGCCCCGACGCCAAGCCAGTCAAGCAGAGGCTTCGGCGCATGTCCATCGACCGGCAGCAAGCGGCCAAGGTGGAAGTAGCGGCTTCTCGGCCGAGTCATCGCGAGTCGGCACCGACCGCTTGCCAACGGTCTTTGGTACAAAAGGCTAGCGGCGCCTGCGTATGTGCATCAACTTCACTGCCCTTAACAAGGTGTGTCCGATGGACAACTACCCCTTGCCGCGCATAGATCAGCTGGTGGATGCCACGGCGGGGTGCGAGCTCATGAGCTTCTTGGATGCATACTCCGGCTACCACCAGATCTACATGGCCAAGGACGACGAGGACAAGACCAGCTTCATCACGCTGGTAAGCACATCTGCTTTGTCAGGATGCCCTTCGGCCTGAAGAATGCGGGGGCAACATTCACCCGTCTCATCGCGCTGGCACTGGCCTCCCAGCTCGGGAGGAACGTGGAGGCCTACGTCGACGATGTGGTCATCAAAACCAGGCAGCTTGCCTCCCACGGTCAGGATCTTCAAGAAATCTTCGACAACCTTAGGAGGGCGGGCATCAAGCTCAACCCGGACAAGTGCGTCTTCGGCGTGCAAGCGGGGAAGCTCCTAGCCTTCCTCGTGTCCGGACATGGCATCCAGGCGAACCCCGACAAAGTCGACGCGAACCTCGCCATGGAGCCGCCCAAGACTATGAGTGAGGTCCAGAGGCTTACTAGCCGCATGGCCGCACTGAGCCGCTTCTTATCCAGGGCAGCGGAGCGGGGCTTGCCATTCTTTAAGACCCTCCACGGCTGCGACGGGTTCCACTGGGATGGCGATTGCGCGAAGGCTTTCGACGACCTCAAGAAGCACCTCGCAAGCCTTCCCACATTGGTCGCCCGGCACCGAGGCTCCCTCATCGCTCTACCTCGCGCTCTGATGCATGGTGGGTGTGTCCTTGTCCTCGAGGAGGGCGCCCTTCAGCGGCTCGTGTACTTCGTCTCTGAAGCCCTCCAGGGCACCAAGACGCGGTATACGGAGCTTGAGAAGTTGGCTTACGCATTGGTTATGGCCTCAAGGAAGCTCTGGCATTATTTCCTTGCCCATCCCATCACTGTGCCATCCTCGTTCCCTCTGGCGGAGATGCTGCACAATAAGGAGTCCACTGGGCGTATTGGTAAGTGGGCGACCGAGCTCGCGCCGTTCTCCTTAACGTACGCCTCACAAACGGCAATCAAATCTCAAGTCCTTGCGGACTTGCTCGCGGAGTGGACTCCGCCGGCTCAGCACGTCCAACAGCCAGAGGACCTGTTGTGGACGCTCAACACCGACAGGGCTTACGGCGCTCCGGGCGCTGGGGTGGGCGCAGTGGTCACTACACCGGAGGGGCACCGCCTGCTGTACTCGGCACCCTTGGATTTCTAGCCACCAATAACACGGCCGAGTACGAGGCGCTGCTCTTTGGCCTCGTGATGCTTAAGGCTCTCGGCGCACGAAGGGTCCTTGTCCGCACCGACTCACATCTGGTGGCAGGCCACGTTGACAAATCTTATCAAGCCAAGGACCCGAGCTGGCCAAATACCTAGCGGCGGTGAGAGTGAAGGAGCGCCACTTTCTAGGCGTCACGGTCAAGGCCATCCCTCACGCGGATAACGAACAAGCCGACATCCTAGCCAAGGCCGCCAGCGACCGGCTCTCCCTCCCGAGGAGCGTTTCTGAGGTCTTGCTCGCACTGCGACCATCGCTCAGGACAACCGCGACGTAGCCCTTGTCCACCAAATTGCCCAGCAGGGCGACTAGTGGGAGCCCATTTACGGTTTCTTGCAAGGCATAGCTGAACCAGACGACCCTCTCGAGCTACGACGTCTACAGCACTGCGCCACATCCTTCCAGGTACTGGACGGTGTCCTTTACAAGAAGGGAGTCTGTGCCCCACTTCTGCGATGTCTCTCACGTGACGAAGGCAAGCACCTCGCGGAGATTCATGCGGGGCTCTGCGGCTCGCACATTGCGTCGAGATCTCTGATCGGCAAGGCATTCAGGCAAGGCTTCTACTGGCCAACCGCCGTCACCGATGCGCAAGACCCCCTACGTCGGTGTCAAGGTTGTCAATGGATGGGGCGGGTCATCCGCAGACCTCCGACGAGCTTGCAGCCCATAACCCCGGTGTGGCCGTTGGCGCGGTGGGGCATCGACGTCGTTGGGCCACTCCCGGGGGCCCCGGGAGACCTTCGGTTCGTTGTAGTCGCCTTGGAGTATTTTTCCAGGTGGCCCAAAGCCGTCGCACTAGCTAGGATAACCTCCGCGGCCATGCAGCGCTTCCTCTGGCAGAACATCATATGCTACTTCGGAGTGCCTAGGGAGCTCACCGTGGACAATGGCCTGCAATTCGACTCTGCTCCATTCAAGGAGTTCTGCGACAGCATGGGCATCAATCTCCGATTCACTTCAGTCGGGCACCCACAGTCCAACGGAGCCGTCGAGCGGGCGAATGGCACCATCTCCGCCGGAGTTTAGAAACGCCTCGTCGGGTTGCCAGAGGGCAAATGGCCAGACGAGCTCCACAGCGTACTCTGGTCCCTTCGCACGACGATGACACGTCCGACAGGGTTCACACCGTTCAAACTTCTCTTCGGCGCCGAGGCAGTGACGCCCGAAGAAATTAAGGCCAGCTCGAGTAGAGTACTCGTCCAAGCGCCGGTGGAAGAGCATGAGTTGTCCCTCGATCTTCTTGATGGAGATCGGGTGAGCGCCACCCAGCACATCGCGAAGCACGCGCGCCAAATGGCGCGCGCGCGACCGAACCGTATACTCACGAGAATTCCAACCGGGAGACCTCGTCCTCAAAATGGCGCTTCATGCGGAGACGGTCAGCAAGCTGGAGTCCAAGTGGGAGGGCCCCTACATCGTCGCTGCAGCTTTGCAGCGCGGAGCTTATCGCCTCGCCACACTGGAAGGACAGACTCTTCGCCACACATGGAATGGAGACAGGCTGCGGCGATATTATGTATAAGGCCGAAGGGAGGCCCGTAGCAAGGTCAGCACCCTGCCTTTTGTAAATCGCTCGCCAGCGCAAACAGGAGATCAATAAAGTCCACTGTTTGCAAAACTTGTCTCGCTCTGTGTAAAGACGTGCGGCCACCGCGCGCACTCTGCGGAGTACAAACAAGACGCGCAGCCTTCGCGCGCACTCTACGGAGTACAAAGAAGACGCGCGGCCTCCACGCTCACTCTGCGGAGTATAAAGAAGACGCGCGGCCTCCGCGTGCACTCTACGGAGTATAAACAAGACGCACGACCTCCGCGTGCACTCTACGGAGTATAAAGAAGACGCGCGGTCTCCGCGTGTACTCTACGGAGGATAAACAAGATACACCAGCTCCGCTCCCGCCGCTTCGAAGGGTAGGGGATGAAGCGCTTGAGCGTCTACTTCGGCTAGACGCCAGCTCCGCTGCCACCACTTCGAAGGGTAGGGGACGGGTCGCTCGAGCGTCTACTTCGTCTAGGCGGCAGCTCCGCTGCCACCACTTCGAAGGGTACAGGACGGAGCGCTCGAGCGTCTACATCAGTCAAGCGCCAGCTTCGCTGCCATCACTTCGAAAGGTAGGGAACGGAGCGCTCGAGCGTCTACTTTGGTCAGGCGCCAGCTCCGCTGCCACCACATCGAAGGGTATGGGACAGAGCGCTCAAGCATCTGCCTCGGCTAAGGAGCGTGAGGACGGAGCGCTAGGTCCTACGAGTTGGTCAGAGACAGGCGCTATCGTGAAAAGCGACAGGGACACGTACTCCAACCAAAGTCTTTATTGTATTCATAAAAGAATGTTTACAGGGACATTCGGCAATGACATTTGCGAAGACCTAACGCCTACGAGGGCCCTTAGAGTACTTAGGGTCGTTACTCGTCCGACTCCACCTTGATATACTCGTGAGCCGAAGTCCCACCCGCCGAAGCCTGGGCCTCCCAGAAGTTCCGGGTGTCTTCCGCCCACACCCAACGCCGAAGACGTCGTCGAACCAGGAGTTCGAGACTAGTAATCGGCCCCTACCAAGTATCTGCCGGAGCAAAAATAGTACGCGTCATCAAAACACTTTATTCAATTTCATTTCTTCATAAAAAGGGAGGGCAACCATATGGTGCCGTTTTACAAAAAGAGCGGACACATTACAACGCACGCCTGCGCCCTAAGACTCCGACGTCACACCTGCGTGTCTGCGCCTTGCTCCGGGACAGCGGCACTGTCTGCGTTTCGCCGCGGAACTGCATCAAGCCACTTGCCGAAGTCCTCTTCGCCGTGCAGGGTCTGTCGCAGCGCCATCTTCACCGTGGCCTCCCCGACGTAATCCTAGATCCTGTCGTGGAAGGCTCGGACGACGGGGCGGATGGTGCGCATGGCGCGACATCATCACCGCCACGTCGCATTTCTAGTTGAAGTCACCGGTCGTCAACGTCTTTGGCATCCTAGGTGGTGGAGCAGGGCGAAGCCAATGCGCGAGGTGTCGAAGGAGCAGTGGTTGCCGAAGGACTTGGCGGTGTCCAGGGCGAGGCCGAAAGCTTCTCCGATTCGCCGAAGCGTCCGCGTCAGGTCCTCGGGACCGAATGTCCGGGGTGGCACGTCGACGGAGAGGTCCTTGAGGGCGTCCTCCAAAGCCTGCATGGCGTCCCATGCCGCCACCGAGGCGTCACCCAGAGTCCGGTCCCTCTCCAAGGGACACAGCGAATTGGGCCCTCTCCTCCAGCGCCGCAATCTGCTGGAGTAGGCCGTCGCGCTCTTCGGCGGCCGCACGCTGCGCCTCCGCCGCTGCAAGCTGTGCCTCCGCTGCGAGCGCCTAGGCATCGGAGATCACCTTCGCGCCCTCCGTTTTCCAGGAAATGGATGTGTTCATCCATCACGGTGTGGGCCTCTTCGGCAGCGCGGAGCCGGTCCTCTAACGCTCCCCACTCGCGGGCACATGCCTCCTGCAGGGCCCGAGCGAGGGCAAGGGTCTGCACAGCGCAACGCTTAGGCAAGCCCCAGACAACGATGTAAGGTGTCGAGGTCAGGTGCTTACCCTCATCTCTGAAGCCTCAAGCGCGCCCTCCAGGAGCTCCGAGCCACAAGACAGCAGCGCCCGTCGGTCCAGGCCAGAGTCGGCGCAGTCCGCGGCCCCTTGGAGAGCACGCAGCATCTCCGGCCGAGGAACGAAGTCGGAGATAGCCGCCCGTTGAGTCTCTGCGCCGGTGACTTCGAGGGCGGCAGATATTGACGACACGACCGAAGCAGGAAGGCCGGAGGCTTCGCGGCCGCCTCCGTTGATCAACCCTTGTCCGCGTTCGGGTGACCTCGTCTCGGCTGACGTTGACGAAGGGATGAGCGAGCAGATCGGAGAAAGCTTCGCGAAGTCGTGGGGGGAGAAAGAGTTGCGCCTACCTTCCAAGTGCCCAGGCAAGCGCGTGGGGAACTTCGCTCTGCCTCGGCCCGAACCGCGGCGGAGTCATCCGCGTCGAGGCGATGAGTTCTCCCTCGGACCGAATGGCTTCCGCGTCGGAGTCCAGGTCTTCGGCGACCCCGACCGCCACTGCGAACTTCTCCTTCGACTGGGGAGGCGACCGTGTTCGGGGACGCTTCGCTCTGGGGAACTTGGGCGAGGCTTCCTCGGCCTCTGCGCCCAACGTGGGTAAGGAGGCCTCGTACTCCTGGGTGTCGGGGACGATCTCCTTGTCCTGGGCGCCGCCCAGGGACTCCTCGTCGAGTGCAGCGTGCTCCGCCTCCGCATCGCATCCGAAGTTGGCGACTCGCCATGTCGGACCGGCGATGGTAGCACCTCCCTCGGCAAAGAATCATCGCGGAGATGCGACCGACAAGCCGGTGAATCTGGCGCGGAGACCCCACCTTGTCATCGCCGTCGCGGCGGCGGGCATGGCCCGACGTCGGCGCTGCGCACTCCGGCACGGGGACGCCTAGAGCTTCGCATGCTCAATTTATCCGTCCCAGCTTCGCCGGGGCGGTCGCAGATTCGCGCAGGTTGTGCTCCTTAGCCGTGTATGGCCCAAGGAACACAACTACCGCGCGCTCCACATCCTCCAGCAGGAGCCCTACAGGTAGGGGTGTAGGGCTGAAAACGGTCGGAAACGATCGGTAGGTCAAATCACTTTCAGTTTCACATTATTTTCTCGAAAACGAAATCGATACGATATTGTCGGAAACGAGAACGACATCGATATCCCGGTAAATTCGGAAACGAAACTATTCGATCAAAAGTGCATCGATAACGATCGAAAATCATGAAAGCGATATCTAAAATACAATAAACATATTACACACCAATCTGCACAACATGACAATAGCTGTATATATTGACCTATGTCACATGAAAAATAATAATGTAGTAATCATCTATGGCACAAGTGGCAAGACACATATTATATAGCAATAAAAAGACACGACACAAAGCCACAAGCCCACAACCACAAGTGACATCATGGTCTTAATACAATAACACTTAGTTAGGTCTCACAAGCACACAAAGCTGACAACCACATGACATAGGCGTAGTCACAAGCTCACAAACTAGAAAGTACTAGTAAACTAGTAACTAAAATACTAAATCAAGTTCTTAGTTGAACTTAACAAAGGATTGGAGCAGGCTTCCTATAGCTGAACCTCCGGCATGTCATCATCATCTCCAAGCACATAATCACTGCCATTTCATCCTACAAATTGCAATGGAAATAACGTGTTGACATGCGTCATTTTTCCACATATTTATCCGTCATTTTACCCCATTATTTTTCGCATTTCGGGACCAATTATCATCCTTTACACGTTTTTCCATATTTAATTGCTCGAAATGGACCATTTTACATTTTTTTTACTTTTCTGCAGGCCGGCGCGATCTAGGCGCATAAACGATAAATTCGGCATTTTGGGACTGCTCCGTACATATGTACGCGTCATCACGGATGCGTAGGATCAAACCGCGCAGAAAACGGAGCTCCGGAGGTCTAATTCAGAAGAAATCAAATGGGGAAGGACTTTATTGCAAATTCCAGAAACCACGAGGACTAAATCACAAATTGCCGAAAACCCTAATCTCCCTAAAAACTCCAGCCGCCGCCTGGGAGAAACTGGGCCCGGTTCTTTCTTCTCTGTCCCCCCTACGCCTTCTTCTACTTCCCCCCACCGTTCTCCTCCAAATCAGGCCACCGGCGAGCGCCGGGCCGTAGCTCGCCGGCGCGCCACCCAGCTCCACCGCGCACCTCACTAGCCAACGCCGCCGTTTCTCACCGCCAACGCCAGCCGCTCCCTCTCCTCTCCTTCCAGTGCATCCCGTCTCCCCTCTTGCCACGCCTCATCACCGGCCGCAGGACCCCTCCTCCTTTTCCACCGAGCGCCGCCGTCCTCAACTGCCGCCTCTCTCCATCGCGTCCCTCCTCTCTCCACCTTCTCTGCCTTGCCGCCGCCAAGCGCCACCACACCGGAGCTCCACCTTCGCCCCTGTGCTCTCCTCCTCCACCCGTGCGCCGCCTACTCCCCTGTGCTCACCTCCTCTATTCCGCCGCCGCATCTTCTCCTCCCTTCTTCTCCACATCCGGCTGCCGCCCTCCACTCCGCCGCCGCTTCTCCCTTTTTGCCCCACCTCGGTGCCGCTTCTCCTTTCCTCCACCGCGCCTCCTCTTTGCCCCATCTCGGCGCCGCCGCTCACCTCACTTCCGGCCGCCGTCTTCCTTCTTTCTCTAGCCTCCCCTTGCTCTCCGCTTCGCCTCAAATCCTCTCCACCAACCGGCCGCTCTCCTCTCTGTGACACGCCGCCGCCATCCACAGCTCTCACCTCGGCGCCGCCGCTCTGCTCCAGCATCGGCACCACCTCTCCACCGACACCGACAGCGACATCTCCCCCAAGTCCCCTTCAGCGCCGCCGTCTGCCACACTTCACCGACATCGACGGCCTCATCCGACCAGGAGTCTAAGGAGTTAGGGCTGGGCGGCTGGCGTTGGTCTCGCCGTGGGGATCGGAGGCCGAATGGGGAGGAGGTGGGGTGCGCCCGTGCGAGACTGCGGGAGACAGAGTAATGGGCCTGGGGGTGCTCTTAGCGGAGATGGGCCTGGGGGACTCGGTGACTCCGCGTGGGGATGACTGATGAGGGGATCGGTAATTATCGACGGTATATAATCGGGTAAATACGGTATTTTTCGAAAACGATCGGAAGAGAGCTAAATCGTTTTCGTTTTCGTTTTCATTATCGGATTTTTTTACCGTTTTCGTTTCCGTTTTATCGGTTACCATCACCGTTTCCGTTTAGGGGAAAAAATCGGTAATTTCTCAAAAATAATTTTCGGTAACCGAGAATTACCGTTTTCGTTTTCAGCTGCTACAGGCAAAGCGACGCATTGTTCATATAAAATTATTATACATATATAAATATATGTACATATCCTATGGCCGAGGAGCTCACGAGGATTGGAGGGCTTCGGAAGCGAAGACACCGTCGGCCGAACACCATCCTGCCGGACGGGACCTAGCTGAAGCTTCCACCAGCAGGCAGCGGCGCCACTTCATACATAATGAACTCCTCGGTGAGGTCGCGCATGTTGAACCGGAGGGTAATACCGACAAGCCTCCGCGCCCGCTGCTCGTCGAATTTGGGCCTCACAATCGGCGAACTATTGAAGGACATCGGTCGTCCCGTGCACCGGAGGCCTTTGCTGCTCGTCACGCGATGGTAGAACCACCACCGCATCCAGTTCAACTCCCACTTCCCTCGCGTCGAGTTGCAGCCTCAGTACGAAGTTTACGCTGCCGAAGTTTGAGAATGCCCCCCTTCGAGCTTCTTCAGCTGGCAGCGCGCGTCATGGAGGAAGGCGAATAGGGTCGCACTGGGCCAGGTACCTTCTGTTTGTGTCGCCCAGCCATAAACAGCCAGGCGAGCTATCGCATTCGGGGTCAGCTGCGCCAACTCCAGACATTAAGTCCGCAGGACGTCGCCGACGAAGTTCGTCACTTGTATCCGGAGCCCGACCTCGAAGTACATGACAAAGATGATCGCCTCCGCTGCCTCCGGGTGCGGCTCCGTCTCATCGCTAGCAGGCAGGCGAACTGCATCACGGTCCGCCAGCCTCTCCTCCCGAAGGAGAGATTGGATCGTCTCCTCCATCACGAGACTCGGCCCTAGCACGCGGGAGCAGCGGCCTCCCACCTTCTCCCCGGCCATCCATCGTTTGTCGGCCTGCTATGGGTCGCGAACCACCAGGGCGTACTCCACCGAGGTCGACGATGAACCGCGCCGGTTGGACGAGGCGTCACCGCTGGGCCAGTGAGCATGTTCTTCGCGACAGGCCATTCTCCCCTCAAAGGCGCATGGTCAAACGTACGGGGGCAGAGGGAGATCGTGCCGGCAAGCGAGAAGAAAAGAGAGCGAAATAGCAGCAAGGGGGCAAATGAGCGAGTGGGAAGAACGCTTGTGTGCCGGCGAAGGGGTATATAAAGCCTTCTCGTCTCCCCCCACAACCAGGAAGTGCAACCAGCAGCAGCCCAACCGTTCGCCTCCCCACAATTGGGAAGCGCAATCGGTGGAGGCCGAAGACGTGCAGTTGTCCGGCCGCCCGACAGCACACGACACACCAATCACGTGCCTCCACGCATCCCGCTCTCTCGGGAAGGAACGCACGGTCGCGGTCGTGCAACCGCCTCACAGCGCACGACGCGCCAATCACGTGCCAACACGCGTCCCGCCTTCTCGGGAAGGAAGTGCGACCGCGGTCACGCGGCCGCTCCACAGCGCACGATGCGCCAATCACGTGCAGCCACGCGCGGCTGCAGCCGGGCAGTCGCTGATACCGCAAGACGCGCCGGTCGCGTACCGTCACGTCGTGCAATTCCCGTTGCACGCCTGGCGCCATTAAAGCACCGTCATTGAGCCATGAGCTGCCTGGCTGCGCTTCGACTTCGGGTCGGTATGGCGAATCCGGAGTCCACCCCAACTTCGAGCCCGCATGACGACTCCGGAGCCTACTTCGACTCCATGTCCGCATGTTGAGTCGAACCTCCGATTCGGCCTCGTATACGAGGGACAACTCCGCATCCCGCCTCGTCCGTACGTCCGCGGAGCGAGGTCGAATGCCGACTCGTCTTCGTCTTGATAGACCGGCTCCGATGGAAGCACACACCTCGCGACCGGGAGATGCCTTCGGCAGTAACTTCAACCCCGTGTCCATGCCACTAGGTCGTGCTACGCCGGCAAATCCATTTCTGCCCAAGATCACAGAAGGTCACAAGCCGTAGGGGACGGAGGGGGCCAAATGGCTCAGCAACATGGCTTCGGCCCGTGAAGCCCTTCACCATGAGAGGCTCTTATTGTAGGGGTGGCCCCCACCTAAGCCTAGCCAGCCTATTAGAAGGTTGTAAAGCCCATAATGGAACATGTATAATGACATAAATGCCCCTAAGAAGGACACTTGTGTAAGGACATAATTGGAAAATGCTCCCCATGTGGATATATATATATATATATATATATATATATATATATATATATATATATATATATATATATAAAGCTATCTGGGCATGGGGAAGACCCTAAGCATTGCTCACCTAACATCTCCACTACCATACTCTCATCTCACTGTTTGGTCTGTAACCACAACAGTCTCCATGAAGACAGCATGGGCATTCGTCAGTCCAAAGGACATAACTGTAAACTCATAATTCTCGTATCTTGTGAAAAAAGCTATCTTCTCAATGTCTTGCTCTCGCACTTACATTTGATTATACCCAGATTGTAGTTGGCCAAAAAAAGACAATAAAATTAAAATGAAATTGAGTAGTAAAGATTGCCGTTAGAAATATGGGTTATAATTTTTGCATTTAGGCAAAAAACGCTCAGAGATACCAAGATTGTCCGAAGCCAGTCGGCACCATCTTACGAATCTAGATTTTCATCATCCGGCATTTCAAACTTACCTTCTTATCTTTTTACCTGTTGAAGCCATACTAAAAGAGTCACTCCTCTTGAGAACATGCACAAGCCATCTGTCACCACCATGGCCACCTAAAGCCACGAGTCCAACTCTCAGGATAGACAACAGAAAAATAGAGTCACGTCTCACCCTCTTGCCATCAGTCGGCATAAGACCAAGCTAGGCCATACAGAGATGCCAACAAAGGCCATGCAGTAAGAGCTTATAGTCAAAAGCTCACTGCCCAGAACTTCCCACAGAGCACAACACCTCAGCCATCAAAGACAGACAATGCCACACCTTGCATTCACCACACCCAAACACCAATGAACTCTTGAGCTCACTGCCCAAAAGGAAAAACCCATATAGAGACACTACAGACCATCAAAACGCAGCACAAACCACCAACATCGTCATTCAATCCCATACAGCCACTTCAATGACCAAGAAGCCGCACCATCCAATATAAACCCTAGCATTCCATTAGCACCACCATAGCTAGAAGACGAAGGCAAGGAGACCACAAGACAGGAGGATGAACGGCAAGTACCCCAGCCAGGAAGTAATTCCAAAAGCCAGCCACATCACAGAGACAAGGGCGAGATAGATAGCCAAGCAAGCACAGACATTCCCACTATTTTTGAACCGGCAACACGAGTGAGGTAAAGTTCCAAAACCGAGTGGTGAATGCAGGGTGTGGCATTGTCTGTCTTTGATGGCTGAGGTGCAATTCAGTGTGGGAAGTTTTGGGCAGTGAGCTTTTAACTATAAGCTCTCACTGCATGGGCTTTGTTGGCATCTTTGCATGGCATGACCTTGCCTTGTGCCAACTGGTGGCAAAAGAGGTGGGACGTGGCTCTATGTTTCTGTTGTCTATCTTGAGTGTTGGACTCGTGGCTTTGGCTGGCCATAGTGGTGATAGATGGCTTGTGCATGCTCTTAAGGAAGTGACTTCTAGTATGGCTTCAACAAGTAAAGAGATAAGAAGGCAAATTTGAAATGCCGGATGATGAAAATCTAGATTCGTAAGATAGTGTCGATTGGTTCCGGACAATCCTGGTATCTCTATGCGTGTTTTTGCCTAAGTGCAAAAATTATAACCCAGATTTTTTACGGCAATTTTACTACTCAATTTCATTTTAGCGCTCTATGGCAGGAAGGGCATCGTGTTGCCCATGCTGCTTGTCCATGCAACCGACATCAACTGCAGCGTCAAGCCATGCCAAGGGACCACAATCCTCACTGTTGTCCATTGGAGTGCTATTGACCATGTTCCATAAGACATTCCACCGGTACCACAACCTCTCGTCAACATGGAAACACCTCGGGTTGTAGCCATGATCGCCGCCCTGTAGCTCAATACCAAATTGTTATGGGCGGGGACTATAGGTGAGAATGACTTTGTTATTTCTTGCCTAATGAAAAGAGATACAACGATGTGATTATATAGAGTCGGCCACCTAACAATCAAATTGAAACATTCCAACTAATAATGACTAACATTCCAAACTAGATAAGGAAAGCTATAACTAAATATGACAACTAATCCATTTATTCTCCTTAATTTGTGGGATTGCTGTTGCTGTCAAGGATTCCTTGCAGCTAGCCCACGGCCATAACACCATCTCTTTTTGATAATACTTGCAAGTTGCAACTGGCCCATGCTACTTGCACACATAAAACTGTGGGACACCATTGCAGCAATGCAGCTTGAGAATCCATATGACATTTTTACTAATAAGAGTTACCATCTTTGTATGTTGGATGCCCAGTCAACACCTCTATCACTACCACAGTATACAACAACAACAAAGTCTTTTATCCCAAACAAGTTGGAGTAGACCAGAAATGAAACATTCTCAAGATCAAAGAGATATAAGTCTTGAAATAAAACCTACAATGCTAAAACCCTAAGCTGTACAACCTGCTATCTGAGCCAAGAGCCTAAAACACTGCCCCTAACTTTCTTATGGTTCCGGTACGTGGATCGCTAACTTCCATGCACTCCTATCCAAAGCTAATTCTTTAGATACATTCCAATCCCTCAAGTCTCTTTTAACTGCTTCCTCCCACGTCAGTTTTGGTCGACCTCTGCCTCTTCTTACATTTTCAGTACATGTTAAAATTCCACTACGTACCGGTGCCTCAGGAGGCCGTCATTGGAGATGTCTGAACCATCTCAAACGATGTTGGACAAGCTTCTCTTCACTTGGTGCCACCCCCACCCTATCACGTATATCATCATTGCGGATGCGATTCCGCCTTGTATGACCACAGATCCACCGCAGCATCCTCATCTCCGCTACACTCATTTTCTGTATATGTTGTCTTTTAGTCGCCCAACATTCTGCACCACATAGCATTGCGGGTCTAATCACTATCCTATAGAACTTACCATTTAACTTTTGAGGGATTTTTTTGTCACACAGGACACTACATGCTTAGCGCCATTTCACCCACCCCGATCTTATCCTGTGGCTCACGTCTTCATCAATCTTACTGTCCCACTGTAGCATCGATCCCAAATAACGAAACGTATCCTTCTTAGGCACTACTTGTCCATCCAATCTAACATCTCCATCATCTACGCTAGCACCACTGAAATCACACCTCATATACTCAGTTTTGGTTCTACTAAGTCTAAAGCCCTTTAATTCTAAGGTCTTCCTCCATAACTCGAGCTTTCTATCAATATCTATCCTACTCTCATCAACCAGCACCACATCATCAGCGAAAAGCATACACCAAGGGATATCTCCTTGTTTGTCCCGTGTGACCCCGTCCATCACTAGGGCAAAAATATATGGAATCAACGCTAACCCTTGGTGTAGATCTTAATGGAAAAGTCATTAATAACACTACTACACGTTCTGACATTAGTCACAACATTTTCGTATATGTCCTTAATTAGGGTAATATATTTTGTTGGAACACTTTTCTTTTGAAGCGCCCACCATATGATATTTCTTGGCACTTTGTCATAGGCTTTCTCCAAGTCAATAAATATCATGTGAAGATCCTTCTTTTGCTCCCTATACCTCTCCATCAACTATCGTAGCAAGAAAATCGCCTCCGTGGTCGACCTCCCATGCATAAAACCAAATTGGTTTGTTGTCACGCTAGTCACTTTTCTTAAACGACGCTCAATCACTCGTTCCCAAAACTTCATTGTGTGGCTCATGAGCTTAATTCCTCTATAATTAGTACAATTTTGAATGTCTCCTTTATTTTTGAAAATTGGTACTAATGTGCTCCTCCGCCACTCGTTTGGCATTTTGTTCAACCTAAAAATGCTATTGAACAACTTAGTTAGCCAAACAATCGCTACTTCTTCTAGGCATTTCCACATCTCAATAAGAATGTTATCAGGCCCCAACGCCTTACTCACTTTCATTTTTTTTAAAGCCTCTCTTACTTCCGACTCCTGGATTCTTTAAACAAACCACTTATCGGTGTCGTCAAAAACATTATCCAGTTCAATCATACTATAATCATTATCACTACCACAGTATCATCTTGAAAATTACATTTGACATCTACAAGGGAGGGTATACCTAGAGCTAGAGGTAAGATCTTCTACCTTAACTTTCTATGCTTTGATTAGTTTTAGAGTTGCTACGTTCACAAATAATATTCGATGACCTTGTGGTCTTTACATGTCGGAGTTGGAGCATACAGAGTGCCGCTCCACCATCAAAGTCAGCAGTGTCAGGTGGATCACATACTCAATAACCCCTCAATCATCACTCTGACTGTGGAGCGAGCATGGCCTATGTATGTCCGAGTGATGTTATATATACTCTTTAACACCTAGTCGTAGTGTTGAATGACCATAAAGTCAAATCCAATGATATCCGTGAAAATGATTACAACTCCAAAACTAATTAAAACATACAATCTTACAACTTGGTAGTCCTAAAGTAATGTCAACCATAATGTGCAAGATGATGTTGTGCTCCTGGTGGTGACAGTGAGCATGCCATATACTTAGAATGGTATCCTCGTATGTTGGAAATGTTCTATGGTCCCTCAATTCAATTGCACCATAGAATGTTGGCATTATTAGATACATGACTGGGCATGGCAAGTGTGGAAGGTAAGCCAACTATCAGTATTGCAAAAAGAAAAAGAAAAGCGATGACCCACAATAAAAAAAATACAAATATTAGGGCAAGAAATCGAAATAAGAGGTCACGTGTGCAAGCGCATGCACACACTAAAGAAAAAATCAAACCAAAACAAATGTTTACAGGAACTACATTTGTTGTATGTAAACCATCCAATTTGAATTTTAATGATCGCATCACTATAGCTTGAACAGTGATTTTTCAAGTGGAAACAAAACCAAACTAATAAAGGAATGCTATTGTTGAATGAGAAATGCACTGAACTGTACCTTCAACCTTCTGTATAACGCAGCAGAATTACTCCAGGTACCATCAAGCAAAACAAGGTTCAAAGGTTCACCTTGCACAACCTACATTGCAAAAGTTAATTGATTACCATTTCCTGACATGTTGCCACATCATGTTGCTACCAGGAAAATTAATTTTTCTTTCTTACAGCATGAGCAATAAAACAGTGTTTCAAATGATTGAATCACTATTAATACTTAACATAATAAATATAAGGTGTTAATAAATAAAATCCCTAATGTGGAACTTAAATAAGAAGGCAGAACTGCCACTTTGAATATTAAATATGGGTGTGCAACTGTACAAGTAATAGAATACATGCTTAAAGAACAGAAGGCATACCACATCCTCGAGGTCCCAACTCAAGGTCAAACCATCAAATTTAAGATCTTTGACAGACTTGGGGGTTGTACTCTTATTTGGATACAGAAAGGAGACCTTTCCCTTTCCTACATCAGAATGGAATAATACAGTATTTAACTGTGACGAACACAAACAATCACACATGTCCTAGCTAAAGATAGAAAGATGAATAGAGCTACCGAACGATTGATTAATGAAGCAATGTTCTATTGAACACAAGTAATTAAATGCAGTCAGCACTCAGCATTTCATTTCTAGTTAATTACTTCAGACATTACTACTTGCAGTCTGCGTTCTTGTTTTGTGTGAAACATCAACTTCTACTGTAATCAATCAACGCAATGCGATTCAACAGCTATAAAGACACTCAAGCACTCAATGCATCAGCAGACCCATTCACAGTGATTAAAATAAAAGGGCTAAGTGGAAATAACAAAGGAACACTAATAAGGCACGGAATTCAGTAAGAACTAAGAACAAATACACTAATGGAGTCACAAAACTAAAAAGTTACTCTGGATGTGAAAAGGGATTACATCTCCTTTTATCTTGAACATGCAACTCCAATATGTAAAAAGGGGTTAGAGCAGGAACACACTTATCTAAACACTAAGACATACTGACATAGTGACATAGTATTCCAAATTAAAGGACTATTTTCCTCTAAAGAAATACTATGATGTATAATGATATACTCCCTCCAGTCACAACTTTGCATATTTCCATCCCACTTCCAAAAAGTTCAGCAATCACAACGCAAATCAAAAGTCCGAAAACTTGCTTGCATCTCTAGATCCTAAACAAGGATTTAACCATATCTCAAGAGCTATCTGAGAAAAAAAAGCTTGCTTGCCTGATAACCATTCTACAACTCTACAGAGAATTGTTCAGGGGAAAAAAAACTACAAAGAACTGTTGAACAGACACGGCACGTGAAGCTAATCTAAACTACCGCACGGGAAATAAGTAAGTCAAGGCCTAAAAAGCTCCCATGCAAGAGTTCATATGTTTGATTTAGCAAAGCTGGTTTTGAGATGACCTGAACGCTTAAATGCATCCCACATGATATCTTCATGCTCTTGGATGCCAAAGAGACACAAGGGTGCAGCTTGGATGCCAAATACCTGCCAGAGTAACTTCCCAGTGTTGTTTTGGCGCAAAAAGTCCTGCAACAACAGAGATGCTTGCACAATCCCAGGAAAGGATACAGCAGCAAATACTAATTAACCATCTTCAGACAGACCTTTGGATGCATATATAGCCAGAATCTTATTCCCCTCCATAAATTGCATGGAGCAAGCTTTGCGCACATACAGTCTTCAGTTGGTAGCCAGCACTGCAATTTTAGAGGTAGACATCTCAGTCGAACTTCAGTTAGCAAAACAGAAAGAGCACAGAAATGTTAGCAAAACAAGCTTCAGTTGAATAAACCACCAAGCTCGAATTGCTGCACTTGTGTATTGCATTGCGCAAGTGCTCTACAAATTACAACATGTATGTAGCTGAGACCTATGCACTACCTTCTGGCATAGATATCCCCTGCTCCCGAGCAAACGGCAACCAATCTGCCGAGCAGAAAAATATTGCAGCTTCTTGTCCGAGTCGGCGAGTGTCTCGTATACAGCCCTATGCTTCTTGTCCTCCATGTCTTTGAAATCACCCTATGAGTTCAAAGAAATCAAACAATGAATTCATTAGCATTCCCATCGATTAAATTCTTGCAGTTGTTATATAACTTTTAGGAGCACAGAAGCAACAAAAACCTCTAAATCTGATAGGGGATTGGAGATGGAGAAAAAGGCGTTACCTTCAGCTTGGAACCGACGCCGCCGAAGCGCATCTTCTCGCCGGCCTCGGACTCCATCTCGAGCAGCTCGCGAACGACGGCGATCACCATGGCCGGGAGAGGAGAAGAGGTGCCCCAGCGCCTCCACTCCTCCGTGCTCACCTCGCCCCCGTCTCCAACGCCGGCGGCGGCGGGGGGCAGGGCTTCCTCCTCCGCCTCTTCGCCCGCTGGCTCGGCGGAGAAGGCCATGAGGGAGCGCGCCGGGGTGGGGCAGCGGCACGGAGGTGGCCGCGGCGGCAGGTGGAGGAGGGTGAGAAGGTGGGGGCCGGGAAGTGGGAGGCGGCGGTGGAAGGCGAGGGCACGGATGCAGGCGGCAGGAGCACGCATTTCCGCTTCTGTAGGAAATGGGAAAGGAATTTTAGGGCCATTTTGGAACAAATGCAATTCACGAGAATTTAATAAGAAACGGATTAATTCTTCTAGAAATCGAAAAAAAATCATGCGTTCCAAACGAGGCCTAACGCCCTAACAGTTGCTTGTATATTTTTGTTTTTCTTTTTTCTTGATTTTTCGTGTAGTTTTTGAGAGCATCTTCAATGCGTATAGCTTCAAATCGGTATCTTCGGGGAAAAAGAGTATCCATATTGTTATTGTCTGAAGTTACCACAATGGGCCAGTTTGTTTTGGCTTCTATATGGGTTATATTTGTACTACCTATAGTAATTAGTTTAAAAAATGGTACGTTTTTTAAGATTATAATAAAAAGTATACTGAGTTCAGCTGTACCAGCCAAAATCGTATGTGACTATTTTCCTGTGCGTACTATCTCTTGCGAACAGTCAGAATCCAAATATTTAATCCATAAGCCGTAAGCTATCAACCCAAAAGAGCCCACTCAATATCTTAAGCAAAGCTACAATACCTCTCTCTAATGTACACATGAAAGAGTCACTCTAGGGCTCTAGGCTAGACCTAGTTAAATTATAGGGGAATTGGCTGCAAGACACCGTCCATTATCCCCTTTGCCAACAGACACTCAAAATACATGGTTTAGTCAAAATACACTGACAAAATCTATAATTTTGCCGTAAGACACCGAGCCCCATATTTTATCATATCCGGGCTGGAGGGAGAAAGAAAATTTACAAAAAGACTCGGGTGCCCCTGCCCACCCTGGTGCAATCGAACCCTAAAGCAACATTTGTGGCACATCCTGAATCCATCCTCTCCCCCAAGTCCATCTCCCTCACAGTTCTTCTCCCCCAAATCCCTCCCTGTCGCCACCTTTCGGAATCGACTAGAGCATGTGTTGTTGAGGACTGAGTGCTATTAGAGATGAAGGCATCGGGTCGAAAATGCGGCGCCTTAGGAGCACGGACTCCCCATCGAAGCCTATGTAGCTTTCATGGGTCCCTAACTGAAAGCATCTAAGCCCCTAAAAATGGTTTTGGTAATTAATGAAATTATGTGAATATGGGACTAACGTGTTTTATGAGCATGGGAAGGGTTAGTCCACATATGAGCGACAAGATGCAAGCCAAAGGATATATATGAAGACCCAAATTGGCTCAAGACAAAGGTATACTTAGCATAGAATCCCTTTTTAATTTTTACCAGTCTTAGGTGAAAGGTGGAAGACCGGATTATAGGGTAGATAATCGTACCATCAAGAGGGATCTTCGCACGTAGCTTGAATACAAATTTTGTGCCATTTGGATCAACATTAGAAACTTGCATTCATCAAAAATCCATTTTAAAACTAAGTTTGTGCTCTGTCTGGACGAGCGGTAGTACCGCAGTTTTGAACATCGGAACGTCGGTACTTTCGGAGCCCGGAAGATCCGGAGGATGAGCAGAACCTTTTTTCCAGAAAGCACCTCCGGATGAAGTCTGGATTTCCCTGGAGCGGAAGTACCGGCGATTTGACGCGGAACTACCATTGCAGCGTAGTTCCGTTATCGAGCGGTACCGAGTCCGGAAGATCCGGTTTCAGAGCGGTTGTTTTTTCGAGAGCGCCAAATTTGGGACCTTCGGTTTGCGCGAGCGGTAGTAGCATGCGACTTTGCGGAACTACCGGAGAGTGGTAGTACCGCAAAGAACAATGACGGTAGTACCGCGCCGCCAAATCCAACGGTCACTGCAGAGCTCTGACATAGCCGTTCTGTCGCGAAGATTTGGTAGCGGTAGTACCAGCCCATGGGAGCGGTAGTACCGCTCATCCTGAATTTTTCAGGATTTTGTGCCAAACGGCTAGTTTTGGTTGGTGGAGGCTATAAATACCCCCACCACTGCACAAGAGCTAAGGTTAGAGACTCATTGCATATTTCTTAAGCCATAGAGCATTCATTCCACCCTCTTTCACTCATTGAGCATTAAATTGAGGTGCACCCTACATCATGCATTGATTCGGGAGATAGTCTCTTCCAAGAATGATCGGAATAAGCGCATCAATTATGCACCCTACATCATGGCATTGATTGATACCAAGTTTCGCTTTCGCGGAGGACGTGGTGGGGTGCACAAGCCTTACAAGCCAAGACCGGAGCCTCCCATTCCCACTGGTGTTCGAGCTCGCCAGGCGGATCCAGGAGCAGGATCATCCTCACAGCAGCAGCGGGGGCAGCAGCAGCTCAGCCACAGGAGCCCGGCCAGCCCTCTCTCTCAGATTTACTCTTCCATACTTGAGGGGTTCTCCACCCTCAACTCCAGGATGGACAGAGTTGATGAGCGACTGGACTCCATTGACAGCAGATTGACCTCGCTAGATGGTCGAGTTGCAGCTCTGGAGCCCCCTCCGTCGCCTCGTCGCTACACTCGACGTCGTCTTTGCAGTGATCCTCCTTCTCCTTCTCAGGACTGATCTCTTTTTGGTACTTGATGCCAAAGGGGGAGAAGTTAGTCAGTGGGGCTTTTAGACTTATGGGTTTATATCTACTTATTATTGCCTTTGATGGTTGTAATGAACTTATATTTGATGATCGCTTAGAATGGATGTAATGAACTCGTTTTTATCTTTTGAACTTGTGGATGTATTGAACCTTTTATGGTCATGGATGCTTATGCTATTATCTGTTGCTTAAATGTTAATTTACTCTCATTTTATGATATCTCTTTGTCTTGTGCATCTTGTATGAAATGCTATATGTTTATCCATGCACATGTTTAGGGGGAGTCATCTCCCCTCTTGGACTTTAAAATGGAGATAGTTCATTTTATACATTCTCAAGATTTATTGCAAAGAACTTCTCTCATTTAAAAGTCAACATGGAATATACAACTTGTTGCCAAATAATTTGATATATTCAAAACATTTATCTCACATATAACTTGGGTTGTCATCAATTACCAAAAAGGGGAGATTGAAAGCATCTAGGCCCTTAAAAATGGTTTTACTAATTAATGAAATTATGTGAATATGGGACTAACGTGTTTTATGAGCATGCGAAGGATTAGTCCACATATGAGCGACAAGATGCAAGCCAAAGGATATATATGAAGACCCAAATTGGCTCAAGACAAAAGGTATACTTAGCATAGGATCCCTTTTTAATTTTTATAGGTCTTATGTGAAAGGTGGAAGACCGGATTATAGGGTAGATAATCGTACCATCAAGAGGGATTTTGGCAAGTAGCTTGAATACAAATTTTTTGCCATTTGGATCAACATTAGAAACTTGCATTCATCAAAAATCCATTTTAAAACTAAGTTTGTGCTCTGTTTGGACGAGCGGTAGTACCGCAGTTTTGAACGTCGGAACTACCGGAGAGCGGTAGTTTCGCGCCCAGACGCGGTAGTACTGGCGAGCGGAAGATCCGATTTTTGAGCGGATCCTTTTTTCCAGAGAGCACCCGCGGATGCACCTGAACTCTTGCGGGAACAAAAGTACCGGCGACTTGAATGCCGGAACTACCGCACCGAGCGGTAGTACCGCACTATGGAGCGGTACTTCCGGAGCCCGGAAGATCCGGAGGATGAGCGGAACCTTTTTTCCAGAAAGCACCTCCGGATGAAGTCCGATTTCCCGGAGCGAAGTACCGCGATGACGACGCGAAACTACCATTGTGTCGCGTAGTTCCGTTATCTAGAGCGGTACTTCCGGAGTCCGGAAGATCTGGTTTCAGAGCGGATGTTTTTTTCGAGAGAGCGCCAAATTTGGGACCTTTCGGATTTCTGCCAGAGCGGTAGTACCGCGCCGACTTTGCGGAACTACCGGAGAGCGGTAATACCGCAAAGAACAACGACGGTAGTACCGCGCTGCCAAATCCAACGGTCACTGCAGAGCTCTGACATAGCCGTTCTGCCGTGAAGATTTGGTAGCGGTAGTACCAGCCCATGGGAGCGGTAGTACCGCTCATCCTGAATTTTTCAGGAATTTGTGCCAAACGGCTAGTTTTGGTTGGTGGAGGCTATAAATACCCCCACCACTGCACAAAGGCTAAGGTTAGAGACCCATTGCATATTTCTTAAGCTCTAGAGCATTTATTCCACCCTTTTTCACTCATTGAGCATTAAATTGAGGTGGTTTTGCAATTAGTGCAAGAATTTCATTAGTTGATCCATTTGGCACTAGAATTGCATTCAAGTGAAGCCGGGATTCATTACTCTTAGTGCTTGTCGGCACTTGGACGATTGGGCGAAGATTGGATCGGTGATCTTCTCAAGAAGCTTATGAGAAGACCCGGTGATTTGTGAAGGTCGGAGCTCACCTACCCGGAGCGGGGAAAAGCTACCACGAGTGATCGAGGTGTTTAGGCTCAATTTGTGGAGCCGGTCCGATTCGTCCGGGCTAACCTCAACGTGGACTAGGGGAAACCGGCAAGTTTCCGATCACCACGGTAAAAACATCAGTTGTGTTCATTTCCTTCGTAGCTCTTGGTTACTTACTTGATTGTGATCATTTGCTTGCTTAGAGGTATGATTGCTATATTCTTGACTAGAATTGCATAGGATTAATTGCTCTACATTCTCGCTATTTAAATTGTGAAGAATTAATCAAGTGAACAAGAAAAGTTTAAAAACCTCCTATTCACCCCTCTTCTAGTCGGTATCCTTGATCCTATACTAACGGGTAAGGTTCTTCCTCATGCTTTTACTTTGGGATTTTTATTGCACTTGTTGTACCATTTGGTGTTGATTTGGTGTGTGTAGTTTAGATCTGGGTTGATGTGTCTTGATGTAGGGTTATGCTTTGATGTTGCTATCTTTGTGTCCATTATAATGTGCATTGATTTAGGGTTGTGCTCTAATGTTGCTATCTTCATTCCATTGTAATGTGCGTAGGATGGATTCGGGATTAGCATGCAAAGTAGTTGTTCGTATTGGTTCTTATGTCGAGTGCACTGACGACGGTAGGCAAGAGTACCATGTTAGTCGGGACATTAACTAGGTTTTAGGCAGGGATACCAGTTGTTTCCTTGACTTACTGAAATATCTTGACAATGAGGTGCCACATGGAAGCAACCATATACTTGCTATCACCATTTGGAACAAAAACTGTAGTAGATATAGCGAGGTTGTTTCTGACTCACCGTGGGAATCAGGAGGGAAAAAATAGGCCAATTTTTTTAAAATGTAAATTTAAATTTATGACTGCATAATATACTTTTTAGGTTGGTTTAACTTATTTTTGTGCTAGATTACCTATTATATGAAGTAAATATGCATCAATTATTGCCCTCTCAAGCAGGGATAGAAATATCAGAACTGGAGAAAATCTAGCCATCAAACTGCTTATAAATTTCTAACTAGACATCAAGATTCTTATTTCTAAGCCTTGTTACTTCATTAAACATTTTCTAATTAATTTTACATTATTCCAATTGCTAATTACCCATAACAGTTTTATCTGGATTTTCTCAGTTTTGGTAGCGATTTTTTCGTTTTTAGCGGTTTTACCCGTAACCTGTTTTCAAACAGCCCAAATTTAAAATTTCATACATGAGTTTCACCCATTTTTATGGTTTTTTTGGTAATCAACTGGTTACTGTCCCACCGGATAAGATTTCTCTGGTTCCAGGATTTCTATTATATATTTTTAGCCATTACATCGTAAAAAATCTAGAAGGCAATAACCAGCAGTAGGGATGGCGATTGTGCTCGTTTACCCGTATATCCATGGGTAAATACCCTAATAGAGCCGGGTATGAGATATTTTCTTTACCTAGGGGTATGAAAATAGGGGGAACACTCTACCTGTTAGGTAAACGGGCACGGATATAGGTAAGCTCCACCCGTTTACCACGATATAGATTGACAGGTGGCGTAGCTGTAGCAATATCTCTAATTGCTATTGATTGTTATAAACTTTTATATATATCTAATTGCTATTGATTGTTATAAACTTTTTTGATAGCTATTATATTTTCTAGCAACAGCTATTGCTTATATGTACCTGTCATTAGTTCAACTCTTAGATGGTGACTCTCAGTTTGCGGGTAAACGGGCATGCCCACGAGCGACAGGTACCCACGGGTGACAGGTATGAGCGAGGTTCTTCACCCATTATCCTTCACGAGTATACCCATAAAGCACTGTGCGTAACCACCGTAGCCCTTTGCCATCCACGCCTACACGACTCGGAAAATTTATTTATTTACCACCCTTATGACTCGGGTAGCAACAGATTTGCCACCCAGATCTATTGTCAGTGACTCAGGTGACTCCACATATAAATAACAGAGTCTCGATGTCAATCTTTAAGAGTGACAAAAAAAATTGAATCTCCCGCACGACTCAACCCAATCTCATACCGTTCCACTCGTCCCTCCCTCACACGGTTCCTCCAGGCTCCAGTCCTCCTCCCTTCCCCACCTCTCTAAACCCTAGCTCCGAACCGCATCAAATCAAAACGGAATTCAAATCAAATCGAAAGAGAGCAAAAAAAAGCAAACGAAAAGCTCTCGAATCCAGCAATGGATCGCTCCCGCTCGAAGCGCGGGTACCATTACGACCAGGACTCGCCGCCGTCCCGCTCCAAGCCCCGCTTCGACCGCCGCGGCGGCCCGAACACTAACCCCGGTTTCCACCGCCGCGGCCCCCCCGGCGGCGGAGGCTCCGACCGCCGCGGCGGTTTCCTCCCCCCCGACGCCGCGCCGCCGCCGCCTGCCCCTTCGTCCTCCACGGCGGCGGGCGGCCCCGCCCTGACCACCTCCTTCCGCATCCTGTGCCCTGAATCCAAGTCCTACGGCTTCCCAGCCAACTTCATCGCCAAGGTCCGGGAAGACAGCGGCGCGCTCGTCACCGTCCACCCGCCCTTCGCGGGGGACCCGGTCCGCGTCATCGAGACGGCCGACGGCGCGCGGCGCGAGGCGGATGGGCGCCCGCCAATGTTCTCGCCCGCGCAGGAGGCGCTCCTCATGGTGCACCGGCGGATACTGGAGACGGATCCCGACGACGGGGACGAGGACGGCGAGTACGGGGCCAGGGGAAAGGACGCCCGGGACCGGGGAAAGGTGACGACGCGGCTCGTCGTGCCGCGGCTGCATGTCGGGTGCCTGCTTGGCAAGGGTGGCAAGATCATCGAGCAGATGAGGGTTGAGACCAAGACGCACATCAGGATCCTGCCACGCGACCAGCATACGCCGCGGTGTGTATCATTATCGGAGGAGGTTGTACAGGTATGGTGCTTGTTAGAATGTGGTAAACATTTCAATTTTGGTTTATATGAGAGAACAGTAACATTGGAATTTGGAGTGGAGTGTAAGATGACACCATTCCAAGTTTTACCTGAACAAATAAAAAGAACACAAAAAGTTAGCTAACAGATTATATTTATTGGATACTTAGAGCTGTTCTTTTTGCTTAGGAGACTAGAATCGAACATTCTGTGGGTGAAGTGCTGTGGTGAAGAGTTTTGGCCAATAAAATTGCTTGACAAGGTATCAAGCTGCAGTGGTGGTTAGATAACTTGCATAGGTTTATTAGACAAATTTGTTTGATTAAAATGTGTATTATTTTTCTGTCTGGTGCTCTTTGATGTTGCAGCGGTGTAAGAGAAATTGAACTGCTTCAGCAGACGAATATATTCATGTTTGAACAAGCTAAAGGTGCCTGATGGACTAGGTAGAGTGACATTGCTGCAGTACGATGATAATCGTTGTCATGGCACATGGAAATAATGAATTGTTTCCCGAACAAACCTGAATATTCCCATATGCAAACAATAATAAGAAGATAAGAACAAAGACAAATCAAACAGAAATATCAATAAATTATAGGATAAGAGGTCAAATCTACATAAAAATATTAAATATTTGACATTGTAGGAAATGCTCCAATTTCTACTGCTCTTTTAGGTCAGTGAATGCATCATCTGCTACCTCTGAGATTGGGTTCTCGAGATGACCTTTTCCTACGAGCTCTCACAATTACGTTGACCGATCACCCTGATTCCAAAGATGTCCTCAAGAGCTGTTGGTTGCCGCGCATTAGTTGTGGATCCTTTTTTGGTTGTTAACTTGTATAATGTTGCCTAGCATAAACCTGTATAGACTATTTGTATGTAGGTTTTGTTTGATTTTGAGCTTTGGCACTAAAATAATTTACATTTGTATAATCTAATTTAATATCACAATATAGTTCCAGAACCGGGTAGTTGGGTACCAACTGCAAGGTGGAAACTGGTTTAGTACTTCCTGCCGAACGAAATCTTGTCTGCTCTGGTTTGTACTTGAGACTTAGCTTTAGAATAATTAACATCATATTTAATTCAAAATAGTCAGTTTTGGATAGGTAAGTGATTTCAGTTCCTCGATGAAAGCTGGCCTGATACCAGGTACTTTGTGAAATTGGATCGATATAATTCTTGACTGCACGAAATATGGGGATTTGTTAATTATGACGTATGTTGATTAATGCTGTGCTCTTACATCAATATTTTCCGTCAAGTCAAATATGAAAACTATCCATTCTGGACCTGTATCGACCACTCAACACACTTGTGGAATAGCGATGACTTACCATTTGAGGCTATATTTTGAAAATATTTTTATATTAAATGTGAATGTTAAATGCTGATGTTTCCAGATTTGTCTTCCAGCAAAATTGCTTAAATATATCTCACACGTAAACTTAAAATATGAAAATTGAAAAGAGACAAGTTTATTCTGCTGGTTGCTTGGTGAAAACTGTTCCTATACAGTTTTTTTTTGTAAATTTATTCAGACACGAGTAATGTTAGATAAAACAATTGAGGTTCAAGGTAATCTATACTTACAAATGTTATGTGATAAATCTTTATATGTCGTGATTATGGATCACATTCTTTTTTGAATTTCTCTTTCACTGTAATTCTATTCTCAGTCTTAAGGTGTATTATTTTCATGATGTGATATTACAGGTTGTTGGAGATGGGAATTGTGTTAAAAAGGGTGTAGCGATAATCTCTGATCGCTTAAAGGAAAGCTTACACCGTGATCGCGGTCCCTTACGTGGACGGATGAATTCACCAGAGCATCGAATTTCTCAGGACGAGGAATACTTGGGTGGTGCTCAGCAGATGCCTGTATATGAAGAACCTTATGGTCGACCTGATCAAATTAGAAATAATGTTAGCATGGAGCCACCAGGATATGAATTTGATTCAAATGGTGGAAAGATCAACGAACATCCAGAGATTCCATACGATGATATCGTATTTCGAATTCTTTGCCCAAATGACAAGGCTAACAGTTTAGTTGGAACACGTGATGGAATAATAGAGATGTTACAGGCAGATGTTGGTGTTGATGTTAGGCTTACTGATATAATTGCTGGCTCTGATGAAAGGATCATAATCATCACATCAAGAGAGGTAAACGGCATTACTTATGCCCTTTAATTCATTGCCCTCCATACTGTTTTGTAACTTGAGCACTAATAAATGATCTTTCTTGTATAGAACACCTTTTTCAAGTGCTAAAATGGGAGGCATGATTATGAACTTGACATCCCGCATCAATTTAATATACATTGAATCTTTGATACTTCCCCCATAATGGTTTTTTTTTTTTTGACCTGTGTGACCATTAATTTTCTTGTTATATTTTGGTAAATTTATAAGATTATAATCTTCTGGGAAGTACTTTCTTATAACGATTATGTCTCATAGCCAGTCATAATACTTGCAAAGATACAATATACAATGGTCAACGTTCAAATAGTTTGATCAGTACACATGCAAAAGCGACATTCTTTTTGGAGTGGCGGGATTAAATTCTTTGTGGTTCACTATAGTGCTGGATTATGTTACATCACAATGTGTTGATGTCTACATTACATCACAATGTGTTGATGTCTACAGTTGAAGTTTTCTTGCCTTATGGTTGCTTGTGATTTGTTCTGAAGCACATTAATAAAAAAAAGTTAAATGTCAAAATATGCCTAGCTGGCTCACTATTTTCAAATTTGTAGAGCTCTGCATGGCTTGTGTGCTTTTAGGCAGCATAATAAGAATTTGTTATGCTGGTTCATGGATGTGAAACCTTGAAACTTGAACAAGGGTTGGGTTGCAGTTCTGCAGGTTTTTCAAAATTACGATTGTATCTTCCACAAACCATGCTTTCAGTGACCTGTACAGTATTATGTACTTGTACCCAGGGATAGAAATCCTGGTGGTAACCGGCCGGTTACCGGATTTACCGGTGGGTATTGGGAAAAAATTTACCGGCGGTATTTGTTTAAATACAAACTTGAATTTTTGAATGTAAAAGTTGGATTCCTTAATGATGTTTACATTGTTTAACACTAATCCATTGTATCAGGACCTCCTGTACTTGATTTCATACTTTTTGCTATGAATGTATTAGGAATTTTCAATTGTTAATTACTCATAACCGGTTTTTCTCCTATTTTTTGGGCGGTAACCGTCCGGTTTATCTGGTTACCGGTTTCAAAACAGTCCAAATTCAAAATTTGCCCGGTTTTTCTCTGGGTTTTCTGGTAACCAGCCGGTTACCGTTACCGGCCCCTCAGCGGGATTTCCTCCGGTTCCGGGTTTTTGCGTATAAAATTGGTGTCATCAAATGGCTAGTCCTATTTTACTCTTCGATTTGTTATTGATAGTTTCACTAAGGCTAGTCTCAGTGGGGGTTACGTGGAGAGAGAGAGAGGAGAATGGAGAGAAGGAAAATGAGTGGTCTGGAATGTCAGGCTGCACAGGAAGCAAAGGAAGAGAGAGATTAGGTGAGGAGACATTAATTGTGAGCAAAGAACTTAGTATAATGTTGTTAAATCATTTTATTAGCTACATAGGTTCAAGAATTAGCAATAATAAGGTATATATGTGCTGCTAAAATGCTCATTTTATTTACTGCCCTTTAACGCCTTAGGATACGTAAGACGTCGCCTCGCCTTACGCCTTACCGCTTAAAAGGTGTGAGGGGGGTGGGTCTCCTTACCTTGCCTTACCGCCTTAATAACCTTGGTCATACATTTCTGAACGGAGGGAGTAGACAATTGGATTGTCTAATTTACCTGTACAGTAGCCAATCTTCAGATATGTAGAGCAACTCCAAGTCGAGAAAAGGCACACCACACACTCAGCGCTGCTCAGTGTTCACAGCAGTGTCTGCTTGAATGTAACCTCAATTTGGCCTTTTGTTGTGATGTGCGTATACATTCATATCTTTTTATTTGAAATATTCAAGTTTATCTTTGGTTGAAATACCCTGTTATGCTTTTGCCTGTCAATTTATATCAACTATCATCCTTAACTGGAACTGAAATTTGCGATCACTTTTTTCCCCTCACAGGATTCTTTTTATATGCTTAACATGTCTTTATTTTTGTATAGGGCCCAGAACATGAGCTTTTCCCAGCTCAGGAAGCATTGTTGCACATCCAAACTCATATTGTAGACCTTGGCCCTGACAAGGACAACATTATCACTACAAGGCTACTTGTCCCTTCAAGTGAAATTGCTTGCTTTGAGGGAAGGGATGGATCATTATCTGATATACAGAGACAAACTAGTGCAAATGTACAGATATTACCAAGGGAAGATCTTCCAACTTGTGCTCTAGAGTCTGATGAGCTCATACAGGTTTTTCCTCATTCCCAGAAGAACCTTCACTTTGCTATCTTGAGAATTTAACCAGATAGTGGAGATCCATGTGCGTAACACCTATATGGCTATATATATTTATAATTTTTTGTTTTGGTAAGTTCATGTCAATGGTTTTGGGAGGCATGTAGATTGGTATTTCTTTGTGAATTAGCTAGAGTGAACCTTGCCCAAAAATACAAGGGGGTCTTGCTTGATTAGCTTTTTGAGCCAAACCGGAGTCAAACCTAATTTCTGAGTTGAATGAGCTCAAGTCAGTAGCTTATGAAGGAGTTTTTAGTTGCACATGTTGTCACAAAGTTTCATGTTGATATTCTTAGTTGCACACACGAATGCTAATTTTGTATTGTTTTAATTTTAAGTTCATTAGCCATTTTTTGTGGCTGAGCACATTATGTTCTTGCAGATTGTAGGAGAGATTAGAGCTGCTCGGAATGCTCTTATGCAAGTAACTACGAAGTTACGGAGTTACCTATACCGTGAGATGTCTGGTCCTAACCAAATTGGCAACATTAATGTACATGGATCCATTTCTCCAGCAAAAGGCTCACCTCGGGGACTATACCAGGGAAATGATCTTCCAATGGCTGCTTACCAACAAGCACAACAAATGACAACTTCATGGCACTCAAAGGTATCCCTGATTTACTTCACTGTCCTTGTCCTTATGAAAAGATGTTTATATGACAAATTATGGTTTTGTAATTTTTACCACTGATCTATCTACTATGCCACACGTTCCACATGGATCCCCCATCCTTCAATTTTGCCCATCAGGTTTCCTTTTTTCAAAATGTGTTTACTTGTGCCCCATACATCAATTGACTGTTAGTTAACTATCTGCAGCTTGTAACCTTTTCATTCTGCATGGCAAAACAAGTACATGTATGATTAATAAAGATGGGAAAATTTTGTGCTATATGATGTTGAGTTTTAGAATTGTATGCAATAGTGAGTTGTAATGCATATAACCCTTCTAGCTTTTATGATATCTGAAGTCTGGTGATTGTGTTTTGGACTGTACAATGTGCCATTTGAATTTCAGGATAGTGGAGGCAGTGCAAGTGGATCATTTGAGCAAGTGAGCAACATTAATGATGATATAAGGCAAAGTGCTGCAAAACGGTAAGTTTGTATCTTTGCCATCATTCTTCTGTTTGGTTGTTCCATGACCACCTTTTTTTTTCTCCATCAGCTTTGCTGTTCCTCTAGTGACTAGAAGTACATTAGAAGTTGTCATACCAAAGAGTGCTGTTGCAAGCCTCACCATGAGGGCTGGAAGCAAGCTTGCCCAAATAAGCGAGGTGTTGTATATCCTGGAAATTTCTTTAGTGAAGTAAGGGCAGATAATTCTACCCCATTGTTACCTTATAAACTCTTTGATGGTAACAGATGTCTGGTGCCACTGTCACATTTGCTGAAGATAGACCTGAAATCACAGAAAAAGTTGTTCGAATATCTGGTACCCCTGAGCAGGCCGACAAAGCTCAGAGCCTGCTTCAGGGGTTTATTCTTAGCAGTGAGTATCTCTCTCGGGATTGTTCCTTTTATATATTGCCAGCAGTGTGAAATATATAACTCTTTCCCTTTTTCCCATGCCCAGTCCAAGATGACATTCCTTCAGTCTAATTGGAGACATTGGTGCGTCCTACACAGCATGTTCAACAGATTCCATTGTCTAATTTCTATTTTGTGAATTTGCTTGCTTATTTTGATGTGGAATGCATCTGAGTTCATGCGAGGCTATATCTTTTGGTTGTATGTGTTGTGCCTGATAGAGCATGTTTTCATGTGCAAAGTGTTCATGTATGATATGCTTTGACCTTTGTCTATTCAAGCTGTATGACCTACTAAATACCCAAGATGTGCTTTGTTTCTAATTTGTCTTACCAGCTGGTGCTCAAGTGTTGGATGGGGATATTAGGGCCCTATTTGTTTAGGCTTAGGTTTTTTTTGTTTTATAGCTTAAGCTAGATTTTTAGCTTAAGGAGCTTAAAAGCAGCCTATTTTTAAGCCAAGTCAAGCTGTTTGGTATTCTACATTTTTTTGGCTTTTGCACGATGGGTTATTGTTGAAATGTCTAAAATACCTTTGTTCAAATGTCAGAGATGAATTCCATTACAATCCAATAATTTCGAAGTTTGTTATGACCTCATGGGATTTGATCAACAATGTCATGAATCATATAAAGAAAAATAAGTCAAACCACAACAATAATTGGTAGAATACACAACAATCTGTGTTAATTCAATTTACGATCATAAACTTAGTGATCGCAGTTTAATTCATAAAAAGAAAGAAAAATGTAAAAAATACACGTCTGTCGGTCACCACTGTGGTGTCTCCATTACCACTAAGCCACCATCGGTCTCACTGATGGATTGTTGTTGCAGTTTGGATGACATCACTCTTACCGTTGGGATCTAGAGATGATTTGCCTCATTGCATGGCCTTAGGGAGGTCAAAGGAGGCTGGTGGTGGTGGAGTGCGATGTTGGTTAGGGCAAAAAAGGGGGAGTGGCTAGCTGGACGGAGGTGGAGGTTATGGAGGGGATCCAGTGGAGATGGTGGAGATTTGAACGGGGTCGCGGTGGAGATCTGGATGAGATGGATGGGGTCGTGGAGAAGTGTCGGAGGAGCGGGGAGGACGGGGCCACTGGCATCGGGCTTGGGAAGGATGGTACTGACGGCGCCGACATGGGGACAGTGCGGGCCAAGCCCTAGAGGCGAGTCGTGCGGTTTGGTTTGGCGGAAGGGTATAAAATGAGGAGAAAAAGAGAATTCAGACTATATAAACAATGGTATTGGTGGATAATTTTTATGAAGTTAAGTGGCAAGGCATATTCCTAACCCACAAAAGCAAAAAAAAAGTACATCTTTACTGGCTTTTAGCTTATAATTGTAAAGTGACTTATAACTTTTCAAAAGCTTGGTTAAAAAGCCACTTATTTGTTTAGCCTTTGTTTTTTTGCTTTTAAATCGAAGAAAAAGCTTAAATAAACAGGGCCCTAGTAAGTAATTATTTTTAAAGATTGACTCACATTTTCAAATTCATAAATGGCCCCTAAAAAGTGGTCAGAGACTCAAGAGTGGAGTGAAGACTCAAGACTCTGCAGTTAGGCCCTACATTATTCAGCTGGGTTTGTCTCTTTGTTATAGCTCTCGATCATAGCTGTCAATTCTATTTCAGAGGTCTGATTTGATCCACTCCGCTGTACTGTTTCAGAGTATAATATAATATATTTATGACTATAGATAAAGACGAGTAGGTATTAACTCTAGTTGGCACACTTCCTACAAGTGTTTTGAGGAAAAAAAGGCCAAGGGTGTTGGGCAGCCTCAACAGGAAGTGACTCCTCTGGGGTCAGACCCCATGGAGAGAAAATGAGGCCATCTCTCGGATGGCCGACACGTCTTCGCCTCCCTACGCACGAATCTCTCCGCGCGAGCGCGTTTCTTTTCTCCTTGTTCTTCTGTGTTGCTTCCTGGCGCCCAAGCCAGCCTGACCCGGCCGCGATGTTGGCGCCGCGCGGAACGCGCAAGCACACCGCCGCGTCTTGCTGCCGCCCACGCCAAGACGCCAAAGACGCCGCGTGCACTCTCCACCACGCCGCACGCCGCGATGTGCACCGGACGCCGATACGCGCCTGACCCGCCCGCCTCGTGCCACGCGCCCTTCCGCGCTGCGCCGCCACCATGTTCCCCACCGTGGTGGGAACTCCAGCGACCCCCTCTCGTAAGACACTCACGTCAAAGTGCGTTCCCGAGGTTGCTCATCCTTCCCCCTCAACCAATTTTGGGTTTTCTCCATGAACGCCGCACATGCCACGTTCTTCCACAATTCCGGCTAGAACCGACCGCCACCGCCACCATAGCATCCGTGGTTGGCCCGATCCGATTCTTCGGAGTAGAGCACCTCGCACCCTCCCGGCCGTTCGTGGTGCCACTTTGGCTACCTTCCTCCGCGAGCCGCCACCGTTGGCTTCCCCGCGCCCCGGTCCCCGTCGCCGCCCACTCCAGCTCTTCTGCGGCCATGCCACCACTACGAATCGTCCCTTGCACCCTACTCGTGCTCATGCTCGCTCTCTTTTTCTCCCTTTTCCTTCCGGCCGCCACCGCCATGTTCGGCTCCACATCAGGCCACCGAGCGTCGTCGCCCGAGCTGTCCTGCCCTATCTCACTAGTTTCCTTGACCTCCCGGGGTTCCATTTTTCTACTCACCTTCACCTCCCTAGCCGCACCTCATCGGCAACGCCGCCGCCTGGCCGAATAGGAGACGAGAGAGGCGCTCGCGCGTTGACGGCTGCACAGGAGAAAAGAAACGCGCTCGCGCAGAGAGACGACACGGGAGAAGGACGGAACCCTCGCGCGGAGAGATTCGTGCGTAGGGAGGCGGAGACGTGTCGGCCATCCGAGAGATGGCCTCATTTTCTCTCCATGGGGTCTGACCCCAGAGGAGTCGCTTCCGCCTCAACAACCCATGACCCAGGCTCCTATGCCTCATGAACCCAAAACTCCCATCCTCACGCACGCGCGTGCACACAAGAAAACAGGGCAACTAGTGCCGCCGGAATGTATAGAGAAGGGAGAGATGGAGGGCAAGCCACTGTTGCCGTACGGACGCAAGCCTCGCCCTCTCTGTTCTTTTTGTAGCTGAGGAGGTATTTCCCCCCTTGATTTCTTGCCTTCGAGATGGATTGGGAGGAGATAGTGTTTCTTGGTTTCTTGCTTTATCCTCAGATCTAATTAATTTTCCTTGATCTCTTGCCTCTGAGATAGATTAGGAGAGAGATTACTGGTGGTTTTATGAGCACTTCTACTTTTGATACTCTTTAAGAGCAGGTAAATCTATTGTCTCGTCAATTAGAACGCTATGCTTTAGAGCGGGGAGTTGTGTTAGAGAGCGGGCATGATCAGTACAGTTCTTTATCAGACGTCCGCTCTCCAGTTGTTTCTATATGCCAGACTTGTAGTTTTCAGGGCCCTTCACCCACTGAGTACCAGCGTGGTTATTTGTCCACTCCAGAGTGTTACGGGATGAGCTTTGATCAGCCGAGTGGACCATACCTTGACACTTATCACCCTAGATGGCCTGAGCACTCGAGTCTGTCATATGGAAACAACAACCCTGATATCTCATCATTTTTTTAGTATAGCATTGCAGGGTTTTAGATATGGAGATCAGGATAATTCTCATTGGTCACACCAGCACTATCCTGTACTTAGCATCAAACTCCTACTCCTGAGCTTGATCAGATATCTAGATTTGAGGAGAGGATTTCTAGGATGATAGGAGATTTCGAGAGTAGAATGAGTAGTGACTTCGCGTTGGATCTGACACCTCCTGCCTACAGTTCACCTGTTCCTTCACCGAGCCAGTTTACAGTTCCTATGTCTAAGTTCTTAGAGCAGTCTCATAAGCCACCTCCTTCACATGAAGATCAGGCTGCCAGACTTGATGCATTATACAAGGAACTCATGACTGTGCCTCCTGGTGGTGATCGGCGATGGCGATTCAAGACGAGATTGAGGTGATTATGAGCACCATGTCTACTTGTGTGGATAGTTTTACCACTTCACAGCCTTCCATTAGCACCACAGAGATAGTTCTGGATAAAGTTGAGTGTCAGCTTACCAATCATACACCTGATCTTGCTAGCGAGGGCCTGTTGTTGGAGACACTACAGATACACCTAGAGGCACCTCAGTCGGATCCTTTGCCTATTGACTCTGAGAGAGAGATCATTGAGCTAGATGATGAGGAGTTCATTATGGATATGCTTTGAGTTTTGAGGTCCCACATCTTGATGAGGGGCTGCTTCGAGGAGAGTTCATTTGCAGGCTTACACTTTTGTACCATCGACTACGAGCGGACATGGTTCGAGTCGATATTCCTTGGGATCCAGGTGGATTTCAAGGCATGCTGTTTCATAAGGAGGGCGAACATGTGCCTTTTCCATGTCCCGTCCTTGGCCCTCCTCCCGCTACACCTAATTGAGTATCTCTTTATCTTTTTATTTCCATACCTGTTGTTAGTTTTTGTTGGTTTTTCTTTTTCTTTCTTTTTATTTCAGGTCCCATGCTAGATTTTCATCCTTGTACATGCGAGAAGCCATGGGATAATTCGTCTACTTCCACTGCATCATATACGCCCGGTGAGCTGTTTCTTACCCCCTTTAAGCACATTCTTGATTCATTGCTCAATTTAATCTTGGGAGAGGACTTGTATATGCATGGATGATGTTCTAGCATGCTTGTATTATATTTATGAGCATTTGAGCTTATTATCGTGTATTTGATGATATATGGTCATTCTTATGCTTCATATTATGCTTATGTTGATGATATATGGCCTTTACTATTGCTCTCATGTTATGCTTGATTGTATATCTTGGCCATGTGAGCCCATGCTACGATTAATCAAGAAGAGTCATGCTGAAATTTTCTTAATTGAGCTATATTGTTACTAGTTTCTTGTATGTCTTAAGTCACTTGGTATCATATTGTAGAGCTTGAGTGTTGTTTATTATTCTTGATGTGCTTAGAAACCTTGTGATCCTATAACATTTGATTCATTGCGAATTACGCATGTGTTTTAACCATTTGCGGATTGAATTGGTTCTAGTCATCGCTTCTTGAATGATTATATCTTAGTTTCATACTTTGGCATATGTTATTTTAGATATTGATACTTTACTTGAATGTAAAATTTGTGAAAGGGGTAGTCCTATTTTGAGCCAATAACTTGGTCGATTTATCTAAGTATCCATGTCTCAGGACACGTGTTACTTAGCATTAATGAAAACCTATTATAGATGATTAATCAAAACTGAAAAAAGAAAAAAAGAAGAAAAGAAAAATTGTGATGCAATGTGTGAGTGTGTGAAATAAGTGACTATGTCACATTGGTTCAAAATTGTGTTGAATAAGTGGCAAAGTTTGCCCATGTGAAGTGTGAGTGTGAATAAGCGGCAAAATTTGCCCAAGGGTGTGAATAAGTGGCACAAGTGCCGAGTGTGTGTTCCAAATTTGCTAAAAAACAACAAAAAATAGGTATCATGGCTCAAGTGTGGACTTTTTCATAAATATCATGCAAGTATTAGTCTCTTTGTCTCAAATAGCAAATGCCTTAGCATGATCCTTTGCTATGCTCATTCTTGATGTTATACCTAGTTCCGATGCCTTACAATTTTGGTTGGATTCATGTGATCACTTAGGGTGTGTGTTTGGTTTGCTGAATATGGACGGCCGGATCCCAGCTCCACCGTATATTGCGAAAAATTCGGGTGTTTGGTTGGACGAATTTACTGTGGAAACCTGGATCCGCTCGGCCCCGCATACGATCTCACCCGGGACCGGGAGTGAAGGCCATTTCGACCGAATCTGCCTGTCCAGGACCGAGGGAGTCGAGCAAGATTTTCATACAGCCTCATATACAGCCTACCAATCACATACTCATTCAGCCTGTATCTACAGATACATCGAACCAAACACTATTCTTTTTCAAAATACGACCCTCCTCATCCAGCTTCCCCTCATCCAGGATATATGATCCTACTACCCAAAAGCAACCAAACACACCCTTAGTGCATATCGACACTTGTGTGTGTAACTTGATTTGGTCAAATGCTGTAGTTATCACTTTGACATCTTTGCTTGAATATTCATTCTCATCTTGGATGGTCCTCAAAACTCGAGTTGGATAATCTCATTTTACATTATTGTATACCTTTTGACTTATTACATGCATTAAACTAGTCTTTTACCATCATGACTTGTTGTCCGGATTAGATAATATCATGCCATTTACTTGAGGACAAGTAAACGTTTAAAGCTTGGGGGTATGACATGCGTCATTTTTTGTATATATTTAGCTGTCATTTTACCCTCATATTCTTCGCATTTTAAGACCATTTATCATCATTTACATACTTTTCCCATATTTAATTGCTCGAAATGGACCATTTTACATTTTTCTATATTTTTCTGCAGACCGGCGCGATCGAGGTGCATAAACGACAAATATGAACTTTCGGGACTGCTCCGTATAGATGTGCGTGTCGTCACGGATGCGTAGGATCTTTTCGCGAAGAAATCGGACTTCCAGAGGGCCAGAACAGAAGAAATGAAATGGGAGAAGGACCTATTTGTAAACCCTAGATATTATGAGGACTAAACTGTAAAATGCCAAAACTCCCATCTCCTCAAAAGCCGCCGCCGCCTATGGAAAGACTGGAGCCCGGTATTGCTTCTCCCTTCGCCTCCCGTTGCTTTCCTCCCCTCTTCTCTGCCTCGGCGCCGGTGCGGCCGCCCCACTTCTCCGCCTTCTCCACCCGCCGCTCCAGATCCACCGGCTGCCGCTTGCTCTCTCTTCTTCTTCACATCCGGCCACCACATCCAGTCTTCCTTAGCCCCCTTTTGCTCTCCTCTCCCATCTCTTCCACCACCGGCTACTTCCTCTTCTTCTTCTCCTTCCACTGCATCCCAGCTCCCCTCTGTGCGCCCTCGCCATCTGAATCCCGTGCGTCACCGCTCCATCCACCTCACCTCTGCCGCAACCGTAGTACCGCCGACCACCTCTGCAGCACCGACATCACCGGCAGCTCTTCCACCTCAGCCCCATCAACGACGGTGAGGTTCCCTCCTCTGCATCCAAGGCGTCCTCGGCCATCTTCTCCACTGACGGCGACTTTACCACTTTTCCTCTTCTCCGACCACCGATCACCAGCGACATCTGCACCGACCCCTTCCTCTTCAGCTCCACTTCACCAATGGACATCACCTCTGCTCTAATTCCTCTCGGTTAACTCGTCTGCATCTCCCTTTACTTTTCTCTGTTCTAATTGTTAAACCGTTCTAATTTTGCAATATTGAATGTTCTTGCTATTATGTGATTGTGCATGTGCTCACTGATATGTGATTGCGCTCTGCTAATGTGTTCCAGAATTACTATATATTCATGTTGCCAGTAGTTTAACTCTTCAATCAGTTCCTGCATTTTGTTATCTGTGTTGATGTTAGTGATCTTTGTGTTAAATTTGATGTTAGTAATTTGCATTAGTAATTGTCATTTATAATCTATGTTTAAATCTATCAGTTGTGATATGTGTTAGTTGTCAGTGTTAGTATCTGTGGATCTCCTTGTGTTTGTTTGCGCGGATTAGCAAACCGGCGACCGTTTCCCTTTCCCTTGCTGTCTCGACCCACATAGTGCTTCTAGATCCTCCCTTGTGCTTCTCGACCTCCCTCTTTTCTTCTTTCAGCGGTTGTTCGATAGTTAAGTCGTGCGTGCGTTTGTAGTTATTTGTTGTGTTGTCCTGCTGCCGTCGTCTAGTTAGCCGTTGACCGTTTCCTCCCTCGTTCTTTCTCGACTCCCTCCGTGCTTCTAAACTCCCCCAGTGCTTCTCGGCTCTCTTCCTCTTTCTTTCTTGTGGTTGGTAGTTAGATCGTCGGTCGATAGTCGCGTTCGTTCATGTTGTCGTTAGTGTCGTTTGTGCGTCGTTCGTTTAGTCTCTCGTCGTGTTGTTCGTTCGGTTGTACGACGTCCATTCGTACGATCGTTCTCCTGTCGTCTTTCGATTGTTTAGTTCGTTCGTTGTTTTGGCTAAGCGAGTTAGAGTTCGTTTAGTAGTTTATTTTTCTCCCCCGTTTCGATTGACCTAGCTTTAGCTGAGCACCAGTAGCCTCACTCTAGTCCCTATGGAGAACACGACACTCGCCGCTATTTTAGTGGCAACCCGTGCATTTGCGGGTGTGCTATTTTTGCACGATCAAGCAATGGGTTATTTCTAGCATTATTTGTTTATCAATACTATTTATTATTAGTTACTTTTGAATGGTCCTATTTAAATAGTTAATACCTTTCATTACATTACTTACATGCCATCCTTGATAATAATCTGATATAATTTTATTTGCTAAACCTAGAGCTAGTGTATCATACTTTATATTAGCATAGTAGTGGAAGAACAAAAACTACAATCACTATCATACTTGTTGTCCGCCATCATGAGTTGATGTGTTGGAACTTGTACTTGATGTGGATTGTGTCGTATATGTTGCATCACTCGCTAAGAGCGACGTTTTCAAACTTTTCCAATACATAACAAAAGGAGAATAAGAACTGTTGTTCTTCTGACCTTTGGACCCAGAAATGTAGCTGATGCTGAGAAAAGGTGGCCAAGGGCGAGGATTGGGCAAGTGGTTGGTTATGTGCTATGGTCCCGTTGGTTTGCACGTTGGTTGTTTGGATGCCTCACCCGAAGCATATAAGGACTAGAGCCTTGTGCCATGAAATTGACACAATTGCCACCCATCCATGGGATTGAGAAATCGGACTTAGCCTAGTACATGAGAAATCGGACTTAGCCTAGTACACTGTCTCACTTCATGAAGTTTATAGGACAAGACTGATATCAGTAGTTGAGGGTGAGTCAGAGTGGACTTTCGAGTGCCACTTGCTGTGCTACATAATGGTAGAACCCATGTAAGCATTCAGTAAATGGCATACCATAGGCCTGGTATGAGCCTAAAAGCTAGGATGGCCCTAACGCCTACCAGATAGAAACTAATGTTGTGGGAGTTTTGAATGGCTTTGTTGTCTCTCAATGATTGCAAGTTGAAGACTTCTCATGGGTAAAGCTGGGTATTCTCTGCAGAGATTGAACCTGAATCATTCGAATGTGCCGTGCTTTCGACATTGAAGCTATGTTGTGGGGTGATTCCTAAACTTGAGGCGTAAGTAGCCGTTCAATGGTTAAATGTGGTACTTTGGTGAAAATGTTGGATCATTCACCACCTACTCTTAAAAATAACTGTTAAATTGCTTTGTTTAAATCAAAATGATTTACCAATAAAACTATGGGTATTAGTGAAAATAGGTCCAAGATAAACCTTCCTTGTCAGACTTTTTCCTTGAAATCCTCTATTGCATTCTGACTCATGCAGTACATGTTGTACCTATTTATTACCTTGTGGTAATATGTGTATATTGCTATACAGTGCTATAGGCGACATGGATGACATGTTTAGGACTATGCCGAGAGGGGAATTTCCTGAGTTGAAGTGCAATTGTAGTAGCCACCTTGTGTGGGTAGTTGAGGCAAGAATGCATCTCACTACACGTGACCTCCATCATGCACATGTGCCAAATGGGTGAAGGCCAGAGCATGGGCTCTGGTATACCTTAGAAACCACTTGTGTATGAACCTCAACTAAGAGCTTATCGATATCCAAGAACCCAGTGAACTATAGGATCATCTAATTGAGAGGTTCAAAATTACTCGAAGGCTGTCTCTCGCCAATGAGAACCATAACAATGTGATACAACTGACTGAGTGAATTCCTTTTGCAAAAAGGATACACAAATAATGAGGTTTGTCTATGCGTGTTCATAAAGAAATTCAAGAGTGGATTTTGCATCATCTCTGTATATGTTAATGACCTAAACATAATTGGAAAGATGAAATATAGTACTTAAAAATATAATTCAAGACGAAGGATTTGGGTGAAATCAAATATTGTCTCGGCTTGTAGATCGAGAATTTGCCAGGAGACATATTTTTGCATCAGACCAACTACACCAAGAAAGTGTTGGAGAGATTTTATCTGGATAAATCTCATCTACTGAGTACACCTATGATCGTTAGGTCATATCACACTAGATACGATATGGCTCACTCATCTGAGCCGCTGCTATCTTCTCGCCGCGCTTGCCTGCCCATACGTGGCCTTGTCTTCCATCACGCACGAGCATGTCCCGTTGGGTACATCAGACGGAATGCTTAGCCCTGCGTAGATATATATTGAGTTGGGATGTCTTTCACATAAAATGATAACCCTGTTTACATAAAATGATATGCTTTGATATGTACTCTTGACTTTTGGTGAGTCAAGAAGGTTTATGAATTATTTTGAAAATAAAATATAACAACTGGTTTAGACTTAGGCAATTGGTTAGAATGGTGGGTGCAGGCATACCCTGTTGGTTGGAGCCGCAGTGGTTGACTGTCGTGCACAGGGATACGTGGTTGAGCCTAAGTCAGATTAAGGACCGGTCTGTGAGCTACTATTGCAAAGCCCTAATCGTACTACCACATGGCTGGTATGGGACAGCCCTGGCTGAATAATTTGTGAAGTCCCAACCTGAGTCAAGTCGTAGGTTGAAAGTGAGCGTGGTTGATGCCATGTGAAATCTCACTTGGGCGAGCGTGGTTAAGCCATGAGAAGTCTCGCCTAGGTTCAAGAGGGGGTCCCGGTCTGGTGGATTCCTTACTGGGGTGAAACCTTAGAGTTGGCTTGGCCAGATTGAAGGCTTTGCATTGTAAAGGCCTTATCACGACTCCCCACCGCACACCTAAGAAATTGTGTAATCTAGTGGTACAAAGGGATGATCGTGTCTTGTGGGTAAAGCTGTACAACCTCTGCAGAGTGTATAATCTATCCTGGATAGCCGTGCCCATGGTTATGGGCATGTTGAGTAAAAGTTTTTCATGGATTAGATTTTGTTTTTCAAAAATGATTTTCGAAAACCTTATGGATGGATGGAACCCATGAGAGAATGAAAACCTTGCGGGTGGATGGAACTCGTGAGAGAGATTGGAAGCTTGTGGATGGATGGAATCCATCAATGTTTGGAAATGTGTGGATGGATGGAATCCATACGTGATCTTTTGGAAAAGATGGTCCGGGTGGGATGCCCGTGGATAGGTTGGTGCATGGTCGGAGCCTGCACTGACGGTATTATTTTCAATTACAAGTATTGTTTTTTACTTATTGTATTAAATTCCGCATTTTCAATCTATTTACTGTATTTCTTTAAATGCTGTTTTATGCAAACTAACCCTATAAGAGCAACTCCAGCAGGGCCCTCAAACAAGCCCCTAAATCAAAATTTGAGGGCTGAGGACAAAAACACAGGTCCAGCAGGGCCCCTACTCAGGCCATCAAAAGTAGGAGGCCCTCAAATTCACCCATCAAGCCCTCATTCCTGGGGACCCTGGAGGAGGCCCCTACTTTTGAGGGCCTGAGTAGGGCCCTGCTGGACCTGTGTTTTTGTCCTCAGCCCTCAAATTTTGGTTTAGGATGATGAATGGGTCCCACATGGTAGTGTCATTAGGATGAATTTGAGGGCCCTGATTTGAGAGCTGCTGCTGGAGTAGATGCAAAAAAAATCAAGCTCTCAAATGTTAGGAGAGCCCTCAAATCAAAAATAGGGGCCTTGATTTGAGGGCTCCTGCTGGAGATGCTCTAAGCCTTCCATTGAAGCCTTCATCATTATGTTGCATTCTCCGTGTGATTTGCGGAGTACAAGTTTGTACTCACCTTGCACCATCCCTACACAGAGGAAGATGTCGTCGACTACGGTGAAGATCTGGACGAGTATGCTGCGTCTTACTGTCGTTTGCCTGTGGGCAGGCTTGGGCTTCGCTTTTATCAGTTTGCTTGCGCAGTTATTTGCTTTATTTACTTTGCCAATGGGCGTTGATGTAAGACTTGACCATAAGGCCGTATCTTTTATTTAATATATGAAGTTATTTGTGCTTGGTATTTATCTTTGTTGTACTGTGTGCACTAGCTGATCCTGGACTAGTGCGATTTACACAGAGGATCTAGGAGTCGTTGCTCCGGGTTCCGACAGGCATCATGTACTGCTCTCTAGAAGCATCTGGGAGGCTCATGTCATCATCAGTGGACTCGTCATCACCTCCATGTTGAATTGGAGGCTGCAAGATGAAACAATATTAATCGCAACAAATATTCCAGATGTACAATGCGAATCTCATACTTCCAGAATGTGCAGCGAAGATGAACGATGGGGAGCGGTAGTTTGTGCAGGTGGTGCAGACGGCAAAAGGGATGCATCTCGACGATGGACCTGCAACGGGAGAACAGCATGATGTTAGTGTAACGCAAAGCGTAATAGGAAAAGAATGTAGGTTCGTACGTAAATTACCTCCTCGTCAGTATGGCGCACAGATGATCGGCGACTAGTACTACGATGCTGTTGTGGTTACAGACCTGATGAGGACATGACCCCTATGGATACAACCATATTTGCTATACTTGTTGTCCTAATTACAAGAGTTCCTACGCATCGCTTAAATTATAAGGTGAGCTCGTTTCAAAGAGGTTTCACTTTGTTTGACAAAAAATTTATGATATTACATAATGAGAGTTTGTTGCGTTTGTTATTATGTACCGACATTTATGATGAAGATCATGCAATACGTGAAGCTACACATATGCTAAAACCGAGGACGGTTTTCTATCAAGAAGGGGAGGATGATGTGACCACGCCACAAACACATACGACAATAGCGCCCAATATCAAGATTGAACAAAAGGTGAATTCGTTTCTTCAGCCTTCATATGTTACTAAGAATAGACCGCTACCTAATGCAAGTGATTTAATTGTGCTTAGGAACTTGGGAAAGGATGAAGGAAAGGGACATGCAGTTCTGGACATGCATGGAAGGAATAAGGGAGGTCACCACGTCACTTTGGGACCAAGTCAAGCACGAATTCGAGTTGGACACGTTTTGGAATCAGACTCGGACTGCTGCGATGGTACCAAGTTCAAACGGGCATAACTTCCTCATACGGACTCCGTTTGGGACGTTCTTGTACTTCATGGAAAGCTTATGAAGTCTACTTTCCAAAGGATCAAACCTCATCTTCAAATTATATCTGAGCCGGCCGCAATCGTCAAAAGAGTCCACGTTGGTCACGTACTGGAATCGGATTCGGACTGCTGCAATGGTGCAAGTTTAAACGGACATAACTTTATCATACGGACTCCGTTTGGGACGTTCTTGTACTTCATGGAAAGCTTATCAAGTCTACTTTCCAATGGATCCAACCTCATCTTCAAATTCCATCCGAGCCGGCCGGAATCATCAAAACAATCCACATAGGTTTCTGAGTTCGAGTCAAAAGGGTGCTGCGCCACCTCCACTTGGGCCCATGGGCCTTGTAACCCTAGGGTGTACCCTTTGGGACGCCTCCTGGTTGTTTTCACTATATAGGAGCCGCCACCTCCGTTTCTAGGACTTAGGTTTTGTTTAGATCAGTTTAGCCCTTGTGCAAACTCCACGTTCTCTTGTGTCGGCTAGACCAGCAGATTCGTGTTCTGAACCTCAACTATCCTTATGCGACTTTTATATCTAGCAAGTTTCAGGTTGCTCACTATCCTTGTTCTTGCGTGTTCTTGGTTGCATGCAGGAATAGACCTTCGTGGTCAGGTCAACCGTGTTCTTGGCACGGTTGATAACATCTTGGGGTTGGTTCAGCGATTGCTAAGGCGCAAGTGGCGCCTCGTCACGGTTGTAGTCGGATCGCAAGAGTCATCTCCACGAAATCGATAGTTATCTTCCTATCGGAAGATCGGGACCCCATCGCCTCATCGGTTGGTATCGAGCTTTAGTTGACCGGTAGGAATTCTTTGTATCCCTAGTTAGTAGATTGATTTTTATTTTCCATAGTCCAGAAAAATTGCCCCACAAAAGAGTTAATTTCGCTGTCCAAACCCGTTGTGCCTTCAATCTGTTAGTTTTGGTTTGCTAAATTGAATTTGGGTCCGTTTTAGCTTTGTCTAGTTGCTGGTCATATCCTTGATTCCATCAAAAAAATCCAAACAAAAAATCCCCACCCCAAACCCTAATTCCAATTCGGCTGATTTTTCCTTCCTCTGCAGCCGCCACAAAAAACGCCATAACTTTTGATTCCGAGATTATTTTTGAGTGAGACCACCGCCATTAGATTCAAAACTTCATTGTCCATCTATCTGTAAAATTTGACGTCATTCCAGCAAGGCAGTTAAGAGATATCTGCGGTGCAAGTTCACCTAAAAATCCAGATTGAATCTGCAACAGCCGGCACTTGTGAATTTTGTGCGAATTTTTCGGTCGGTTTCCAGAATTTGGCCCCAAAACAAAAGTTGTAGAAAAAGCCGTCAGGAAACGGAGAAAAAAAGAATCATTGAAAAAAAGGCAACTGACAAAAAGTTACGGCCGAAATACCGACTTGCTGTCCAGTGGACAGAAATCTTCAGTTTCCAAGTTTTGGGTCAATCCTTGTGCCCTTCAATTTCAGATTGCATTCAATTGAATTATCTTGTATTTACCACTCTCATACATTACCATACACATATTTTAGCCTTCTTCCGTCCTTGGTTGATCAGCAACATAGGCTAAGTGCTAGATACGAACTATAATTCAATTCTGTGCAATTTCTGAAATTAATTGATTGTTTTCCTTTGCTACGAAATACATAGCCTATCCAAGCTCCACTTTTCTACTAACCGAACAGGTCTCGCTGTACCTTGCAATCGCTTTACTCATCACTTGAGTTAGATTTATCACGAACCAGACCACGGTTGCACCACTGTTTGTTTTGGTAAGAACTTGTAAGAATTTGGTAAGAGCTTGAGAGATGCTGACTTGATTTGAGCCTCCATAACCTAGTAGTTGATAGGAACATTTACTTGTGATTTGTTTCCTTGTTTTCTACTAACAATGACAGGCTTGAGAAAATTGGTAGATTATGATGTCATCGCGGACAGATTTGAACTTGAAGGAAACAATTACGGTATATATCTTGCCACTCACCGCGAGAGTGCGTCGTCGGACTACTTCTTGTGGGTTACTATGATGGATAGCTACTTTGAAAGACAAGATCTTGATCCTTATGAGAAGATGAGCATGGCAAGGGCGGCGCTGATTGGTGATGTTCAACATTGGTGGTCAAATCTCGAGTTCCACTATATATACACATGGGAGGGGATGAAAAAGAAATTGCGACATCGTTTTGTACCTCCAGCACCCACGGTCACAAGCGAGGTGGAACCTGAGGTAATTGAAAATGTTGATATTGTTTTGGTTCCTACTCCATCTACAGATACCACCGAGATACTTGAAGAGGTGAAGGATGATCTGGTGCATCTTATGCCATTAGAGGAGAAGTTTGAGGTACCTACACTATCTCGATGAGGACGATAATGACAAAGGTGCTGATTTGGTGCTACAACAAGACATAGATCAACCTTGTGAGTATATACCTGCTGTAGTGCAATTTTTGATATTCCTTGTGTTGACTTGAGCAGAACCATGTGCTGATCTAAATGCTCATAATTTTGCACATGTTGAATTAATTACACATAAGGAAGTATTTGATAGAATATCTCCTGCTGATGCATTGTGCTATATCATGCTTAATGAGGCCGTTAGTTTGGATTGTGCTATGGAGAAAGTTTCTGAACTTGCATATTCGAAATTCTTGTTTAGTGCCTACACCCCTGGTATAAGTTTAATTTGATTGGAGATTATGGTGTAGACAATCAATTTTTGTATATCGAATATGCATAACTTGTGATCACATGGATGAATTGAAGCTTATTTGTTTGCAGACAACAATTCTTGTGTGTTGAATCTTGTTCAATATGAGAGGGAGTAAAATTTAGTATGCATCCAATGCCTATGTGTTCATCTCTTTTGCATCATCTAGTATGGACAATCTGAATAAAGATGATGAATTATGGAAGAACACACAAATCTCTTCACCCTTGCTGGATAAATTTGCTATTGCTCCATTGGGATATGATTATATGGATGAACTATGCTTAATTCCAAAAGTTGTAGCTTTGCCCATATGTGCCACCACTTCAAGTTTACAACTTGGATATTTCAATTGCATAAATGCTTCACTTACATTTGCAAATCTAGTTGCAATAATTGCTGTGTGAGAAATTTTAATTTGGTCATTGACATATATGATTACTTTTGGGTTAATAATACAATGAGCTTTTATGATTCCTGCTGTGTTATAGCATTAATTGTGCAACAACGAAGAACCGTTAAAGCGGATGACATATACATATACCATGCATACACCTTGGCTTCTTTGTTACCATACTTTCAGTTTATCAAAAGCCGAGGGCGGCTTTGTTTTCAAGAAGGGAGGATGATGAGGACATGACCCTATGGATACAACCATATTTGCTATACTTGTTGTCCTAATTACAAGAGTTCCTACGCATCGCTTAAATTATAAGGTGAGCTCGTTTCAAAGAGGTTTCACTTTGTTTGACAAAGAATTTATGATATTACATAATGAGAGTTTGTTGTGTTTGTTATTATGTACCGACATTTATGATGAAGATCATGCAATACGTGAAGCTACACATATGCTAAAACCGAGGACGGTTTTCTATCAAGAAGGGGAGGATGATGTGACCACGCCACAAACACATACGACAATAGCGCCCAATATCAAGATTGAACAAAAGGTGAATTCGTTTCTTCAGCCTTCATATGTTACTAAGAATAGACCGCTACCTAATGCAAGTGATTTAATTGTGCTTAGGAACTTGGGAAAGGATGAAGGAAAGGGACATGGAGGACATGCATGTAAGGAATAAGGGAGGTCACCACGTCACTTTGGGACCAAGTCAAGCACGAATTCGAGTTGGACACGTTTTGGAATCAGACTCGGACTGCTGCAATGGTACCAAGTTCAAACGGGCATAACTTCCTCATATGGACTCCGTTTGGGACGTTCTTGTACTTCATGGAAAGCTTATGAAGTCTACTTTCCAAAGGATCAAACCTCATCTTCAAATTCTATCTGAGCCGGCCGCAATCGTCAAAAGAGTCCACGTTGGTCACGTACTGGAATCGGATTCGGACTGCTGCAATGGTGCAAGTTTAAATGGACATAACTTTATCATACGGACTCCGTTTGGGACGTTCTTATACTTCATGGAAAGCTTATCAAGTCTAATTTCCAATGGATCCAACCTCATCTTCAAATTCCATCCGAGCCGGCCGGAATCATCAAAACAATCCACATAGGTTTCTGAATCCGAGTCAAAAGGGTGCTGCGCCACCTCCACTTGGGCCCATGGGCCTTGTAACCCTAGGGTGTACCCTTTGGGACGCCTCCCCTAGTTGTTTTCACTATATAGGAGCCGCCGCCTCCGTTTCTAGGACTTAGGTTTTGTTTAGATCAGTTTAGCCCCTTGTGCAAACTCCACGTTCTCTTGTGTCGGCTAGACCAACAGATTCGTGTTACAGAACCTCAACTATCCTTGTGCGACTTTTATATCTAGCAAGTTTCAGGTTGCTCACTATCCTTGTTCTTGCGTGTTCTTGGTTGCATGCAGGAATAGACCTTCGTGGTTAGGTCAACCGTGTTCTTGGCACGGTTGATAACATCTTGGGGTTGGTTCAGCGATTGCTAAGGCGCAAGTGACGTCTCGTATGGTTGTAGTCGGATCGCAAGAGTCATCTCCACCGAAATCGATAGTTATCATCCTATCGGAAGATCGGGACCCCATCGCCTCATCAGTCCAAACAGAGAGAGATGTGGTAGTGGAGAGTTGGGAGAGTGTGATCGGTAATGGCTTGGGTCCTCCCCCATGGCCTGTATTCCATATATATATACATGGGGAGTGCTTTTACAATTATACCCTTACATCTGAGTATCCCCTTCAGGGGCACTTATGTCATTACACATGGCTCATTCTGGGCTTTATAACCTTCTACCAGGCCTGCTGGGTTTAGGTGGGGGCTACCCCTACAACAGGAGCCTCTCATGGTAAAGGGCTTCACAGGGCCGAAGCCATGTTGCCGAGTCCTTTGGCCCCCTCCGTCCCTGCGGCCTGTGAACTTTTCCGAACCGGACCGAAGGCTAAGGCCGTAGCCGAACCCAACACCTTGATTGGTGGTTGGGGTAGACGCGCGAGCGCTCCGTTCCGAGGTGGCGCCTATTTGAAGTAGGCACGCGCGTGCGCTCCGTTCCCTACCCTTCGAATGGGTGGCAGCGCAGCTGGCGCCTGGTCGCGGTAGACGCGCGCGCGCTCCGTCCCCTACCCTTCGAACGGGTGGCCGCGGAGCTGGCGCCTGGTCGAGGTAAGCGCGCGCGCTCCGTCCCCTACCCTTGAGCGGGTGGCGTGGTGGCGCTGGTCGAGGTAGACAGCGCAGCGCGCTCGCCCCTACCCTCGAGCGGGTGGCGCGGGTGGCGCCGATCGAGGTAGATCTTGTGGCGCTCCGTCCCCTACCCGAGCGGGTGGCGCGGGTGGCGCTGGTCGAGGTAGACGCGCGCAATCCTTGAAGTTGAAGCCGCGGCTGGAGCCTGCCGCGGTAGAGGCTCAGCGGTGGTCTGAGTTGCAACTTCACACCGCGAACATCGCCACGCATGCGGTGATTGTGATCTGACGACGCGGTGATGCGCTGTAAAGGCTCCTGGAATCGCGCCGACCCCCGGTTTGCCAGGGCTAGGTTGTCGTACCGTGCGACTCGCCTCGGCGCGTGTAGGGTACGTGGTGGTTTGTTACTGGTGCGCGGCGAGATGTGAACGATTGCGTGATCGCGGCCGCTCGCCTCTTCCCTAGGGAAGGGGGACACGGGGCGGGCGCGGAATGGCGCCGCTTCGATGCTGTTGTGATCCCATGGTCCATTAGTGCGCTTTTAATGACGGCTGGAGGCGTGTCGACGCCTGGCCTCGTGTGCTCCAGCTATCTCGTGCGGGGGTTGGCACGCGGCGAGAGACCACTGGAGCGTCGTGCTCTGACGGTCCTTACCGCTGTGGTCGCGCCCCCTCGTCTTTGGGTATGGGGGATTGTGCGGGACGGGCCTTTGTATAATTTTGGTCACGTCCGGTACGCGGACCATCGCGACGCTTTGGCATCGGGGCGAGGTGGCTTGAAATAGCCCTCAGAACCGCGCCCCCGCAGTTCTACGCCCTCTTCTTGCTTGCATCGCGTTCCATACTCCCGTAGTATTCTCGCCGCCATACCCCTTTTGCAAGAGGCTATGGCATCTAGTGGCAAGCATGGCCAGGCGGCTAGCGCCTGCGGCATTCGCCAGCGATCTTCACCGCTAGATGTGAAGTACTCGCTCAGCGAACGCGACCCGGCGGCGGCGGACAAGTGTTGGCTGGCGGCGGAGAAGGAAGGCGTGTTCTCCGGCGAGCTGGGCCCATCGCTCGTGACCGAGAAGACGATCCAAGCGCTTCTGCGCGCGGGGAAGCCATCCGAGCGCCAGGCGGTACGATTGCTCACCGCTGATGAGGCGGAACCGCGCCCTGAGAGGTCGGAGGCGCTCGTATTCATTGCCTTTTTCGACGCGGGGCTCCGCATCTTGGCGGCGGCGATCGTGGGCGACGTCTTTGTGGACCTTCGGCCGAGCGGCGCAATCGACTCGAACGCCGTGGCCGGCTCGCGGTGTCTGATTGGGCCTTGCGCTCGGGAGCGTCTTGGCCTAGTGCCGTTGTTCGCCTACCGCACGAGGCACGGTGCGGCGCAAGGATCGGAAGGACGGGACGCTGTCGAGCTTCGGCAGCGTCACCTTTATTCTTCGGTCAACTTGCAGCAAGCTCTTCCCTACGAACTCCACTCGCGGGAAGTGGGAGTCTCACTGGATGAAGCGGTGGTTCTACCATCGCGTGGAGAGCGGGAGCGGCCTTGAGTGCACGGGCCGGTCGATCGCATTCAAGACCTCACCCGGCCGGACGCTCGACGACGAGGACAGGCGGAGGGCCCGGCGGCTCGTAGGCGTGGCCGCCCGTTTTAACATGCGCGACCTTGCCGAGGAGTACGTGATGTACGGCGTGGCGCCGCTCGCCAGTGACTGGCGCCTTGCCGCCGAGAAGCGTCGAGATGACAATATTTCGCCGTGGGTCTACTCACTGCCGGCACCCTCCGGTCTTCGTAAGCCTCGATCGTATCTCCCCTTTGCTCACGCGAAACGCGTTATAGGTTGATCTTATCTCCTGCTTTGCTTTAGGGATTCGCTTGGATGATGCAGAGCAGGCCACGCGCGTATTCCTGGGGCCGTATACCGGCAGGGAGCACAAGCAGCGCGCGTCCGCTACTGTCGAGGCGGGGCTGGGGCGGATAAACCGCGTGTGCGAGGCCTTGGGCCTTGCCGGGCCGGAGCGTGCTGAGCTGGCCTCGCCACATCAAGATGACGGCGCGACGAGGAAGAAGGCGCCGTCCCGCAAGAGAGGCCAAGGTGGAGCGTCTACCGTGCTTGGTGTAGCAGCTGCCAGTGCCGCTGCCAGCGCTCCCGATGGCACGACGGACGCCGAGTCGGATTCGGCGAGGTACGCCGACTCCGGCTTGGATGGCGCGGACGCCGGGGGCGACGGCTCTTCGGCGGGTGCCATGGACGGCGGGCTCGCCACGAGCAGCCGGATAGGAGAAGTCTCGTCACCCGTGGCGGTCGTCGAGACAGGATCCAAACAGACCGGCGGTGCTGAGGTGGTGCCTTCGGCCGTGGCCGCCATAATGCCGGAGACGTCCTCCGTGGGGGCGCACGGAGCTGGGTCTTCACCAGCAGCAGCGGCCGAAGCCGGGGTGCCCGCCACAGAGGTTGCCACGGCGGGGGCTTCGCCCCTGGGTGCTACAGTCGCGGGGGCCTCTCCGGCAGCGGCTACTGGAGCGGCGTCGTCGCCCCTTGCTCCGGCTAAGCGGCCGTGTCTGCGGCCGGAGCTCCACCGGACGTCGAGGGGATTCGTCGTAGCCACTGGCATCGGGAGCTTGTGGGACTCCGATGCCTATGCCGAAGTTCCTGCGGCGCGCGCTCCCTCTGCCCTCCAGGCCACGCCGTCCACCATGCAGGAACGGTCGGCACCGGCCTCTACCGCGGAGGCTTCTGCTCTTGGCGGGGCCGCGCCTTCCGCGGGTACTTGCGCCCCCGTTACTCCGCCTGGTACTAGGAGGGCGGGCCCCCGGAGCCCTCCTTCCGCTACCGAAGGTAAGGTGGTATGGCTTCCCTGGTGTTTCCTTCGTTGCGCCTTGCGGTGCTCACCCGCGTCCTTGTCTGCAGCATCAATTATTCCGGAGGAGGAACCTTTGCCGGGACATGGAGGTCCTGGCGCCGGCGGCACGAACGTCGTGCGCCCGAGTCCCACGGACTTCGTTCCTCCGTCTGAGACGCTGAGGGCGTGGCATGGGATGATGGATGACGCGTCCGCCAGCGTCAGCCAGCAGGCACTTCATACCTACGGGGTGGAGCGTCTCGGGGACGCCTTCGAGGTGTCGGGGGTGAGGGTAAGTACCTACTTGTGCAACGATGCTTGGCCATGCTGAGCTTGCTAAGTCGTTTTGCCCTACAGACACTGGTGCTGGGGCAGGCCATGCAAACGACCTATGTTCATGCGCAAAGGGCGCTCGAAGATAGGCTGCGGGTCGCCGAGGAGGAGCTACGCGAAGCCACGGGGGTCCGTTCCGTGACGGATGCCTGCATCCGTCAGCTGGAAGCGGAGTGCGCTGCGGTGAAGGCGCACGCCGAAGGACTCGCCGTTTCGGCGCGGGAGTCGGCCGCGGAGGTGATGCGGCGGGAGTTCGCGGCGGGGCGAGACGGCCTTCTGCAACAAGTCGCCTCGCTAGAAAAGGAAAAAGGCGAACTTGCCTTAGCTCTAGCGGAGCGCGACCGGAAGCTTGGCGAGGCTTCGGTGGTTGCATGGGATGCCATGCAAGCGCTGGAAAGCCACCTCCAAGGGCTTATGGCCAAAGTGCCGGACCACGCCTTCGGCCCGGAGGAGCTGTTGCGGACCCTTCGTTGGGTCAAAGATGCCGCCGATGCTGCGCGTGGTGCCGCGACGAACTTCGGCGACCACTGTGCCTACGTGGCGTCTTGTATGGTGTGCGCGCTCCTACGACACCGTGGTTGCATGCACATCGCCGGGCTGGAGGATCCCCAGCTGGAGATGCCCGGTGGGGCTGGAGTAATGTCCGGCGCCGTCCGCGCCGTTCGTCGCGCCGTAAAGCACTTCTACGAGCGGATCTGGGACTACGCTGGAGTGGCCGCCGCACAGGTTGAGCTCCGGAAGTCCCTTTACGGGGAGGGGAGCCTCGGCCAATTTCTGGACGGGGTCCCCCGACGCGACGAGGATGGCGGTGGGACCTCCGAAGGCGCCGAGGATTCACAGGTGCGACGCCGGGGTGGCTAGGTGTAGGCGTGCGTTGTAACGTCCGCCCCTTTTTGTGAATAAAATGCGCGTTTGTTCTCTGGCGACCATTTGACACGTGCCGGCGGCTTCCTTGCTTGGGACGCGGCGCTGCGTCGGCCTTGCAACCCGAGCGCGCGCCAGCCCGGCAAAGGGCCGAGGACTCGCTGAACTGTTGGGCGGGCCGACCCTCTTCAGGCGAGGTCCCGACCTTAGCGCGTGTTAAGGACGAGCCCGCCGAGTAACGGCTTAGCGCAGCAGATATGCCGGCGGGCCTTTGTACTTGTAAAATTTTCCCGATGTATACATCTGGCAATTAGGATATGCGCTGCGCGTTGTGCTTCGGGCGGTCATGCCGTGTTGGGACGTAGTCTCCACATTCGACGTATGCCGTTGACAGTAGTTGCGCGGAGGCCCCGCCTGCCTAGCCGAAGTGGGCGCGCGAGCACTCCTGGGGCCTTGTTGTGCGGAGGCGGACCTCGACGCTACGGCTTGTTTAGAGTCCGTAGACTGGCGCGTGCGGAGGCGGACCTCCGCACTACGACCTGTTTAAAGTTCGTAGACCGGCGCATGCGAAGGTGGACCTCTGCACTACGACCTGTTTAAAGTCCGTAGACTGGCGCGTGAGAAGGCGGACCTCCGCACTACAACCTGTTTAAAGTCCGTAGACTGGCGCGTGCGAAGGCGGACCTCCGCACTATGACCTGTTTAAAGTCCGTAGACTGGCGCGTGCGAAGGCGGACCTGCACACTACGACCTGTTTAAAGTCCTTAGACTAGCGCGTGCGAAGGTGGACCTGCACACCCCTACCCGAGGTGGGGTAGCCTCAGTGTACCACAGCCGCAGCGCGCGCGCCGTCGCCAGTGTCGACCTGCGGCGCGCTGCGTCGGTATTCCTTGAAGCTCTCGGAGTTGGCCTCCACGGTGCGCCTTGCGTACACGTCCCGTGGTGTGCAAAGGCGAGCTTCGACGCGCTGAGGAGGTACGCGATCGACAGCCACGCAAGGTTCGCGCCGCGTTTGCGTTTTGCCCAGCGCACAGGGACAGCATTCGCGTCTTATTTATACTCCGTAGAGTACGCACAGGGACGAAGTCCCTGGCGTGCGCGGGGTTCGCGTCTTGTTTATACTCAGTAGAGTGCGCAGGGAGAACATCCGCGTCTTGTTTATACTCCGTAGAGTACGCACGTGGTTCGCGTCTTGTTTATACTCAGTAGAGTGCGCAGGGAGAGCATCCGCGTCTTGTTTATACTCCGTAGAGTACGCACAGGGACGAAGTCCCCGGCGTGCGCGGGGTTCGCGTCTTGTTTATACTCAGTAGAGTGCGCAGGGAGAGCATCCGCGTCTTGTTTATACTCCGTAGAGTACGCACAGGGACGAAGTCCCGGCGTCTGTGAGGTTTGCGTCTTGTTTATACTCAGTAGAGTGCGCAGGGAGAGCATCCGCGTCTTGTTTATACTCCGTAGAGTACGCACAGGGACGAAGTCCCCGGCGTGCGCGGGGTTCGCGTCTTGTTTATACTCAGTAGAGTGCGCAGGGAGAGCATCCGCGTCTTATTTATACTCCGTAGAGTGCGTGCAGAGGCGTCCCCCCACACGTCTTGGTTTATACTCATGCCCGTGTCTTTAACGGAGAGTGCACACGCGAACGTGCGTCTTCGATTTATACTCATACCCGTATCTTTGACGGAGAGTGCACACGCGGACGTGCGTCTTCGGTTTATACTCATACCGCACACAGCTCACGGAGAGTGCACACGCGAACGTGCGTCTTCGGTTTATACTCATACCCGTACCCCTGGCTACGGAGAGTGCACACGCGAACGTGCGTCTTCGATTTATACTCCGGGAGGACGCGCGTAGGCGAAGCCTCCGCACGCTCTCACCGCGTATTTTTGCATAATGATAATAGGTTGGCGACAAACGGAACTTTATTACATTCCCGTTTGCGCGGGTGAGCGATTACATATGGCGGAGGTACTAACCATTTGTGTTCGGCGCGGCCGGAGCCTCTAGTAGGGGTACTATCTGTAAGGCTTGCCAAGCCATGACGCCGTGGGTCCCCGCGCTGCGGTGCCGACCCTAAGTGTGCCGCTGATCGCCACGACGGGGATATCTTGTGCCATGCTCGATGCGCCGGGCCATGTCCTGGTCGCCACGAATGGTAATGATGGCCCGCGGCCCCGGGAGCTTCATGCATAAATAGCCGTGATGCGGTACCGCCCCGAAGGAGTTAAGGATTGGGCGCCCCAGTATGGCGTTGTAAGGGTATGGGAGATCGACGACGTCGAATGTGGCATCTTCGACCCTTTCATTGTCGCCCTGGCCGAAGGAGACCTGAAGGCATATTTGGCCAAGCGCCCGTAGAGGTTGTCCTCCGAATCCTTGCAGCAGGACTCCCGACGGGCCGAGGCGGCTTCGGGGAATCCCCATCTGGTTGAAGGCTGCCGCGAACAGGATGTTCGCGGAGCTGCCACCGTCAACGAGGGCACGTCCCATGTCGCATCCCGCTATAACGACCCGGACGACCAGGGGGTCGTGGTGAGGAAGCTCCACGCCTTGGGCGTCGGCGGGTGTGAACGAGACCTCGTGCTGTGCCCAGTCTAGCGGTGTCTGCGCTGGGTACGCCGCCACGTGATGCAGCCTCCGTACGTAGGCCTTCCGCTGCCGTGCCGAGGCGAACCCCAGTGAGGAGCCCCCGGAGATGACGTTGATAACCCTGTGGTGGGCGGTCTCCGGGGCCTGCAGTTGCAGGAGACCCTCCCGAGGCTGCTGCACATGGGCCTGAATCCGCAGAGGGCCCTCGTGGGGCTGCGTCCCTTGTACTTGGATGTGCGTGGGGGCTTCGTATGGGTGCTGTACGTGGGCCACCACGGGCGGGCGTGTCTCCAGGTTCCTGTCCCGGGTGACGCTCTGGCGGAGTGCCGCGATAGAGGTGCACGTGCGCGTGTCGTGGTTGCCGCGACCGTGGACTACGCACCACAGCCCTTGGTGTTGGTCGTCGTAATCTCCACGGCCTCTGTCGTCGCGGCCCCGGCCGCGGCGCCCCCGACCGCCACGACCCGCGGGAGCGCTTTCTTCGGAACCGCTTTCGATATCGAGGACGTACCGGCCTCGCCGCGACTTCTGTTGGCTGCGCTTGGGCCCATCGGATGACTCTTTGTGCGGGGTGTCCTTGCGCTCAGGCGCATCCTTGGACGACTCCTTACGTTTTCCCTTCGAAGAACCGTCCTTCGGCGGATCTTCGGTTTTCGCCGAGGCGTTGGCCTGGTTGGTGTCGGAGTCATCACCTTGTCGTCGCCGCGCGTCTTCTTCCGCCCTGGCGTATTCCTCCATTTTGTCGAAGAGCTTCGTCACTGTCTTGATTGGCTTTCGTGCGTTGTACTTGGCCACCGGGCCCGGGCGAAGGCCCTGTATGGCCGCATTGACAACGGTGGTTTCGTTAACGTCTTTGACTTGACAACGTATCTTCGTGAAGCGTTTGAAGTAGTCCCTGAGCTTCTCCGAGGGTTTCTGCTTCACGGCGAAGAGTTGGTCCGCGTCGACCCGCTCAACATAATTTCCTTGGAAGTTGTTGTGAAGGTAGTCGCGGATCTGCTCCCACGCGTAGATGGAGTTTGGCTCTATGGTAAAGAACCAGGAGAGCGCCACTCCCTGCAACGCGAGGGGAAGTCCCTTCGCCTTTGTGGTGTCGTCTCCACCCGCGGCCTCGATTGCGGTTTCGTAGACACGCACAAACTCGCAGGGGTCCGTGTCTCCTTTGTAGGGCTCGATGACGCTGGGGTATTTGAAGTCTTCGGGCCACGCCGCGTGTTGTAGTCCTACCGAAAGCGGGGACTCTGGATCGACGCGTCGCAGCGGCACACGGCTGGATGTGGGGGCGTCGCGGCTGTCTGCCCTTTCCGGCGTGGGCTCCGGCACGGCCACTAGCGCGGCCTGCTGGCTCCGAACCTCTTGCATGCTTCGGACAGCCCCGCGAAGATCCCCTAGCTCCTGCTGGAACGCTTTGAGGGCCGCCAGCAGGGTGCTTTCCACCGGCGACGCGGGGGGCCGCGCGCAATGGGCGGCGGGGGCGGTGCGATCGCGTCGCGAGCTCCCGAGCTGCCGGTCGCTCCGTTGTGGCTACCTCCCCCGCCTGTCGCGCTACTGCGGCGTTGCGGCGGCGGCGAGGTTGGCCGGCCGCCACGTCGGTGGCAGGTCGGGCGGGTGGTCGTCGAGCGGCGATGGCGGGTTGGTCGCCGCAGCCGTGGCGGGTTGGTCGTCAAATCCTGCGAAGCGTCGGCGCCTCGACCACCGCGCCTACGTCGTCACTCACGCCCGCAACAGCCGATGCCGAAGCCCTGGTACCTATGCGACGCTCCGACCCAGCCACCTTTTTCCCCTTCGCCGCCGTCGACGAAGCTTTTTTCGGTGCCATCCTTCTTCGAATTTCAGGCTAGCTCCTGTCCTCCCCACGGACGGCGCCAACTGTTGTGGTTACAGACCAAACAGAGAGAGATGTGGTAGTGGAGAGTTGGGAGAGTGTGATCGGTAATGGCTTGGGTCCTCCCCCATGGCCTGTATTCCATGTATATATACACATGGGGAGTGCTTTTACAATTATACCCTTACATCTGAGTATCCCCTTCAGGGGCACTTATGTCATTACACATGGCCCATTCTGGGCTTTATAACCTTCTACCAGGCCTGCTGGGTTTAGGTGGGGGCCACCCCTACAACAGATGCCATGCGGACTCAGTAGATTGCGTTGGCCGGCCGGACTCTCTTGGTCGCGATGACCTGGCGGGTGAGCATGGTACCCCCACTGGGTGGCTCATGTGCGCATTGTGATCCATGGAACGGCCGCAGCTTAGGTTGTGCACTATTTTTTGGCCTGCTTTAGGATAAACTTCGTAGTCTTCTGCAGGGCCGGTGGCATCTTTAGACTACTGATGGCGGCCTCCGACGCACTTGCGATGCGCTGTGCTCGCTCCAACTGATATGACATATGAAACAGGTTTAGTAACAAGCAGTATGAATTTATTGAATGGAACGATAAGATATTTGAACTGTCTTACACTGTCATGCCGCCGTGAAACGTTATGGGGATCGATAGAGCGGTCCAGATGTTTCTCATGCGTGATGTGCTCGGGGCGATCTGGTGGAGGAATGGTCAGTCTGCTGCATGACCGGGGTACGTACCACTCGAGGTACTGGTCGTACGTTTGGACGTCGTACGGACACTGCTCCATGATGACATCGACATGTGCCCTTTCCGTCCATGCCATCGTCCACTGCTGCTGCATTGGCCACCAGTCCATACCATGCCGACCAGCCCTGGATTGCCTACTTTTCCAGAATCATTGACATTACATAGCAAGACATATATAGTGTACACAGTAGTCGGATGGAGTTTGACTCACCAGTGCACAGCATGCGGTAGGAACCTGCCATCTAGAGGGGGCATGGCCTAGTGCAAACCCAACTGTCGCATCACACGATGTGCTGCGTAAGCATCCACCATGTACGAGAACACCAGATGGTGTGTCGTCATCCATAGCTCCCCGTCCTCCAAGCAATATAGGGATAGTCCGTGCAGCGATACACGATGCACGAAATCTATCGTCCAGGGACTCCATATGATGTCGCTGTCGTGCAATGACTCAAACTTGTTGTGCCATAGCAAGTAGCACCTCGACGGTTTACCCTTCACCCACCGCAGATGGGCAGTAGTCCACCGGATGCCCATAGTGGGCCTGTCTATCAGGTTGACAAACTCGTCGAACGGGTGCACTGGCATCATGATCGTCGGATGTCCGACAGGGAAGTGCTCCCAACTCCACAACTGCAGGAGCACGTAGCACATGGCCAGATTGGGGTACTAGTAGTGGCACGCTGGCAAGAATCACATAACCCACGATATGTGGCGCACAAAACTGCTGATCCCCAGCTGTACCGAGGCATTGCCCGAACTCTGTGTCCACCAAAGACTCGGCGAGGCCAATGAATTTGGCGTTGTAAATATCGCCATGTGTGGCTGGAAACATGCTCCAACCAAAGACCTGGATAAGGAACGCGACAAGGTGCGTCCTGACGACCTCCGGCATTCCTACCTGCGGGCACACACTGAAATTGTTAAGCCACGTATGGGGGACACCACGTGCACTCTTCGAGATAGGCTGGCCGAATCGGTCCGCCAACCTCTCCTTCTAGTCGGCTTGTGTAGGGGCTGGAACAAGTGCGTCACCCCCGAGAGGGAGACCGGTCAAGAGCGCGATGTCCTTTAGAGTGACCATTATCTCACCCCAACGAAAGTGGAATGTGTGCGTCTCGGGCCTCCACCTGTTCCACCAGTGCCGCGAGCAGACTACCGTCGATGGTAAACTCGTGCCTGGTGGAGACCAGCCTTGCAAAGGGCAACAAGCCGGTGGCCCGCAGGGTTGGGACATAGCGCTCGTCCAGCGTCCACGAATCCCTCCCCCCCAGCTTGAACGGCGAAGGGCTAGCCGCATCACCCATCATCCATGCATGGTAATTGTGTTTCTCATTGTATGAGTGTTCCAAAAGCTCCGGTAGAGCCATACCTACCAGTACATAGGACATACGAAATATTAGTGCGAACATTAATAATTACTTTATAATACAGTTTGTATTAATTATGACTAACTAAATAACAATAATTATGACTACGGAAATAACGTTGAAAGCATTCTATAAAAAATTACCTATCTGTCGAGAGAACTAATCATCACTGCCGCGTCCTCAATGTCTTATGCACCACATTCTCCAAATAATTAGTGACACACTATTACTTTTGAGAGTACCTTGCAAGTAATGGGACAAATGGAATATTAGTGGGAATATTCACAATGACAACAACATACTAAAAGTCAGTGATTACATGCGTGCATGAATACTTCACTACTTACCGATAATTTGATTACTCATCTGAAAAAATGACGAGCCATTCATTACCATTGTCGTTAGAACTAACTCATTACTTACCCCGAACTAACAAATTATGGATACTGTATGTACACAAAAATAGTACAAACTATGTCTAAATTATTATGAGATATTTACTTCGTAATACAAACTACATTAATCACGACTAACTAAATAACACTAATTGACTACGATTACGGGAATAATGTTGAAAGCATACGATCACAAATTACCCGTCTTTACAGAGAAAAAAATCAGCACTACCAATTTTCAGCTATGCACTGCCTTCTCGAACTAATGAGCTACGCACTCCCAATTTTCAGCAACGACCGCGACAATGACCTTCTGCGATGAGTGACTGGGACACTGCCTTCTCGAACTAATGAGCTATGCACTAGCCATAGGTGCATATTTATGCCCGAGTGAAATTATCCATTATCACAAGCAATGCTTCAGGTGAAGGGGGACGACATCGTAACGATGACAAATGTGCAAATGAGGGAGCTGGCGAGGGGGACGCCACTCAAATAATGACATTAGTGCGAATGAGAGAGCACGCGAGAGGGGCACATATAGAGAGAGTGAAAATTATGTGAACTAAACAACAGCAAATAATATATACAACGATTGCTCGACACATGACACTTCAAAACACATGTGGCGATCATTAAATTCATGATTAAGTTAACCCAAACAATCGTGGCAAAGTCAGATAACATAAAATTCCAACAAAATTACACAATAACTATTACTATATCAGGAGGCTTCACATAAAATTTCATAATTTTTGAAGCTCGTTTGCTATATGTAAAAACTCGTAAAAGTATCAAAAGTTTATGAATTTTTGAGCGACATTCGCAATGAATAAAATTACCCAAAAATTACACTGCGAGGTACATTTTGTCTGGTGGCTGTATGTAAATTTTTGTAATTTTTGAGTTCATTTGGTATATTTAAAAATTCAAACAAACACTAAACAAAAAAATTAGGCAGGTAATTAGGCTGGCTAATTAGCGGGCCTAATTACCTACTGCCCCATGGCTGGATGGCAGACAAGACATTAAGTGAGAGGCCATGTGGATGTGACCCCATGTTTGTGATGAGTAATTGACACGTGTTCTAGATAGTTTGTGTTTGGTAATCCTTGCATTGTTGTAATCATCCTTCTCTCTGAGTCAATACAAGATTTCCTTGGTTTGAGATGAATTGGATTCCTGGTTGAGTTTCCTGCTTTTTCATTATTTCTTTTGCTCAAGAACTGCTCTCTGTTCTTCATTGCCCTTTTGACTTGATTTGATTTTCGAGTTGGATAGCTATGGAATCGCTTTGCTTTGAACTGGATATCTCCTAAAGGTCCCTTTGGCTAGCTTATATCCGAAAGCAAGGATCCAAGATAGAGTTTTCATTCAAAGATTGTCTCCGCTGCTCATTTCTCTGTTTCAACCCATTCTAGGGTTTACTGTTCTGAGAGGAGTTGTGCTTTTTTGGAATCCAAAGTTTCTCAGCCAAAAGACTCATGTTCAAAAGGCAAAAGAATCATGCGTTTGGATTTGGGTCTTGTCTACTGTTCGGCAAATCAGTTTGCTGTCCAAGTTTTTAGTAAGTCGATTGTTCTCTGATCTGTCCATTTCTCGGCCGAATCGATTTTTCAGTCTGTGTGTTCTCTTCCTAAGTGGGATCGGTTCTTGGTCTGAATTTCTGTTTCTCTTTGGCCTGGGAAGAGCTGGTAATGACCGAAAATTTCTTTGGTTTCAGTTTTCTCCAGTATTTACTGTTTCTAGTTTCTTGGCAGATTGCTCCCGTCCAGTAACTTTGTTCAATCTCAAGCAGGAAATCAAGCTTTTAGTCTCAAACATATTTGTCTTGCGTTTTGACCTGGTCATTAAAGAAAAATTCTGACCGAGACCATTAATCTTTGATCAGTTTTTGGAAAACAGGTTGTTCTTAGTTTGAGGTCTTTCCGGTCAGTTGTGATCTGCAGAATTTTTTAGCGCCTCCCTGTGCCCGGTCTGACCGGTATCTCAACCACGGTCAGACTGTCCTTTCACGGCAGCTCTCAGGAAGTTAACTGCTGATTTACTCGGGTGACTTATCTGCTTTCTTCATGCAGTTTTCGGTCACTTTCTGCTGCATCCTATTTTCAGTCCTCAACTGCCGACATCATTCAGTTTTCTGTATTTATTTTCAGGCAGCAGCTTTAGGTTTTTCTCAGATTGTATGACTGCAGTTTTCTGTTTTTATTTTCTGTTGATTTCTACAAAAAGTTTCAGTCTGGTGCTGCAGTCCAGTTTTCTGTTTCCAACATCAAGTAATCACTGTTCTCTTGTTTGTTTGTGGTTTATTTTGCTATTTGCTCTAAAACCAAGCTTTTGATCTCTTAAAAAACCACTTTAAACTCTGTGTCTCAAACAAACATATCTCTTAGTTTGTCTTGATTTGTCCTTGGTTATGTTTTTCCATTTCCAGTGAGCATTCTTTGTCTTCATAGCTTCTATAGCTATTGGAGAAAAGAAGTCGATGAGAATACTTCGGGCGATTTTAAAGGCACCATTCACCCCCCTCTGTTGCCATTTCGGTCCTACACAAAGTCGCCCAACCGTGGAGCGACAAGACACAAAGTCGCCCAACCGTTGGCCCAACCGTTTGTGATTTTCGTAGATTGTGAATGATACGAAATTTGTTAGACTCATAATAATATTTTGCAATCGCCGTATGTTGTTGTAGTGAGATAAATTTTTGAAGAATTTTGTAAGGACGATAGAGGTAACAATGATTAGTAAGTGGAAAGGTAAGTGACGTCCACCGGGAGATCCTCTGGGGGGATAGCCAAACTCCTGGCCGGTGTGTCGTACCTATAGGACAGGTATTATTTATTTGTGCAATATATCGACACGAAAAAACCTTAAGAGACAAAGCATACCTTCCATGTGGGCCATGGCCTGCAGCCAACTATCGTACCCGCGCGGACCGACCCTGGCCGAACAACATGTGCTGCCCTACCGATGCTAGCTAGGGGTCCATGGATGACAATAGTGGCGATGTGCAGATATGTGCCCACGCTGACCCTCCGGCCTGGCTCGACGGCGGCGGTGCCCGGGGGTAGGAACATGGCCCTTCGGAGCCTCCTACCTAAGCTACTGGACGTGGAGGCCTCGGTGTGCATGTCGATGTGGCCACCTCCAGGAGCGTCCTGCACTCCTGCACGATGAGAGGGCGTGTGCCTTGCCCTCTCGTAGACTGATGACAATGTGCAGCAGGTCATCGCACGTGACCTCCAAACTGTGGGTGACCCTGTCCACGATCGGTCCGGTGTCACTCACAATCTTGGTGGTGATGTCCATCTACAAGAAGTGCATGAAAGCGTCAAAATAGTAATTATGGTAACCGCACCCAAAAACTTTCAAACACGAGAGTACGTACCACGAGGGTGTAGTTCCGCGCTAAGTGCATAGGGTACACGTCGGTCAGTGCTAGTACGTGAGCGGGGGAAGGGTTAACGACACACACTAGCCTGTTGCGTGTCTACGAAGTGTACCAGTGTAGGTACTCATCGTACATGCTGGGGTCATACACGGTGCCCTCTTGCACAAAGTCCTCGAGTGCCTTCGCCCACTGCGCCACCCATAGCCCAATCTTCGCGGCCCAACTCGTCTCGCTACCACCCCTCCTATTGTGCCCGCGAAACGTACAACTGCAATTAGATGGCATCGTAACAGAACTGAGAAAAATATAGGGACATGTGTTGCGTATAACTCACACATGGGCCAAGTCAGGCACTCGACGCTTGATGGGGATAAGAACTGGTGAAGGACGAACTAGTGCATCACCCTGTGCATCGCATAGTCATTGACGAATTTGCCGAAGATGAGCTTCTTCTACATGAGCCAGTATGCCCAGACGCGCAAGCATAGCAATGAGAGCTCGGCGGGGGCGCGGTCTGCCATCTCCTGAATAGAGTACGGCTCCCAGCATACGTCGTCAGCGGAGGCAGTCGAGAAGTTGTCGTACACATGGGTGACCTAGAAGTGTGCAAACTATGCTTGTATGCTAGAATAGTGGTTACAAAGGATGACACATAATATATATATAGTAAAGATTCAGGAAAGTATGTACCCGTCTACGGCACCAAAAGGGACCCTATGGTAGGCCGGTCCATGGTGCCGCTATGGTATATGTCTGCGTGGTACAGACCACTGTTGAGCAGCATCGGCCGTCCAAGGAGAAAGTACTCGAATGACCACAATTGCTGCAGGAGGGGGCAGCCTGTGAAGACAGGGGTCGTCCTCGGTCGGTGGTGACCCTCGCATATCGCACGACGCAGGCATCGACGAAGTCACCATGACTGCTGGTAAACAGTATCCAGTCGAACAGCCACAACAAGTACGCCTCGAGGTTTCACAACATCTAGTACTCGTTGGCGTCCCAATCCATCCGCTCACCTGTGCATAAACGAGAAAAATAGTAAACCTGTCATATGCTAAGGATAGTGCATCGCTAAATAGGGAAATAGATAGCATACGTAGCCAAAACTATGAAAGCCACCGCATGGGGGACTATGCTTCTATTGCGCTGTGAAGACATAGTACGCTACTGCGGCCTTGGCCGGAAGAACCCTATCAAACCTGCCCAGTAGGTCGTCGTGCCAGTTGGAGGTGCATCTGCCAGGGAGACAACCTCTTCCGTGATTGGCAAGCCGAGCAGAATCACGACGTCCTACAGAGTAGAGGCCATCTACCCGAATGGGAGATGGAAGGTGTGGGCTGCCACCGATCCAATAGAGCTGTCAACAATGATTGTTCGAACAGGAACTATCGTGACCGCTCCGGGCCGGACTAGACCTCCAGCCACAAAACAAAAATCCTTACGGACATCTGAAGCATAAGTAATACTTCAACTATTCTCAATGCCCATAACCTGAAAAATGCCAAACCTTTACAAAGAAAGCTCTAAAGCATATCATTATGTAGGATCGTCGATGGCAATCAGAGGGGGGTGAATGATTGTAGTACGCACCGAAAGTTTTTTTTTTCAAAATTTACCGTCTTCTAAAATTCTAATCTGCAAAAACGACAAGAACAAACGAAACCAAAATAACAATAAAAGAGTAAATAAAAAACAAACTTAACTTACTCTTTATTGATCAAGGAGCACGCAGTAGCACAAATTATGCTTTTACGGAATGCATGCATGCATGCAAATCTTCTAGTCGCTCTGTAGGCATCCATGCAAGATTTTCTAGTCGGCGGCATTCCCAAAAGCCTTAGCGTCGAGCTTGGCGTCAGATGCGACGGCGCGTGAGCGCGCTTCACGTCGAGCATGCACGAAGAAACAAAAACGCTCGCCGTCGCATGCGATCCGGTCTCAATCACGCCGACGCCACGCCTTTAATCACAAGTCTCGCGAAACGATCAACTCAATGCATGCATGCCGCCGCTTTGTATCCTTTTTCGCCACGCCGTCGTCCTCAGACGACGCAAAGATAACCACGCCGCCGATCGGATTTACGTTGAGTTCACGCACGCGTATCGTGGCAAAGGAAGACGAGGACGAGACGTCGCCACCAAAAACCGTAGCCGCCCCTCCAAAGACAGCGCACGGCCAAATTCTTTTTCTCGCTCGGTCACGGCTGTTCAGTACACCTTTGCCGCATGTATATATATACACACACACAGCCCAACTCTAACTAGACCTTAAAATCCTAATCCAACTCCGACTAGGACTTATAATCCTAATCCAACTCCAACTAGGACTTAAAATCCTAATCCAACTCCAACTAGGACTTAGAATCCTAATCCAACTCCAACTAGACTTTTGGCCCACTAATTTTCAAGGGACCCGAAACCCTTCTTAACACGGGTTTTCACACTCACGACTTTTCTAACGCGTCACGTGTCGAAGCCTCCAGGACCGCACCTCCCGTAGCTTCTCCACGTATCATCCACCTTCGATCTCCATGCGCCCCAAGCATGAGCCCGATCATCTCGTGACCTCCTTGACCGTCTGAACCTCAGATCTCCCCATCCTAGTTCCGGTCCACCTCGTCACCGACCATGATCGCCTCCATGCTCAACCCGCACATGCAAAGACCAAAGAACATTCTTAGGCACAAGTTCGTCTCAACTTGGCCAACATCGGTCGCACACACGCAACACAACTCACAAAACAACGCTAAACAATATTATCAAATATTCATCATCAATTAACCATTGTCAATTATTCATTACCAAAATAACCTAGACCGAGTCACATGATCTAACAATCCCCCTTGATGAATACATTGACAACATCACAAGATTGTATGATGAATTAGCTTCAAATAAATATAAGTGAAGAACTCAAGCCAAAAAAATTTGTAAGCCATAAATCTTAAATCTCTCCCCTCAACACAAGAGAGGTAACTTTATAAATGACTCCAATTTCTCACAAAGCACATCAAATCTCTCCCCTTTGGCAATGTAATCATCAAGAAAATTCAGAAAAAGAACAATTCTAAGAAGGAGCAATAAGAGTAAAACTCAAGAAGCTTTGTAGATTATACAAGTCATTGTGCATTGATTAAATAAAAGAACCAAGCCATATTTTTAGTAGAGCTATCTAAATCATATAAAGTCATATATCATATAGCAATATCAAAACCAGTCTTGAGCATGATTAAACAATTTATATTAATAACAGGCATCTCAACAATGATCAAATCAATTATAAAGAGCACAATGAGATATCACAACAAAAAGTCAAAACCTAAAAGTGAAGCAAATTTTAAAACCAGGCGAGCTAGCAGTTTCATATAACAACCCATTGCTCCACACTCAATTCATAGGCATGTGGCATGCTTGTAGCATACTTCTTTTCATAATAAAATGCTTGTAGCATTCTTGTTTGAGATGGTGGCATGCTTGAAGCATACTTCTTTTCATTTGTGCACTTTTTGTGCCTCCTTTTTTTATATATACCATGGCATGCTTGAAGCATACATCTTTTCAATTTTTTATTGCTCATTTTTTATAACATGCCAAATTGAGTGATCATAAAAGATCGTCATATGAAACATGCAAGCCTCATAGCCAAGATTTAAAATAGGACTCACAATCAAGCTAATCCTTTTCGATGAACATCGTAGAGTACTATCTATAATCAATCTAGTCAAAATATTCTGCCATATCATAATTTAGTTCAAGTATAACAAATTAATTATAACCAGTCATTATTAAAGCTACACAGTATATGAGTAAATATGATAAAGAGAGCTCTACAACTCAAATAACTTCAATGGCTTGGCCTTGTGATTCATTTGACAAGTATAATAAACAAAGATTCCTAAATTTTTAAACAACAAGCTCCCCCTCAGAATAATCCCATTGGATGACATACCCCCAACTCACTCCGCAAACGAACAAAATGGGAAGAATCAAGCGGCTTAGTAAGAATATCAGCAATCTGAAAATCAGACTCAACAAAGTGTAAGACTACATCACCTTTTCCACATGGACGCTTAAAAAGTGGAATATCTTGTAAGCTATCAACGGAGTGGAGAACCATCAAGTGTTCCAATCAAGTAATGATGTAAAAGACCGGAACCCAATCTAGCTCACGTTCTCCATCCTTGTCAGCTGTTCTTACATCACAGAAAATATCGGTCTCACAGTACTGGGGTTAGTGAAATAAGATCTAGGAATCCAGTACTGAGACACACGACGAACAGGAGCAACAAAGCTAGAACCAAAATCACGTGCATGTAGGTGATCAGAATGCCGAAAAGAACATGAATTATTTGAATTAAATCTCAATCTAGCATGTGAAGCAGATTTAAAACCATCATGAAAGTTCTCAAAAAACTTAGCTTTCACATTAGTTCTAGGAACAAAAAACATTGCACGTTTTTGTTTCAAAGCATTCAATCTTTCCTTCTTCTCTTTCTTTGCACGTCTAAAGCAAAATTCATGCAAGTGTCCATCTCTTCCACAATAGGTGCATTGAAATTTAACATTAGCAAAATTCTTTTGAGAAGATGAGCTAGCACCTATGATATGATTTGATGATTTTGCACAAAGCCAGCAGATTTAAATACAGTTTGTTTTGGTTCAAGTTTCACTTCAATTTCTTCAGGTTCAAGAGGCTTAATAACCTTAGGAGGATTATTCTTGGCATGCTCAACAAAATTAAATCCTAGACCACGATTATTCACACTTGTTTTGACTTGTCTAGAATTATATCTAAATTTTTCTTGCCAAAAGAAAATCTCTCTAAAGTGTCTTTTAAGTACTCATTCTCTTTAGCTAGCGTGGGACAAGTTGTGCATTTAATGAGTTCATTCACAAGATTTTTAGAAACACTAGACTGAGTCAATCTTTCTTTTCAAGAAAATCATTAAGTTGTCTAGTCAAAGATTCTAATTCAGTGTTAAGCTTAGAACAATTAGAGCAAGAAGATATCTCATGATAAAGCATCTGTTGAATTGTTTCTTGTGATGAATTAAGTCTAGCTTCTAACAAATCACATTTAAAGCAAGTTTTAGATTGAGTATTTGAAATACCTGACTCTAAACATGTAGGAGAGCTAAACTTGAATTTTTCAATTTCATCGTGTGCAAGTTTTAACTTTTCACCACAAGAGTCATGTGCCAATCTCAACTCATCAAGTTTAGCAGTTACATCACTAAGTTGAACCAAGTTTGATGCATTAATTGTTCTAGCAGATTCCAACTCAGTATATAAAACTTGACAAGACTCACAAGATTCATCATCAGGAATAGAAGCTCTAAGTCTATTGATTTCAGAATTTAAGCCCTCAACAATGAAATCATGATTTTTAATTTTCTTTTTGTACTTCTTAAGCTCATCAGTCAATCTAAGCACAGCACGAGATAAATCAGTGTAAGAAGGTTTTACCTCATCGGGATCATCAGTAAAGATCATCATCGATGAGCTCCTCACTTGTTGGCCATAAAACACATCCCTGTGAAGTCCACCTCCTTTGCCTTCTTCTCATTGACCTCATCATCGCTTTCAGAATCATCATCACTCAAAATAATCTCATCAAGTGCTGAAATTATCTTATTGACTGCTCTGCGATAATTGCGCTTCTTGTTTGGGTCAATCTTGAATTGAGAGCGACGAGTTGGTGTCTTGTCATCTTTAACCTCCTTGCTTCTTAGTTTAGGGCAATTCATCTTGATGTGGTTAAGCTCACCACATTCATAGCACCTGATTGGACCTCCTCTTCGCCTTAATCTGATATTATTAATTGCCTTGGTTACCCTGTTGGAGAGAAGTACAAGTGGTCTTCGGAATCTCTTCTAATTGTTCATCCGAAATAGAGCACAATGCGCATAAAGAGACAATAGAAGAACTAGAAGAACTGTCGATTTGGTTAGTCACTAAGCCCAAAGAATTAGTCTTGTTTATCCTGGCCAAAACATCAATCTCATGTGTTTTCATCTTGGAATAAAGATCATTCAAAGTGAGTGTTTCCATGTTAACAAAATGATTAATAGTAGTGACTAACACATTCCAAACAGACATATCCAAAGCATTTAAAATTTGACGGCATTGTCGAATCGAATATGTGACATCAACAGATTGCAAATCACTAACAATTTTATTAAAGCGATCAAAAGAGCATCTACCGATTCTCGTGTTTCATCTCAAATTTAGAATACTCCTTTTAAATTGATTCGACGCACACCTTTAATGATTTAGATCCTTCATGATAATCACTAGAGTGGTCCAAATTTTATTTGCAGATTTAAGGTGAGCAATTCGACAAACTCGTTTCTACTTAAACCTTGCAACAAAATATTTCTAGCCTTAGCATTAGCTTCAACATCGATGAATTTTCAGTTGTAACAACAGAGGCACATCATATGTATGTTCAACTTTTGCCAAATAGAATTACCTTGTGCTTGAAGAAAACCTCCATGCGTGTCTTCCAATAAAGATAATCTGATCCATCAAAACGGTGGCTTACCCGAAAACGATCCCGATCGATGCCATTGCAACTTGGCTCGATACCACTTGTAGGATCGTCGATGGCAATCGAGGGGGTGAATGATTGTAGTGCGACCGAAAGTTTTTTCAAAATTTACCGTCTTCTAAAATTCTAATCTGCAAAAACGACAAGAACAAACGAAACCAAAATAACAATAAAAGAGTAAATAAAAACAAACTTAACTTACTCTTTATTGATCAAGGAGCACGCAGAGCACAAATTATGCTTTTACGGAATGCATGCATGCATGCATGCAAATCTTCTAGTCGCTCTGTAGGCATCCATGCAAGATTTTCTAGTCGGCGATGCATTCCCAAAAGCCTTAGCGTCTCGAGCTTGGCATACAGATGCGACGGACGCGTGACGCGCTTCACGTCGAGCATGCACGAAGAAACAAAACGCTCGCCGTCGCATGCGATCCGGTCTCAATCACGCCGATGCTCACGCCTTTAATCACAAGTCTCGCGAAACGATCAACTCAATGCATGCATGCCGCGCTTGTATCCTTTTTCGCCACGCCCGTCGTCTCGGGACGACGCAAAGATAACCACGCCGCCGATCGGATTTACGTTGAGTTCACGCACGCGCGTATCGTGGCAAAGGAAGACGAGGACGAGACGTCGCCACAAAAACCGTAGCCGCCCCTCCAAAGACAGCACGGCCAAATTCTTTTCTCGCTCGGTCACGGCTGTTCAGTACACCTTTGCCGCATGTATATATATACACACACAGCCCAACTCTAACTAGACCTTAAAATCCTAATCCAACTCCGACTAGGACTTATAATCCTAATCCAACTCCAACTAGGACTTAAAATCCTAATCCAACTCCAACTAGGACTTAGAATCCTAATCCAACTTCAACTAGACTTTTGGCCCACTAATTTTCAAGGGACCCGAAACCCTTCTTAACACGGGTTTTCACACTCACGACTTTTCTAACACGTCACGTGTCGAAGCCTCCAGGACCGCACCTCCCGTAGCTTCTCCACGTATCATCCACCTTCGATCTCCATGCGCCCCAAGCATGAGCCCGATCATCTCGTGACCTCCTTGACCGTCTGAAGCTCAGATCTCCCCATCCTAGTTCCGGTCCACCTCGTCACCGACCATGATCGCCTCCATGCTCAACCTGCACATGCAAAGACCAAAGAACATTCTTCCAGCACAAGTTCGTCTCAACTTGGCCAACATCAGTTCGCACACACGCAACACAACTCGCAAAACAACGCTAAACAATATTATCAAATATTCATCATCAATTAACCATTGTCAATTATTCATTACCAAAATAACCTAGACCGAGTCACATGATCTAACACATTATCAACAAAGTGACACAGATAGGCATCACACCACAAATCATCAATCCCCTTCTCAAGTAGACACTGCACAAGCACAATTCTACACTTCTCAAACTTGAGCAATTGGATCCACCCTACCCTGCTATTCGCAATCTTAAAAAAAGAGGGTTGTTCAACTCAATGAAGGTAAACCCTCCATCTCTATATCAGGTCAATGCTAACTGACAAGTGACAACCAACATCTTCATATTGCTATCTAGTTGATTCTAGCTGATGGATGTTTACGATCAACAGCTACCAAATCCAAATATAGTAGTGTCATGTATACGCAGAAGTAAAGCACCTATCAAACCAAAAGAATGGGATGTATCAATGTATGGCATATCGTGCTCACTGCTCAAGCTCGGTTTCTAAACAGCCCAGCATTTTTTTATCTCCTGGTTCCGTTATTAATGGAAATAAAACATAGGTAATCAGTTTAAACCAGACCAACAAATGCCCTAGCAAAATTACTGGGGACAAGTATTCAAGATCAGCAAAAGCCTCCACATACAGACCCAATCCTATTTGGCAAATCAACCAAGCAAAGAACAAAATAAGCCACAACAACAATGACACAATTACCATCACATAATAATATTAGCAATATGGTAGTATCATATAAATACTAAGGGCAAAGCATGTATCATAAGCAAACAAAACAACGGCATGTAGGACATCTCGTGTCCCCTGAACACGGTTTCTAACGGGACCAGCGGCAATTGTTCTTTTAACCAGGGCAAGAGCTGTTTCCTTCTAAGCAGTATAAACCAACAACTGCCTATGGAAATTATGGGACTCAAGCTCTCAAGATCCCAGAAAGCCCCCCACATCCCAAATAACAGAAAATCCTAGTCGGCAAACAAAACCAAGCAGAGAACATCAGAACAACACAAGCAGCAACAACAACGCCATAATCATCATCAAACAATGGCATCAGCACTTGCTGCAAAAGCATGTACTAGATTAAAACGAGGATAATCCGAGAATTATTGGTACCGCCTCAAGCCATAACGATATCTCATCACATGACAAACCACCGATACCATCAATCCACAACAGCCTATTAGAACAGCAATTATAACCAGGAATATAGAAAGCTTATTAGATCTTGTCGATGTCCTCGTCCTCGAACTGGATGTAGTCGTTGTCGCCCTCGCCGTCCTCGGGCCCGTCGACGTCGACGCCCTCGTTGAGCCTGAGCGTGTCGGGGAGCTCGCCATAGTCCTTGAGCAGGTGCGCCTTGTCGTTCATGTACTTGAGGATTACGTTGGCTTTGCCATCCTGGTAGTCGCGGAGGTCGACGAGGATGACGTCCCCTGATTATTAGATTGCTTTCCAAGCCTACAACCCTCCTTATAATCTGATCAATCATGAGTTGACAAAGCATGTTGATATTGATATACCATTCACAAAGTCTCATTGTCAGCAGTCGACCATCAACCACCAACATGTGCTTTCAGATCTTCAAGTTGCAGACTTCTTCACTAAGACAGACTCAGAAACAATAGCGGCTTCATCTACTCAAACTCAATGACCCGGATCCTCGTGATCCACCTTGAGTTTGGAAGGAAGAGGGGGTAAAGGGGCTTGTACATATGTGTGTGTATCAGCCCAAGTAGCCCATGAGGCTCAACTAATCGTGTATATATGTAACTTCTCATAATGAATAAGATGTATAGTTGTGAATAGCAAAAATAGATCTCTCTTCTCTTTTTCACAAAGGTACCTTATTTTTTTCACAAAGGTACCTTAAGCACTGCTTCCATCGGTACCAGATGAACCAAATGCTAACTGCATAGGGACATTAAATAATTTCACTGCCCCCAAATTCTTGATACTTTGCACCGATTATCTGATCGGTTCATGGCGAAGACCCATTTTGGATCAGCTGTCATCCCCTGTGCCCATTCACCGCCTTGTCCTCTACGGTTTTACATCTGAACATTTGAGTAATTGACGTGATGACGTGCATGCATGTCTCAAGGTCGTGGTTCGTTCCAGGTTCTGTGCTACACGACTGCTTACACTCTTTTAGTCAGAAAACAAGAAATAAGTGGGAATTGGGATGGATGATTAATTTGGATGATTAATTGATTTCCTGCAACTATATCGTGTATTCTCATGTTGATGTCATCCTCGCAGCGGCCGTTGCCGAGCATCCCCGCCACCTGCGCGTACTCCTGCCCGTCCTCCTTGAAGACCAGCTCGCGCCTGTCGTCGTCCGCCTCGTTCTTGCCCCGTTTCCGGCTCTTGCCTGACTTCCCCTTGTTCTTCGGCATGGCTGCTTCCTCCTCCTCCTCTCGGCGAGAGCTGCGAAACCCTCGATTCTAGATCGAGATGGGAAGCGGTGGTGCTGCGGTTTGCGGTTTCTTGGGCTTGGCTGGGCCACGGCGGCGGGGAAGGGGAGGAGGGCGAAAAGGGAGGAGGCGTCTGGGCCGTCACATTTAGGGTTGGAGCTGATGGACGGTTGCGATTGGGTCTCTGGGATTGCCTGGTCCGCGTGGGTCGAGCTCGTGTCGTGCTCCGTATCGCCTGCGTCAACGAGAAATTCTTTACGAACTGTGATTCGTGAATCCACGGTTGGACATGAAAAGCTGGGGCTTTAAACCATTGGGGAATTTTAGGGGGTGTTTGGTTATGCCCAAATTTAACCATTGCTTTGACAATCTATAATTTGTACAAAGATTGACACATAACTATATAGTCATATGTTTGCCAAAATATTTCTCTTTCTTGGGCTACGGTTGATAGATTTTGGCTGCATTTTTTGATATAGCAGTGGAGGGTAGATACGTCGACACTGCATACGATTTTGAGTTTGAAAAATCGTTTAAGAATCCACTTCAAAAAATTATTTTCAAAAAGTATAATAGACTAAAAAAACAAGGCCCGGTAAAGATCCAAATAAAGAGCCAAATTGTTGGACCAAACACACCCTTAGTTTGAACCTGAAAAATTTGTGGTTGAAGTAAGTTTAAGATAGAGAACTCGATTTTTTTTTCTGTAATTGATGATATATTACAATTATTATGGTACGTTGATGGTGTTTTTCATTATTTTTAAGCCGCATAGATGTATGTGAAAAACACCTATGGGATTCCAAATAACAAGCCTCACCTAACATTAATCACTTGAGCATGCCGCCGTTCTGCCGGAGGTGGACGGCGCTCGGCAAGCGCGGCGAAGGTGATCGATCGAGTTCATGCGCTAGTAATTTGCTTTACGTACACAAGTGAAGCGACATACACAGCGGCGATAGCCATCTGCAGCGATTGGTAGTGGAGCGGCTTTCACTTTAAGGGCTGTTTGGTTGGTGCCTAACCTTGCCATGCCTAAACTTAGGCAATGTGTGGCTGCCACGTAAAGTGTGGCTAACAAAATCAAGCCACACTTGTGGCAAAGTTTGGCAAGAAACCGTCTATATGACGTGTGGGGCGGTGCTAAGAAAGTGTGGCATGCCACAGTTGCGTCAGTGAACCAAACAGCTACCTAAAAACTGTGGCACGCCTAACTTGTGGCTAGGCAACTTCTGGTCATGAACCAAACAGGCCCTAAGTATTCATTTGAGGTGGTTGAGCAAAAAGTGCATTGCATTCATTAGTTTAATCCTTGGCACTTGTTTGCAATCAAGTGAAGCACTAATTTATTACTCTTGATGCTTGCCGTACACCTGGACGATTGTGCAGAGGTTGATCGGTGATCTTCTCAAAGGAGTTTGTGAGAAGACCCGGTATTCTTGTGAAGGTTGGAACTTACCTACCCTGAGCGGAGAAGAGCTACCTCTAGTGGACTCGAGATGTTTTGGCTTAATTTGTGGAGCCGGTCCGATTTGTTCAGGCTAACCTTAACATGGATTAGGAGAAACCGGCAAGTTTCCGAACACCACGGTAAACACATCGGTTGTGTGCATTTCTCTCATATTTTCTTCTAGCTCTTATTTAATATTATTGTGATCATTTGCTTAATATAGAGCTAGTATTGATTCTCTAGTTGACTAGAATTGTGTAGGTTTAAGTGCTTCACACTCTTGCTAAATTGAAATTATAGAGAATTAATTTAGAAGAAAAGAAAATTTAAAAACCTCCTATTCACCCCCTCTAGTCGGTTATCCTTATCCTACACCAGTGTTTAAGCAAGCAACGGCAACTCTACGCGCATAACCTGATCTTGGCATAAAATACACGGGGTTAGGACCCGTCGCGCAGGTACCAACCCCTTTTTTCTTTTCTTTTTCTCCTCTTTTCTTTTTTTTTTTTTCCTTCTCTCTTTTTTTCTCTTCTCTTTTTTTCTTCTTATTCTTTCTCTCTTTTTTCTTTTCCCCCTTTTATCCGGTTCGGCCGAACCGGCCTTACCTCTTCCTCTCATCTCTCTCCCTCTCTCCATTCTATTTGGCCAAACGACATCACTCCTCTCCTCATCTCTCTCGCCCGAACCGCCCAGCGACTTCCCAGGCGGCGCAACGGCACACGGCCGAGCTCCGGCTCGCCAGCCCGAGGCTCACACCGGCCGACCTTCGCTTGCCTCCACCTTCTCCTCACCCTTCCCCTCTCACTCCCTCTCTCTTTCTCCTGGGCCCAATCAGCCACGACCGGATCCGCGCCGTCTTCCCCGGATCCGACCGGCCAGGGCCAGATCCGGCCTTCCCCCTCGGACCTTGCCTCGGATCCGGCCAACCAGGACCGGACCCGCCGTGATGCGGATTCACCTAGCAAGCTAGCTGAACCCCGTTGCTTTGGCCCTGATCTTTCACGATACGCCTTGTTGGATGCCCTCTCCAAGATAAGCCTTCTCCCATGCACACCGCAGCACGTGAACGAAGGGTAGAGAAACCGAAGTTTCAGCGAGTAGAATCCAACACCACAATTGGATTCAACACACCAAGAGCAATCTTCGATGGAAATCTCAAGAACACGCCAACAATGACACCAAACCATGGTGATTTTCTGGTTTCTATTTCTCAATTCATAACCTCCGTTCCAATGGGGCTAAGGCCCTGGACTTATATTGGTGCACAATGCACGGCCTTGACTAAAACTCACGCACAACTTGGCCTAAGGCCGAATCAAACTCCAATACGAACTAAAAAGGAAATACCTAAACTGTTACCTCTGAATTCTTTCTTAATTTGCGATCTGACTATAAGGATTTCGTGGCTGACACCTTATCCATTGTGTGGGGCTTTGAAATAGTTTTCCAACGAGTCCAAGAACGCCCAAATCGAACTCCGTTTGTGAAAGTTATGGACGTTTTAGTATCGGTCTTGCCAACTGTCCCAATCCGAGTCTGAATCGGTTTCAAATCTTTATATATTTTGTTTTCTTGTTCAAGGGGCTTTTAAATCCATTTGAAATCTGAAAAGGAGTCCTTCTCAACCTTTAGAAAGCCATGGGGTGGTCGGATTTTACCCTTACATGCATTGCAATACTCCAACTCTTTATGTTTGGCAAGTCTCGCGCGTCTCTCCAGATAGCTCGTGCAGCATCCAATGAAATTACTATAACTTTGTGTAGGAAGCTTCAAATCAAATGTCGTTTGATTCGTTGGAAAATAGACTTCATTAGCTTTCCAAATATGTCCTTTGTGCACATTAGAAATCTCAGAATTGGTATTCAAAGCTTCTTGAACATTATGCACAGAACTGCAAGCACTAATCAAAGTTGTAGTGCTACTTGGTGCCACATCACGCCGTCTTCTCGGCCATGGCAAGCATGCAGCTTGCCACATCTCTTGGACAACTGGCACATGCAATAGGCAGAGGTGTCCTGCTGGCTAACCTCTGGCCATTTCTTTTTTTTTGTGAAGCTAGGAATCTAGAGGAAAATGTTAAGACTGATCTATGGTTATCTAACCTTGGTTGAAAATTTTGTAATAGTTGGTGAGCTGAAATATAAGTTGTCGTTACTACTGGTATTACAAAACACATCTTTAGTTTGAATCTGAAAAATTTGTGGTTGAAGTAAGTTTAAAGACAGAGAACTCGATTACAATTATTATGGTACGTTGATGCTCTTTTTTTGTGATTTGTAAGTCGCATAGATTATGTGACAAACACTTATGGGATACCAAACAACAAGCCTCACCTAACATTAATCACTTGAGCACGCCGCCGTTCTGCCGGAGGTGGACGGCGCTCCGGCGGCGGCCGGCCGAAGGTGACCGATCGAGTTTACTGCTGCTAGAGTGCTAGTAATTTGCTTTTACGTACACAAGTGAAGCAGCATACAGCAGCGGCAGCTGCTGCAGCAGTTGGTAGTGGAGCGGCTTGACTTTTGGTGTAAAGCGATGGATCGGAGCGAGCAGCGCGTGCAGTGTAGTGCAGTGGATCGGGGAGGGATGAGATCCATGGATTGCTGCAATGCTGCCGGAAAGGCCGATACATCAAACCATGCCATCGTGTGAGGAACATCCAGAGGAGCCATATTTAAACATAAGAGGCCCTAAATAATCTGTATAATATAATTATATTTAACGGAAAAAATAAAGGTTTTTTTTAAAATCAAGGGCTTGTATGTAGTTCTAGAAAACTAAAGATCCGTACGTATTTTTGAAAAAACGAAGATATGAAAACCAATAACTTGTACATATTTTCAAAAAATGGATGCAAAAAACTAAGGATCCGTACGTATCTTCTGAAAAACTGAAAGGCATTATCAAGTAAAAGAGGATCTCTTCGAAAAACCAAGGATTTGTACATAATTTCAGAAAAGTGGAGGGGTCACCTGAGAAAAATATGACGTGGCAGATGCTTTTTTTGCAAAAAAAAAAAACGAGGACCCCAGAGGTAACTGCGATTTGTTATTCAAACTAGCAGCATAGGCGCGGCGACACGCCGCGCCAGCCACCGTGTGCACCGAAGTAAAAGAGGCGATAATTTGTGAGGAGTTTTTTTTAAAAAAAAATCGAGGGTACATGCGTATTTTGAAAAAGTTAAAGGGTTTTTTCAAAAATTGAGGACCGTATGTAATGAAATGAGGACCGTGACGCAATTTAGAAAACGCGGGCGCCATCTGCAAATTGGAGGGGTTTTCAGAAAAATCGCGGCAAAAACCCGCCAGGACCTTTTCGCGAGAAAAAGGACCTGTTCGCGAAGAAAAAGGACCTATACGTAAATTCCGGAAAACAGGAGGAAAATCCTCTCCTGGCCGCACAGAAATCCCCGCCACGCGCGCCGCGCGCGCGGGCGTGGCAGCGGGCGGGAATCCCCTGCTATAATAGGGGGGACGGGGCGGCGAGCGGGCGGGGGCGGGGCGGGGAATCCCCCTGCTATAATAGGGGGGATTATATTATCTGGAAATATAAGTAGTGTTTGGTCGTCTGGACTGATGTGCTGGCACAGTTTTGGAAAACACTATTCAAGTATTCAGTATTTTAAAACAATTTCCCAAATCGAGAGAACTGCAGGAATTTTGGACATAGTGACAACAGGGGTTCAGCTTCACCTCTGCCTGTTTGCCGTCTCCGCTTGGTCGATTGGTTTCGTCGTCGTCAAACAAGTCACCAGATCTCCCGGGTACGCACGCACCAAAGCTCCCTTCCATCTCCATGGCTTGCTTTCCCCCTCTTGCCTCGGCCAAGAGCCCTACAAATCTCTAGATCCCCGACCCAACAAGCGGATTGGTCCGACCACGACCACGAACCGCATTAACCTCGAGCTCTCCGCTTTCTCTGTGGTTCTTGGACCAGGATCTGCCCCGTGTTCGATTGGAATCGTGCGGAGATGGACGGCAGCGGCGACCTGAGGAGCAGCATCAAGAAGTGGAACGTCGTCTACCCGGTGTACATCAACTCCAAGAAGACGGTCGCCGAGGGCCGCCGCATCGCCGCCGGCAAGGCCTGCCCCGATCCCACATGCATCGAGATCGCCGACTGCTGCTCCCACCTCAAGATCCCTCACGCCATCGAAGTACCGGTCTTTCTTTCGTCCTTTTCTTTTGAATTTTGCCGCTTGGGATTACCAGCTCCCTCCCTTGTTCTTCCTTGGATTTGTATAGGTGTTAATTTTTGGACTGCTCATGTTGTGTGTAGTTGGATAAGGCGTACCCGCGAGATTTCTTCCAGGTGGGGAGGGTGAGGGTGCAGCTCAAGAAGGATGACGGCTCCCCAGTCAATCCTGCAATTAAAACAAGTAAGTGCTGAATTGCTAATTGATCCTGGAAGCCATCTTTCCTTGTATTTGTAACTCTACCTGTTTCTAAACTGTATTTGATAAATGGAACACTGCTCTTTGCTCTGTGAGTAAAGCTCAAGATTTTGTTCTGAAGTATACCGTTTCAGAATACCCTAAATTCGTATCAGTGCAGCTAGTAGAGCTGACAAGAATAATTATATGATTCACCTATGTTTTCTTGCGTGAAAATAGTTTCTGCCTTTTTTTTTAATCACGTCTAGGAACGAATAAAATGTGCTTGTTAAGAAAAATATGTATGGTAGAAGAATAACAAATCCATTTGTTGTGTGATTCTCACTTCATTTCATAATATTGTAATGTTGTGAAGATGTGCTTTTGATCTTACGCTACCATCATTAGTAGTAAAGGCTTAGATCCTTTTGAAATATTAACAGCAATGAATAAGGCTATCCCAAAATAAATCAAAGAGGATTTCCAGCCTGTTACAACTCACGCCAGTAGGTATGCGCTGGTACCTCATGGCTCACATAGATACGATTATCTTGAATTGCTTACTATATGGTTTGTGGCGATTTATGCTATTGGTCAATGGTCATTATATGCAGATATTGATTCTGTAATTAGTTACGGATGTTTGCAGAAGTGTAGTTAGTATAATATACTATCTCAAAACCAATGGAACATGCAATGGATCTGATGACTGACCTTTTAAATTTTAATATTATCGGATTTGCTTGATTGTTTTGTTCTGCTCCTAGTTACCACCAAACCCATGGCCGAATCTTTTCTCAGAATTAGAAATCAATCTGGCTCATTTGTCTGAACACCCTGATGTCTTTTTGTGTTTGATTAACAACATACAACCAGTAATATTCATTATGAAGAGTTAACTTCGTAGGAAAAGTAAAGCTGACAATATGGGAGAATAAGGCTAGGAGCCAACTAGCCATAGAACAAGGCATAATAGGTGACACGAGTGGGTGAAAGATTATGTTAAGTAAAATACATAATGAACATATTAGAACATAACAATGGCTAAATAAAGTTAATTATCCATATTACACTAGTACATTAATGTACATCATAGTATGATGTGCCATATAAGATGTGTTTAGCCATCTATTATGTTCTTATCTAGGTTCATGCCATGCCTTTTGCCATCCTTACCTTGTTCATATTTTACCTTTTATCTCTTTCTCTATCTTTCATTATCCCTTTTTTTTTAATCTCTTCTCCCTTTCACTTTCTACTACTAACAGCCAACTAATGGTTGCTATTTTAGCAAACAAAGCATTGCGGATGCTACGACTGATCTACTTATAGGTCAGCAACTCAGCCGGAGAAAGCAAAATTGCTTACAATTGGGTTGTATTTTTTTTTCAAGTGAATGTAGAAATCCAACAAAGAGAACTTCATGAGAAGCATTTACAAGTGGTTGCACTAGAGTTGTGCTATCGTAGTAAAGTCGAACATGAGAGTTCAAAAAGAGTAGGCACTTGATTGTTTTAGGATGTTGATGACAAGGCTCCACAATGTAGGGAACAACCATGTGAATGTTCAACATGGTTGTTAAAGAGATAAAGCAAGGGCCCGAGGCAAGGCGACTCACCACCTTCTTTCCGCCAAAGCGCTTAAGGTGCACGGAGAGGCGACACCGCACACACATTCTAACCTAGTATGGCAGCATATTAATTTAGCAATTTAGTACCACATTCATACCTTGATGTTGCTGGTTCTTGAACCCATGTAGCATCAAGAGCAGTTCAGTAGAGAGAGCATTAACATGGCAATCATACAGTAGTATTAGCATCATACATGGCATAGTATCATACAGAGCAGAGCATTAAATAGCGTGGAGCAGAGGGGGCCGGGAAGAAGAAGAGGGAGGGGGATGGAAACAATAGCAGAGAGAGCAGAGCAGAGGATGGCGGGGAGAAGGAGAGAGGGGAGGCCGGGAGGGAGGCAGGGAGTAGAGAGAGCAGAGCATACCTGGATGGCTGGATCTAGAGGTGGCGGAGAGGGCAACCGGCGACAGGGATGGAGGCGTGGAAGGGAGGCCTGGAAATGGAGAGTGCAAGGGTGCATAGAGGAGAGTAGAGGAGGTGGCTCGTGGCTGTGCTCAAGTAGATGGGAACGGGGATATCAAAGTCTCTCTTCGTCTAAATCTCTAGTCTCTCTCCCTCTCGTTCTACGCCGACGCCATCCGGCCATCTTCTTGGTGGTGTTTATCCCGATTCATGACAGGGGCGGTGGGTGGTAGCGCTAGGGTTCGCCTAACCCTTGTCTCGCCCTCTCTTCAACTGACCCCTCTCTTCAATTGTTTGCTGGCCCTCTCTCCATTACCCCGAGCCCACCCATATTTCGATCTCCCGCTCATCCCCTGCCTATGGCGTTCGCCTCAGTCGTCCCCAACGCCATTCTCTGCCTAAGTGACACCAAGGTGGCACCTTGGTCGTAAGGCAGACTCCATAGGCATCATGGTTATCAAGATGTCGCCTAGGTGATGCCAAGGCATCCTAGCGGTCGGAGGGGGACGCTGTGGACGATCACCTAGCCTGTGAGGAGTTAGGTAGTGCTGGGTAACGCCTAGGCATCCAGGGCGATGCTGAGGCCGTTGTGGCGGCTGCCTAGGTGTTGGTTTGGGGGGGGGGGGATGGGGCTCTAACCTGGCACCGACCCGTAGTTCTTTTCCCCGGCGTCGGTCTGCCGCTTCTCCCTCCGCCAATGCCGATTTGCCGCTTCTCCTGCCGCCTTCCCTGAGCCGTTGCCTTCTCCCTCCGTCGGGGCAGATCTACAGTCGGAGGAGGGCGGAGGCAGTGGGAGGAGGCGGCCAATGGGAGTGGCGGTTCAAGGTGGCGGCCGAAGGAGAGGTAGAGCCGGCTGGGGCGGTCGACGGCAGCAGCCGGTCGAGGCGACGGTAGCGTCGAGCCTAGGGATGGCAATCGGGCGCGGCAGGTTCGGGTAGTGCTCGCCCATACGTGTACCTGCGACCTCGATTTACGCCCACGGGCATACTCGCGAAGGATGATGGGTGAAGAACCTCATCCATACCCGTCGCCTGTAGGCATGCCCGTTTACCCGCGAACTGAGAGTCATCATCTGAGAGTTGAACTAATGACAAGTACATATAAACAACAGCTGTTACTAGGAAATATAATAGTTATCAAAAAAGATTATAACAATCAATAGCAATTAGAGATATGCAAAAGTTTATAACAATCAATAGCAATTAGAGATATTGCTATGGCTGCGCCACCTGTCAATCTATATTGTGGGTAAACAGGTGAGGTGGGTACAGGTGGAACTTACCCATACCCGTGCGCGTTTACCTGACGGGTAGAATGTTCCCCACATTTCCAAACCTGTGGGTAAAGAAAATATCCTATACCCGGCTCCATTAGGGTATTTACCCACGGGTATACGGGTAAACGAGCACAATTGCCATCCCTAGTCGAGCCCAAGGCGACGAAAAGGAGTCGGTGGGGAGAGGAGGCGCCAGGCGAGGGGAGGAGGCGGCGGGGAGGGGAGTGGGAGAGAGACGAGAGGGGGGAGAGATAGCGGGAAGTCTGGCTAGTAGTTAGGGTTATAGCTGGCCAATGGGCGCGTGTGGCGCAAGACGCAGACGGCCCGGCTCAAGACGGCCCATTTAGGCACTACCGTTAAGGCCCGTGAATTAAACGGCCGTCCGTGTCGGCCGCGTGCATGCATGGAGCCTGTGCACGGGCGAGCCCGCACGCCGCCCGCACGACGATTCGCTAAGCGAGCGTCTTGCTACCGCTAGCCCGCTTAGTCCGAAAAAAGAAAAATTAAGAAAAATTGTAAAAATTGTAGAAAATTCAGAAAAATTCGAAAAAATGTAGAAAATTGTAGACATTGTTAATCACAAAAAAAAATATTTCCAATGACATAATGAGCTTTATTAACTTATTAAATTACATGGGATGGCTGCATCATTAAAAACTTTACCAAGTAAAAACTCAATTTGAGAAAACCTTGGTAAAGAAAAAAGTCTGACCTATAAAGCTCATTAGTGACCACATGTGAAGAAAAATATTGAAAACTATTCATTGCTATCTAAATACAAATTCTCGAAAGATTCTTCTAAATCTTTATTATCTGCAGATATGTTGGAGTCTTGCTTCACTGTTCCCGATCTTTGACGGTCATAAGTACTTCGACCATCTCGTTGGAGAGACTTGTTCGTCGCTCCTCGATTATTCTTAGGAAAGATCGAATGTCGACTCAGGAGACTGTAGAGACAGAACGATCAACACATCCCGCGCTAATATGGATAGCATCGATATGATACCTTCTGGGTTTGCCACCATGAGAGGATGTTCAACTCCTGCTCGAAGCTGACGCTATCACTGTTGAGATAGCTTGATAGGTCTCCAGTGCTTTGTCGCACCTGCTATCTGCAATATTTTCAGCATTATGTGAAACATTAATTAATTTAAATCCTATAATTCTTTTTTCCATTATCCAGTCATCATTAACATAATGAGCAACAACGCTAATATAATCCTCTCTTGCCCTACCACTCCATATGTCGGATGTCAAAGCAATAGAGAATGTACATGTATGAAACATTTCTTTCAATTTATCACGACAATTGTTATAATATTTAATTAAATCTCTAGTTGTTGTTTGCCTAGATCTGAGAGTAAATCGAGGGTTATGAGCAATGTAATATATTTTGGAAAGCATCGATTCACCAAAATTTAAAGGTAAATCTTGAGAAGCAATTAATCTACAAAGAGATTCCCGAGCTACCTGCAGGTTGTACTCCCACGCACGCATCGAGCCGTCGGGGTTATATTGCATTGTGTCCGCGCATTTGTATTCCTTGCCTTTTCTTGCGACTTGCAAGATGTCGTTGTAGATGACCCGTCCCACCAAGATTTTGCACTCAATTCATTACCACAAATTTTACAAACAAGATACCTCACCGAAGTCCCATCATCGTCGGCCCCGAACTTCTTGTCGAAATCATTCCAAATCGTAGATGTACTAGCTCTTGATCTTTTTGCACCCGTGCTTTGAGTCGTGGATGCACTTGTTGAGCCGCAGAAGATGGATCGATTGGACCTGCGCCACCGGGGCGTCGGTTCTTCGGCATCTCGGTTTGTACATGTGGACCTTCCGCGGATGGATATGCTTGTTGAAACGATTGCATATCCTCCGCCGAGAGGTCGATTCGGAGAGTTGAAAATCGTAGTTCTCCATTAAATCAAGCGCAAATTGAAATAATAAAGAACGATTAGCAAAAATTAAACCAATAAATAATACCAAATAAGAGTATAAGACAACATTATTACCTCCTTTGTAGCTCTCACAAAAATCTTTGAAGATTTTTGAATTTTCGAATTTTGCCCGAATTTTCACCAAATTTGCAAACACTTTCGAATTTTTCAGAGCTAAACCGAGAGAGAAGAGTGAGGTTTGAGGTGTGGAGAATGGAGGCGGATGCCCCTATTTATAGAAAAATTTCAGATTTTTTCGATTTTTTGCTATTTTTTCGAATTTTTACCCCAACGGTCACAAAACGGCTAGTTTTGAATTAGCGGGCGGGCGGGCGTCTCGGGCGGCGCGCGCGCGTACTGCGTGCGTCGCCGGGCGTCGTCCGTCGTCGTCCGGGCGGCGACGCCAATTGCTAAACGCCGGCGTGCGCGCCGCGCCGCACACGCCGGTCCGTCGTCGCGTCGCCCGCCCATTTAAATCCGTGCCGTGCCTAAATGGGCCGGGTCTACAGTAACGGGCCGTGGTGCGGCCCGTTTAAGCCCGGCCCATTTGGCCACCTATAGTTAGGGTTAGGCATGTTTTGATCATTTTGTGATTAAGTCCTCAAAGTTTCTGAAAATTACGAACATACCTCTCTTTTAATGGATTTCTTCTGATTTAGACCTCCTAAGACATGGTTATTTGAATATTTTGTGCTATTATATTGCATGGTTATTTAATTTTCAATCATATAAGGTATTATTTGTCATCTAACTATCGTCATAGAGGGCGCCGAGTCGACTAGACGTCCAAGTGCCCTAGCCTTATCGCGACTTGTCAGAGCACCATGACAACCTTGATAGGCATGCCCGGCAAGGTGAGGCCATGGCGAACACTCCCCTGCCTGCTTTACCACTTAAGCAACGACAAAGAGACGATTCAACGATGCTTTAATAACCATGATGTTCAATCCATAGAATATTCAAAAAGCAAGGCATGTAACCTGGCATTTACTTTGGATGTGTTCTGGAGGACTTCTCGTGAAGCCCTGTCCCACATATGTCATTATTTAACTGAAAAATGTGAGTAGAGATTGGACAAAAAGGTATAAGATTGTGATGGAGTGCATGAAACAGTTTATGTTATTTTTGCCGTTATGCTGCCATGGATGTTAGTTGAAAAAACAGTAACATAGTTCGTTAGGGCCTGCACCAGTCATCCTTATGCAGCTGGAAATTTTGTTGGTAAATGAGTTATAGGGCATAGTGAATAATGCAATGCATAAAGAGAATAGGAAAAATACTAGTATAAGAAGTTCACCTGCAGTCCCAAAGCTTGAACCATCAAATTTTAAAACCAGATATTCCCTATTTGCCCTATTAGGAAAGCAAATTTCGCTCTTGACATGGATTTCTTTAGCCCAAATTTTATGTAGATAGAAGCTCTAGAAGGTTTCTTGGTTGTTAGAGGTGTATGGTATGCTTATTTCATTTCCTTTTTATAGTGTAGAATTTCTTTTGCTGATTTTCTAGTCCTTGAGTTATGTGGTTTGCATGTAACAATAGGAGCAAAATAGCTGGACCACATACTTCCTGGGCTTTGTGGGGTAGTGTTGTCTCAATCTGATCATTTACTTATTTGTTTCATCTTGCTAGAGACAATAGAATTCAGTGCAAGAACGTAGTTATCATCAGCTATCCGTCATTCTGTATAACATGGCTGGTTTGACTATACCATGTGTAGCTATGTTATATCCTGCCTACTTAATTACGTTGAATCTGTACTTTTGTTAGCCAGCACCATGTTAATGATGTTCATCTGAAAAATTGGTTCAATTTTTCTAAATAGAGTTGTTGCATGAGAGTAATAAATCTTAGTTTCTTTCTTTCAAATTCAGAGTATTACTGTATAAAAGAGCATCCCCTGTTGTTCCTCAGAATTGTGTGTGTGCAGTGTTGATGAAAATCCCCTGTTGTTCCTCAGAATTGTGTGTGTGCAGTGTTGATGAAAATCCCCTGTTGTTCCTCAGAATTGTGTGTGTAGTGTTGATGAAAATAGGTCTTTTTTTTCTATTTATTTGTAGTGTCTCCATCTATATCATTTGGAGACAGTTTTCCCTGAACTGTTTAGAAACTTTTTACAACGAAATGTTGCTGTGCTGTAGTGCTGCCGTGTATCTTGAAACTTGATGTCATTGTGTTGAACATCTATTTTTCTTCCCTCTGTAAAAAAACACTTATTTTTTTCTTTTATTGTTAAATGAAGCGCGAACCGTGCAGCTGGAAGTACCATGCGAAAATCGTATTAATGTTATTCTAATTACTTTAGCAACAGATTTCTTGTATGTTCTGCTACTTTAATGCTGAAGTTACTCTTAACTAGGATATTACTCCTAGTTACTTCTAATATCGTTTTTTTTTATGGCTGGCCATTCTGGAAATCTTAGTGCAACAAGATATTCGCCATGATGTGCACGTCAATGAAAATGCTCTATCCTACTGACACTACTCCTTTACATTACAGAGAAGCAGCTGATGATCCAAATAGCAGAGCTGGTCCCCAAGCATCATGGGAGGACTAAGAAGCAGGAACCGGCGGCTAGTTCTTCAGCTGCGGGCACTTCAAAGTCAAAAGGTGGGAAGAAGAAAAAGTGATGGAAGTACCATCTTGTGTTGTTTTTCTGTTCATAGAAAGTTCCTTGAGGGAGTTGTGCCCTGCTCTGAGCCCTAAAAATCTGTGACTTTTTTGGTGTTCTGAATTTCTTGTGATCTTGAGAAGCGACAGCCAGGATTGCAGCAGTGGTAGTCGAATTTACAGATGCCGTTGTTTCTTAGGACTTTGCTTGGTTCGGTTCGGCCTCCACTTTTGGTTTTTGTCCTTAGCTACAATAACTAGTGTCAGGGGTTCATGCCCGGGGTTCTTCCAACCGTTTCGCAGACGCCGCCGCCCGGGCTGTCTTGCCGTCTCCGCCCGAGCCACTGCCGAGCCGCCGCCGGGGCACATCCGCCAGAAGCCGTGCCGCCGTCTCCGCCCGGCCGCATACGCCGAGCCGCCGCCGCATCGCCTTTGCTTCCACCGCGGATCCGCCGTAGGCCTCCGTCTTCGCCGCGCCGCGCTTCCGCTCGCGTAGCCGCCACCCGCCACCGCTGCGTCGCCGCCGCTCCTCGGCCGCCGGTCCGCTCGCTGCTCCGCCGAGCCGACGCCGCCGCCGACGGTGGAGGCGTCGCTCGCGACCGCGGGTCCACACCGGTCGCAAGTCCACACCGACCGAGGACGTCTGTGTGTCTGAGTCGGTTTTAAAACCGACCAGTTAGGGAAAGCAAAAAAATTTTCTTTTCTTTTTTGCAGGTGTCAAAAAAAAAGGAAAAGAAATTATTTTGCAGGCATCGTTTAACCCTGTTCCGCTTGAATATGGCCAGTCGTATCCATCCACTGCAGCACCTCGCCACCGTTCGTCTTCTATATCGGCGTGGAAGGTCTTCCATTGGCCGCCGTCTAGCAGCTCGAGGACGAGCTGCATGTCCGAGAGGGGTGTAGTGTCAGGGGTGTGGGCCTTGGGCCCAAGGCCCTGTTAGATTATTATTAGGAATTAGAGATTGGTTTCTATTTGAGTTAGAGATTGGTTTCCTTGTATTAGAGATATAGTTAGAGATATGATATTAGTTACTATATCTGTTAGAGTTATAATTGGGATTAGATTCTATCTGTTAGGAGGAGCCGTCTATATAAGAGGGCTACCGCATGCTATTGTAATCAAGCAGAATAATATCAAAGTCTCTCTTCGTCTAAATCTCTAGTCTCTCTCCCTCTCGTTCTACGCCGACGCCATCCGACCATCTTCTTGGTGGTGTTTATCCCGATTCATGACAACTAGCTTTCAAATATTGCGTTTTTTTAAAGATGGGATCTACTAGTTGATTGTAGTACATACTATACTGACTCTAGCTATACCGATCAAAATCACATGCGACTGTCTCTTACGAACAGCTAAAATTCAAAAGTTACAGGCCAAAAGTCATACGCTACAGACTAAAAATACTTGTCTAAAAGATACTTGTTTGCAAATCCAACTGAAAGATACTTGTTACAATGAATAGAGCTCATCTCATCTGGAAGATATTTATGTTAAGGATATTTAAGTTTCCAAGTGGTGAATTTTTTTAAGAACTGGAAGTCTGGAACGCAAATGGGAGCTATGAGTGGTTAACAGGTAGGACGATGGAGCTGGAGTTATTTCCAATTTGATCAGGGTAGGATCGCGGAACATAGAAGGGTGAAAATAAATTGAAGGTGGTGTAACGCCAGTTTCACACGCGGGGTGCAGAAAACGTCAACGCGTTGAGGCATGGAAAACGTAGAGTTACAAACTATAATATGGTTTTTCTCAAACGCACAGAAAACGTAAAAGTTACAGTACCTGATCTTTTTAGCTGAGATTTATAACTTTTAGCTATGACTTGGTTTTTGTGCTGTTCATATGAGAGATTACAAAGTAACTGAAACTCACGTACAGTTTTTGCCGATATAAATGAAGTTGGTACAGTATGTATTATAATTAACTAGTAAATCCAATTTTAAAAAGACACTCCGTTTAAAAGTTAGTTATTGTAGAAAAGCCAAAACCTGGAATCAAAAGCTGAAAAAGAACAGAGCCACAAACTATAATAAGATTTTTCGCACACAAAATAAAAAACACTTTTTTCTGAGGGAGTTCCCTACTCCGCCCTTGGAACGTTGCCGAAGGCCCCTAGTAGTTTGTAAACACAAAAGACTTCAAATTTCTAGTTAACCTTTGATAGTAGTGTTTTCTTGTTTGGGTTTGCAAGTTCTGTGTATAGAATGCCTCAGATTTAAGAGTACTTTTTGAAATGTACGGTGTTTGAATGTTGCTCCCTTGAAACGTACTATTTTGAAAATGTATGTAGACAATATAAAGGAGATAGATTATCAGAGGAAATGATATTGTCTTGTAATACCCCAAATTTGCATAAAGGGAAACATTAGAGGAAAATAAAGGGGAGAGTATAGTTTTGCCGTCAGACCCCTCGACTTTTAGAGTGTCGATTTAGTGTCGCTCGCAGAGGTTCCCAGACCATCCCAGGACGGTCGGCACCGTCTAGAGAGCCGAGTAGCGCCCTCAGAGGTTCCCATACCGCCTAGGGATAGTCGGCACCGTCTCGCGACGTGGGTTCTCGTCATTCGGCAGAACTCATACACTTACCTTTTACCGACTTACCGCTGCAGTGAAAGAAAACCCCAAAGCCAGTAGCATTGGACCAAAATGCCCCTGAGCAGTCAACTGACTGAGAGAGGAAGGGAAGGGCATGACGGTCTTTTCACAAGTGCAAGGCAGCCCAACCGTGCCTTTATAAGGCCAGTGCACAAGCCTTATCCTCTCATCTCCATTCTCAGTTAAGGATAAGAACAAGCCGTAGAAGCCACTCTCCACTCCTCACTGCCAAGACCGAGAGCCTCCAAAAAAACACACAAGCACATTCTCCAAGCTCACCACAGAGAGGAGAAGAGGGAGCAGTTGGCCATGACGGCAAGGTGAAGGCAGGAGCAAGGGAGCGGCCGGGCAAGACAACAAGAGGGGGAACCATCTGAAAATCCTCAACTTCTGCCTCACCCATTCCTTGCTAGGCAGCAAGTAAGCCTTACCCTCCACCCTTGCTTCAGCACCACCCATGCAAGAGGTAAAACACATCGAGTAAAGGGGCAAACGGACGAGTAGTAGTCGGGGTAGTGGTGCAAGGGGAGGCGGCAGGTCCGGTATTAGCCGGCCGGGTCCGAGGCGCAGTAGAAGGAGGCGCGTAGGGGGACCGGCCGGCGGGGAGCCCAAGGTCGGCGGCGGTGAGCCGAGGCTGGCAAGCCGTGCCACGCGCGCGCCGTCGGGGAAGTCGCCATGTGGGAGTTGGGGAAGGGGAGTAGTAGGCCGGCGGAGGGAGCCGTGGCCAGGAGCGGCGAGGTCGGCAAGTCCCGTGCGGCCGTGCGCATCCGCATCCGCGCCGCCCTGGGCAAGGCCGGCGGAGAAAGATAGAGAGAGCCGGGGGTCGGCGGGCCGCAGGGCCAGCATGTCTCCCGCGCGGCCATGCGCCGCCGTGCCGCCCCCGGGCGAGGCCGGTGATGGGGGAGGAGGCCCCGTCCAGCCGGTCAGATGCGCGCGTGAGAGGAAGGGGGAGCCGAGGAGGCGGAGTTGGCCGGCGGCAACCCACTGGTCGACAGCGAGGGGGAGGACGCCGGCGCGCCCGTGCGCCGTGCGCCGCCTGGAGAGGGCCTTACAGTCGGGTTGAGTGGGGGAGAAAGAGAGAGAGGAGAGGAGGAGAAGGCAGGGGGGCGGCGGGGGGAGCCGCCGGCGACAGGCTCGTCGCGCGCCGCCACGCTGCCCTGGAGAGGAGCAGGCCGTTTGGTTAGAATGGGTAAGGAGAGAGAGAGCCTGGGTAAAGAAAAGAGAAAGGAAGGAAAGAAAGAAAGGGAAAGGAAAGGAAAAAAAAGAGAGGGAAGAAAAGAAAAGAGGAGAAAAAGAAAAAAAAAGAGAAAGAGAAAAAAAGGGTTCGGCACCTGCGTGACAGGTCCCTCGAGACCCGTGCGATTATGCCCGAGGTCGGGGTACGAGCTTAGGGACGTTGTTCTCCGTTTAAGCTCTTGATTTTTGTTTTGCCGTTGAGTCGGGGTGACATGTACGCAGGTGGAGTTCCCGGGGCAGAGCCGTCCACGCGTCATCCCCGAGGTTAACCAGGCAAGTGCATTGTAAAGCGGTGAATTCGGGTAGTGATTTCGGTTAAAATTGGATAATGATGCACTGCTTACCATGCTGGGGTAAGTTTACTATTTCCGGATGTTGCATGCTTACCATGTTGGGGTAAGTTAAAGAGTTTCGGAATGTATATTGAGAAATGAGAAATGTTGAGACATGACATGATAATATGCATAATTGGAGTATTTGCATTGCATGCATGTCATGAAAAGATAGAGTTGGTCCACGTTGAGTGGACGCTCCACGGGAGTGGAGTTTGAGGTCCCCGTATGAAAATTACGGGCTACTGAGGTCCCCGTATGAAACAGGACGAGCTTGAGGTCCCCGCATGAAACAGGGTGGGCTTGGGTGAGCATCGACGGGTGCTTACTCTGCTATACCGGTATAGGCTAAAGAGTTGAGAAAGAAGTGCATGAGCATGTGCATGGGCAGATGCATAATGATCGGCTGATGAGAACCTAAAGGGATAAGTGAAAGGTGCGTGTGCATGATGAATGGTTCTTCGGAACTTGAAATGGTTAAATGGAAAAGTGGTTAATGAAACTGAAATGAGTATGGTCTAATGAATGAACCTGTTATTTGCTGTTTTGCTTTGTACTTGCTGAGTCGGTCGACTCAGCCTTGCTTTGTTGATGTTTTTTTTAGGTGACCGTTGAGGACGTCATGCGGGTGGAGTAGCACATGGATAACTGGCACGAACCAGCGGCACTCATGTATCACTTTTGTCAATGTACTTTAGCTGTTACTAGGCTAGAGTAATCACTAAAAATGCTATGATGTATCGGAACGCAGCAAAATGAATAAACATATTGCTGGTTTAAATTTCTTCTAGTGTTGTTGAATTGATAAGAGTTGCAGAGGTGGTAGCATCTTGGCCCAGAGAGTGGGCGGGGTGTTACAGTCTGACATCTTTTTAACAGTACCTTAATACTATTATAGTTTTGTAGTTTTTTTTGCTAACGCTAGAAATTACCGGGCAAAATTCTCTCTCAAATATTGTGAAAGGTAAACAACGATTTATATTTAGGGGCAAAGGATCAAAGCAAGTGTAGAAGTTTATAAAACTAGCATATTTATTCATGCAATTGCGCGGCTAGATATTATGATATAGTTATATTTGGTATACATTTCTACTGCCTATAATTAAAATACAACTGTATTTGCTATACCATTCTAATATACATATATAATTAATCTGCACTGCTATAATCTACTCTACCAAAATAAATAGTGGAGATACTTCTCTTTTTTCTCAATTAATATGAGAATTTCTAGGATTTTCTTTTTAGAATTATTGTGGGATTTTCTTGCCCTTAAAATGAAGGAGGTGCCTTAGATATTACCAGTTATTTTTATTTATATAGATTATAATGGAGAATATTGTTTTTAATCCACGTTGTAACAAAAGCTTGCCTTGATAGCTGAATTTTGCACCTTTTAATTTAAACTAATATATGAAATAGTTAATTAATTTAAACTTTTCTTCTTCATAACCTTTTTTTAACTCATAGACTCAAGAGGCATTATAAACATGCAAATTAGAGTATAATTGATGAATTTACTTATGTAGGTACATTTGAATTACACTTTTTTTTGAACAAAGAGCTGCAGCAATTTTTCGGTCACTTAATAACATAGTGCTAAAAATGTTTCTTTGATTGACACGGCTTCAGTGTGAACTTCTTGCATAGTTGGCCGGTCTTTTGGTGAATCCACGGAGCATTTTAGACCAAGTTCTGTCAGTTGCATGGCACATTTCCGCATTCCGACCCGATTCTGATGACTTGAAGTTCTACTCGTGTGTTCGCCTTGGTACTGTGGAATCAGATTAGGCTCTAAAATGTCATCAATCTTCTGAGGAAATGCTAGCTCCACAAATTTATGGAGATTGACACCATCCTTAAACATCTCATCAGTCGGATTCTTTCCTGTCATCATTTCTAGCAGAATGATGCCATAGCTGTACACATCACCCTCAATAGACAATTTGCTACCCATGCCATACTCTGCAAAATTTGCAAATTTGTTTAGTCAACCCTTTTGTTTACTCAAAATATTTGTAAGAAACATTATTCTTGAAATGACTGTATTAATATCTTCTGGAAAGCATATTGCATTGTTTAATTTATTTAGAATTACATTTTTAAGCCAGTGTTTTCAATGGATCATAAGATCTGTAGATATAAGAGGTAAACATGATTTGTGAGGGGAAAATACTACCTACTATTAATACATCAACAATATAAGAATGAAATGTGTACAAACCTGGTGCAATGTATCCAACTGATCCTCTTGGCCCCAGCATACTTGTTGAACCGCGAAAGCTTTCTGACGAATGGTTGCAAAGAAACTTTGCTAATCCAAAGTCACCAACATGTGCACACATGTCATCATCCAAAAGGACATTGCTTGGCTTTACATCACAATGGATCAAAGGAGGCGTGCACTGGTTATGGAGATAATCCAAGGCAGCAGCTATGTCTGTCGCAATTTTGATCCTTGACCCAAGGTTCAGTGATCTTCTTGGGTCATGTTTGCACAATTGTGGATGGAGCCAGCTTTCTAGGTTACCATTTGACATGTGCTCAAGAATTAGAGCTTTGAACTCATTTCCTGATGGATCAAATGTAGAACATAGACTTATCACCCTTATTAGATTTCGATGGCGTATGTTCCTTAAGGCCTCACACTCAGCAATGAAACTCTTTGATGCTCCATCTTGATCAAGTCTGAATACCTTGATTGCGGCTATGCGTGGTTCAGACACAAATGTACCTCTATAGACAGATCCATATCCCCCGACACCAACCAAGTTAAGAGAAGAGAAACCACTTGTTGCCATAAACAACTCGTGATATGAAAATCTTTTCAACACCTCCGAAGACTGGTTTCTCGGTTGTTTAGTTGCTTCCCTCTTCTTGTGTAGAATAGCCATGGCACATGAGAGTGAGACTAAAACAATGGTAACAAGTGGAACGACCACCATTACAGCATAGGAAGTCCTTTTCCTTTCGGATGTTGACGCAATGCAAGGTTGTAGTTGTAGCATTGGAGAAGTTGTGCATAGGTTTTTGTTTCCTTGGATGAACACTTGACTTGAATTGCCAAACACAGCACTTGTAGGCAATGGTCCTTGAAGGTTATTGAAGGACAAATTGAGAAGCTGCAAAGAGCTGAATAACTCAAAGAAGTCCGGAATTTCACCAGACAAGTTGTTTTGCGATAGATCCATCTTAACAATGCCTCGTAAGCTCTTCAAAGATCCAGGAATGCTACCTTCGAGATAATTTGCTTCCAAGAAAAGGGACTCCAAGCGGAGGCACTCGCTGAGACTGCTAGGAATTCTTCCTGACAACATGTTGTTGGAGAGGTTAAGGAGGCCAAGATTAATCAAGCTGCCAATTTCTAATGGTATTGGTCCTATTAGTTGGTTATAAGACAAGTCTAAACCTTCGGAGAGTGAGGATATTGAAAAAAGTTGCCGAGGGATGTGTCCATGAAAGCTATTACAAGAAAGGTTTAGTATAACCAAGCTTTTACAGCCTACCAAACTTGCCGGAATAGATCCACTCAATTTATTGTCTTGCAAATAAAGCTCACTTAGCTTCTCAAGGTTTCCAATTGATTGTGGGACCTCTCCAGAAAAATTGTTTTCTGCTAAATTTAGGACAAACAAATTCTGAAGATTTCCAAGCGTATCAGGAATATACCCTGAGAGTAAATTTCTCTCCATATGAATAAGAGTGAGGTTGGTGAGATTTCCTATCCCTGGAGGTACGAAACCATCTATTTGGTTATCATTCAGCAGTAACCACTGTAAACTTTTGGGAAGACTGGCAATGGAAGCGGGTAATATTCCTCGGAGATTATTGCTATCCAAATATAATCTCTCCAATCGGGTGCAACTTGTTAGTGAGGACAAGAATGCCCAATCACCAGCTTCGAGTTGATTTTTCCCCATATTTAATTGAACCAAGTTTGTCAAAGACCCCAAAGAAGGAATCACACCACTGAATGTATTGTTGCGGAGATCAAGGATTTGGAGGCTGGAAGCATTGGCTAATGAAGCAGGGATTGGGCCATCAAACTGATTCCCTTGCATTATCAAATTTTGGATGTTTGGAAGTGTATAGCCAATGTTGCTTGGAATTTTCCCAACTAGCTGGTTGGCTCCAAGGCCAAGATACGTGAGAGATGAGATTTTGTAGATGGTTGGAGGAACTGTGCCTGACAAGTTGTTGTATGTCAGGTCTAGTACTTGCAAACTTGCAATATTACCTAAACTCACCGGAATGGTCCCTTGAAATTTGTTTAGAGCAAGCAATAGGACAGATAGGGAACGAAAAGTCCCAAGTGAGCTAGATATGCTCCCTGACAGGTTATTACTGGTCAAGCTGAGATACTCTAAGGGTGAGGATGCATGGGATAACTGTGGGATAGGCCCAGAAAAGTAATTGTATGAGAGGTCTATGCTGTAAAGAAACGAGCTATTGAATAGCGCATGAGGAATCTCTCCACTGAGGTTATTTTTTGCGAGGTCAAGGTAAGCGAGCGAGGAGGAATTCGCTAACATTTGGGGAATTCCTCCTGTGAGCATATTGTTTCTAAGAGAGAGCTTGGTAAGATTTGAGCTACTTCCAAGGAGCCGAGGAATGGTTCCCGAGAGCTTGTTACTAGCAAGGTACAGAACGGAAAGGTCTGGCAGCAGGGCGAGCCCTGGCGGGATGTGTCCTAGAAGGTAGTTGTCACTGAGCACAATCTTTCGGAGAGACAAACATTTACCAAGATCTTGAGGGATCTCACCTTCGAGGAGGTTGCTCCACAGGCTGATTATCTCGAGGCGAGAGCAGGAGGACAGTGTCTCGGGGATCACGCCGCCGAGCGAGTTCATGCTGACGTTGAGGTACCTAAGCTTTGTCAGGCGACCAATCTCAGGTGGGATGCTGCCGCTGATCTGGTTGTCCGGCAGGTGAATTCTTTCTAGGAACGTGAGGTTGGCGATGCAAGGTGGCATCTGGCCGGTCAGGTTCAGAGACGCAAGGTCCAGTGCGACAACACGAGGTGCCGCGCGATGCGCGGCGCATGTCACGCCGCGCCAGCGGCAGAAAGACGCGGAATCGTTTCGCCACGCGGCTAACGCTCCGGTGGGATCGGCGAGACGAGACCTGAGGCAGAGGAGCGCCTGACGGTCGGCCTCAGATTTGTTCCGAGGTTGAGTCGCAGGAGAGGAGTGTGCGTAGGGGCAGAGCAAGTGCCAGAGGATCACAACAAGCAGCAGTGGAGAGGGAGAGAGCTTGTTGTGGGTAGCAACACGAGGCATCCTGCTTGCTATCTTGTGAAGAGGCCGGTGTACTACGTACCGCTACTGCACTTCTGCTTGTGGAGGATTAGGGTTAGTTGTGACTTGTGAGCTCTACAACGGTTTATGAAGTGTGCCTGCAAATCAAGCCTCACTGTCTGATGGAGTCAACAGTCAAGTTACTATACTTTAGAAAACCCAAAAAGAAACTCGTGTGTGGCCATTGAATGCATTGACGCATCCAATTCCTTTGGAAACGAACACGCTGAAGCAGCCATGGTTGGTGGTTAGGTCGATTGGAATCTGGAAAAGGATCAAGTGGGAACGTACTATACAAGCAACTTGTGTTTTGTGCGTACTGATCGATGGCGTCAACGGTCAGTGTGAAACCCTGTGGAGGATGACTAAAGATGTTGAGAGATGTAGGATTAATTAGATTTTGGCAAAAGAGGGATGCGATCCGGTTGGGATGCATGGCGGCCCATATTCTCACGTCTGAGATGTTGAGAGATGTAGGATTAATTAGATTTTGGCAAAAGAGCATATCCCGTGGAAACCAGCTTCCTTTATTTGTGAAGAGGCCGGTGTTCTACGTACCGCTACTGCACTTCTGCTTGTGGAGAATTAGGGTTAGTTGTGAGCTCTACAACGGTTTATGAAGGGTGCCTGCAAATCAGGCCTCACCGTCTGATGGAGTCAACAGTCAAGTTACTATACTTTAGAAAACCCAAAAAGAAACTCGTGTGTGGCCGTTGAATGCATTGACACATCCAATTCCTTTCGGAACGAACACGCTGAAGCAGCAATGGTTGGTGGTTAGGTCGATTGGAATCTGGGAAAGAACCTGGAAAAGGATCAAGTGGGAACATACTATACAAGCAAGTTGTGTTTTGTGCGTACTGATCGATGGCGTCAACAGCTAGAGTGAAACCTGTTAAAGGAACCGTCACTGGCAAGTCTAGTCCGATCGATTTCTCTTCTATGTAAATAAATAGATCAATTACAGAAAATACAAATAGTAGATTAAAACACGAAATAGGGAGAACTTATGGTCTTTCTTTATTACTTTCTCTTTCTCATACATGTACAAAATAGCCAATAGTATTCTCTATTTATAGCCTAGTAGTGAGGTGCCCACCATGGGCCGCCTAGACCTAAGTTTCCTAACACTCTCCTTTGTGCACTCATTCGACACGTTTATGCCTCATCAAAACTTCATAAAAACCCAGTGAAAAAAATTTAAAGAAAGAGTGCATGATACATGTTATACTGCGTTGCACGAATTGACTCATTAAAAACCTTGGCTGAGAAACTTCAAGAAAACTCGTCAAGGAAAAAAGAGTACAATCCATCCAATTTCATTTAATCTTTACGATTTATTATTTGGATGCTTGATCTTCGTGATCAAGTTTTAATAACGAGCTTGAGAAAAATCTCCCCCTGAATTCTGCACTTCTCTAAGCCTCATCATTCCAATCCCTCGTACGTATATTTCAAAACTAGATGCTGGGAGTGACTTAGTGAATAAATCTGCAAGATTTTCACATGACTTAGTATGAAATACCTTAATTTTGTTCATCTTTTGCAATTCATGAGCATAAAAGAACTTGGGGTTGATATGCTTTGTGAGATGATTCTTCACGTAGCTCATCTGCACTTGTACAACACAAGCTGTATTACCTTCATAGATAATTATGGGAGCTTACATGATATTTATCCCACATGAATGCTGGATATGGTGAATCATTCGTTGGGCCAAGCACATTCTCGTGCGGCTTCGTACAAAGCTATGATTTCTGAGTGGTTTGTTGAAATCGTTATAAAACTTTACTTAGACGATTTCCATGAAATTACAGTTCCACCACACAGGAATACACAACCTGTTTGTGACCTTGTGGTATGCGAATCCGACAGGCACCTAGCATCTGCATAGCCATTTATATTCAAGTCTTGGTTCTTTCTATAGAATAACCCAAGGTCCTTGCTTCCTTGGAGGTATCGGAAGATGTCCTTTATTCCTTGCCAATGTCTTTAGGTAGGTTCTGCACTATGCCTTGCTAATAGGTTTACGGCAAATGCAATGTTCGGTCTAGTACAGTTCGCTAAATACATAAGTGCTCCTACTGCACTTAAGTATGGGAATTCTGGTCCTAGGATTTCCTCCCCCTCTTCCCTAGGTTGGTACAGATCCTTATCTTGCTATAAAAATCTCCCAATCATCGGTACTTTTGATGGGTATGCCTTCTCAAAACCGAACCTTTCTAACACCTTTTGGGCGTAGGCTGACTGATGTACTAATATTCCTTCAGCGACATGCTTGAGCTGTAGGCATAAGTAGTATTTGGTTTTACCCAAATATTTCATTTCAAATCGACTCCAAGTAGGAACTTACTTCCTTTATGTCTTCCATGGTCTTGATGATATTCAGATCATCTATATATACTGAGATTATACAAAATCTATTCTGGGATCGTCGTATGAATACACAGGGGCAATTTTCATTGTTTGTGTAACCTTTCTTGCATAGAAAGTCGCTTAAACGAATATACCACATCCTGCCTGATTGCTTAAGTCCGTATAGTGATTTACTGAGTTTCACACTGTACAGACTTCTATTTGCTCTGTCTTAGTTTGGGACAGGGATACCTTCAGGTATCTTCATATAAATTTTCGAATCCAAGTTTCCATAAAGGTATGCAGTTACCACATCCATCAAATTCATTTCTAAGTTCAGATTTACTGCTATTGAGATTAAGTATCTAAAGGTGATTCCACTCAAGACCAGGGAATAGGTTTCTTCATAATCAACTCCTCGACGTTGAGTAAAACCTTGTGCAACAAGTCTTGTTTTATATCTTACAACTTCATTTCTTTCATTTCTCTTTCGAACAAATACCCACTTGTGCCCTACAGGGTGCACACGAGGAGGCGTGTGGCTTACAAGCCCAAACATATCTCTTTTGTTCAGAGATAATAATTCAGCTTCTATTGCCTTCTTCTAATCTTCCCAATCTGATCTTTTCTTATATTCAGCGAGTGATGCGGACTCTGGATCAAGATCGATGATTATGGCAATTTTCTTTGCAAAGTAGATATCAACATTGGCTGTTGTCCTATTCATGGATTCTTCCGTGTGCATATAGTTTATAGCTATTTCGTCATGAGTTGATTCTTCTTATGCTTCTACTTGCTCACCGCTCCTTCTAGTTGTGGCGACAAGTCCCTTTAGTTTTTCAGCTCCGTTGTGTGCGCACACATCCATGCTAATTTTCCCTCCATGGGAATGTTTAAATCCGGTGTGCCCTTTTTTGAAGGTGTCATACTGGTGCTAGGTCTCAACTGGCTCCCCTTTTGGTTCTAGGGAACTTCAGTGGTTGGCTGTGTCAAGTCCTTCTTATCCTTTTTCACCAAGCATTCCTGGTTACTTAGGGTTCGAGGAGGCGGAGTTCTTGTTCTTTTATTCTGAGACCTCTGGACAGGATTAGGGATACTTTCAACTTTCTTTGGTATTTGAACTCTCTTCGGTATATTGCATGCAGGCACATACGACTTGGTCACGCTATTTAAATCACTAAAGTGGTCAGGCAGTTGGTTTGCTAATGCTTGCAAATCAATGATCTTCTAGACTTCTCTATTTGTTTCACTAGTGCGCGGGTCATGTGCATGGATTCCTGTGGCTTGCCACATAATTTCCCGACATTTTCCTTCCCCTAATGTTGGGAAATTATCCTCATCAAATATGCAATCACCGAAACGGGCGGTATGCAAATCTCCTATCATGTGTTCTAAATACCTGATTATGGATGCTGTCTTATAACCAACGTATATCCCAGTCTTCCGGAGAGGACCCATTGCAGTACGCTGTGGAGGAGTTATAGGCACATAAACCTTGCATCCAACCTCCAGAGATGAGAAATTTTCGGTGCTGACCCTTGCGCTAGTTGCATAGGTGAGCACATGTTATAGGCTGATAGTCTAAAGTTGATGAGAGTTGCTGCATGCAGAACTGCGTGTCCCCAACATGTAGCTAGTAAATTACAATTCTACAAAAGTGGTCGAGCAATAAATTTAATTCTCTTGATTAATGACTCTGCTAGTCCATTCTGAGTGTGGACATGCGGTACAGAATGCTCAACTGTAATTCCTATTGCCATGCAATAATCATCAAATGCTTCCAAGTAAATTCTCTGGTGTTGTCCATTCTGATAGACTTTATATGATGATTAGGGAAAATATTTCTAATGCGTATTATTTGCGAGATCAGCTTTGCAAAAGTATGGTTTCTTGTAGATAATAAACATACGTGCGATCATTTCAAGGAAGTATCGATGAGCACCATGAAATATTTAGATGGCCCTGATAGTGGCTGTATGGGACTGCAAATGTCTCCTTGGATGCGCTCCATGAATGTAGAGACTTCATCCTTCACTTTTAGAGTGGAAGGTCTAGTAATTAATTTACCGGTGGTACTTTCATAGTGGTCGTAAGCTCCAGTGGTCGGTAGCTATAGTTGTCGTGAGCTCTAGTGGTTGTTAGCCATAAGTGGTCGTATGGTCGTAAACCTACAGAACCTAGTCGGTAGTCTAAAACTACAAAACCTAGTCGGTAGCCCAAAACTACAGAACCTAGCAGGTAGTCCAAAACTACAAACCTAGTCGGTAGTCCAAAACTACAGAACCTAGTCGATAGTCAAAACCTACAAGAAACTAGTTGGTAGTTGAAACCTACAGAACCTAGTCAGTAGTCATAAGCAACAGCACTCGGTCGATGCACGGAAGATCTGCGTGGTCGAAGACCAGTAGTACTGACTCTATGTGAGCAGTACAACCGATGTTGCGGTAGGATCGATGTAGTCGAAGACCTGTGTGGTCTAAGTGCCGTATCGGTAGTCAAAGCGTCCGAGCACCATAGCAGTCGAAACGTCAGAGTATTGAAGAAGTTGTAAGTCATACTCATACGCCGGTACCCACAATGGTCGTAAGGCCGTAAGCTATGGTGGTCGTGAGTTGCTAGCTAGCGCTGTTCTAGGCTGCAGTAGTCGTAGATGGAATTAAGTAGCGACCGAAGAACGTTAGTAGTCGAAAGAGTACTGTACCCACCGCGAAGAGGTAATTCAAACCGAGCTGAGGTACTCTGTGTTCGGCTATTCCTAGCCCTCTTTGAGTTAAGAAGTTGAATATTCCTATGAATGTTCCTTCCCCTTTGATCCATCTTTGTTTTCCTTCCAAGAAAAGCTTCCCCGCCATCCCTTCATTTACTCAAACTCCATTCGACTATTTCAAACATCCCTCCCCCTCCAAACCTTCTCTTACATCACCGAACTCAATCCTAATAAAACTTAATGATGTTCTCTTTGGATTTATTTGGATCTTTTGCAGTCCTTTGGATTTATTTGGTCTTTCGATCGCTTATCGCGTAATTAGAAGTCAAAGTCCCAAAGGAGCACCAACTAGAGCAAGATCGAGACAAAGACGAAGACCAATGGCTTCAAGATCATTAACTGATAAGGTTTTGAGTAAGATCAAGATCACGATAATTTAAACAAGGCAAGCACCCCTTTGACCATGTTGATACCAGTATTTCAATTAATGTATATTGTCTGTAAAATCTATTATGCATTCATGTATGTTTCACTAAAATGGCTATACTATAGGTATGGTAGTTACAACAACTCATATGCATTGAACCTCCTTGAAAGTTTTGACCTCCTCACTGTTGTAATCTCTAGGACATGATTTAGACAATACATATTGTCAAATTGGGAATATCACATTGATATATGGTTTAGATGCTTAGCCCTACAATAGATTTCACTAAGCTTAATATTTTGGAAAATTTGAGCATGGATATGGATAGTTTCAAAATATTAGACCAGAGGAGGAATCTTTGCTTGTTTGGTATAAAACAAAATAAAAAACATAGTTTTGGACGCGGGCGAGTTATATGGTAAACTGTTGAATGTGAGGCGGAACCTTGCATGTAGATAGAGGGAGATTCTTACTCTGGTCAATTAAGGACCGAACGCTATTGCCGCACATCTAAGTCACACCGTAAAATCACATGTGCTATATGGGTTCTAGCATTTAGCTGATTAAGTTGTCTAGGTCTACCAGCCTTGTATTGTGGTAGGCGCATAAGTAGTAAGGGCATTTCGAGGAACGTTCTGGCTCGTAGGGGCTCCCTTCACAGAGGTGTTGGGACTGAGACTTACTAATACGATGGTGAATGCCTTACCAAAGGGACGGAATCGCTGAGGTGAGGGTCTGTCATGCGGCTCACTTGACGTACCCAAGTGAGGCCTTGTCCATTTATCAGGCTGGTGCAAGGTTAGGACTAGATAGCCTAAAGGCTATATAATAGTCACTTCATTACACGCCTAAGGAAGCGTGTAATGTCTGACAGTGTATTTGATTATCTCGTGTGGGTAGAGTTGTACAACATCTGCAGAGTATTAAAAACTATTTAAATAGCCATACTTGCGGTCATGAGCATACTTGGATGTAGCCACAATACGTATAGTTTTCATTTTTAAAACAGTTTCACTGAACATATGGGATGACATGTACGCATCTTACGTGTGCCATGGTTATGGGTGGGAATTTTGCGATGTTCACAGCCGAGGAATGCTGCAAATGGATTTGATTTCATTACATATCAAATGCTCTTTACAATTCTATTTGCAAATTATTACTTATTGATATTGCAAATAAAATTTGCTTCATACTGAAAATAACTTAGTGTATATATATATGCGCATATATACATATATATAATTTTGCAATACATTACAAGTTTTACTGAGCACGTAATGTACTCAAACTTACTTAAATTATTATTGATTAGAGAATGAAGAAGGATATGTGCTAGGCGACATGTATTTTGCCCCGTCATTAGGGGCTCGACAATGGGTTTTTCTAGAGCCTACTCTCCCAATTGGTTGCCTGTGGGCCGCTATAGTGCCATACCATTGGATGCTTCTGCTTATGCATTTGTCTTCCGCTACAATATACTCTTGTATGGTATTTACTTGGCCAGTCGGTCATATGCTGTAAAACCTTATTATGTATCGCTTATTTATTCGTCCCTTTGTCATAAATTAAATATATGTAATGTGCATAGATATGATCTTAATGTTGTGAATATATAGACTACCTACTAATCATGAGACTAATACAAAACACACATACAACGACCCCGGCGGTCTCCACAAACTCACTCGTATTTGCAAGAAATGAATTAAGACGGTCTCTGTATCATGTAGCCATGCAGGTGTACGTACGTCGTCAGCAATGTCAAACTTGATCGTTACAAGACAGTCTGTAGCTGGGTTGGTAAATCTACTTTCTGTCATTAAGGTAAGAAGGCTGGTCGATCAGTTAGGTTCCAAAATTTCCACAAACATGCGTCGTCAGTGGTGGAGCTAGGATTTTTCAGAGTCTCAGACCCAAAACTAAGGAGGATATAATTCTATAACCTATTTTCCCGGATACCCCGATATAGATACGTGATATGGCAATACCGCGATTCGCCATTGCTTCCATTCTAACTAACCAAGCAGAAATTTTGTTCATATTCAAGAATTCATAAACAAATTTTCTCCACTAATTGACAAATGACAAAGAAACTACTTCCAAAAAATGCTGATCCAAATTGACTCAGGCTAAAATCAAGAAAACCTCCACTCTTGTGTGTACATCCATAGACCATAGGTTCTCTTAGAACAAAAAAAAAAGACAATTAATGAATTTACCTCAAACCTACATCAAGACTACAGAGTGCAAACCATAAATTTATTTACTAATTCACATCACTAATCTTATAGTAAAACATTAAAACCACAAGATGCTCAATGCCAAGCTTCCCATCACAAATTGTCAAAAACAAGCAAAAACCTCTAACACTTAGATATATCAACGATTTCTCTAGCCATGGTTGGTAAATTAGCACAGCCGGTTGCCCGGCCCTAAACTTCCAAGTTCTAAATTGTGATCCATAAAGTAAATCATACAAAGACAAAGTGATTCAAACAAACAAGTAAATATAGCATCACAGATATTGGGAAGGATAACCATGAGAAAACATGGAACAAGGAAGTCAGATCGGGCATGGAGGCGTCAGATAGGGCTCACCGAGGGGGGTGGCCGGGCGGTGCTGCGGCAGACTGGCGGAGAGGAGGCGGGGGGCGGTGCCGCGCTGCCGTGGGCCGCGGCGGAGAGGAGGCGGGGGGCAGCGTCACGGCGAAGAGGAGGTATGGGGGCGGCGTCGCGGCGGAGAGCCGGAGAGGAGCTGAGGAGGCGAGGGGCGACGTCGTGGCGGCCAGCGGACTCGACGGAGAGGAGGCGGGGCCACGGCTCGCGGGGGATGGTGCCACGATGGAGAGGAGGCGGGGGCGCGGCAGAGCAGAGGCGGGGGCCGGCGATGCGGGGGCCGGCGTCATGGGCTCACGGTGAACGGGCGATGAGGACGCATGGGAGGCAACGTCGCGGGCTCGTAGCGGAGATCCGCTGAGGAGGCGACGGGCGAGTCAGGGCGACGTCGCGATGGCCGGTGGGCTCGACGGAGAAGAGGCACCGAGGCGGGGGGTGGTGCCATGCCACCGCGGGCCGAGGCGGAGGCCGGCGTCACGGGCTCACGGCCTTGGGGGGCTGGGGGCGGCGGAGTCGCACGGGGAGAGGCGGCAGGAGGCGGTTGGAGCCTGGAGGCAGCTCGCGAGTCGCGAGGCCGAGACAGGAGCGGCACCCCCGCGGCTTTAGGGTAGGCCGGCCGCTCTTTGGGCTGCGGGGGGCGCCGGGGCGGTGATGGGCCGTGAGGGGCGCTGGGGCGGTGATGGGCCTGGGCTGGCTGCTCGCTAGCAATAGTACTGGGCCGGGTGAAAATAATCTCGGGCCGTCCAAAAAGTCTCGGACCTATTCACTGAGTAATATTTTTTTGAATACACCTAATAAAATTTTACACTACAATTTTCTGGGGGGCCATCTCTGCCCCTGCGCGCCGTGAAGGTTAAGCTAACCGAGAGCGCGTTAGTCCTTGTTGGATTGGGATGGGACTATCTAAAAAAAATGATCTGGTAGGCTTGACTTCCGAGCTCCGATTCGCGACTTGTAAGTCAAGACCTAACAAATACGACCGTGGAAAATGTATCCAACACCGACTGCCGCTCGGTCGTCTTCAGTGGATGCACGCTCGATCGAGCCCTCTCTCTCTAAATATATATACAGATCCGGCAGGCCGATGCTTATACCTTACTTATTTGCTCGTCACTCGATCGTACGTCAAAGTGAAGCAGGACGTACGACGGAGCTGCCTGCTTCGAGCTCACCGACGGCGATGGCGATCAGGGGTCGATCTCCTCCAGCGCTGCTGCTCCTGCTGCTGCTGCAGGTGGCGCTACTTGCCATCGGCAGTGTCCTTCTTCCCCGTGTTATTGCTCGCATCCAACCAGCTGGTGCCGGCGACGACAGTTGCGTCAGTGAGTACATCATACGCTCTCTCTCGTCTTGTATTCGCAATTTTGGTGCATGCAAGCGCGTCTCCTACAGGCACAACCTCAGTGGAATGGATCGAAATTCCTCAGTATGCTATTGCCTCATGCCTTTCAATTTGGTGAAACTTCTTTTTTTCCTGCGTGTGAGGTATTTTCCTTATTTTTTGAGTTGCAGGGTAAATCTAGTTTGTTGTTTGACGTAGGCATATGTATCGTAGTAATATACTTCGCAAATGTTATAATTTCATAATTTTTGTTCATCGAGAAAGTCAGTAGTATAGTTATTACAGATTTACAGTATTCATATTCTTCGTAAAATGGTTAAGTAGTCATCGTATATTATTTAATAGAGGTTATGGATGATCTAACATATGTCATTAATATTTCTTAGATTTAGTATCCTTGTCTATGTATACGGTGGGTTTAGGCAAATATTACGAAACTGAGAGCGGTAATACTGTTCTCTCTTTTTTGTGAGGATATAATGCCTACAAAATATGCAGCAACTAAAGAAATTTTGGGTATGCATGCATGCAATATAATTATTCTTGTGCTCTGATCATATCATCGTAAAGAGAACTAGGATTTAGGGCATGTACAATAGTTTAGACAACTGCTGTCTATAATATCCTTCACATCATCCATAGACGGTATTAAAAATGATCCATACAATAGGTTGTTTTTTTGTATGTTTTTATAAACAACTTCGCCATCACACAATATGTCCTGTTTATCGTTTTACAGTCGACTACTGCGTAATAGACGGCCTAATTCTTTATGCTCTCCCTCTCTCCTCTATATCATCTCGTGTCTTACGTGCTAGGGTTTATAGATAACTGACATCACATCATTATACGTGGCCTTAGCACACACATTGTTGCGGTAATTCCATTCTCTTTTTGCAATTTATAATGGAAAATTTACTAACATTAATGATTGAATGAAGTGTTTACAAGGAGGGCATGGAGCATTGTAGCCAATTAGCTAAGCACACCGATAGAGGAAGTCTAGTTGCCTTTTTAGTTTACTGTTTGGAGTAGGTTCTAGATTGCAGACTGGTAATTAAGTATGTCCTCTGTGTATTTATGCCCATTGGATTGGAATCCAACGGTACAGAGGAAATGAGCTGATATCGCGCTCACGGATGCTTTAGTTTGCACTCGATTTTGATAGAGATTAAATACGTGAAAGGAAATGATTGGGAAGAGAGAAAAATCATCTACGATAGGCACCCGAGACTTCATGCACAAATGTACTATGTGCATTTTAAAGTGTGCTCTCTCGGTTGAATCGAGGTAAGCAGAAACGACCTTGGATTTAAAGTTTTCATTTACGAGGAACACATCTGCATGTTGGAATTCAAAAAAAAAAATACTTGCCACAGCTTACCGTTCAGATGAAGATTCTTCCATTGCTGGATAAATAATTCCTTTTGCATTTGGTTGTGAGCACAGATGATCCATTTGACGGTGTTGAGGTCGGCCAGGGGAATTGTAGCCCACCACATCCATAGTTCGCAGGGCATTGCAATATACTATATGGGAGCGCATGGCACCACGGAGACACACCATCAAGATAAATTATTGTCGAAGAAAACGTCAATAGTAAATAGCCAATAGTGTTGTTCAGCTGAATCTGTATTCATAGCTAGTGATATACTTTATAGGTAACTATAAAGATGATTATATCATTTTTATATTTTATAATATTTTTGAATAATATGTTATTTTGTGTTTTGAATAAATGCATTTCATATTGATTAATCCTTGATCTCATATCATTATATAGGATAATTATGATTTATAGATCAACATATATATTGATTGATGATCACATTTCATGGTCATGAATATGAAGATATTAAATCAATAATGTGGACATATGTTAAAAAACATGGTGTTGGATTAACCTACCATGACATACTGCGGGAATTGTCATATTCTTAAGTGTTATCAGTTGATCTCATACATAGTGCATGTAGGATCTTTAGACCTAAGATCGTCACATTTTTCTACATGTGTAATAGTTTACTTAGAGGTTGCCAAACACTACTTTATAACTTGGTGGTCATAAAGTTAGCTTTCGAGTTTACTATAAAACTTGCGGAGGAATGTAAACGATTAAGATGGAATTTGCCTCTCCTATATAACAGGAGAGACATTTCTAGGCCACTCGATGTGATTGGATTAAGGAAATGCATGGTCATGTTGAATGTGGTTGATGAGTTAATCATAATTAAGTAATTCACCACAGGTTCAAGTGAAGGATCGAGCTATCATAGAATAACACGCTTCTCGCCTTGAGTTCAATCTAGTATCATGAGGCAAAAGGATCGGTACATAAGTACTATATGGGTTCGTCTGATATGATTTCTATGTATATTTGGGAGTTGTTATGTCCTACTAGGGACTACTACCGACTTATAGGCTGAAAAGAAGTTTTCAGCCCATGGCTAAATATACATGAATCTACATAATCACACACTTAGCGGGTCGGAACTACAAGGGTCTAGATGATAGACTCCGAGTGGGATATGATCTCTACTCGTATTGGATCCGGTTGGAGGCTCTCTGAATGGGATACGATCTTTACTCATATTGGATAAAGATCTAGCCTAAGAAGTTCTGAGTTGGATACAATATCTAATTATATCGGATAAGAATCTGATTGGAGGCTATATAAAGAGAGGTGCGGGGCTGAGGGAGGTATCTCAATACACACCCATCGAAACCTTAGCCACTACCTCTCAAAGAGGATTTCCAGCCTGTTACAACTAGGGGTGAGAACGGGTCGAATTCGGTCGGATATTGCTTATTCCATATCCTATCCTATATTTTTTTCTCGGATTCGGAGTCGAATACAAATAGTGCCGGATACGAATACGAATCCGAATAGTATCGGTCATAGATACGGAACGAATACGGAGCGGATGCGAATATGATAACGAATATCTCGTCGGATATTACGTAGGAATACAAAAGGCATATATAGACGGATAGAAAATGTAATGTAATAAACTGGTTGAAAAAACTATCAAACCCCACGTGCAAACATGCAGTTTTTGCTGAACACCCTGGGGTGATCAGCAAGTTTAGGTTTCTCGAGATGTATGCAAATGGGAAGACAACTGTGGACAACTCTGCATGTTTGTTATGCCTCTGGAATCTGGTTCACCAACAAAAAGCATATATAGACTGGTACAAAAGGCATATACAAAAGAAAATAGATTATTCGTACAAAAAAATTCTCCAGAACCCACCATGTTGGCTTTTCGCTACTGTGACAGCTTTCTACTGACCGGACAAGGAAATCAAGATGAAAAATTCTTCAGCATACTATGATTGATGGTTGACCTTGATGTCCAAATCTCAGAAATGTAAATAAGCAACTCCATTCAAGGGGATTTACCTACAATGATCATGGATCTATCTTTAGCAGAGCAACATCAATCTAGTCCAGAGATCTACTTCTACCAGAACATGATAATTCGGAACAAATGCATCACCATCATCATCAGAAGTCGCATGCACAGGTCACACGCACCTTAAAAAAAGGTCACACAGTTTGTCTGTCTCACGTCTAATGTTAGGTGCAAAACAGCAAATGCACTTGTTCCAACCAAGCGGATCCTGACACGTCGGCTGCTAACAGCTAAAATCCCAGTTACTTCCAAGTCAAATGTTTCAGCCCAACTGTAAAATAAAGCCCAGCAATAGCCCGTCAAAACTACAGAACAGCCCATGCTAATTTGGTCGGGATATGTTACACCTTAGCATGAGTGCACTGCTGCATTGCTAATCTCGTTGATGGGCTGCAGACTATCGTTGGGCCGGATATCTGAAAAATATATCCGGATATTATCCGATAAAATCCCGGATAGTATCCGTATCCGTCGGAGAGTTCTTTTCCGAATCCGAATCCGTATCCGAAAACAACTATCCGAATCCGATTCCGAATCCGATAATTATCCGATATAACTATCCGAATTCGATCCGACTCAGATTCGGCGGTCGGTCGGGAAATATCCGATCCGTTTTCACCCCTAGTTACAACTCACGGCAGTAGGTATTCGCTGGTACCTCATGGCTCACATAGATACGATTATCTTGAATTGCTTACCATATGGTTTGTGGCGATTTATGCTATCGGTCAGTGGTCATTATATGCAGATATTGATTCTATAATTAGTTACGGATGTTTGCAGAAGTGTAGTTAGTGTAATATACTATCTCAAAACCAATGGAACATGCAATGGATCTGATGACTGACCTTTTAAATTTTAATATTATCGGATTTGCTTGATTGTTTTGTGCTGCTCCTAGTTACCACCAAACCCTTGGCCGAATCTTTTCTCAGAATTAGAAATCAATGTGGCTCATTTGTCTGAGCACCCTGATGTCTTTTTGTGTTTGATTAACAACATACAACCAATAATACTCATTATGAAGAGTTAACTTCGTAGGAAAAGTAAAGCTGACAATATGGGAGAATAAGGCTAGGAGCCAACTAGCCATAGAACAAGGCATTATAGGTGACACACGAGCGGGTGAAAGATTATGTTAAGTAAAATACATAATGAACATATTAGAACATAACAATGGCTAAATAAAGTTAATTATCGATATTACACTAGTACATTAATGTACATCATAGTATGATGTGCCATATAAGATGTGTTTAGCCATCCATTATGTTCTTATCTAGGTTCATACCATGCCTTTTGCCATCCTTACCGTGTTCATATTTTACCTTTTATCTCTTGCTCTATCTTTCATTATCCCTTTTTTTAATCTCTTCTCCCTTTCACTTTCTACTACTAACAGCCAACTAATGGTTGCTATTTTAGCAAACAAAGCATTGCGGATGCTACAACCGATCTACTTATAGGTCAGCAACTCAGCCGTAGAAAGCAAAATTGCTTTAAATTGGGTTGTATTTTTTTTTCAAGTGAATGTAGAAATCCAACAAAGAGAACTTCATGTGAAACATTTACAAGTGCTTGCACTAGAGTTGTGCTATCGTAGTAAAGTCGAACATGAGAGTTCAAAAAGAGTAGGCACTTGATTGTTTTAGGATGTTGATGACAAGGCTCCAGAATGTAGGGAACAACCATGTGAATGTTCAACATAAATTAAAGAGATAAAGCAAGGGCCGAGGCAAGGCGACTCACCACCTTCTTTCTGCCAAAGCGCTTAAGGTGCACGGAGAGGCGACACCGCACACACATTCTAACCTAGTATGGCAGCAAATTAATTTAGCAATTTAGTACCACATTCATACCTTGATGCCAAGGTTATTAAGGCGATAAGGCGAGGCAAGGCGACCCACCCCGCTCACACCTTTTAAGCGGTAAGGCGTGAGGCGAGGCGATGCCTTACACATCCTAAGGCACTAAAGGGCAGCAAATAAAATGAGCATTTTAGTAGCATATGTGTACCTTATTGTTGTCAATTCTTGAGCCCATGTTGCACCTATCCCCCATTCCAATTGTTCTTCTCCCGTGTAGCATCCATTCTCCTTGTCCCCTTGCAAGTTTCAACATATAGATTGTTACAAATGTGATAGATACAAATTGTATTCTAATTAATTGAGTAAATACGGATTGAGTGACATACCTTGTTGACAATCTCTCCTTTCTTCTCTTCTATTCTCCCATACAACAAGCCACATGAATAATGAGTAACATAAGTTCACAATAAGTCAATAACAATTAAGTGAATTTGAGATTAAATATGAGTGACATAACATAACAAATTAGCAAGCACGACATAACCGACATGAGTCCACACAAATAATATAGATGATAAGTCCACAAGCTTAGAGTAGTCTAATGGAATAATAGTAGTCCACAACACAAAAGTAGCATAGTTCATAATCCAACTCTCTTATCTCTCAATATCCATCGTTAAACTCATTGGGATTGCTAGTAGAATCCATGTTTTGTCCACCATCTTCGGTAGCATTGGGAGCTTCATCACAATCGCTCACATCCGCATCATCATATGGATCTTCTTCCTCATCTTCTTCATTGCCTGAATTCGAGTGTTGCTCTTGCTCATCTAAGCTATCTTCTTGAACCACTATTGATGTAGATTTTGCACGCCTTTGGTAGGTCATAGTCTCACCATGACTATGCCTATTAGCTTGCCTTGGAAGATTGCGACCTTGAAGCGAGCGTGATGCGCCAATGGCTTCATCAACATCATCCCATGTAAGGTCACACCCACGAGCACCTTGAGATGGTTCCGCCAATGAGTCAGTCCATTCATTGTCCCAATCAAATTCCTCAATGACCAAAGGGTCATAGTTTTTGCCCTTCTCCCACCTCATTTGAAACCTAGCTTTCATCTTGCAGTTGTAGGCAACAAAGACCAAATCATTTAATCTCTTGTGTAGTAACCAGTTCCTTTTCTTTGTATGGAGCTACAAAAGCACAAATGACAAAAAGCAAATGAAATGAATAAATAACTTGCTGAAATTAATATTTAATAAGCACATGTAAGCTACAAATTAACTCACAAATTCAAAGGTACTCCAATTTTGCTCACAACCGGATGATGAAGCACAAAGACTAACAACACGTTTAGCAAACCTTTGTAGTTCAATGGCTCGGCCACCATATGAACGCCACCAATCAACTAGAATGGCAAATACATGCATATATTAGGAATTAGGAATGAAATAAATATGCTGAAGATAAACTTAGCTTGCATAATTTAACAATACTTACTAGGGCTCCTTGTCTCTAAGTTTTGGATTGCCATTTTGCTTGAAAAGATATCTCCTCGTTGGTCTTCATAATTCATGGCTTGTTCATCAATCTTGTTCCGAATATTCTCATCTTGGATCATTTTTCCAAGCACATCATTGAAGCAACTCCTTAGCTCCCCAACATATTTATCATCTCCACTCTTTTGGATGGCAAAGAATTTCCCTGGGTTCAAAAAGAGTGTAGCCCCATACAATGGATGATCCATTTGTTTCACCCAACGTCCCTCAACAATGTTCATGATCTTCTTGAGCAAACGTTGCTTGTTTTGGGTAGCGAAGTTAAGCTTGATCTTTTCTTTGCATGAGCCATTAATGCTGCAACCTCTGGCATTGCGGGCCTCTCATCACCATCAACCACCCTAAGCACGATAAGAAGTGGGGCTGAAGCTCTAAGGCAGTCTTCAATTGAATTCCAGAACTCCTTAGAGAGCACAATGTTTGTCACATGCATGCCGGCCTCCGTCTTTGACAATTTGATGCTAGTTTATGCCTCACTCACAAATAGACACTTCAAAGCATCCGTGTGCTTGTGCATGCTCTTCAAAGTAAGGAAGGCTGTAGCAAACTGAGTGGCTGCAGGTCTCACAAGATCCATCCCACCTGTCTTTTCCCTCATTGCACTAAGAAGCCTTCCATGTCTATAAATAAATGTAGTGACATGTTTGGCACGTGCAATAGGCTTCTTAAATTCCTTTAACTTCCCAATGTCTTCCAACATAAGATCTAAACAATGTGCAGCACAACGACTCCAAAACAGTGTAGGAATCCTGTCCATTAGAAGTTTGCCCGCTGCCTTGTAGTTAGCACCATTATCGGTGACAACTTGAACAACCTTGTCTTTTCCAATAGCCTCAATTCTCTCTTCTAGAAAATTAGCTATCATAGTTGCATCATGTTGTTCACTTGATGCATCAACAGACTCCAAGAAGAAAGTCCCCTCGGGGCTGTTGACAAGAAAGTTGATCAAGTGGCGCCCCCTCCTATCGGACCATCCATTCGACATAAGTGTGCAACCATATTGCTTCCACACCCGTTCATGCTCCTCCCTCAAGGCACTTATGTCCTTAACGCAATCCTGAAGCAATGGCTCCCTCAACTCATGGAAACTAGGAGGCTTATACCCAGAACCGTACTGCACACTGGCCTCACAAGCAATCTCAAACTGCCTTGAGTTTGCGGCATTAAAAGGTATGCCACACTTAGAACCATAAGGACCATTGCTTATTCACATAATGCCTGTCATCCTTGGTTCTTGTGCTGGTCTCCATGGTCCCTTGAAAAGACCTAGAACGTCTTTGATCTACAATTTCTTTAGGTGTTCTTCGAAGCATAGAAGCAATTGACTTGGTTTCCTTTTCCTTGGCCTTGCTTGATGTTGCAACCTTGAATGAAAAGGCAGCATGCCTTCTTTTGGTAGCTGTCCCTGAACTTGGCTTCACAGTGGAGTCTTGGGACTCCATGCCATGTGTTGCCACCGCCTCTTCATCATCATCATTATCATCTAGGAAGATTGGTCTACTCCTCTTGTTTTTTGTGGTAGTATTGGGACACATTACCACATCTGAATAACCACCCGCAAGATGCTCCTTCAACCTTTTAATCCCTCCTGTACTTGGGGTGTTACAAAGGATACACATCACCTTATCTCGATTGCCAATTTCCAGCCAATATCCATATTTCCATCCCGGATCATTAGACTTTGCCTTCCGTTTTGGATCGGTCTTTGGATTATACACAGCCTCAGAGGATGCATTACTTGCACTTGCATTTGCACTTGCCACTTTTTCTGCTTCTGCATTACAAAGAAGTAATCATCATCAAGACACAAAGAAGAAAGAAGCGAAGATGCAGCAGCAAAGAAATGAAGAGTACGCCAAGATAAAGACACTCACGCTACTACAGTTCATTGCACTCGGCCACTCGCACCAACGCACACAGTAGTAGCAAAATCCGTCGCCGCTCGCTCAGACGCGCACAGCCAAATATCACCGCGAGCCCGCGAGCAAACAATCCAACCCAACGCACTTGCTCATCTCCCTCACTCGCTCTCTCTTGCACTCCGCCTCGGCACCTCTGCAGCTCCGCTCGCTCTCATCTCTCTCGCTCGGCGCTCGCTCGCTCCTCTCCTCGGCGAATCCGCCTCCCTCGGCCCCTCCATTCTCCCTGCGCGCCTCCGCCTCCGCGCCTCTGCCTCGCCCCCCTCCCTCCCCTGCTCCCCTTCCCTCTCATCCTCCCCCTCTCTGCAGGCATCATGGTTATCAAGGCATTGCCTAGGTGATGCCAAGGTGTCCTAGCGGTCGGAGGGGGACACCGTGGACGATCACCTAGCCCGTGAGGAGTTAGGCAGTGCTAGGCAATGCCTAGGCATCCAGGGCGATGCCGAGGTCGTTGTGGCGGCTGCCTGGGTGTTGGTTGGGTGCGGGGGGATGGGGCTCTAACCTGGCATTGACCCATAGTCTTCTTTTGGCCAGCGTCGATCTGCCGCTTCTCCCTCCGCCAGTGCCGATTTGCCGCTTCTCCTGCCGCCTTCCCTGAGCTGCTGCCTTCTCCCTCCGTCAGGGCAGATCTACAATCGGAGGAGGGCGGAGGCGGTGGGAGGAGGCGGCCAATGGGAGTGGCGGGTCAAGGTGGCGGCCGAAGGAGAGGTGGAGTCGATCGGGGCGGTCGATGGCAGCAGCGGGTTGAGGCGACGGCAGTGTCGAGCCTAGGGATGGCAATCGGGCGCAGCGGGTACGGGTAGTGCTCGCCCATACTCGTACCTGCGACCCCGATTTACGCCCACGGGCATACCCGCGAAGGATGATGGGTGAAGAACCTAACCCATACCCATCGCTCGTGGGCATGCCTGTTTACCTGCGAACTGAGAGTCAGCATCTGAGAGTTGAACTAATGACAGGTACATATAAACAACAGCTATTGCTAGGAAATATAATAGCTATCAAAAAAAATTTATAACAATCAATAGCAATTAGAGATATGCAAAAGTTTATAACAATCAATAGCAATTAGAGATATTGTCATGGCCGCACCACCTGTCAATCTATATTGTGGGTAAACGGGTGGGGCGGGTATGGGTGGAGTTTACCCATACCCGTGCCCGTTTACCCGACGAGTAGAGTGTTCCCCCCATTTCCATACCCGTGGGTAAAGAAAATATCTTATACCCGGCTCCATTAGGGTATTTACCCATGGGTATACGGGTAAACGAGCACAATTGCCATCCCTAGTCGAGCCCAAGGCGGCGAAGAGGAGTCGGTGGGGAGAGGAGGTGCTGGGCGGGGGGAGGAGGCGGTGGGGAGGGAGTGGGAGAGAGACGAGAGGGGGAGAGAGAGCGGGAAGTCTGACTAGCAGTTAGGGTTAGGCATTTTTTGGTCTTTTTGCGATTAAGTCCTCTAAGTTCTTGAAAATTACGAACATACCTCTCCTTTAATGGATTTCTTCTAATTTAGACCTCCTGAGACATGGTTATTTGGATAATTTATGCTATTATATTGCATGGTTATTTAATGTTTGGTCATATAAGGTATTATTTGTCGTCTAACTATCGTCATGGAGGGCGTCGAATCGACTAGACGTCCAGGTGCTCTAGCCTCATCGCGACTTGCCAGAGCGCCATGACAACCTTGATAGGCATGCCTGGCAAGGTGAGGCCATGGCGAACACTCCCCTGACTGCTTTACCACTTAAGCAACGACAAAGAGATGATTCCTCGATGTTTTAAAAACCGTGATGTTCAATCCATAGAATATTGAAAAAGCAAGGCATGTAACCTGGCATTTACTTTGGATGTGTTCTAGAGGACTTCTCGTGAAGCCCTGTCCCACATATGTCATGATTTAATTGAAAAATGCGAGTAGAGATTGGACAAAAAGGTATAAGATTATGATGGAGTGCATGAAACAGTTTATTTTATTTTCCTCGTTATGCTGCCATGGATGTTAGTTGAAAAAACAGTAACATAGGTTCGTTAGGGTCATGCTTGTCACGGCGTCGCCTAGGCATCGCCTTGGCGTCCAGGCGCCGCGGAGGATCGCCTCGCCTTGGCCCGAACCCTAGCTTCACCGCCGGTACGCCGTCCGCCCCTCTCCTCTCCGGTCGCGCTCCGGCCGCAACGTCTCCCTCCCACCGCGCCGCCTCCCACCGCGCCGCCTTCCTCCCTCCCGCCGCCGTCTCCCTCCCGTGCTCCGGCCACCTCCCTCCAGCGTGCTCCCGCTGCCGGCTTCCCTCTCCAGCGTGCTCCCGCCGCCGAGGAGAGGGGAGGTGGTGGCAGGGGGAGGCGTCATGGAGGGGAGGCGCCGGGGGGAGGAGGTGGCGCGCGGGGGAGGAAGCGCTGGGGAGGGGAGGGAGGCGTCGGGGAGAGAGCGGGAGATCGGCGCCGGGGAGAGAGACGAGTGGGAGTCTTGAGAGAGAGAGTCGGGAGACGGGAGTGGGAGTCGCGACTCGCGAGAGAGAGGGAGACGAGAGACGAGAGAGAGGCGGAAGAGAGCAACTGAGTCGGGACTCGGGAGATGAACCGTATATAGTATATACACGTCTGTCGCCGTGCCGCTTGCCTAGGCGTCGCCGGGCCCTCGCCTAGGCATCCCGGCGCCTAAGAGGCACTGTGGTCGCCAATTACGCCATGACAACCATGGTTAGGGCCTGCACCAGTCATCCTTATGCAGCTGGAAATTTTGCTGGTAAATGAGTTATAGGGCATAGTGAATAATGCAATGCATAAAGAGAATAGGAAAAATACTAGTATAAGAAGTTCACCTGCAGTCTCAAAGCTTGAACCAACAAATTTTGAAACCAGATATTCCCTATTTGCCCTATTAGGAAAGCAAATTTCGCTCTTGACATGGATTTCTTTAGCCCAAATTTTATGTAGATTTTTTTTTGAAAATGGAAAATATCCGGCCTCTGCATCCGCACATAGCCAATTCTTACAAGATTTCCAGCTCAAACACTGGACAAAAGAAATGGGAAAGAGCACACTCAAATAAAGAGAAATCAAAAGCAAAGTCTATTATTGTTTTGCCACCCATTCTTGGCAAAGACGTCCAAGGCGACAACCTCCAACGCTTTGCTGGCCAAACGGATTGTTTCCCTTGTGCCCTCACACTGCAGTAGCGCCCAAAACCGCAGTGTAACATCCTGAAAATTTGAAATTTGAAAAAAGTGAAGCATTTGAATTATTTTACAACATATTCTCTTGAAATTTGAATCTTCTTTGGTGTTTCTTAAAGTTTTGTTGAGGTTTCAAAATTGAAGAGAGTCATGAAAATAAAACTAATCTCAGTAAGACCATAAAGGATATGTGCAAATGATAGAAACTTAAAATTTTAAATACGAATCTGAAAAGATGATCCAGTATAAAGAGGGAGAAACCTGTATTAGGATATAAAATATCTTTTTAGAAAGATTAGCATAAATAGCAATAAGAGTAAATGAATAAAATACAAACATAAATATGCACATATACAAATTGAGCATGCGCAAGGGAGAGATTAGTAATATAGGACAATACAAACATGAGAAATTATGTGGGCAAGCAAGAATAAACAAAAATATAAAAGTATATTTACACAAATGCACATACAAAATAAAAAAAGGGATGCTTTGGCCGGCCGAACTGACCCGGCAGCCCAGCTGTCGAGACCCGAATATGCAAATCCGGACTCTCTGTGTATACTGCACTAGTCCAGGATCACGCTAGTGCACACAGTCAAACATAGAGGTAATCATCACCACAATCACGATATTAAATAAGGAAAACTCAAATTATTAATCAATATCCAAAAGTGAGACCTTATGGTCAAGCTTACAATCTCAATAGCCTTAGGGGCTTAACAAAATTTAGCAGCGGAAAATCCAAAATGAAACGTAGTGGCCAATCGACATGCCCACGGGCAATCGAGTGGGGAGCGAAGCCTAGAACGCGTAGTCGTCGAAGCACTCTCCTCCTGGAACCTCCTGCTGGTAGTACTCCTCATCCTCAACTGAGCAACATAGGCGTAAAGCCGTGAGTACATTGGTACTCAGCAAGCCGTTTGTAACAAATGATGCAATATAGTATGCAAGGCTTACCAATGGAAGGTGAAAGGTTAATTTGCATAAACACATTTGAAATTACCATAAATAGATTGAAGTAGAAGCAAATAAAACAATAATGAATAATAATCAAAGGGATAGAAGTAAACTACTTATGGACCTCCCATCCACAAGCCAAACCAACCCACTCATGGACATCCCATCCACAAGCCAAACCAACAGTGAATTAACTATCCACTGACCAGCTACAAAGTTTTCCAAGAGTAACTATACCTCGTGTGAAATCACCGAGCATTGTCCATGACCGAGGACGCGGCTATTCGAATAGTTTTACACTCTGCAGAGGTTGCACAACTGTACCCACACGATGTGATAATCCTCACGTTAAAGACAATCACAACAAAGCCTTTACAATGTTCAATTCCAACCCAATCCCGCCCGCTAGGGTTTCGCATCACACCCCCCCTTGCGCCTCATGGAAATCAGCAACCATGTTCATCCCAGCGAGATTGAAATTGAAACATCCCAAATTAATCAGCCAGGTCTGTCCCATACCAGACATGTGGTTTGCACGGTAAAGCTCAGATCAATGGCGCACAAAGTTAAGTCCTTAAGTGTTCTCGGGCGAGACTACCACATCCCTCGAAGTGCTCCAACACTTTCCCCTTTACTGCACGATCATTCGCCCGAGTGAAAACCAATTTTGTGCAACCATCGCCAATGATGCACCAACGTCACGGCACAAATTTTATAACAGTGGCACCAACCACGATTCAATATATCATTAAGTCAAATTAATTAATCACATGTGATGATGAATCCAAACGATACTAAAAGCATGGCTAAGCATACTAATCGTACCATCCCAATTGTGATCGTAACATAGCATCACTAGTAAGTTTCCCAACCTATGGTGACAATGGCAGCATGGCATTCAATTTTAACAAGGAGGGAAATACTCAATTGAGGTGATAACTACCAATTACAAGGTTTGTATAAAAGTAGCGATGCAATGTAATTTAAAACAAAATATTTAAATAATAGATTGCAAACTGGGTTCAACATAATCAAAGGACACGACTTGCCTTGGCCTTGCTCAGTTGACGGCTCTTGATCTTCAAATCCAACGGCGGCTCCCTCGAACGCGTGATCTAACGAGAGAGAAAACGACACAAAGAGACAAAATAAATTCAAATAAAATTCAAATGAACTCCAAAAATTCTCAAACCTGAACCCAATGATAGAGCTCAATTTTAGATGAATTTAGGAAAAAGAATCGGGTCAATCGGAGCTAGGACGAGGGAGAACGTGCTCTTGGAAAATTGGATCTAAAGGAAAATCGAGGAAATTAAGAAATTGCACTGTGCTGTGGACCGGGCGCACGGGAAGCTGAGTCTACGGTGGAACCGGTGCACGGAATAGTGCGGCTGACTGGACAGGAGGCGCGGCGGCTGGGGCTGACATGGCGGCTGACGGGGCGGACACGCAAGCCCTAGGGCTGACGTGGCCGGCTTGCGTGGCTAGGCTGGCGTGGCGGCTCGGCGTGCGGCGGCGGGGTTAGATCGGACGGCTGCGGTGCGAGGGCGTGGAGGCATCCGGGCCGTCGGCCCAGATCTGAACGGCGGCGGGATCAAGCGGCTCGGGCGGACGGCGGTGGATCGCCGACGCGTGGCGCGCGCTTGGCGCGCTGGCGTCGCGCGAGCGCGCGCCGGGGCGAAGCGGCGAGGCGCGCGGGCGCGGCGGCGGTTCTCGCCGGCGAGCTCGGGACGGCGGCGGGCTCACCGCGACGTCGACGACGACGGCGACGGCGGACGGTGGTGCGAGCGGATCTCGCCGGCGATGGTCTCACCGGCAGTGAGGCGGCAGCGGCGCAGTCTCGGCGGCGGCGGCGAGGGCGCACGGACGACGGCGAGCAGCGGCGGCGGCGGCGAGGCGCGAACCTCGGGTCGAGCCATTAAATACCCGCGGCGGCGGGTTAGGGCTAGGGTTAGCGCGCGCTGGATACGGCGCCGACAGTGGGCCCACCGCCGGTGGCGCGGAGAGCGGCGCGGCGATGCGCGCAGCGCAGCGCGGCGCGGGCGGATGGGCGACGCGTGTCGCCATCGGCGCTCAAAGCGGCGCGCCGAAGCGCGGATGCGCGCCGCGTGGCGGGCGCGGCTGGGCGGTTCGGTGGGTTTCGCCACCGCCGGTTCGATTTTCTTTTCTTTTCTTTTTCCAGAAATTCGAATAATTCATTTTGAGCTCTAGAAAATAGCAAATAAATCCGGAACAATCACAAAAAAAAAATTCCATAAAATCCTTGTGACACCAGGAACTCAAATAAAATAACTTGGCAAATGTTAATGTTTAATTTAATCATATTAAATCCAAATAAATTCTGAAAATTCCTTTTAAGCTTTAATTAATTCCAGAAAATACAAATGGTGTATTTTATTTTGAAAACTTCAAAAAGACTCTGACATTCAGGATGTTACAAACCTTACCCCCTTAAACGGGATCTCGACCCCGAGATCCGGGCTCACTACTAGAATAGGTTCGAAAACTCTGCCTTGAGATCCTCTTCGCGCTCCCAAGTGGCTTCCTCCTCAAGTGGTTGCTCCATGAACTTTGCAAAGCGAACAACTTTGTTCGGGTGACTCGCTCGACACGCCCAAGATCTTGACAGACGCTCTTTGTAGGACAGATCTTCACGAAGATCAATTGCCTCAACTGCAGTACACCTCCTCTCGCACTCTCAAACACTTCTTGGTGGGACACATGGAAAACATCATGTACCCCATCAAGGATGCAGTAGCTCCAATTGATAAGCAACCTCTCCCTGCGTTTGAACTCGAACGGACCGACATACCTTGGTGCAAGCTTCCTTTGCTGAAACCTCTTCACACCTTTGAATGGTGTGATCCGAGATACACAAAATCATCGGCTCAAAACTCAGCTCTCGTGCCGTATCCGCGTAGCTCTTTTGCCTGGCACAGGCGTCCTCAACCTCTCTCGAATCAAACGGACCTTGTCCTCACCTCTTTTAAACAATCTGACCAAACACCGACCTTCCCTGTCTCTTTCCAATTGAGAGGGGTCCTGCATTTCTGCCATAGAGGGCTTCAAATGGTGACATCTACAAACTTGCCTGATAACTATTGTTGTAGGAAAACTCTGCAAAAGGCAAACAGCTGTCCCACTTAGGTCCATGATCTAGCACACATGCTCTCAACATATCCTCAAGAATCTGATTGACTCACTCTGTCGACCATCCATGCGGGGATGGTATGCGATCTTGAAATTCAGATGCGTTCCCATAGCCTCATGGAAACTACCCCAAAACCGAGAAGTGAATGGGACCTCGATCGACACTATTTTCTTGGGCACTCCATGCAACCGACGATCCTCGACATATACTGACTCGCCAATCACACGGTGTAGGTTGTCTTTCTTGGAATGAAATGAGCCACCTTGGTCAATCGGTCCACGATGACCCAAATCGAATCATAGCCCTCTTTGGTCTTAGCGGACCGACTATGAAGTCCATACCAATCTCTTCCCATTTCCACCGAGGATTTTCAACGGTGGAGCAAACTGCCGCCTCTCGATGTTCTCGCCTTAACTCTCTGACAGACATCACAAAGTGCCACATACTCAGCAATCTCACGTTTCATGCTAGGCCACCAATATTTTTCTTTAATGTCCTGGTACATCTTGGTACTGCCAGGATGTATCGAGTACAACGACTCATGAGCTTCTTTTAGCAACAGATCCTTTAGCTCCTTCTTATTGGGCACACACAAACGTTGCTTGAACCACAGGGTTCCTTGGGCATCCTCTGAAAATCCTGACTCTTTTCCTTCACTCATACTCTGTCTGATACGCTGAAATGCCTCATCATCCATGCGAGCTTTGTGAATCGACCATCCAAAGTAGGCTGCAACTCCATTGCTGCCAAAAATCCTTCCTCAACCAATTCCAAACTGAGCCTTTGGAATTCCTCATGCAAAGCTGGCTGACTCTCCTGAACCATCACTGAATTACAATAAACCTTTCTGCTCAGAGCATCTGCGACTACATTGGCCTTCCCTGGGTGATAATGGATTCCGACATCATAATCCTTTATCAACTCCAACCACCTCCTCTGCCTGAGGTTAAGCTCGGACTGGGTAAAGATGTATTTCAAGCTCTTGTGATCCGTGTAAATCTCACATCTATTACCCAAGAGATAGTGCCTCCAAATTTTCAAAGCATGCACTACGGCTGCTAGCTCTAAGTCGTGGGTAGGGTAATTCTCCTCATGCGGTCTCAACTGTTGTGAGGCATACGCTACCACTCTCTTTTCCTGCATCAGTACACAACCCAAACCCTTGCGTGAAGCATCGCAATAAATCTCAAAATCCTTGTTTAAATCTGGCAATACTAGCACTGGGGCTGTGGTCAAACTCTCCTTCAACTTCTGAAAGCTTTTCTCGCACTCAAGGCCCAAACATATTTCTTTTCCTTTTTGAGCAATTGGGTAAGTGGCTTGGCTACTGGAAAATCCTCGATGAAACGACGGTAATAACCACCATACCCGAAAACTCGACTGAGTCACCGAAGAAGGTGATCGCCAATCAAAACATCCTTGACCTTCCGGGGTCAACAAAGAACTCCCTTTGCGGACATCACATGGCCTAGGAAGGCGACTTCCTTCATCCGAACTCACATTTGCTAAACTTGGCATACAACCGATGGTCCCTTAATTTACGCAATACCATCCTCAGGTGTTCCTCATGCTCTCTCTCATCCTTGGAGTAGATCAGAATGTCGTCAATGAACACAACGACAAACTTATCCAAATACTCCATGAACACCTTATTCATCAAGTACATAAAATAGGCTGGAGCATTGGTCAACCCAAAAGACATCACTGTGAACTCGTACAAGCCGTAACGAGTCGAAAATGCTGTCTTAGGTATGTCCTCCTGTCGAATCCTCATCTGGTGGTAACCTGACCTCAAGTCAATCTTGGAGAAAACTCCTGCTCCCCTGAGCTGATCAAACAAGTCATCAATCCTGGGCAACGGATACTTGTTCTTGATGGTGACCTCATTTAGTGCTCGGTAGTCCACGCACATGCGCTGGCTGCCATCCTTCTTTTTCACAAACAAGACTGGCGCTCCCACGGGACGAATGGGCTCGACATAACCTTTGTCCAAAAGCTCCTGACCGCTTCTTGAGTTTCGCTAACTCATTTGCTTGGCATCCGGTAGGGTCTTTTGGAAATCGAGAGGTACTGGTACCAACTCGATCGAAACTCAACTTCGCTCGTGGCATCCCGGAAGGTCATCCGAAACACATCGAGGTACTCCCGACAATCGGCACATCCTCCAACTGAATTCCCTTGATCTGACAAATCATTACCTGCTCTGGCTGATTCATGCTAGCTGAAAATCGCACTTTCTTCCCATCGAGCTGGTCAAGGTCACCGCTCGCTCCCACAATACGTAATCGCTGGTGCTTCTTGAGCCAATCCATACCCAAGATCACATCTAGGACTGGATATCCAAGATAATCAAGTCCGCTCTGAACTCAACTCCTGGATGTCTATCTCAACTCGGACTGCCTAAGTTGGCGCTCAACTCCATGACGGGATTGGATCAAATGAATAGATCCGAGTAACAATTTTCAACTGATGCTTTAAGGCAAAACTCCGAGAAACAAACGAATGGGAAGCTCCAGAATCAAATAAAATTGTGGCAGATGCTGAATGGACTAGAAACTTACCGACCACAACCTCTGGTGCTGCCTGGGCCTCCTCTGCAGTTGACGTGGTTCACTGGCCTCTCACCACCGTGGAGTCCCGCCGCCCGACTGGCGCTCGGGTGCTCCACGCCCTGCTCCTGGAGTAGGTGTCCGTCCTGGTGTGGCTCCCAAGTCGAAGCGAACTGGAGTGGGGGCCTGCCTCTGTGGGCACTTGCTAGCATAGTGTCCGGCTCATGGCACTTGTAGCAAGTAATGACGCCGCTGGATTGGCGTTCCTTTGCTGCTGACCACGGATCCACCGGGTCTCGCCTGTCGCTGGGACGTGGCGCTGGGGCGGTGTCAAGAGATCGACTGCTGCTGCCGCTGCTTTGTGGTGGCCGAGGCACTCGAGCGGCTGGTAAGTGCTGAAACGCCGCCTCGAGCTCGTGAGATCAGTAATCCCGCTGAGCCATCCTCCTCTTGCGAGACTCCTCGAGCTCGCGCGATCGTCCTCAATTAGGATGACCTTATCCACCATCCGCTGAAAATTGGCATAGTCGTTGCCCACGACTCGCACCTTCAAACCAGGTTCAAGCCTTCCGAACCTCTTCGACGGGCTTCATCCGTGGCTACGTCCTCGGTGCGTAGCGAGCTAGCTGAGTGAATTTATTGAGGTATTCACTCACTGACATGTTCTTCTGCTGCAACTCACGGAACTCCTCCTTCTTCATGTCCATAACCCCATCCAGGACATGGGCGTTACGGAAAGCGGTGGAGAACTCGTCCCAAGTAATGCTTGTCACGGTTCTCGTGGGCGTCACAGTAGTTCTCCCACCACTCTGCTGCAGGTCCCTCTAGCTGGTGTGCTGCATACAGCACTCTCTCCCTGTCTGTGCACTGGGCCAAGTTCAGCTTTTTCCCTACTGAACGGATCCAATCGTCTGCCTCCATAGGCTCTGAAGAACTGGAGTAGGTAGGCGGCCTCGTCCTCATAAACTCGCAGCGGACCGATGGTGGGCGGCACGAGGTGCCGCTACCCACAGTTGCTGACGCTGAGCCATATTGTTCATATTCTGCATCATTGCTTGCATCATCTGAGTCTGGGCCATCAGGAACTGACTGATAGCGGGGTCCAGGGTCGGTGGAATTGCCTGGGGTGGCTGAGTGGTACTGCTCCTGGTTCGGTTTGTCTGCGCCACGACTGCGGAGTTCTGGTTTCAACCATCTTGCTGCTGCTCTGAAAAGAAAGACCATTTGCTGAGAACTGACTTCTGAAGGCTCAATAGATAAGAGGGAAAAGCAAAGGTAAGCGGTAAACTCGTCTAAGGGGAATTTCTAATGACAACCTAAACTAAGCAAACACTTAGCCCGAAAGGCTAACAACAAAACTGGTAAAAGATAACTCCATTAAAAGATGGACATGATTGCAATATAATGCTTTTAAAAGCAAGATTTACAGCCCACATCCCAAACAACTGCAAATAAAATCCAACGCTCTACTCGTACTCCTAATCTAGTGGCTCCCACTCTGGGCCTGACAGATAGGGTTCGCTATCCTCATCCTCCGCATCACTATAGAAGACCCACGAGTTGCGGGTGGCGGCGACTCGCGCGGCTCGCTCTCTGGGGCGGGGTGAAGCGTCGAAGGTACGACTGACGGTCTCCGGTAATGCGTCGTCCCACCTCCGGGCTCGGCGGTGTAGGCGTCGGTAGAGGTACTGGCAGCTGTGGTCGAGGCTCCTCCTAATCGCTCGCAAGCGAAGGTGTCTTCATATTGCTTCTTGAACCTCCGAATAAGTCTGGCCATGTTGATCTTGTATAGTTTGCAAAGCTATCGGATGGCTTCATATGCGGCTTCTTGTACGGAACATCCTCTGTGAGATCCAGTGCCCTTGAAACTATGATGTAGAATCTGCTTGCCGACTCTCGTGGTGAAGTACAACCTGGTGATGCTTCCAATACGTTGCCCTCCATCTTTCTCATCCTTGGTGAAGTAGACGGGCGTTCTCTTCAATCCGAGGCTTCGCAACAGAACACGGAGAAGGGCTCTCCAACCTCCCGCCCGGTTGAATGAAGCTTGAGACATCTAATGCATTTTACAAGGGGAAAGGTCAGTATACAAATTACGAAAATAAATCGTGAGAGAATGGGGTAAGGAGCAGAATTTACGGAGAGAAGATGAGAAGGTATAGATATTAGTATTCATCACATTTAGTTGGTTTGATTTAGAAAATAGGTTTTGAAATTTGTTTTAATTCGACCACTTTAACTAGGGCTTGCCTGCGATCGATTTGGCTCGATACCATCTCTGCCGAGACCCGAATATGCAAATCCGACTCTCTGTATACCGCACTAGTCCAGATCACGCTAGTGCACACAGTCAAACATAGAGGTAATCATCACCACAATCACGATATTAAATAAGGAAAACTCAAATTATTAATCAATATCCAAAAGTGAGACCTTATGGTCAAGCTTACAATCTCAATAGCCTTAGGGGCTTAACAAAATTTAGCAGCGGAAAATCCAAAATGAAACGTAGTGGCCAATCGACATGCCCACGGGCAATCGAGTGGGGAGCGAAGCCTAGAACGCGTAGTCGTCGAAGCACTCTCCTCCTGGAACCTCCTGCTGGTAGTACTCCTCATCCTCAACTGAGCAACATAGGCGTAAAGCCGTGAGTACATTGGTACTCAGCAAGCCGTTTGTAACAAATGATGCAATATAGTATGCAAGGCTTACCAATGGAAGGCTGAAAGGTTAATTTGCATAAACAGCATTTGAAATTACCATAAATAGATTGAAGACGAGAAGCAAATAAAACAATAATGAATAATAATCAAAGGGATAGAAGTAAACTACTTATGGACCTCCCATCCACAAGCCAAACCAACCCACTCATGGACATCCCATCCACAAGCCAAACCAACAGTGAATTAACTATCCACTGACCAGCTACAAAGTTTTCCAAGAGTAACTATACCTCGTGTGAAATCACCGAGCATTGTCCATGACCGAGGACGCGGCTATTCGAATAGTTTTACACTCTGCAGAGGTCGCACAACTGTACCCACACGATGTGATAATCCTCACGTTAAAGACAATCACAACAAAGCCTTTACAATGTTCAATTCCAACCCAATCCCGCCCGCTAGGGTTTCGCATCACACCCCCCCTTGCGCCTCATGGAAATCAGCAACCATGTTCATCCCAGCGAGATTGAAATTGAAACATCCCAAATTAATCAGCCAGGTCTGTCCCATACCAGACATGTGGTTTGCACGGTAAAGCTCAGATCAATGGCGCACAAAGTTAAGTCCTTAAGTGTTCTCGGGCGAGACTACCACATCCCTCGAAGTGCTCCAACACTTTCCCCTTTACTGCACGATCATTCGCCCGAGTGAAAACCAATTTTGTGCAACCATCGCCAATGACGCACCAACGTCACGGCACAAATTTTATAACAGTGGCACCAACCACGATTCAATATATCATTAAGTCAAATTAATTAATCACATGTGATGATGAATCCAAACGATACTAAAAGCATGGCTAAGCATACTAATCGTACCATCCCAATTGTGATCGTAACATAGCATCACTAGTAAGTTTCCCAACCTATGGTGACAATGGCAGCATGGCATTCAATTTTAACAAGGAGGGAAATACTCAATTGAGGTGATAACTACCAATTACAAGGTTTGTATAAAAGTAGCGATGCAATGTAATTTAAAACAAAATATTTAAATAATAGATTGCAAACTGGGTTCAACATGATCAAAGGACACGACTTGCCTTGGCCTTGCTCAGTTGACGGCTCTTGATCTTCAAATCCAACGGCGGCTCCCTCGAACGCGTGATCTAACGAGAGAGAAAACGACACAAAGAGACAAAATAAATTCAAATAAAATTCAAATGAACTCCAAAAATTCTCAAACCTGAACCCAATGATAGAGCTCAATTTTAGATGAATTTAGGAAAAAGAATCGGGTCAATCGGAGCTAGGACGAGGGAGAACGGGCTCTTGGAAAATTGGATCTAAAGGAAAATCGGGGAAATTAAGAAATTGCACCGTGGCCGTGGACCGGCGCACGGAAGTCGAGTTCACGGTGGAACCGTGCACGGAATAGTGCGGCCGATCGACAGAGGCGCGGCGGTGGGCGACACGGCGGTGGCGACGGGCGGACACGCAAGCCCTAGGCTGACGTGGCGGCTTGCGTGGCTAGGCCGGGCGTGGCGGCTCAGCGGCGGCGGCGCGGTTAGATCGGACGGCTGCGGTGCGGGCGTGGGACGCATCCGGCCGCCGCCCAGATCTGAACAGGCGGCGGGATCAAGCGGCTCGGGCGGACGGCGGTGGATCGCCGACGCGTGGCGGCGCGCTGCGCTGGCGCGCGCGCGCGCGCCGGGGCGAAGCGGGCGAGGCGGCGCGGGCGCGGCGGCGGTTCGCCGGCGAGGCTCGGGACGGCGGCGGGCTCACCGGCGACGCCGACGACGACGGCGACGGCGGACGGTGGTGCGAGCGGATCTGGCCGGCGATGGGTCTCACCGGCAATGAGGCGACGGCGCGGTTTCGCGGCGGCGGCGGCGAGGGCGCACGACGACGATGGCGAGCGGCGCGGCGGCGGGCGAGGCGGCGAACCTCGGGTTGAGCCATTAAATACCCGCGACGGCGGGTTAGGGTTAGGTTAGCGGCGCTACTGGATACGGCGCGACAGTGGGCCCCACCTGCCGGTGGCGCGAGAGCGGCGACAGCGATGCGCGCGCGCGAGCGCGGCGGCAAGGGCGGATGGGCGACGCGTGTCGCCATCGGCGCTCAAGGCGGCGCGCCGAAGCGCGGATGCGCGCCGCGTGGCGAGGCGGGCGCGGCTGGGCCAGTTCGGTGGGTTTCGGCCCACCGGCCGGTTCGGGATTTTCTTTTTCTTTTCTTTTTCCAGAAATTCGAATAATTCATTTTGAGCTCTAGAAAATAGCAAATAAATCCGGAACAATCACAAAAAAAATTCCATAAAATCCTTGTGACACCAGGAACTCAAATAAAATAATTTGGCAAATGTTAATGTTTAATTTAATCATATTAAATCCAAATAAATTCTAAAAATTCCTTTTAAGCTTTAATTAATTCCAGAAAATACAAATGGTGTATTTTATTTTGAAAACTTCAAAAAGACTCTGAAATTCAGGATGTTACACCAGCCAGCCCAGCCGGCCTGCCCGTGTTTCCCCGTCTTCATCCCCCGTTCTCCCCAACCCTCACTCGTTTTCCTCCCAGGGCCAAAGCCCTGCAGCTCGCCTCGCCTCGATTCACGGCCGCAGCCCACCCGCCTTCCCTGCCCGCCTCCACGCCAGCACCCCTTCGGACCAATGGTTGCCGCCGCTTCCGACCGCGCTAGCCGAGTCCCCACTGCCGCCCCGACAGCCCCCTTTCCGCCCCAAATCCCGCCTCGTCGCATCACCTGGCACACGCGACGCCAGCTGCAGGCCATCATGCCAGGATCTTTTCTCCAGATCCTCCGTTGCTCTGCTGCGCCGCCTGCAACCGCCGCTGCCTCCGTCGCTTGCTGATGTGACCGTGCGGGCGAGGTTCCGAGGCCAGCCTAGCCCACTCGCTTTTAAGCACCGCCGATCCCACCAACACCCTCTCCACACTCCCCTCATCCCCTCCTGTCGCCTGATTGAGCTCCCGTGCCTTGATTTCTCGCCGGCGCACCTTTCTTCCCAAACTTCGGCAACCGGGCGCGCCGTCGCATCCAGCCACCTCCGGCCGATTCCGCATCTCGGGAGCATCTCCCAGCCGCCGCGAAGCTATCCCACGCGCCGCCCCGCTCCTCCCTGCACCGTAGCGTGCCGGCGACGTGAACCCCACGGCGCCGCCCATGGCCCTCGCCGCCGGCCCACCACGGCTCTCCTCCGTCCACACCCGTCACCTAGGTGAGTTCCCCTGGCCTCCCTCCCGATCACGCCCTCGCCAATCCCCGCCCACCTCTCCGCCGGCGCCGCCGCCCCGAAGCGCACCCACCGCCGCCGCCCGAGCAGCCGCCCCGCCGACCTGACCGCCCGGCCACGCCGCCTCCTCCCGGCATCCACCACTCCCAGAACCGATTCCACGGCCTACCCCGCCCCTCTGGCCTCCCCTCGCCGGAGCCCCTGCCGCCGGCCGTGCGCCCCCCACATCCTCTGTTTCGGTCGGCTGCTCTGTTTTGAGCTAGCTTCCAACAGTTACTTCATATAGCATAACCCCCACCCAATATCACAAAACGTGCAATGCTCAGTTGATCACCAACGCCTGTGACTTACCCCTCTCACCGTAAGGTCCCAGGTTCGAATCCCCCCTCTGCACCTTTTCTTTCATTTTGTTCTTAGTTTATCTAGCCATTTCACTCAATAAATAAATCCAGAAAAATTAGGGAATAATCTAGGGAGTGTAATAAATTTAATTAGGATATAAGATCAGGTTACTTGAAATTTAATATTAGGTTAAATGTCATGTATAAGTAACTAATGTTATAGATTTAAATGTAAGTTTTAAACTAAAGGTATTACCAAAAGGTGACTTTGATTAATTATTCAAAACTGCATAAAGATAGGGGATATCATACTTAGTTATAAAAGTAAGGCCTTAAATAAAAGAATACCCCTAGTAGTAATCAAAGATAGTTAAAATTGTGTGCATAGGGGCGATTGAGTAATTTAGGAAAAACCCATAAAAGCCAATAAATTTGATTAGTATATAAAAAAACATATGAATGTTAAATATTTAATAATGGGCTAGTTATCATAGGTAAATACTTGAGATAGTTTAGATAATTATTTAAACATCTGGATGTTAACTAAGGGCAGTAACAAGGAAAGAGTGGCTTTGGTTAAATATTCAAAATTTCGTGAAGATCCTAATTGAAAAGAAGTTCTAAATAAAGTTAAAAGATTGGATACTATGCTTAGTTATGAAATCAAGGCTCTAAACTAAGGATTACCCTTAATCATAATTAAAATTCATGCCCAATATTCATCATGCCACCATTAATAAAGCCTCAGTGACATATTTTAATGTATTGGCCCTAGGTCATCAAGATTCGAAATAATCTCATAAGCATATACATACTTTAAAGTGAACCTGTAACCATTAACACGGAGTAATTAGGGTTACATAAAATGATACATACTTTATTAATAAGCTCTGCTCAGATAACTAAGTTTAAACTAAAACTAGGGGTAAAAATAAACCTAATGGTAGCTAAAGTGTAAGCAGGGTAAAAATAGTGCCATTAGTTAAATCTTAACACTAGCTTTAGTATATAGTAATATTGAGCATAACTGTATATATAGCAAGCTGGGACTCGTATAAATAGACCCTAGTTCAAATTAAACTTAGCCTAGTAATAAATAGAGGTACATAAAATATCATACCACAAAATGCTATAAACATAGCCCCATAAGATTAACTCTGTAAGCTAAAATTTGCAAACGTTACTTATACACACATATATCATATGCCCAGAACATTAGCACTCGACAAAATACACCGATTCATAGGTTTAACCTAACTCATGGAACTTCCTTGATAAATACAAAAATAATAAAAGAAATTGTTAATAAAAAAGGTCAAGTCACCGTACCCTACCGCAGATCTTGCCTCAAATCACTCTAACTACCCATTAACTTATAATAAATCTAAATTGAGTTTATTCGGAGTTATTTGGATCTTTTGAGTTATTTGCTTTTATTTGGATTCAGTCGTTAGACACGTGATTAGAGACTGGAAATTCTGAAGATTCCACGGATCAAGCGTGTTCAGAGCAAGAGAAGATAAAGAATAGAAGCTCAAGAGAAAGCCTCGTGTGAGCTCAAGTCCGCGGAAAACCGCGCCAGGCGAGTCAATACTTTGATCATGTTGAACCTACATTTCCTGCAAATTACTTTGTTTTAAATTATCAAATTGCATGTTGTTATCTTATATGCAAATACATGTTTAATTTAATATTCTAGTTATGTGCCCCTTTGTTTACCTTGAATAATATTACACCTCCTTTGGAATATTTGAATGTGTGAACCTTGTCGCCCTAGCAAAATTATAATAGTAACCTTTCGAAAATAGGTCTCTAAATATATGCCCTGCTTAGTATTGTTTAGATACTCATGGGCGCGAGAGCGCCCAAGCATCACTTTTAATCCTGAGAAAAATTGGTTGGGCAGTCATGGTGGTAATGACTGGTGTATGTTGGATATGGCTATTTTATACTCCCAAAAATCTTAAATTGCTTATTTATCTGGGCGGATGGTTCGGGGGTATGGTGCAGGTGTGCACGAGAGTGTGGTTTGTGGTAGAACCGCCCAGATACCACTAAGGACTGAATCTTGTCATGACCTCCTATGTAAAATAAGACAACCACAAGTCTCAGAAATACAACTTGGCTAAGTAAATTTATCGAAACCCCCGGACTCATCTCACTGGTAGTGGATGGAAGTGGATACGCAAAGGGCAATGGGAGGCCTAAAGGGACACCGAGTTGGAGGGTGAGGTAACTATCCGTACTAGCGTTGTTGGAAGTGGAGCCTGTGTCTTCTCTAGTAGACATGGTTACATCCCGTGCATAGATGGGACCCACCGCAAGTGGGCAGGTTCCCATAAGGTGAGATGACAAAAGGGGCTAGATACTTTGAAAAGTCACTGTGATAGTCTACTCAACCACGTGGCTAAAGAATCATGTGGGGGCAGCGAGCAGATTGTCTCTTGTGGTGAAAGTGTACAAACTCTGCAGAGTCAAAACTATTCGAATAGCCGTGCCCACGGTCAAGGGCGGACATGGGAACTTAACCAGATATAGTTCTATTTCAAAAACTTTGTGGGTGGGAATGGAAAAGTGGAGGGCAGTGGAAAGCCCTGATTTGAGTTGTCCTGGGTGTCGTCCCAGTGGTAAGTTAAGCGGCTATAACGCTGAAAGATGTTATACGGTGTGATACCATAAGTATGGAAAATCATGTTAATATTCCTTGAACATTATATTTTGTTCCAAAGCTGCTAGGTCTCAGGAAATTTTATGTATTGTATTTCAAATAGTAGCATTTCTATTCTTACGAAATAAAATATGGGAAGAATAAACAGGGTCGTGAGTAAAGGAGATGGAAGTTTGTGGTAAAAACATAAAGATATTGGTGGACTCAGGTTGATTATAAAAAGGAAATGATAGTGTGGGATCTGGGAGAAGTAATTTGGTGGAGTCTAAATGAGTATATAGGTTAGATAGATGATTTAAATGATTTTTGGAGTATTAGGGATGCAAAGGTGATTGCGGGATTACAACACTGATAACTAATATAAATTCTTGGAAGATGATGGTAGTAATGAGATTAACAGGATTGGATCAAATACTAGATGGATGAATTGAATTTCTAGGAATATTGGAGGAATGATAACAATTATTGGATTATAATCTTGATCAATGATATTCTTGGTGGATGTATCCTAGTGAGTCGTAAAGTTAATCATTGATATTCTTGGTGGATGTATACTAGTGAGTCGTAGATTTGATCATTAATATTCTTGGGGGATGTATACTAGTGAATTAGTTAGAAATAGATATTAGAAAATAAGATTAGTTATTGGGAGAACAAATTATGGTTTTGGATCAATAATAAAAGGATTGAATTATTAGGAAGTCCCGGTACAAACGATTTCAGTGGATTTAAAAGCAATTATGTTGAATAGTCATTAGAATTTAGAAATGAAGAGTTGATGACTAGCAACCACAAGATTGGATTTTAGAATACAAAAGATATTGGTGGATCTAAATAAAGGATGACCCTCACTGTTTGGAGTCTTAGGCAGCAATGAGTGCATGATTGGTGGATTAAATAAATGATGATATTCATTGTTTGGAGTTTTAGACAAAGAACCAATACAGAAAGAATATGATCGGTGGATTGAATAGAGGATGACACATGTTGTTTGGAGTTTAGAGAGCACTCAATAAAGGAAGTGTAATTTCGGTGGATTAAGTCAATTATGGCAATCGCTGTTGGGAGTCTTAGACAGCAGTTAATAAAGAGCGTGGATCTTTGGTGGATTAAGTCAATGATGTCATTTGCGGTGAGGAGTCTTTAGGTCACAAAAACAACAATATGATATAATAATAGAAATGCTACTAGACGCGTTTTACGGCAAATAAAACAACCCGAGCCTCTCCTTTGTTAAGCCATGCATACTATTTATTTGCATTCTGTGTATTGGCTCGCGGAGCACGGGGTTGGAGTGCTCACACTTGCTTGTGCGACAAAATACAGAATCAGGAATCAAATCACCTCGTCTCAGCAACAAGATTGGACAAGTTGGCCGAGAAGATGAAGATGTCAAGGGCTAGGTCGCGAACCTCCAGTTGGCTGCCTGTGGGCATGTCCTGAAGGTCCCACCTGTGTGCTCATTCTTCCGTTGCTGCAATTTATTGATTTCGGCCTAATCGGCCCATGAGTAAGTCTATTACCATATTTACGCTTCCGCATGATATGTATTTTGATATTCATTGCTGTAACTGTGAGCACTATCTACTGATCCAGGGAATAGTGCAATAAAATCACAGTGGATTCCGGATGGAAAAATCTAGGGTCCTACACGCAGCCAATATGATCCCCTGAAAATAGCTTGCATAAAAGAAGTATTTGGTTTTTTCTCAAAAATAATGTCATTACGAGTACACCAAATTGCCCAAATAATAGCAGCAACCCCCACAAAAATCAAATTTCTTTCCACTCTCCCAATGCCCGTGAGCCAACTTCCAAGCATGTGGGTAGTGGATCTAGGAGGGCTTAACCCAGTTGCTATATGAACAATGTTCCAAATAGTTTTCGCGTGGTAGCAATAAAAAAAAGAGGTGTTTTATTGTTTCATTGCAATCACAGAAACAACACTTTTTGCTACCGGTTCAATTCTTTTTAATTAAATTATCCTTTGTTAATAGCATTGCTCGCTGGAGGTACCACAGGAAAATTTTTATCTTAAGGGGGAGCTTCAACTTCCAGATAAATTTATTTGTAAATGGGATATTTTGGTTTATCAAATACAGGTACATCGACTGCACTGAGAACTGACCATGATTATGAAGGTCCCAACTAAAGACATCCCTCTCATTGGAAAGATGAATATTGGCTATTTTAGCGACTAAGGGCCTGTTTGGTTCATGACCAGAAGTTGCCTAGCCACAAGTTAGGCGTGCCACAGTTTTTAGGTAGCTGTTTGGTTCACTGACGTAACTGTGGCATGCCACACTTTCTTAGCACCCGGCCCCACACGTCATAGACTCAGTTTCTTGCCAAACTTTGCCACAAGTGTGGCTTCGATTTTGTTAGCCACACTTTCTGTGGCAGCCACATATTGCCTAAGTTTAGGCATGGCAAGGTTAGGCACCAACCAAACAGGCTCTAAATTTAGCCAAGCTGTCCACTTATCTCCAGCTAGAGCTCTGCGAAATGAGATATTAAGAGGCACTTGATTCATAACATTCCGCACAGTTACATGGGGATAATTGGCTATGTTATATAAGCTAGGAAATTGGTCTTTAAGAGGTGAGGAATCTATCCATGTATCCTCCCAAAATCTTGTTTGTGAGCCATCTTTTATTTTAAATGTCCCACATCCTAGAAAATCATCTTTGACCTTTAGCAAACCTTTCCAGAACTGAGAATCCCCAGGTTTTGATTGGACATGAGTAAGGATTTTTGAACTCAGATATTTATTTCTGAGTAAGTTCTACCAAGTTCCTTCCTCATTAAGCAATTTGAATAACCATCTGCTTAGGAGACATTTGTTTTTGAGCCAGAGATTAGTTATTCCCAGCCCCCCTTGATCTTTAGGGTGACACAAAATGTCCCATTTGGATAGGCGATATTTTTGTTTATCATTATTACCTTGCCAACAAAAACTTGACCGGTAAAAATCCAGTCTTTTAATGACACCTTTTGGAATTTCAAAAAAGGACATCATAAAAGTAGGTAAACTGCTTAGAACTGAATTGAGTAAGACCAGTCTGCCCCCATAGGATAGGTGCTTGGCCTTCTAAGTACTCAGTTTTCGCTTGAATCTGTCCTCTATAACACCCCACTCCGCATTACGAAGTTTTCTGTAGTGCATCGGAAGTCCTAAGTATCTAAAAGGGAATGACCCTACGTCACACCCAAACAGACTAGTGTAATCCTGTTCATACTGATTTGCTTCTCCAAAACAAAAAATCTCACTCTTGTGAAAGTTAATTTTCAGACCAGAAAGTTGCTCAAAAACACAGAGCAATAATGATGGACCATGTGAAGGTGACCCCGGTTGTGTGATGAGTAATTGACATCGGGTTTAGGAAAGTCGAGTTTGGTTTGTGTGGTTCGGACCATGTCGTTGCACGGTGCAATCGTTTCGGTCGGACTTTGTCGAACTAGGTCGAACGGGCTTAAGTCGTTTATTTTTTGTTTCGATCGATTTGGGCTCTGAATATTTCATCTGATATTATTGTATGGTTACAATATTTCGAGCAGTGCTATGTGATTTGTTTCTTGTCTGTGATGGCTGCAGGACATCGAGGTGGAGTCGTGGCGAGGCACGGGATGACCGGACTAGGCGCAGGTGGTGCCGAGGTCAGAAAGGTCGAGGTGTGCCGAAGACGGCGAGGGCTCGAGGTAGCTGCGTGGCTTGGAGGGCAAGGAATGAGGAAAATTCCTGGAAGGTGCGCGAGGGGCGTTTTGGTGAATACGCAAAGCTGCACTAAAGGAAGTGGATTGTGGATAAAGCGCTATGAGTTGGTGGAGGCTTAATGGGCAAAGCGTGGTGTGAACCCATTATGGAGGCTATAAATAGAGAGGTGCTCTCTAGTGCTGATTTTGAGAGAGTGGGTGTAAGTATTAGGGTTTCATTTGGTTCTCTCCATGTATGAAAAATTGAGAAAGAGAGAAAGAGAGGAGGTGTGAGCTTCTCTCTATGCTCTCCAGGCGTATGGGGACTTAGTGTGTGTTCTTGAGAGTAGTGGACAACATGTAAACACTTTTTTTAATCATGTATGTCTCCGTTCTAGTTTTTCAAGATTTCTTGTGTTGAGTTGGCTTGGTTTTATGCGCTTCTTCTTGTTTCTTGATTCAGTCTATTTTTGGCTTGCGGCAGTAGCATCTTTGGGCCTGCTGTGATCTTCCTTATTTTCGGCCAGAGAGCACTGCAGTGAAGTATTTTCGGTCAAGAGACTACTGCAGTGAACAACATGCTAGTTTCTCTTTGCTTTAGGCCCCGTTTGGCACAGCTCTAGCTCCGAGATCTATGCTGGATTTGTAGTTTGTTGACTAAATTAAAGTGATTTAAATATTTTTATTTAATATATAATATAAATGAAATGAGTCATGTAAATGCACTTAACATGCCTGCAACTCTAGATCCAAAATTTCCTAGAGCTACAGATGATCAGCTCTAGAAAATCTATAGATTTCCTAGAGCTAGAGCTCTGCCAAACGGGACCTTAGTATGCTTTGTCTTTGCAGTACACCTTATTTCGGCCAGCAGTTAATTATCTAGTGCAGTTTGGTTCAAAGGTTCTTACTGACTCCTTTGCTGCATGAAGACTTGAGCAATTAATCAATCAAATCATTCCTGCAGTCAAGTGCTAGTAATTTGGGAGTACAGTTCAAAGGCTTTTTGTCTCATTTAATGCATGAAGACTTGAGCTAGTCATCAACCATATCACGTCTCCTTGCTGCAACTTTCTTTTTTATTTTTTTATTCGGCTTGCTGCAGTTCATTATTTTGTGCCTTTAGTAGTTGATGTTGCATGCATTTTTTTGTCTTGTTTGAATCCTAGCGCCTGCCCCTTTTGTTTAGTCTGCAGTGTGTTTTTGTTGTTAGCAGAAAATCAATACTCGGCCGACAAGAGTACTAATGCTATTCTCTTTTTCAGTTCGGCCAGAAAGAAGCTTTAATCTGCAGATTATCTTTTCTCTTTTGTGATTTTTTCTTTTACTTTCTCTTTTAGCTTCTGTAGTGCTTTCTTTTTGTGGGTTTTCAAGTGCTCTGAAATCTTCATTTTCTTGTATTTCATTCCTACTGTTGTTGAGGCTCAAAGTCTTTATCTTGGGGGCGATTTTTATTTTTTGCGACATTCATCCCCCTCTGTCGCCGATTTCGATCCAACAAATAACTTCATATTCTTAGCCTGCTCTAGATCATGGTCTAGAAAGAGGATTGTATCATCCGCATATTGCAAAATACACAACCCATCATCCACAAGGTGAGGTATGACTCCCCTAATTTGGCCATCATCCTTTGCCCTCTGAATTAATATCGAGAGCATGTCAGCTACAATATTAAACAATATAGGTGACATAGGATCTCCTTGTCTGAGTCCTTTTTGTTTGGAAGTAGTGTCCAATGGCATCATTAATCTTGATGCCTACACTTCCACCCATTACATATTTTTCGATCTAGCTACACCATCGGTGGCTAAATCCTTTCATATAGAAGAGTTTGCTGGAGAAACGACCATTTTACCTTATCATAGGCCTTTTCAAAGTCAATCTTAAGGATCACCCCATCTAGTTTCTTCGTATGTAATTCATGGATGGTTTCGTGCAAAATCACTACTCCTTCCATTATGTTTCGTCCTGGCATAAAAGCCGTTTGGGACGGTCGTACCACATTTGCAGCCACTCCCATGAGTCTATTTGTGGCTACTTTGGTGAAAATTTTGAAGCTCACATTGAGCAAGCAAATGGGTCTATACTGTTGTATCTTTGTTGCACATTTACTTTTGGAACAAGGGTAATTACTCCAAAATTAAGTCTATACAGAGGGAGGACATAGAAGCTCTAGAAGGTTTCTTGATTGTTAGACGTGTATGGTATGCATATTTCATTTCCTTTTTATAGTGTAGAATTTCTTTTGCTGATTTGCTAGTCCTTGAGTTATGTGGTTTACATGTAACAATAGGAGCAAAATAGCTGGACCACATATTTCCTGGGCTTTGTGGGGTAGTGTTGTCTAAATCTGATCATTTACTTATTTGTTTCATCTTGCTAGAGACAATAGAATTCAGTGCAAGAACGTAGTTATCATCAGCTATCCGTCATTCTGTATAATATGGCTAGTTTGACTATACCATGTGTAGCTATGTTATATCCTGCCTACTTAATTACGTTGAATCTGTAAATTCTGTACTTTTGTTAGCCAGCACCATGTTAATGATGTTCATCTGAAAAATTGGTTCAATTTTTCTAAATAGAGTTGTTGAATGAGAGTGATAAATCTTAGTTTCTTTCTTTCAAATTCAGAGTATTACTGTATAAAAGAGCATCCCCTGTTGTTCCTCAGAATTGTGTGTGCAGTGTTGATGAAAATAGGTCTTTTTATCTCTTTATTTGTAGTGTCTCCATCTATATCATTTGGAGACAGTTTTCCCTGAACTGTTTAGAAACTTTTTACAACGAAATGTTGCTGTGCTGTAGTGCTGCCGTGTATCTTGAAACTTGATGTCATTGTGTTGAACATCTATTTTTCTTCCCTCTGTAAAAAAAACTCTTATTTTTTTCTTTTATTGTTAAATGAAGCGCGAACCGTGCAGCTGGAAGTACCATGCGAAAATCGTAGATTTCTTGTATGTTCTGCTACTTTAATGCTGAAGTTACTCTTAACTAGGATATTACTCTAGTTACTTCTAATATCGTTTTTTTTATGGCTGGTCATTCTTGAAATCTTAGTGCAACAAGATATTCGCCATGATGTGCAAGCCGATGAAAATTCTCTATCCTACTGACACCACTCCTTTACATTACAGAGAAGCAGCTGATGATCCAAATAGCAGAGCTGGACCCCAAGCATCATGGGAGGACTAAGAAGCAGGAACCGGCGGCTAGTTCTTCAGCTGCGGGCACTTCAAAGTCAAAAGGTGGGAAGAAGAAGAAGTGATGGAAGTACCATCTTGTGTTGTTTTTCTGTTCATAGAAAGTTCCTGGAGCGAGTTGTGCCCTGCTCTGAGCCCTGAAAATCTGTGACTTTTTTGGTGTTCTGAATTTCTTGTGATCTTGAGAAGCGACCAGCCAGGATTGCAGCAGTGGTAGTCGAATTTACAGATGCCGTTGTTTCTTAGGACTTTGCTTGGTTCGGTTCGGCCTCCACTTTTGGTTTTTGTCCTTAGCTACAGTAATCAGCTTTCAAATATTACGTGTTTTTTAAAATGGGATCTACTAGTAGTATATACTATACTGATTTCAGTTATACCTATCAAAATCATATGCGACTGTCTTTTTCTTCGTATTCTTTTACGAATAACTAAAATTTGAAAGTCATAGGCTACAGTCTAAAAATACTTGTCTAAAAGATACTTGTTTACAAATCCAACTGAAAGGTACTTGTTATAATGAATAGAGCTCATCTCATCTGGAAGATATTTATGTTAAGGATATTTAAGTTTCCAAGTGGTGAATTTTTTTAAGAACTGGAAGTCTGGAACGCAAATGGGAGCTATGAGTGGTTAACAGGTAGGACGATGGAGCTGGAGTTATTTCCAATTTGATCAGGGTAAAACTGTAGGATCGCGGAACATAGGAGAAGGGTGAAAATAAATTGATTGTGGTGTAACGCCAGTTTCACGCGCGGGGGTGCAGAAAACGTCAACGCGTTGAGACACAGAAAACGTAAAGTTACAATCTATAATTTGGTTTTTCTCAAACGCACAGAAAACGTAAAGTTATAGGACATGTTCTTTTTGGCTGAAACTTATGACTTTTAGCTACGACTTATGGTTTGTGAGCTGTTCATGTGAGATATTACAGAGTAACTGAAACTCATGTGCAGTTTTTGCCGATATAAATGAAGTTGGTACAATATGTATTACAATTAACTAGTAGACACCATCTTGAAAAGACATTTTGTTTAAAAGCTAGTTATTGTAGAAAAACTAACAGCTGAAATCGAAAGCTGAAAAAGAACAAACCCACAAACTATAATAGGATTTTTCGCACACAAAATAAAAAACGCTTTTTTCTGAGGGAGTTCCCTACACCGGAGCTCCACGAGACGTTGTACTCCGCCCTTGGAACGTTGCCGAAGGCCCCTAGTAGTTTGTAAACACAAAAGGCTTCAAATTTCAAGTTAAAGTTTGATAGTAGTGTTTTCTTGTTTGGGTTTGCAAATTCTGCGTATAGAATGCCTCAGATTTAAGAGTTCTTTTTGAAATGTACGGTGTTCGAATGTTGCTCCCTTGAAACGTACTATTTTGAAAATGTATTTAGACAATATAAAGGAGATAGATTATCAGATGAAATGATAATGTCTGACATCTTTTTAACAGTACCTTAATACTATTATAGTTTTGTAGATTTTTGCTAACACTAGAAATTACCGGGCAAAGTTCTCTCTCAAATATTGTGAAAGGTAAACAGCGATTTATATTTAGGGGCAAAGGATTAAAGCAAATGTAGAAGTTTACAAAACTAGCAGATTTATTCGCGCAATTGCGCGGCTAGATATTATGATATAGTTATATTTGGTATATGTTGTAGGGGTGGCCCCCACCTAAACCCAGCAGGTCTGGTAGGAGGTTATGAGGCCCAGAATAGGCCATGTGTAATGACATAACTGCCCCAGAGGGGATAACCAGATGTAAGGGCACAACTGTAAAAGCACTCCTCATGTGCATATATATATGAATACAGGCCATGGGGAGAGGACAGGTCATTTTTACTCATCTCCATTACTCTCCACTACCATCTCTCTCTGCTTGGCTCAGAGCCACAACAGCTTGGCGCCGTCCATGGGGAGGACAGACAAGCTCAAGACCAAGAAGAAGGATGGCACCAAAAGCTTCGCCGGCAGCGAAGGGAAAGAAGGCGGCGGGCGGAGCGTCGTATGAGTACGTGGCCGGCATCGGCAGCGGCGAAGCGCGGTGGCGACGCAGCGTGGTGGCGAAGACGCCGACGTCGCGCGGCAACGACCAACCCGCCACCGCACCGCGACGACCAACCTCGCCACCGCACCGCGACGACCAACCCCGCCACGGTACTACGGCGACCGACCCGCCGCCGCTATAACGACATCCAACCCCGTCTGCATCGCAACGACACTTCGCCACCTCGCCGGCAACGCGATCAGCGGCCGGGGTAGCCGCTATGAAGCATCCGCGGATCTCGAGACAAGTGAGGCAATGGTCCTCGCACGCACCCGCCCACTGGTGTTCCGGCGGCCCGACAGCGCCGCGTGGAAAGCGCCATACTAGCAGCCCTCAACGCGTTCCAGCGGGAACTAGGGGACCTTCGCGAGCCGCCCGAGATATGCAAGAGGCTCGAGCCGCAGGTGCGCCGCATCGCGCGCCGAGCCCACGCCGAGAGGGCGACGATCGCGGCTCCCACGCCTAGCCGCGCGCGCGCGGCGCAGAGATCCAGTCCACGCTTTGGCGGGCTGCAACAGCGGCATGGCCCAAGACTTCAAGTTTCCTAGCGCCATCGACCGCATAAAGGCGACACGACTTCGCGAAGTTCGTGCGGCGTGTACGACACCGCGATCGGCCGCGGTGGAGACGACACACCACGGCGAAGGACTCCCCTCGCGCCGCAAGGAGTGGCGCTCTTTTTTTTACCATAGAGCCGGCTCCATCTACGCGTGGGAGCAGCCCGCGACCGCCTTCACAACAACTTCCAGGAAATTATGTCGAGCGAGTCGACGCGACCAACTCTTCGCCGTGAAGCAAAACTCTCGGAAAAGTTCCGGACTACTTCAAGCGCCGCCAAGATTCGATGCCAAGTGAAAGACGCATGAAACCACCGCCGCACGCAGCCATACAGGCCTTCGTCCGCTCGATGGCCGAGTACAATGCGCAAAGCCAATCAAGACGGTGGCGGCTCTTCGACAAAATGGAGGAATACGCCGAGCGGAAGAAGACGCGCGGCGAAGGCAAGGTGACGACTCCGACACCAACCAGGTCGGAGCCTCGGCAAAGTCAAGATCCGCCAAGGACGGTTCTTCAAGGGAAAACGTAAGCGTGAGTCGCCCGTGGATGCGCCCGACCGCAGGACGCCGCACAAGGAGTCGCCCGACGCCCAAGCGCCGCCAGAAGTCGAGGCGAGGCCGACGCCTCGACATTGAAGGCGGTTCCGACGGCGCCCCACGGCCGAGGCGGTCGGGGCGCCGTGGCCGGGCCGCGACGATAAAAGTCGGGAGATTACGACGACCAGCACCGTGGACGTGGTGCGTAGTCCACACCGCGCAACCACGACACCCGCACGCACCTCCATCGCGCGCCCGCGATAGCGCCGCCAGGACAGAACTCGAGACGCGTCCGCCGCGGTGGCCCACGCCCACCTCCCGCACGAGGCCCCCATGCAGTGCAGCGCAAGGGATGCAACCCGTGAAGGCCCCTTACGGATCCAAGCTCACATACGCAGCCTCGGGAGGGCCTCCGCCGCCGCAGCCCCGAGGCAACCCACCGCAGGTCATTAACGCCATATTCGAGGCTCGCGCTGGAATTCGCCAAGACGGTAGCGTAAGGCCTATGCGCAAAGACTACATCACGTGGCGGCATACCCGGGCAAGCGCCACGGATCGGGCGCAGACGAGGTTACATTCACACCGACGACGCCCAAGGCGTGACTTCCTCATCGTGACCCCGTCATCCGGTCACTATCGCGGGATGCGACGTGGGCGTGCCTTGGTGGACGGCGGTAGCTCCGTGAACGTATTGTTTGCGGCGCCTTCGACCGGATGGGGATCCTCGGCCGCCTAGGCCCTCGTGAATCCCACCGCAGGCTTCGGGACAGCCGCGCGCCGGGCCAAATAGGTCTTCAAGTCTCCTTCGGCCAAGATGACAATGTGCGGGCCGAAGATGCCACCTTCGACGTGGTCGACCTTCCGTACCCCTACAATGCCATATTAGGGCGCCCAATCCTCAACTCCTTCGGTGCGGTACCACATCACGGCTATCTATGCATGAAGATCCCGGGTCCCCGAACCATCATCACCGTCTGAGGCGACCAAGACATGGCCCGGCGCATCGAGCCAGGTACCAGGTACCCGCGTCGCGAAGCCCAACGGCGCTCTTAGAGCTGCCGTCACAGCGCGGGGGTCCGTGGGGCCATTCAGAGGCTCCTTGGCGGGCCCTGCAGATGTCTAGCGACTAGAGGCTTCGGCCGCACCAAGGACAAACGGTTAGTATATCCACCCCCTGTAATTGCTTACCCGTGCAAACGGAGATATAATGAAGATCGCCGTTTATCTCCAATCTTTCTTCATCACGCGCAAGTACGCGGCGGAGGCGCGCGCAGGCTTGGGCAGCACGCGCGTTCCCGCAGTATAAACAAAGACGCACGTTCGCGTGTGCACTCGCCGTAGCCAGGGGTACGAGCCTAAGTATAAACAAAGACGCACGTTCGCGTGTGCACTCGCCGTAGCCAGGGGTACGAGACTGAGTATAAATCGAAGTCGCACGTCCGCGTGTGCACTCGCCGTAGCTGTGGGTACGGATCGAGTATAAATCGGTCGCGACGTCGCGTGTGCACTCACCGTAGCCAAAGGTGACGGGCTCGAGTATAAACAAAGACGACGTTCGCGTGTGCACTCGCCGAGCTGTGGGTACGGATCGAGTATAAATCGAAGTCGCATGTCCGCGTGTGCACTCACCGTAGCCAAGGGTGACGGGCCTGAGTATAAACAAAAGACGCACGAGGGGACGCCCTCGCACACACTCTACGGAGTATAAATAAGACGCGGATGTTCTCCCTGTGCACTCTACGGAGTCTAAACAAGACGCGATTCGCGCATGCCGTGGACCTCGCCCTGTGCATACTCGCGAGTATAAATACGACGTGGATGTTGACCCCACGCACTCTGCGGAGTATAAATAAGACGCGGATGTTCTCCCTGTGCACTCTACGGAGTCTAAACAAGACGCGAACTCCACGCATGCCAGGGACCTCGTCCCTGTGCATACTCAGCGGGGCGAGGCTCACCCTCGCCTATTGCGGGAGGTGAGCGCAGCGCGCGTTGCCGAAGACACAGCGCGCCAGAGGCTACCCCCGCCATGAGGAGCAAGAGGAACGGAGTGTGCGCGCACTTCCGCCTCCGCACCCGCCAGTCTACGGACTATAAAAAGGCGAAATGCCGAGGTCCGCCTCCGCACACGCCGCCACGGACTATAAAAGGCGGCGCCGAGGTCGCCTCCGTACACGCCGCCACGGACTATAAAAAGGCGAAATGCTCAGGTCCGCCTCCGTACACGCCAGTCTACGGACTATAAAAAGGCGAAGTGCCGAGGTCCGCCTCCGCACACGCCAGTCTACGGACTATAAAAAGGCGAAGCGTCGAGGTCCGCCTCCGCACACGCCCGTCTGCGGACTGTAAAAAGGTGAGGCGCCAAGGACTGCCCCCGCAAGCGCCGCTCTAAGGAACCCTTGCGCGACTACTTCGCCAATGGCGCGCGTCGAGCGCGGAGATCCCGTCCCCGCGCAGCAGGTGGCGTACCAGTGAACCCAAAGTGGCATCAACGCACAGCGCATATCTTAAGATGACAGAAAATCTGCATATCGAAAAAATCACACAAGTACAAAGATCCGCAAAGATCCTTGCCGTTCTAAGCCGCTATCCCGCGGGCTTGTCCTTAACACGAGCTAAAGCCGGGCCTCGCCAAGAAGGTCGGCTCGCCCAAAGTTCAACGACTCCTCACCCTTTGCCGTCGCCGGCGCCGCCAGTCGCAAGGCGACGCGGCGATCGCCCTCAAAGAAGGAAGCCGCCCGATGAAGGCAAGTGATCGGTTCGTGAAGCAAACACACACTTTATTCATTCAATTAAGGCGACGTTACAACGCACGCCACACCTAGCCACGTTGGCGCGCACTGTGAGCCTTCGCATCTTCGAGGCCTTAGCGCCACCCTCGCCGCGCGGGACCTCAACGCCACCCTCGTCGCGCCGCGGACTTCGCCCGCAAATTGGCCGAGGCTCCCCACCACGGCGGGACTTCGGCTCGACCTCCGTGGCGGCTATCTTGGTGTAGTCCCGCATCCGCCAGAAGAATTTGACGGGCCGCGAACGGCTCGGACTTCACCGACATCACTCCGCCCCGCCGCATCTCCACCGAGGGTTCTCCGGCTTGGCGATGTGCGTGCAACCACGGTGCCGAAGGAGGGCGCACACCAGGCACGACGCCACATAGGCACAGTGGTCGCCAAAGTTCGTCGCAGCCCCGCGCGCAATGTCGGCGGCGTCATGAATCCAGCGAAGGGCCCGCAGCAACTCCTCCGAGCCGAAGGCGTGGTCCAGCACTCCAGCCACAAGTCTCTGGAGGTGGACTTCCAGCATTTGCAGGGCATCCCACGCAACCACCGAGGCGTCGCCAAGCGTCTGGTTGCGCTCCACTAGAGTCGAGGCAAGCTCGCCTTTTTCCTTCTCTAGCAAGACCGACCTGTTCCAAGAGCCCGTCCCACTCCGCCGCAAACTTCTGTTGAGCAGCTTCCGCGGCCGACTCCCGCGCCGACGCAACAAGTCCCTCGGCGTGTGCTCGCCGCGCATTTCGCCGGTGGCGGATGCGGGCGTCCTGGGCAGAGCGGGCTCTAGAGGCTTCGCGTAGCTCCTCCTCGGCGGCCCGCAGCCTATCCTCGAGCGCCTTTCGGCCACGAGTATAGGCCGTTTGCAGGGCCTGCCCCAGCACAAGTGTCTGCAGAAGGGAAAGACTTAGCAAGCTCACCAGCCCTGTATTGTCGCATGAGTACTTACTCTCCCCGCACACCTCGGCGTCTTGAGGCGCCCGCCCGTAGGCCTCCAAAGACTTGCGGGTCGACGCTGGTGGCCGCGTCATTCACAATCCCGCGCCACGCCCTTAGCGTCTCCGGGGGCGGTACGAAGTCCGCAGGGCCTGCGTGCGTAGAGGTCCCGTGTTCCGTCAAGCGCTCCCCCTCCGGAATGAGCAACGCTGCAAACAGGGCTGCAGGTGAGCACCACAAGGCATGAAAGAATACACCAGAGTTAGCTAAGCCACCCTACCTTCGGTAGCAGAAGGAGGGTCTCGGGGACTCGCCCCCTCATCCCCGGGTGGGGCGGCGGTGGTGTAAGCCCCCGCAGAAGGAGTGGTCCCGCTGCGGGCAGAAGCCTCCGCGTTCGGGGCAGGCGACGGCTGTCCCTGCACGGCGGGCGGCGTGGCCAGGGGGCGGAAGGCGCATATGCCGCAGGGTCTCCGGCACTTGCACTGGACTCCCACAAGCTTCGGACGCCCGTGGCCACGACGAATCCCCGCGGTGTCCGGTGGAGCTCCGGCCACACACACGGCCGTTTAGCCGGGGCAGCCAGCAGCGATACCGCCCCCGCAGACGCGGATGGGGAAGCCCCCGCGGGTGCAGCGCCCAGGGGCGAATGTTCCACGGTGGCAATTGTTGCAGGGGGCACCTCGGTCTCTGCCGCTGTCGGTAAAGGCAGCATGACTCCGTGCGCCCCCGTGGAAGGCGCCTCCGGCACCACAGCGGCCACGGCCGAAGGCTCCACCTCAACATCGCCGGTCCGCACGGGTTCCACCTCGGCGACTTCGGCGGGCGGCGAGACGTCCCCCCTCTGGCTGCTCGTGGTAAACCCGCCGTCCGGGGCGCTCGTCGAAGATACCTCGCCTTCGGCGTCTGCGCCACCCAAGCCTGAATCGGCATACCTCGCCGAGTCCGACTCCACGTCCGCCAAGCCCTCGGGAGCACTAGCAGCAGCAGCGGCAGCTGCCGCGCCAAACGCGGCGGGCGCCTCGCTGCGGCCCCTCTTCCGAGACGGCGTCTTCTTCTTCTTCTTCTTCACCGCACCGTCGTTTGGAGCGATGCGGTCCGGCACGGCAAGGCCAAGGGCCTCGCACACGTGGTTTATTCGCCCCAGCCCCGCCTCAGCGATAGCAGACGCGCGCTGCTCGTGCTCCCTGCCGGTGTACAGCCCTAGGAATACGTGCGCGGCTTGCTCCGCCTCCTCCAAGGAAATCCCTGAGGCAAAGGAGATAGCATCATCATATAACGCATTTCACGTGAACAAAGGAGAGACGCGGTCGAGGCTTACGAAGACTGGAAGGCGCCGGCAGCAAGCAGATCGATGGCGAAACATTGTCGTCTCGACGCTTCTCGGTGGCAAGACGCCAGTCGCGGGCAAGCGGTGCCACGCCGTACATCACGTACTCTTCGGCGAGGTCGCGCATGTTGAGGCGGGCGGCCACACCTACGAGCCGCTGGGCCCTCCGCCTGTCCTCGTCATCAAGCGTCCGGCCGGGCGAGGGCTTGAACGCGATCGGTCGGCCTATGCACTCAAGGCCGCTCCCGCTCTCCACACGGTGGTAGAACCACCGCTTCATCCAGTAAGACTCCCACTTCCCGCGAGTTGAGTTCGTAGGGAAGAGCTTCTTGCACGACGGACGAAGAATAAAGGTGACGCTACCGAAGCTCGACAGCTTCCGTCCGTCCGATCCTTGGGCAGCACCGTGCCTCATGAAGGTAGGCGAACAACGAGGCGCTGGGCCAACACGCCCCCGAGCGCAAGGCCCAGCTATACACCGTGAGCCAGGCCACGGCGTTCGGAGTCAGTTGCGCCAGCTCCAGCCCGAAGGTCCGCAGCACGTCGCCCACGATAGCCGCCGCTGGGATGCGGAGCCCCGTGTCAAAAAAGGCATCGAACACGACCGAATCCGACCTCTCGGGATGCGGTTCCGTCTCATCGGCGGCGGGCAATCGTACCTCCTGGCGCTCGGACAACTTCCCCGCGCGCAGAAGCCCTTGGATCGTCTTCTCGGTCACGAGCGAGGGGCCTAGTTCGCCGGAGAACATGCCTTCCTCCTCCGCCACCAACCGCTCCTTGTCCGCCGCCGCCGGGTCGCGCTCTTGGAGCGCGTATTTCACCTCCAATAGCGAAGACCGCCGGCGAATGCCAGAGCCACCAACCGCCTGGCCGCGCTTGCCACCGGAGGCCATCGCTTCCCACGGAGAGATTGAAGCGGTGAAAATATCGCGGAAGTGTAGAGGGCAGAGCAGACAGGAAAGAGGGCGGAAAGGTGCGGGGACGCTGTTACGGGGGGGCTATTTCAAGCCACCTCGCCCATACCGCCGCTACCGAAGCATCACAATGATCCGCGGGCTGGATACAACCGCAGCGGTGTAAAGGTCCACCCCGCATGATTCCCCGTAACTGAAGACGGGGCGTCGTGCCGATACACGCTACACGCGACCGCAGGACCAAGGACCGTCAACGCAAGCGGTCACGACCACGCAATCCCTGACCCACCGCGGCGCTCCAGTTACAAGCCGCCGCGTGCCCTCACCACGTGAACGGACACTGCCCGCCTTTTGGCAGGCTAGGTGTCGGTACGATCCCAGCCGCCATTAAAGGCGCCCTACCGGACCGACAGGGGCAACCTCCAATTCCGCCTCTGGCTCTAGCAAGCGCGCGCGTCTACTTCGAGCTAGGCGTCAGCCTCCGCTCCCACCCATTCGAAGGGTAGGGAACGGAGCGCGCCGCGCCTACTTCAAGCTAGGCGCCAGCCTCCGCTGCCACCCGCTCGAAGGGTAGGGGACGGAGCGCGCGCGCCTACTTTGAACTACGCGCCAGCCTCCGCTGCGACGGAGCGCGCTTACGCCGAGCGATGCCGGCCTCCGCCGCCACCCGCTCAAGGGTAGGGGACGGAGCGCGCGAGCGTCTGCCGAGCCAGGCGCCGGCCTCGCCGCCACCCGCTCGAGGGTAGGGGACGGGCGCGCGCGCGCGCTTTTGACCAGGCGCCACCTCGCGCCACCCGCTCGAGGGTAGGGGATGGAGCGTGCGCGCGCCACTCGACCCAGGCGCCAGCCTCGCGCCACCCGCTCGACGGGTAGGGGACGGAGCGCGCGCGCCACCGACCGAGGCGCCGGCCTCGCGCCACCCGCTTGAAGGTAGGGACGGGCGCGCGCGCCGCCGAGCGACGCCGGCCTCGCGCCACCCGCTCGAAGGGTAGGGGACGGAGCGCGCGCGCGTCTGCCGAGCCAGGCGCCGGCCTCCGCCGCCACCCGCTCGAGGGGTAGGGGCGGCGCGCGCGCACGCCGAGCTGGCGCCAGCCTCCGCTAACACCCGCTCGAGGGGTAGGGGACGTGCGCGCCTGCCCGACCAGGCGCCCGCCTCGCGCCACCCGCTCGAAGGGTAGGGGACGGAGCGCGCGCGCCACTTCGACCAGGCGCCGCCTCGCGCCACCCGCTCGAAGGGTAGGGGCGGAGCGCGCGCGCTACTCGAGCTAGACGCCACCTCCGCGCGGAGCGCGCGCGGCGTCTACCGAGCAGACACCAGCCTCGCTACCACCCGCTCGAGGGTAGGGGACGGAGCGCGCGTTCGTGTCTGCGAGAGCAGGCGCCGCCTCGCCGCCACCCATTCGAAGGGTAGGGGACGAGCGCGCGCGCTTCGAACTATGCGCCGGCCTCCGCTGCGACGAGCACGCGCGCGCTACGCCGAGCGACGCGGCCTCGCCGCCACCCGCTCAAGGGTAGGGGCGAGCGCGCGCGTCTGCGCCGAGCCAGGCGCCGGCCTCGTTGCCACCCATTCGAAGGGTAGGGGACAGAGCGCGCGCGCGTCTACTTCGAGCTAGGCGCCAGCCTCCGCTGCCACCCATTCGAAGGGTAGGGGACGGAGCGCGCGCACGCCTACTCCGAGTTAAGCGCCAGCCTCTGCTGCCACCCGTCCGAAGGGTGGGGGGCGGAGCGCGTGCACCTACTTCGGCGGGGCGCCGCAAAGGCGGGGGTCTCGTCCCGCAAGGTTTGCCTCGTTCTCCTTAACAGGCCACCTACAGTGCATCAACATAAAAGGTAATGCGGGCGGGCTCCATTAGGAACACCGACTGTAGGTAGGCCTGTTAAGAAGAACAGGGCAAACCTTGCCGTCCGCCGCGCAAAGCACGGCGAGGGCGTGAAGCGGTGGTCGTCGACAACCGGCGCTGACCAAGCTCCCAAGAAAAATGGACCTCCTTCTGTGCATCAACATTCCCCAAGCCGCTCAGCGTCACCTAGGAATGTTGATGCACGGCAGGGGCCCATTTTAAGGGAGTAGATTCTATCACAATATATGCAGGAACAACACCGCACGGCGCCATATATATACCCCATCGCCAGGAAGCCAACCGGCGGAAGTCCAATCGGCATAAATCCACCGGCCGGGAGTCGCCGTCGCATTAATGGTCACGACGCCTCAAGGCCCGCACCGCGCCAAGCACGCTTCACCACGTGGACGGCCAGAAGAGCGAGCGTCGCGGCACGTCCCTTATCGCTTAAGGCTCACGCGGCGGCTCAGGGGCCCGCTACGCTTACCTCGCGCGGTGTAACGCCCCGACGCGCGTCTACGCCCGGCTAAGGACACCTCGCGCCGCCCGCTCAAGGGTGAGGGACGGAGCGTGCGCGTCTGCCTCGATTACAGCACAGCCCCGGGTCAAGCTTGGAAAACTTCAAAGGCCGCGGGGACGGAGGGGGCCAAAGGACTCGGCGACATGGCTTCGGCCCCGTGAAGCCCTTTACCATGAGAGGCTCCTGTTGTAGGGGTGACCCCCACCTAAACCCAGCAGCCCTGGTAGGAGGTTATGAGGCCCAGAATAGGCCATGTGTAATGACATAACTGCCCCCAGAGGGGATAACCAGATGTAAGGGCACAACTGTAAAAGCACTCCTCATGTGCATATATATATGAATACAGGCCATGGGGAGAGGACAGGCCATTTTTACTCATCTCCATTACTCTCCACTACCATCTCTCTCTGTTTGGCCTGTAGCCACAACAGTATACATTTCTACTGCCTATAATTGAAATACAACTGTATTTGCTATACCATTCTAATATACATATATAATTAATCTGCACTGCTATAATATACTCTGCCAAAATAAATAGTGGAGATACTTCTCTTTTTTTCTCAATTAACATGAGAATTTCTAGGATTTTTCTTTTTAGAATTATTGTGGGATTTTGTTGCCCTTAAAATGAAGGAGGTGCCTTAGATATTACCAGTTATTTTTATTTATATAGATTATAATGGAGAATATTGTTTTTAATCCACATTTTAACAAAAGCTTGCCTTGATAGCTGAATTTTGCACCTTTTAATTTAAACTAATATATGAAATAGTTAATTAATTTAACCTTTTCTTCCTCATAACCTTTTTTTAACTCATAGACTCAAGAGGCATTATAAACCTGCAAATTAGAGTATAATTGATGAATTTACTTATGTAGGTACATTTGAATTACACTTTTTTTTTGAACAAAAGGGCTGCAGCAATTTTTCGGTCACTTAATAACATAGTGCTAAAAATGTTTCTTTGATTGACACGGCTTCAGTGTGAACTTCTTGCATAGTTGGCCGGTCTTTTGGTGAATCCACGGAGCATTTTAGACCAAGTTCTGTCAGTTGCATGGCACATTTCCGCATTCCGACCCGATTCTGATGACTTGAAGTTCTACTCGTGCGTTCGCCTTGGTACTGTGGAATCAGATTAGGCTCTAAAATATCACCAATCTTCTGAGGAAATGCTAGCTCCACAAATTTATGGAGATTGACACCATCCTTAAACATCTCATCAGTCGGATTCTTTCCTGTCATCATTTCTAGCAGAATGATGCCATAGCTGTACACATCACCCTCCACAGACAATTTGCTACCCATGCCATACTCTGCAAAATTTGCAAACTTGTTTAGTCAACCCTTTTGTTTACTCAAAATATTTGTAACAAATATTATTCTTGAAATGACTGTATTAGTATCTTCTGCAAAGCATATTGCATTGTTTAATTTATTTAGAATTACATTTTTAAGCCAGTGCTTTCAATGGATCATAAGATCTGCAGATACAAGGGGTAAACATGATTTGTGAGGGGAAAATACTACCTACTATTAATACATCAACAATATAAGAATGAAATGTGTACAAACCTGGTGCAATGTATCCAACTGATCCTCTTGGCCCCAGCATACTTGTTGAACCGCGAAAGCTTTCTGACGAATAGTTGCAAAGAAACTTTGCTAATCCAAAGTCACCAACATGAGCACACATGTCATCATCCAAAATGACATTGCTTGGCTTTACATCACAATGGATCAAAGGAGGCGTGCACTGGTTATGGAGATAATCCAAGGCAGCAGCTATGTCTGTCGCAATTTTGATCCTTGACCCAAGGTTCAGTGATCTTCTTGGGTCATGTTTGCACAATTGTGGATCGAGCCAGCTTTCTAGGTTACCATTTGACATGTGCTCAAGAATTAGAGCTTTGAACTCATTTCCTGATGGATCAAATGTAGAACATAGACTTATCACCCTTATTAGATTTCGATGGCGTATGTTCCTTAAGGCCTCACACTCAGCAATGAAACTCTTTGATGCTCCATCTTGATCAAGTCTGAATACCTTGATTGCTGCTATGCGTGGTTCAGACACAAATGTACCTCTATAGACAGATCCATATCCCCCGACACCAACCAAGTTAGAGGAGAGAAACCACTTGTTGCCATAAACAACTCGTGATATGAAAATCTTTTCAACACCTCCGAAGACTGGTTTCTCGGTTGTTTAGTTGCTTCCCTCTTCTTGTGTAGAATAGCCATGGCACATGAGAGTGAGACTAAAACAATGGTAACAAGTGGAACGACCACCATTACAGCATAGGAAGACCTTTTCCTCTTGGATGTTGACGCAATGCAAGGTTGTAGTTGTAGCATTGGAGAATTTGTGCATAGGTTTTTGTTTCCTTGGATGAACACTTGACTTGAATTTCCAAAAACACCACTTGTAGGCAATGGTCCTTGAAGGTTATTGAAGGACAAATTGAGAAGCTGCAAAGAGCTGAATAACTCAAAGAAGTCTGGAATTTCACCAGACAAGTTGTTTCGCGATAGATCCATCTTAACAATGCCTCGTAAGCTCATCAAAGATCCAGGAATGCTACCTTCGAGATAATTTGCTTCCAAGCAAAGGGACTCCAAGCGCAGGCACTCGCTGAGACTGCTAGGAATTCTTCCTGATAACATGTTGTTGGAGAGGTTTAGGAGGCCAAGATTAATCAAGCTGCCAATTTCTGATGGTATTGGTCCTATTAGTTGGTTATAAGACAAGTCTAAACCTTCGGAGAGTGAGGATATTGAAAAAAGTTGCCGAGGGATGTGTCCATGGAAGCTATTACAAGAAAGGTTTAGTATTACCAAGCTTTTACAGCCTACCAAACTTGCCGGAATAGACCCACTCAATTTATTGTCTTGCAAATAAAGCTCACTTAGCTTCTCAAGGTTTCCAATTGATTGTGGGACTTCTCCAGAAAAATTGTTTTCTGCTAAATTTAGGACAAACAAATTCTGAAGATTTCCAAGCGTATCAGGAATATACCCTGAGAGTAAATTTCTCTCCATATGAATAAGAGTGAGGTTGGTGAGATTTCCTATCCCTGGAGGTACTAAACCATCTATTTGGTTATCATTCAGAAGTAACCATTGTAAACTTTTGGGAAGACTGGCAATGGAAGCGGGTAATATTCCTCGGAGATTATTGCTATCCAAATATAATCTCTCCAATTGGGTGCAACTTGTTAGTGAGGACGAGAATGCCCAATCACCAGCTTCGAGTTGATTTTTCCCCATATTTAATCGAACCAAGTTTGTCAAAGACCCCAAAGAAGGAATCACACCACTGAATGTATTGTTGCGGAGATCAAGGATTTGGAGGCTGGAAGCATTGGCTAATGAAGCAGGGATTGGGCCATCGAACTGATTCCCTTGCATTATCAAATTTTGGATGTTTGGAAGTGTATAGCCAATGTTGCTTGGAATTCTCCCAACTAGCTGGTTGGCTCCAAGGCCAAGATACGTGAGAGATGAGATTTTGTAGATGGTTGGAGGAACTGTGCCTGACAAGTTGTTGTATGTCAGGTCTAGTACTTGCAAACTTGCAATATTACCTAAACTCACCGGAATGGTCCCTTAAAATTTGTTTAGGGCAAGCAATAGGACAGATAGGGAACGAAAAGTCCCAAGTGAGCTAGATATGCTCCCTGACAGTGACAGGTTATTACTGGTCAAGCTGAGATACTCTAAGGGTGAGGATTAGGGGTGGAAAACGGTAACGGATAATTCGTTTTATCCGATATTCATATCCGAGAAAACACAAATATGATAACAAGCAGCAGTGGAGATGGAGAAAGCTTGTTGTGGGCAGCAACTCGAGGCATCCTGCTTGCTATCTTGTGAAGAGGCCGGTGTACTACGTCACGCCGCCGCGAGTTCATCTGCACCTAGCTTTGTCAGGCGACCGCTGTGGAGGATTAGGGTTAGTTGTGACTTGTGAGCTCTACAACGGTTTATAAAGTGTGCCTGCAAATCAAGCCTCACCGTCTGATGGAGTCAACAGTCAAGTTACTATACTTTAGAAAACCCAAAAAAAGAAACTCGTGTGTGGCCGTTGAATGCATTGACGCATCCAATTCCTTCGAAGTGTGCGTAGGGGCGAACACTATCTTGTGAAGAGGCGGTGTACTACGCACCGCTACTGCACTTCGCTTGTGGAGGATTAGGTTAGTTGTGAAGCAACCATGGTTGGTGGTTAGGTCGATTGGAATCTGGAAAAGAACCTGGAAAAGGATCAAGTGGGAACATACTATACAAGCAAGTTGTGCGTACTGATCGATGGCGTAACAGCCAGTGTGAAACCTGTTAAGGAACCGTCACTGGCGAGTCTAGTCCGATCAATTTCTCTTCTATGTAAATAGACGGATCAATTATAGAAAATACAAATAGTAGATTGAAACATAGAAATAGGGAAAACTTCTGGTCTTTCTTTATTACTTTCTATTTCTCATGTATGTACAAAATAGCCAATAGTATTATCTATTTATAGCCTAGTGGTGAGGTATCCAACATGGGCCTAGGCTTCAAGCCTAGGCCTAGGTTTCCTAACACTCCCCCTTGGGCACTTATCCGACACGTTTATGCCTTATCAAAACTCCATAAAAACCCAGTAGAAAAAATTTGAAGAAAGAGTGCATGATACATGTTATGCTGCGTTGCACGAATTGACTCATTAAAAACCTTGGCTGAGAAACTTCAAGAAAACTCGTCAAGGGAAAAAGAGTATACTCTACCCAATTTCATTTAATCTTTAGGATTTATTATTTGGATACTCGATCTTCGTGATCAAGTTTTAATAACGAGCTTGAGAAAAATCTCTCCCTGAATTCTGCACTTCTCTAAGCCTCATCATTCCAATCCCTCGTACGCATATTTCAAAACTAGATGCTGGGAGTGACTTAGTGAATAAATTTGTAAGATTTTCACATGACTTAGTATAAAGTACCTTAATTTTGGCCATGTTTTGCAATTCATGAGCATAAAATAACTTGGGGTTGATATGCTTTGTGAGATGACTCTTCACGTAGCTCGTCTGCACTTGTGCAACACAAGCTGTATTACCTTCATAGATAATTGTGGGAGCTTACATGATATTTATCCCACATGACTGCTGGATATGGTGAATCATTCGTCGAAGCCAAGCACATTCTCGTGCGGCTTCGTACAAAGTTATGATTTCTGAGTGGTTCATCGAAGTCGTTATAAGACTTTGCTTAGACGATTTCCATGAAATTACAGTTCCACCACACAGGAATACATAGCCTGTTTGTGACATTGTGGTATGCGAATCCGACAGGTACCTAGCATCTGCATAGCCAGTTATATTCAAGTCTTGGTTTTTTCTATAGAATAACCAAGGTCCTTGCTTCCTTATAGGTATCGGAAGATGTCCTTTATTTCTTGCCAATATCTTTAGGTAGGTTCTGCACTATGTCTTGCTAATAGGTTTACGGCAAATGCAATGTCTGGTCTAGTACAGTTCGCTAAATACATAAGTGCTCCTACTGCACTTAAGTTTGAGAATTCCAGTCCTAGGACTTCCTCCCCCTCTTCCCTAGGTTGGTATGTACGGATTCTTATCTTGCTATAAAGATCTTCCGATCATCGGTACTTTTGATGGGTATGACTTCTTAGAGCCAAACCTTTCTAACACCTTCTGGGCGTAGGCTGACTAATGTACTAATATTCCTTCAGGGACAAGCTTGAGCTGCAGGCATAAGTAGTATTTGGTTTTACCTAAATCTTTCATTTCAAATTGACTCCAGGTAAGAACTTGCTTCCTTTATGTCTTCCATAGTCCTGATGATATTCAGATCATCTACATATACTGAGATTATACAAAATATATTCTGGGATCATCGTATGAATACACAGGGGCAATTTTCATTGTTCGTGTAGCCTTTCTTGCATAGAAAGTCGCTTAAGCGATTATACCATATCCTGCCTGATTGCTTAAGTTCGTATAGTGATTTCCTGAGTTTCACACTGTACAGACTTCTATTTACTCTGTCTAGGTTCGGGACAGGGATACCTTCAGGTATCTTCATATAAATATTTGAACCCAAGTTTCCATAAAGGTATGCAGTTACCACATCCATCAAATTCATTTCTAAGTTTAGATTTACTACCATTGAGATTAAGTATCTAAAGGTGATTCCACTCATGACTAGGGAATATGTTTCTTCATAATCAACTCCTCGACATTGAGTAAAACCTTATACAACAAGTCTTGCTTTATATCTTACAACTTCATTTCTTTCATTTCTCTTTCGAACAAATACCCACTTGTGCCCTATAGGGTGCACATGGGGGGAGGCGTGCGGCTTACAAGCCCAAACATATCTCTTTTGTTCAGAGATAATAATTCAGCTTCTATTGCCTTCTTCTAATCTTCCCAATCTGATCTTTTCTTACATTCAGCGAGCGATGCGGACTCTGGATCAAGATCGATGATTATGGCAATTTTCTTTGCAAAGTAGATATCAACATTGGCTGTTGTCCTATTCATGGATTCTCTCGTGTGCATATAGTTTATAGCTATTTTGTCATGAGTCGATTCTTCTTATGCTTCTACTTGCTCTCCGCTCCTTCTAGTTGTGGCGACAAGTCCCTTTAGTTTTTCGGTTCCGATGTGTGCACACACATCCATGCTGATTTCTCCCTCCATGGGAATGTTTAAATCTGGTATGCCCTTTTCTGAAGGTGTCATACTGGTGCCAGGTCTCAACTGGCTCCCCTTTTGGTTCTGGGAAACTTCAGTGATTGGCTGTGTCAAGTCTTTCTTATCCTTTTTCACCAAGCGTTCCTGGTTACTTAGGGTTCGAGGAGGCGGAGTTCTTTTCTTTTATTCTGAGGCCTCTAGACGGGATTAGGGATACTTTCAACTTTATTTGGTATTTCAACTCTCTTTGGTATATTGCATGCAGGCATACGCGACTTGCTCACGCTCTTTAAATCACTAAAGTGGTCAGGTAGTTGGTTTGCTAATACTTGCAAATTAATGATTTTCTAGACTTCTCTATTTGTTTCACTAGTGCGCAGGTCATGTGCATGGATTCCTGTGGCTTGCCACATAATTTTCCGATATTTTCCTTCCCCTAATGTTGGGAAATTATCCTCATCAAATATGCAATCATCGAAAGGGGTGGTATGCAAATCTCCTATCATGGGTTTTAAATACCTGATTATGGATGATGTCTTATCACCAACGTATATCCCAGTCTTCCGGAGAGGACCTATTGCAGTACGCTGTGGAGGAGTTATAGGCACATAAACCTTGCATCCAAACCTCCAGAGATGAGAAATTTTCGGTGCTGACCCTTGCGCTAGTTGCATAGGTGAGTAGGTGTTGTAGGCCGATGGTCTAAAGTTGATGAGAGTTGTTGCATACAGGACTGCGTGTCCCCAATATGTAGCTGGTAAATTACAATTCTGCAAAAGTGGTCGAGCAATAAATTTAATTCTCTTGATCAATGACTTTGCTAGTCCATTCTGAGTATGGACATGCGGTACAGAATGCTCAACTGTAATTCCTATTGCCATGCAATAATCATCAAATGCCTTCCAAGTAAATTCTCTGGTGTTGTCCATTCTGATAGATTTTATATGATGATCAGGAAAAATATTTAAATGGCCTTGATAGTGGCTGTATGGGACCGCAAATGTCTCCTTGGATGCGCTCCATGAATGTAGGGACTTCATCCTTCATTTTCAGAGTGGAAGGTCTAGTAATTAATTTACCGGTGGTACTTTCATAGTGGTCGTAAGCTCCAGTGGTCAGTAGCTATAGTGGTCGTGAGCTCTAGTGGTCATTAGTTATAAGTGGTCGTATGGTCATAAACCTACAGAACCTAGTCGGTAGTCTAAAACTATAGAACCTAGTCGGTAGTCCAAAACTACAGAACCTAGTAGGTAGTCCAAAACTACAGAACCTAGTCGGTAGTCAAAACCTACAAGAAACTAGTTGGTAGTTGAAACCTACAGAACCTAGTCGGCAGTCAATAGTCGTAAGCAACAGTACTCAATCGATGCATGGAAGATCTGCGTGGTCGAAGACCAGTAGTACTGACTCTATGTGAGCAGTACGACCGATGTTGCAGTAGGATCGATGTAGTCGAAGTCTAGTGTGGTCTAAGTGCCGTATCGGTAGTCAGAGCGTTCGAGTACCATAGCAGACAGAACGTCCGAGTATTGAAGAAGTTGTATGTCATACTCATATGGCTAGTAGCCACAATGGTTGTAAGGCCGTAAGCTATGGTGGTCGTGAGTTGCTAGCTGCCGCTGTTGTAGGCTACAGTAGTCGTAGATGGAATTGAGTAGCAACCGAAGAACGTTAGTAGTTGTAAAGAGTATTGTACCCATTGCGAAGAGGTAATTCAAACCGAGCTGAGGTACTCTGTGTTCGACTATTCCTAGCCCTCTTTGAGTTAAGAAGCTGAATATTCCTATGAATGTTCCTTCACCTTTGATCCATCTTTGTTTTCCTTCCTAGAAAAGCTTCCCCGCCATCCCCTCATTTACTCAAACTCCATTCGACTATTTCAAACATTCCTCCCCCTCCAAACCTTCTCTTACATCACCGAACTCAATCCTAATAAAACTTAATGATGTACTCTTTGGATTTATTTGGATCTTTTGCAGTCCTTTGGATTTATTTGGTCTTTCAATTGCTTATCGCGTAATTAGAAGTCGAAGTCCCAAAGGAGCACCAACTAGAGCAAGATCGAGACAAAGACGAAGACCAATGGCTTCAAGATCATTAACTGATAAGGTTTTGAGTAAGATCAAGATCACGATAATTTAAACAAGGCAAGCACCCCTTTGACTATGTTGATCCCAGTATTTCAATTAATGTATATTGTCTGTAAAATCTATTATGCATTCATGTATGTTTCACTAAAATGGCTATACTATAGGTATGGTAGTTACAACAGCTCATATGCATTGAACCTCCTTGAAAGTTTTGACCTCCTCACTGTTGTAATCTCTAGGACATGATTTAGACAATACATATTGTCAAATTGGGAATATCACATTGATATATGGTTTAGATGCTTAGCCCTACAATAGATTTCACTAAGTTTATATTTTGGAAAATTTGAGCATGGATATGGATAGTTTCAAAATATTAGACCAGAGGAGGAATTTTTGCTTGTTTGGTATAAAACAAAATGAAAAACATAGTTTTTGGACGCGGGCGAGTTATATGGTAAACTGTTGAATGTGAGGTAGAACCTTGCATGTAGATAGAGGTAGATTCTTACTCTGGTCAATTAAGGACCGAACGCTATTGCCGCACATCTAAGTCACATCGTAAAATCACATGTGCTATATGGGTTCTAGCATTTAGCTGATTAAGTTGTCTAGGTCTACCAGCCTTGTATTGTGGTAGGCGCATAAGTAGTAAGGGCATTTCGAGGAACGGTCTGGCTCGTAGGGGCTCCCTTCACTGAGGTGTTGGGACCAAGACTTACTAATACAATGGTGAATGCCTTACCAAAGGGACGAAATCCGCTGAGGTAAGGGTCTGTCATGCGGCTCACTTGACGTACCCAAGTGAGGCCTTGTCCATTTATCAGGCTGGTGTAAGGTTAGGACTAGATAGCCTAAAGGCTATATAATAATCACTTCATTGCACGCCTAAGGAAACTTGTAATGTCTGACAGTGTATTTGATTATCTTGTATGGGTAAAGTTGTACAACCTCTGCAGAGTGTTAAAAACTATTTAAATAGCCATGCTTGCGGTCATGAGCATACTTGGATGCAGCCACAATATTTATAGTTTTCATTTTTAAAACAGTTTCACTGAACATATGGGATGACATGTACGCATCTTACGTGTACCATGGTTATGGGTGGGAATTTTGCGATGTTCACAGCCAAGGAATGCTGCAAATGGATTTGATTTCATTACATATCAATGCTCTTTACAATTCTATTTGCAAATTATTACTTATTGATATTGCAAATAAAATTTGATTCATACTGAAAATAACTTAGTATAGAGGCTCATTTTTTGATAGCATTGTGCATATATACATATATATATATATATGTATATATATATATATATATATATATATATATATATATATATATATATATATATATATATATGTATATATATATATGTATATATCCGTATCCTATACAATGATCTTTTCAGTGCTAACATGCTAACACTTCTCCACAACCATCCGATCTGCTCCGTACGGCCCAGATTCTTGAGGGTGGAAACACCAACTTACTTATGCCTTTTCGCGCAAAACCCCATACCGGTCCCGTCAATTTTTTTCCAACCCCCGCCGTCTGAACTTCTTCTCCGCGCGATCGGCTCACTGATACTCCAGTCTGCCGGGGGGTGATGGGCGCCGCACCGCGCGGCTGCTGCCCCGACTCCTCGTGCCCGCTCTCCGTCTCCGTCGCGTGGGACCGGCGCCCCGGGGATGCCGCAGGTGATGGCCTTCATCAGGATCTTCACTGGGTTCGACTCCGTCAGGCGGCGCCGTGCGCTGCGGCGGACGTGGCTCCCCGCGGATCGGCAAGGTCTCCTTCGGTTAGTCATTGGTATCACAGCTTGCTAGTTCATGTTCACTTGTATTGCTCGAGATCTAGCTACAGGTGCAGTTTTCAACTGTTGTTGACGTTGTTGGCTATCTATTGTTGCAAACTTATAATTGCTGATAAGAGTTGAGTAGGTAATTTCCGTTTCTCCATTTCTCTGTGTTGGGTTGATCTCGGCTAACAAACCTCCGAGATTTCAAGGAGGAGCCCCCTCCACTCGCGCCTTGATCGGAGGCGGTTACCAACAGAATTGGTCCCGGTCCCGGTCACCCAGCGCAACATAAAAACGAGAGGGTTTCGGCAGGGCTTGGTTACACGCGAGTTGTTCAAGCTTCTAAGAACCCTAACACTACCCGATCTATTGACGGCGCTAAGGTGAACGAAGGCTGTACCACCTCCGACTTGTCCACGGCTCCGACGACCTCACTGCCGCCGGCCGACCACCTCAGCTTCTGCTTCACCGAGCACCGACCATCCCTTATGGCTTCTTCTTCATCGGGTACGTTAACGCTTCCGCCCTAAGTTTTATTAGGTGTTCTTGTTTTGAGCCTAGAATCAAACCTAATGCTTATGGTTAGACTTAGATTATATTAATATTTTGGTATCAGAGCAAGGTTTAGGCTTAACTAGAACCCTAACTTAGCCCAACCGAACTCGGATCTAATGTTTAGCTCGGATTAGCATTTAGAAGGAGGGGAGTTTACGAATTTCCTTTGCAAAACCCTGATGAAACTCACAAAGCCAGCCTATCCGAACGCTAAAAAAACCCTAATGAAACCTTAGATCGGCGGCAAACCAAAAAAATAGATCGGGACTTACGGGCGCCGACACTGCCACCGTGCGCCGCCGCTCCATGGCCGTCGCCAGTGCAATCTGCTCCATGCGCCGTGCGGGTGCCGCCGCCCCGCCGTCGCCACGCTGCGCGGGAGCTGCTGCTCTGCCTCCTCGTGGGCGCGTCATCGCCAACGCGACGCCGCCGCTGCGAGCTCCACCGCCGCGCCGCGCTCTGAGCGCGCCGCGTGTGCCACCGCTGCGGAGCGCGCGCGTCGCCGCCGCCGACGGAGCGCCTCCACGCAGCGCGCGCCGATGCCTTGGGAGCCGCCACTCCGTGTTTTTCGCATGGAAAAGGGAAAAATAAAATTAGGGTTAGGGTTTGCCCGTTTTTTGTACTTGGCCGCGGTGCGCCCCAGCCGTCGGATGCAATCAAACGGCGCGTGCGGGTTGCGGGCAATTTTTTGGGCCGCCGGCGTTTGTGGGCTACGCTGACCTCTGTTGAGCTGCACGTTTTGATGGGCTGCCGGCACGCTAGAACTAGGCCGCGCCCGAGCGCGTTTTTGTGGGCCATGTGCGGTGGCCGTCCCCGGTATTTGGGCTGCGCACATGAATTTTTGGGCTAGAGTATTTTGGGGCCATGTAATCTTTAGGGCTGCAAAATTTTGTGGGCTGAATGCTTATTTTAGGCCCAATTTTGGGCTTACTGCAGCAGTTTATTATTATTTTTCCAGTGCATTTTATTATGCTTTATGTATCTCTCTTATGGACTAATTTTAATTACTTTCGATGGCCCAAATTTCATGTATCTTTACCATATCATTATGTATAATCTCGGATTAAAATTGAACCAACGGGATATTTTAATTCTGAGATTTTTATGATTAATTTTGACATTATGTATACATATGGTTATATTCTGACCAACGTTGTTTATAATCATATGTCGCCATATAAAATGAAGTTCTTTTTCATTTTCTGCCCAACGGTGATATGAATTAGAACTGTAATTTGCATGTTATTAATCAGACCAACGTAAGGTTAATTACATGCAACATATATCTTGATGATAATTCTAATTTTGCCCTTTTATTTTGAAATTCAGCACTTAATGCTTCAAACGTTGCCGCCACTATTGATAACATTGAGTAGCTTACGGGGAGCAATTTTCCCACGTGGAAAGAACGGATTCATGTTGTCCTTGGGGTTTTGGACCTCGACTATGCCTTAAGGGTAGACGCTCCCATTCCTCCCACCGAAGGTGAGGAGAATTTTGATGAGAAAAAGAAAGTTTATGAGGCTAATGCTGAAAAATGGGAGCGGTCTAACCGCTTATCGCTAATGATCATGAAGACCTCTATTTCAGTCGGGATTAGGGGAGCAATCCCCGATTCCGAAAATGCTAAGAAGTACTTGGCTTCAATCGAGGAGAAATTCAAAGGCTCCACTAAAGTTTATGCCAATACTTTAATTCAGAGGCTCTTGACTAGCAAATATGATGGGTCCGGCAGTATAAGAGAGCATATCATGATAATGATTGATATGGCAGAAAAACTCAAGGGCATGGACATGGCAATCTCTAATGGTTTCCTTGTCCATTTTATTATGACCTCTCTTCCTTCTGAGTATACAGCTTTTAAAATTAATTACAATACTCAGAAAGAGAAATGGAGCATAAGCGATTTGATCGCCATGTGTGTCCAAGAGGAAGAGAGAATAAGAATAGAAAAGAAGGATTCTGCTTTTCATGTGGGCGGCTCTAACAAAGGGAAGTTCCAAGGGGACTTCAAATCAAAGAAGAAGCTACATTTCTCCCCTAACTCAAACAAGCTGGGGCCTAAAGTGCACAATGCACCTAAGCCTCCTGTTGCTCCCGCCGGAGCATCTAAAGGGGGGGGGAATGCCACTTCTGCAAGCAGCCATGGCATTTCCAGAAAGATTGTGCTGGTTTCCTAAAGTGGCTCGTCAAAAGGGGTAATGATACAATAACGTTTATTGATGAAACTCTTTATGCTGATTTTTCGATTAGTTCTTGGTGGATTGACTCAGGTGCAACTGTGCACGTTACCAACTCTTTACAGGGATTCCTTACCGTGAAAACACTAAGAAAAGGGGAGCGAAGTCTTAGAGTCGCGGATGGAAAGGAAGCCGAAGTTGAATCAGTTGTATCTGTTTCATTAGCTTTAGATAGCGGCTTCATTCTTCGTCTTAATAATGTAGTTTATGTTCCTTCCATAAGGAGGAATTTGATTTCAGTTTCTTTATTGGACGATGAAGGTTTTAAATGTATTTTTGGAGACAATAAATGTATTATTAAGTTTAATTCCAATAATGTTGGTCTTGCGTTTAGACAAGACAAGCTATATATGCTTTCCCTTAATGAATCTCCTGTATCCTTGAATGTTTGTGATGCTAAGCGTAAAAATAATGACGAGACTTCTTTGAAACTGTGGCACTGTCGTTTAGGCCACATTTCGAGGGGGGAGAATGGAGCGTCTCATTAAATAAGAAATTCTCCACCCATTAGATTTCTCTGACTCAGACCACTGCATTGATTGCATTAAAAAAATATGTTAAGCAAATAAAGAAGGGAGCTACTCGCAGCATAGGACTCTTAGAATTAATTCATACTGACATTTGTGGTCCTTTTCCTGTGACATCAGTGGATGGTTTTGATACATTCATCACATTCACTGATGATTTCTCCCGTTATGGTTATATCTTTCCCATTAAAGTCCGATCTGAATCACTTGATAAATTTAAGATATTTAAGGCTGAAGTTGAAAATCAGCACAACCTAAGGATTAAAGTGGTCAGATCGGATCGTGGGGGAGAATATTATGGAAGACATGCCTCTTATGGGCAAATTCCTGGCCCTTTTGCTAAGTTCCTTCAGGAAAATGGCATCGTTGCCCAGTATTCTATGCTGGGCGAACCTCAGCAGAATGGTGTAGCTGAAAGACGCAACCGTACACTTATGGATATGGTACAGAGCATGCTTAGCCATTCTAGTTTACCAATTGGGTTGTGGATGGAAGCACTAAAGACAGCCGCACATATTCTTAATCGGGTTCCCAGTAAATCAGTACCTAAAACACCTTATGAATTATGGACTGGGAGAAAATCGAGTATGAAATATTTACAAGTGTGGGGTTGTCGTGCTGAAGCTAAGTTATTTAATCCATACATTGGGAAATTAGATCCTAAGACAGTAAGTTGCCATTTTATTGGGTACCCTGACAGATCTAAAGGGTATCGGTTTTATTGTCCTGATAGGATAACTAAGTTTGTAGAAACAAGGCACGCTATGTTCTTAGAAAATAACGAGGACCTGGAGCCCAGGAAAATAGATCTTGAGGAGAAGCGGGTTTATGTTCCTTCACCGCTCATCCCAGATATCTTTATTCCTGTGCCTCAGGCGGTTGCACCTCCGGTAGATAATACTGTTATTGCGCCCACTGTTGAGGTCTTTGAAATTCCTGATGTTATACCTAATGAAGAGCCTGAGGAGTCTCCTAAAATAACTAATGAACCTCTTAGAAGATCACAGCGGGAGAGAAGATCTGCCATCCCAAATGATTATGTTGTCTACATGAATGAGGATGTTAATGATATAGGGAAGGTAGATGATCCCACCTCTTATAAAGAGGCCATAGTGAGTGAACATTCTTCTAAATGGCTTGAAGCCATGAAGGATGAGCTAAAGTCTATGAGCACTAATGATATATGGGACTTAGTAGAAATTCCTAACGGAGTCCAAACAGTAGGCTGTAAATGGGTCTACGAAACCAAGCATGACTCTAAGGGAAATATCGAAAGGTTCAAAGTAAGGCTCGTAGCAAAAGGCTTCTCCCAAAGAGAGGGGATTGACTATAATGACACCTTTTCTCCTGTCTCAACTAAATATTCATTCAGAATTGTTATGACACTTGTAGCTCATTATGATTTAGAGCTGCATCAGATGGATGTTAAAACGACATTTCTTAATGGCGACTTGCAAGAGAATGTTTACATGGCTCAACCGGAAGGTTTTGTCGTGGAAGGCAAGGAGCATATGGGGTGTCAACTTAAGAAATCCATTTATGGCTTAAAACAAGCGTCGAGGCAGTGGTACCTCAAATTCGATAAGATTATAAGAAGTTTTGGCTTCAAAGAAAATGAAGTTGATAACTGCATATATGTTAAGTTCAAGGGGAGTAAATTCACCATCTTAGTACTTTATGTGGATGATATCTTATTGGCCAGTAGCGATAAGGACATGCTGTTTGAGACCAAGAGATTTCTTTCATCTAATTTTGATATGAAGGATCTCGGTGATGCATTTTATGTTCTTGGCATTGAAATTCACCGAGATAGGTCCAAAGGAATATTAGGTTTATCTCAGAAGGCATACATTGACAGAGTACTGAAGAGATACAATATGCACAAGTGCTCTGGCTCGCCTGCTCCTATTGTTAAGGGCGATAAGTTTGGGACATTTCAATGTCTGAGGAACCAATATGAAACTGATCAGATGAAGTCGGTTCCTTATGCTTCAGCTGTCGGAAGCATTATGTATGCTCAAGTTTGTACACGCCCTGATTTAGCTTTTGTAATCGGGATGCTTGGTAGATATCAGTCAAATTCAGGACCGGACCACTGGAAAGCCGTTAAGAAAGCCTTGCGTTATATGCAAGCTACTAAGCATTTCATGCTCACATATAAGTTTTTTGATAACCTTGAAGTTATTGGTTATTCAGATTCAGATTTTGCGGGATGTGTTGATACTAAGAAATCCACGTCAGGTTATATCTTCACACTCGCTGGAGGAGCTATTTCGTGGAAAAGCTCCAAACAAACCCTTACGGCATCTTCAACGATGCAAGCTGAGTTTGTGGCATGTTATGAGGCTACCGGGTAGGCTGTATGGCTTAAGAACTTTATCCCGGGACTTAGAGTGGTAGACAGCATCTCTAAACCACTCACCTTATACTGCGATAACGAACCCGCAGTCTTTTATGCAAATAACAACAAGTCAAGTGGTGCTGTCAAACACATTGACATTAAGTATCATGTTGTGAAAGATAGAATCCAGGATCAAACCATAAGTATTAAGCATATTAGTACTAAGTTAATGCTTGCGGATCCGCTTACTAAAGGCTTACCACCCAATATCTTTTGTGATCATGTTGCCGGCATGGGTTTATTGGAAAGCCTCTTATTCTGGATAAAAGGACCTCAAAGCAAACCAACTCCTATTAAGTATAATGAATATCCATTTCAAGATACGATAGTATACTATAGGTACTGAGGTTGTATGACACTTCATTGGTCATGCAACACATTGCCTTGGTATGGTGTTTTATCGAGAATGGGCTTATGATGTTAGTCTTACGATCAAATGGGAGAATGTTGGGTTGATCTCGGCTAACAAACCTCCGAGATTTCAGGGAGGAGCCCCCTCCACTCGCGCCTTGATCGGAGGCGGTTACCAACAGAATTGGTCCCGGTCCCGGTCACCCAGCGCAACATAAAAACGAGAGGGTTTCAGCAGGGCTTGGTTACACGCGAGTTGTTCAAGCCTCTAAGAACCCTAACACTACCCGATCTATTGACGGCGCTAAGGTGAACGAAGGCTGTACCACCTCTGACTCGTCCACGGCTCCGACGACCTCACTGCCGCCGGCCGACCACCTCAGCTTCTGCTTCACCGAGCACCGACCATCCCTCATGGCTTCTTCTTCATCGGGTACGTTAACGCTTCCGCACTAAGTTTTATTAGGTGTTCTTGTTTTGAGCCTAGAATCAAACCTAATGCTTACGGTTAGACTTAGATTATATTAATACTCTGATCTAGATGTGACTATGATTTACTCTAATCTTCCACTGTTAGCCATTAATTCTAAGGCACTTGGTAGTCAGAAGGCAAATGCTTATCATTTACATAAGTGATTGCTGGTTAAATTATTGTTACACTAGCACTGATAATTCATTATTTTGTTGCTTGTGATAACTATAATGTGAATGATCTTGGGCAAACTATCCATCTATTTAATGCATAGGTACAGGAAATCTGTACATATGCAAACTAAAGTTGCCTACTAGTGAGAAACCAGCCCATGCTTGTTAGATGACCAAGCATTGACTATATGCAAGATATTTACTTTCCTTCTGAAACATCCTTTTCCTTCTGAAAGGCCAGGTAATGATGATCCACTACAATATATGTAATGTGTATGGATATGATCCCAATATTGTGAATATACAGACTACCTACTGATCGTGAGACTAGTACAGAACACACATACAACGACCCCGGCGGTCTCCACAGACTCACTCGTATTTGCAAGAAATGAAGACGGTCTCTGTATCATGTAGCCATGCAGGTGTACGTCGTTAGCAATGTCAAACTTGATCGTTACAGGACAGTCTGTAGCTGAGTTGGTAAATGATCTACTTTCTGTCATTAAGGTAAGAAGGCTGGTCGATCAGCTAGCTTCCAAAATTTCCATAAACACGCGCTGTGAAGGTTAAGCTAACCGAAAGCGCGTTAGTCCTTGTTGGATTGGGATGCAGGGGCGGATCCACAAGGTATGCCATGTGGGTCACGGTATACCCTGGGGCCAGCCGCTTCTTCCTAATGTTTTTTAGGTGATCAACTTGCAATTGGAAAGGAAACAACACGCCGCTTGGGAATGGGTACTAATATGTATCCTTCATCTGCTTTACTGGGACAAGATAAAGATGAATCAATTGCTGCTTTGCCAGTTGATGAATTGATTGAGAAGGCTGATGGCTTTGCTGGTGTCTTTCCAGGTACAACTTTGGACTATTTTATGGGTTGTAGGCATACCCTGGCGCCCAGCCGCTTCTTCCTCATGTTTTTTAGGTGATCAACTGGCAATTGGAAAGGAAACAGCACGCCGCTTGGGACTGGGTACTAACATGTATCCTTCATCCGCTTTACTGGGACAAGATAAAGATGAATCAATTGCTGCTTTGCCAGTTGATGAATTGATTGAGAAGGCTGATGGCTTTGCTGGTGTCTTTCCAGGTACAACTTTGGACTATTTTATGGGTTGTTGTACTCATGTTCCATAGGTTGATGATTCCTCAGCATCTATTTACAATACTGATGTATAATTCACATTTAACTATCACTTAATAGAGCACAAGTATGAGATTGTGAAACGCTTGCAAGCAAGAAAACATATATGTGGTATGACTGGAGATGGTGTAAATGACGCTCCAGCTTTGAAGAAGGCCGATATTGGCATTGCAGTTGCTGACTCGACCGATGCAGCTCGTAGTGCTTCAGATATTGTCCTAACTGAACCAGGCCTTAGCGTGATTATTAGTGCCGTGCTAACTAACCGAGCAATTTTCCAGCGGATGAAGAATTACACTGTAAGTCAGTTCTGCCGCTCCTTTTCAGTTTCTATGCCCTCCTTTATCTTTTCAGCATTTTCTAAGTTTTTTTTTTGCTTTTGCAGATATATGCTGTCTCAATTACAATCCGTATTGTGGTTAGTTTTTGTTTCTTTATGTTCTACTGTTTGCTACATCATGTCTTACCTGTTTATTGACAAATAATTCATTTTATCTCTGCACATTCTGTTGTATCAGCTTGGTTTTATGCTTCTTGCGCTGATTTGGAAGTTTGACTTCCCACCATTTATGGTCCTAATCATTGCCATCCTCAATGATGGTAAGTATGTTTTGAGATAATTCATGACAAGAGTAAATCCTGTAGTTGATCAACCTTTTGTCTTGCTCTTTTATGTATATTTGAGACTATTAGTATAGTGTTTGAACTATTTATATTATAATTTGTGCAAATTTCCAACTTAATCCTTGAATTTAAGATTTATTATGTTATTTAGTGCCTATATACCGAATTACGGTGCAAATTTTACAATTATTTACCGAATTGGCAAATGGTTTTACCGAATTGCATATGAAAATTTTGGTGTGGCATACCATTTGGTAAAATCCTGGTCCATCACTGTTGGGATGGGACTATCTAAAAAATGATCAGGTAGGCTTGACTTCCGAGCTCCGATTCGCGACTTGTAAGTCAAGACCTAACAAATACGACCGTGGAAAATGTATCCAACACCGGCTGCCGCTCGGTCGTCTTCAGTGGATGCACGCTCGATCGAGCCCTCACTAAATATATATACAGATCCGGCAGGCCGATGCTTATACCTTACTTATTTGCTCGTCACTCGATCGTACGTCAAAGTGAAGCAGGACGTACGACGGAGCTGCCTGCTTCGAGCTCACCGACGGCGATGGCGATCAGGGGTCGATCTCCTCCAACGCTGCTGCTCCTGCTGCTGCTCCAGGTGGCGCTACTTGCCATCGGCAGTGTCCTCCTTCCCCGTGTTATTGCTCGCAACATACCACCATTTGGTGGCGGCGGCGGCAGTTGCGCCAGTGAGTACATCATACGCTCTCTCTCGTCTTGTATTCGCAATTTTCTATTTGGGTGCATGCAAGCGCGTCTCCTACAGGCACAGCCTCAGTGGAATGGATCGAAATTCCTCAGTATGCTATTGCCTCATGCCTTTCAATTTGGTGAATCTTTTTTTTTCTGCGTGTGAAGTATTTTCCTTATTTTTTGAGTTGCAGGGTAAATCTAGTTTGTTGTTTGACATAGGCATATGTATCGTAGTAATATACTTCGCGAATATTATAATTTCATAATGTTTGTTCATCGAGAAAGTCAATAGTATAGTTATTACAGATTTACAGTAGAGTTCTAGTTCAATATATTCAGTTGTTCTCAACCGTTAAATATAGCCCATCCAACGATTGTTATGACCTTGACACCTCAAGCAGGGGCGGATCCAGGATAAAATCTGAGAGGGGGCACACCCACAAAGCCAAGTATACCTAGGCCTTTTAGTAGAGGGCAAAATGAAGGCTTCCTTCATCAATTTGATAAATCACAGATGAGTGAGGGTCTTTTAGTTGGGCTGAGTGGGGGCACTAGCATTAAATCTTGGGCTATATACCTGGACTTCTGCGAATTGAGTGGCGGCCTATGCCCTCACTGGGTCCTCTTTGGATCCGCCCCTGACCTCAAGTGCCATTGAGTGGTGCCAAGGGGTGGTGCCAGCGAAGTGGGCAAAAAAAAGTAAGAGAAGTGGCTCAGTCCTTCAAAAGTTTATGGACCGTCCACCAAACACAATCGGATGTGTCTTGCCACTCGGCACTTGTAGCTTGCACCAATAGTGCACAGGATGCTGCAAAAAAAAGGGGTGCAGATGTAATTTTATCTTCCATCTTTCAATGGTTCCTTCGGCCATGCACCAGCATGAGATCGTGGCTGCCATCAATCCCTTTGCCGAGTTCTTGTGCTTTCTGATCTATCAAGTGAGAGAAACACGTTGGGGTAATTGTCGCCATGCGGAATGTCACCCGGGTGGTGCAGTGCCGCTGACCAATTGTGCTGGTACCTTCCTCCCCTCAATTTTGCATACAAATCTAGTATTTCCTTCGCTAGTATGGTTCTCTTCACATGGCAGAAGATTCTATTGGTTAGACCGCTTTGGTTTACTGTTATCTCGTTGATGAGATTAGAAACAAATGCATGAGAACTAAAGGATGGGAGGCCCGCGGAGCATGAACGGTGGCAGAGTCTTCAGATCGGAATTGAGCGGGAAGAGTTTCATTTCCTTCCTTTTTTTGGGTAACTGACTAACCGTCCAAAAAAGAGAGGTCTTGAAGTGATTGTACAGTTTTGCCCTTGATTAATTAACGGTAAGCTGTGGTGGAGGTGCTAACACCTCCTACACCACTACATAGACTGAACCAAGACTCTTTACAGTATTCATATTCTTCGTAAAATGGTTAAGTAGTCATCGTATATTATTTAATATAGGTTATGGATGATCTAACATATGTCGTTAATATTTCTTAGATTTAGTGTCCTTGTCAATGCATACAGTGAGTTTAGGCAAATATTACGAAACGGAGAGCGGTAATACTTTTCTCTCTCTCTTTTTGTGAGGATATAATGCCTACAAAATATGCAGCGACTAAAGAAATTTTGGGTATGCATGTATGCAATATAATTATTCTTGTGCTCTGATCATATCATCGTAAAGAGAATTAGGACTTACAACATGTATAATAGTATAGACAACTGTTGTCTATAATATCCTTCATGTCATATATAGACGGTACTAAAGACGGTTTATACAATAGGTTGTCTTTTTGCATGTCTTTATAAACAACTTCTCCATGATACAATATGTTTTGTTTACCGTTTTATGCTCCCTCTCTCTTTCATATCATCTTGTGTCTTACATGGTAAGATTTATAGACAGCTGATATCATATCATTGTACGTGGCCTTAGCACGTGTTGCTGTAATTCCATTCTCTTTTTGCAATTTATAATGGAAAATTTACTAACATTAATGATTGAATGAAGTGTTTACATGAAGGGCATGGAGCATTGTAGCCAATTAGGCCATTCTCAGTGGAGAGTTTCATGGTGTTGTTTTCAAGACTGCCACATCATGTAAAATGACTCATATAGAGTTGGTAATTGTGCCAAGAGAGTTTCATCTAGATGAAACTCATTTCTTCTCTCTCTTCTTAAAAATGTTGCCATATCATTAAAAATATCTATGTGGCAGCTTATTAAATACAGATGAAACTCCCACTGAGACTGGCCTTAGCCAAGCACACCGATAGAGGACAAGTCTAGTTGCCTTTTTAGTTTACTGTATGGAGTAGGTTCTAGATTGCAGACTGGTAATTAGTATGTCCTCTGTGTATTTATGCCCATTGGATTGGAATCCAACGGTACTGAGGAAATGAGCTGATATCGTGCTCACGGATGCTTTGGTTTGCACTCGATTTTGATAGAGATTAAATACGTGAAAGGAAATGATTGGGAAGAGAGAAAAATCATCTACGATAGGCACCCGAGAATTAATGCACAAATGTAATATGTGCATTTTAAAGTGTGCTCTCTCGGTTGAATCGAGGTAAGCAGAAACGACCTTGGATTTAAAGTTTTCATTTACGATGAACACATCTGCATGTTGGAATTCAAAAAAAAAAAACACGCCACAGCTTACCGTTCATATGAAGATTCTTCCATTGCCGGATAAATAATTCCTTTTGCATTTGGTTGTGAGCACAGATAAACCAGTTGGCGGTGTTGAGGTCCACCCGGGGAATTGTAGCCCACATCCTCCATAGTTCACATGGCATTGCAATATACTATATGGGAGCGCACGGCACCACGGAGACACACCATCAAGATAAATTATTGTCGAAGAAAACGTCAATAGTAAATAGCCAACAGTGTTGTTCGGCTGAATCCGTATTTAGTGTTAGTGATATGTTTTAGAGATAATTATGGAGATGATTATATTATTTTTTTATATTTTATAATATTTTGAATAATATGTTATTTTATCTTTTAAATAAATGTATTTCATATTGATTAATAAATATACGACTTATTCGTATAATTCTTTATTTATGCTTTGATGTTATTCTAAATTATCCTTGATCTCATATCATTATGTAGAACAATTATGATTTATAAATCAGCATATATATATATATATATATATATATATATATATATATATATATATATATATATATATATATATATATATATATATATATATATATATATATATATATATATATATATATATATATATATATATATATATATTGATTGATGATCATGTTTCATGATCATAAATATGAAGATATCAAATCAATAATGTGGACATATGTTAAAGAATATGGTGTTGAATTAACCTACCATGAGATATTGCGGGAATTGTTATATTCTTAAGTGTTATCAGTTGATCTCATACATAGTGCATGTAGGATCTTTAGACTTAAAATCATCAGATATTTCTACATGTGTAATAATTTACTTAAAGGTTGCTAAACACTACTTTATAACTGGGTGGTCATAAAGTTAGCTTTCGAGTTGACTATAAAACTTGTGGAGAAATGTGAACGATTAAAATGGAATTTGCCCCTCCTGCATAACATGAGAGATATCTCGGCCACTCGATGTAATTAAATTAAGAAAGAGCATGGTCATGCCGAATGTGGTTGAGGGGTTAATCATAACTAAGAAATTTGCCACAGGTTCAAGTGAAGAATCGAGCTATCATAGGATGATACGCTTCTCGCCTTGAGTTCGATCTGGTATCATGAGACAAAAGAATCGGTACATAAGCACTATATGGGTTCGTCCGATATGATTTCTATGTATATTTGGGAGTTGTTATGTTCTGCTAGGGACTACACCGCTTATAGGCCAAAAAGGATTTTTCAGCCCATGGCCAAATATACAAGAATCTACATAATCACACAGCGGGTCGGAATGACAAGGGTTCAGATGATAGACTCTGAGTGGGATACGATCTCCACTTGTATTGGATCTGGTTGGAGGCTCTCCAAATGGGATATGATCTTTAATCATATTGGATAAAGATTTAGCCTAAGGGTTTCTGAGTTGGATATAATATCTGATCGTATCGGATAAGAATCCGATTGGAGGATATATATAAAGAGAGATGCGGGGGGCTAAGGGAGGTATCTCGAGACAAACCCATCGAAACCTTAGCTGCTACCTCTCAAAACCCCAACCATGCATGCTGGTGCTAGCATACTGACACATGACATTCCATTCCTAGACGTGTGAATTTCGGTAGAGGCGCTGCTGCGATAGCGTTGATCGTGATGATCGCGAGGAGGAAATTGCTGGTGAGAGGATGATCAACTACTTCCACTATATCGACGCATGCTTCATTGAACCGGCCGCTTTAACTCTACTTCCGTTGTACTGCGCGTCTAATGGTAATGATCTATTACTTGCATAGCTTCCTGATTTACACGGTAGAAAATTTTAATCTTTCTAGAAACCTCCTGCACCGAGCAATGTGATTGATCAATGGAAAATCGAGCCCCTTTAATCCTGCCTGCTAACCGGCTAGCGGGGCCATTGTACTAGGTAATCGTACCATGCATTATAAGTATTATGTATTCATACCACGTGATAGAATTGTATTCTAACTTAAATCATTTTTGCAGGGTTGTGTGGTGTATGTGATACATGTATGAGTTTTTCATGGCCTACGTGTTATGTTGATTTAGAACCATGGGCTACATATTATTGTATAACGGCCTGTGTGTTGACTTGTGATGCTTGATATTTTTATATGTAATTCATTGTTAGCTGTTAGGAGTAATAACTAATTAGATGAATGTGGTGACCTCAAACATTGATGGCTCGATGGACAGGAAGCATGGTGATGAAGATTGCTGCGCTAACGGCCATACTATCTCACAATTTAATATGATTTAACTGTGAATGCTTTTATATTCATGTTATACTATTATATATTCATGCTATTATTATCTTATGTGTTTTTAATATGATAGAATAGTATCTCTCTAGAAAAATTAAGTAAAAACTTGACGTCAATTCAATTGTTGCACGTATCAAGATTTTGATCATTAACTAGTAGATCTACTGAAGTAGGGTGCCATTAATTATCTCAATAATACATGGTAAGTATTGGACACTTCATACGTAATATTGATTTAACTTGACTAGGCTATCAGAATAGTTTTGGGCCTAGAGACCGTGTTGAGGTTAGGACACATGGATGTCACTCAACAAGAGTTAAATATTTTGTAATTAGTAAGGAGTTGCTTACTTACTCGCTAGGTTTCCAGCAGTAATGCCAAAGCTCACTAGGATTTAGTGGAATATGGATCTTGACTTACTATATGTTATTAGAGGGTACATGGTTTTAAACATATAGTGGAAGTGCCTTTTGTTAAATTGTTTAATGAAAGATTTCACATAAACATAGTGCTAAATTTTTGCATATACTTTTTACGTTGTAGACAATGACACCATCTACTTCCTTCACACCCAGTTTTAACCTGTGATATATTTTTGAGAAAGAAAAAATAAACAGAACAAATTCACTGACTAGTATTGCAACTTGAGAATTGTTCTTGAGTAAGAAAAGAAGGAATACGTTCTAGAGGTTCTATATCCAGATGAACTAGCTGAAGATACTACTTGTACTCAAAATAATGAGTATGAGAAACATTACAATGACTCACTCGAAGTTAGCTATTTCATACTTGTCACCATGAACTTTAAGCTTCAGAAGCAATATGAAAATATGGATGCCTACAATATGACTGTAGGTCTTAAAGGCATATTTGAGAACCATGCAAGGGTTGAAAGATACAACACCTCTAAGTCATTTTTGCGTGCAAGTTAGCTAAAAGAAGTCCAATTAGACCTCATGTAATCACAATGATTGTTTATATTGAGAGTTTGAAAAAGCTTGGTTTTTTCCCTTTAGCCAAGAGTTGTCTATTGATGTGATTCTCCAGTCGCTCCTTCTGAGCTTTGAGTCAGTTATTTTGAATTTTCATATGAATGACATGGAGAAGTTAATAATCGAGTTGCATGGAATGCTCAAGTCAGCAGAGGGGAGCAATAAGAAAAGCTATAATCATGTGATGATGGTTCAAAAGACTACTAACTTCAAAAAGAAGAAGTCTAAGACTTTGGGCAAAAGAGAGGGCACAAGTAAAACGTAAGATGAGATCCTGAGTGTCAAATATAAGTTTTAGAAACTGAAGATTGGCGTTGTACCTGATACTATTTGCTACCATTGCCAAGGAATTTGACATTGGAAGAGAAACTGCAAAAAGTACTTGGCAGAACTAGACAAGAAGAAGGGAAGTAATACTTCTACTTCAGCTATAAATGTTATAGAAATAAATCTTGCTACCTCTCATGTTGATTCTTGGGTATTTGATACCAGATCGGTTGCTGGTATTTGCAATTTGATGCAAGGGCTGATAAGGTGTAGGAGTTTAGCAAGAGGTGAGGTTGATCTTCACGTGGGAAATAGAGCAAAAGTTGCTACGTTGGCTGTTGGCACTTTACCATTATCTTTACCCTTAGAATTAGTTTTAGAATTGAATAATTGTTATTATGTTCCTGCCTTCAGCAAAAATATTATTTCTACTTCATGTTTGGGAGCAGAAGGTTATGAGTTCAAAATAAAGAATAATTGTTGTTCAATTTATTTGAATGATATGCTTTATGGTCATACTCCATTGATGAGTGGATTATATGTTTTAAATTTTGAGGATGTGTTTGCCTATAATATTAATGCTAAGAGGATTTGGCATAATAATTTGAATCCCACTTATATTTAGCATTGTTATTTAGGTCACATAAAGGAGAAGTGCATGGTGAAACTCCATAAAGATTGATGTGACCACGCCACAAACACATACGACAATAGCGCCCAATATCAAGATTGAACTAAAGGTGAATTCGTTTCTTCAGCCTTCGTATGTTAGTATGAATAGACCGCTACCTAATGCAAGTGATTTAATTGTGCTTAGGAACTTGGGAAAGGATGAAGGAAAGGGACATGGAGTCCTGGACATGCATGGAAGGAATAATGGAGGTCACCACGTCACTTTGGGACCAAGTCAAGCACGAATTCGAGTTGGACACGTTTTGGAATCAGACTCGGACTGCTGTGATGGTACCAAGTTCAAACGGGCATAACTTCCTCATATAGACTCCGTTTGGGACGTTCTTGTACTTCATGGAAAGCTTATGAAGTCTACTTTCCAACGGATTCAACCTCATCTTCAAATTCTATCCGAGCCGGCCGCAATCGTCAAAAGAGTCCACGTTGGTCACGTACTGGAATCGGATTCGGACTGCTGCAATGGTGCAAGTTTAAACGGACATAACTTCCTCATACGGACTCCGTTTGGGACGTTCTTATACTTCATGGAAAGCTTATCAAGTCTACTTTCCAATGGATCCAACCTCATCTTCAAATTCCATCCGAGCCGGTCATAATCATCAAAATAATTCACGTAGGTTTCTGAGTCCGAGTCAAAATGGTGCTGCGCCACCTCCACTTGGGCCCATGGGCCTTGTAACCCTAGGGTGTACCCTTTGGGACGTCTCCCTGGTTGTTTTCACTATATAGGAGCCGCCTCCGTTTCTAGGACTTAGGTTTTGTTTAGATCAGTTTAGCCCCTTGTGCAAACTCCACGTTCTCTTGTGTCGGCTAGACCAACAGATTCGTGTTACTGAACCTCAACTATCCATGTGCGACTTTTATATCTAGCAAGTTTCAGGTTGCTCACTATCCTTGTTCTTGCGTGTTCTTGGTTGCATGCAGGAATAGACCTTCGTGGTCAGGTCAACCGTGTTCTTGGCACGGTTGATAACATCTTGGGGTTGGTTCAGCGATTGCTAAGGCGCAAGTGACGTCTCGTCACGGTTGTAGTCGGATCGCAAGAGTCATCTCCACCGAAATCGATAGTTATCATCCTATCGGAAGATCGGGACCCCATCGCCTCATCGGTTGGTATCAGAGCTTCAGTTGACCGGTAGGAATTCTTTGTATCCCTAGTTAGTAGATTGATTTTTATTTCCCATAGTTCAGAAAAAATTGCCCCACAAAAGAGTTAATTTCACTGTCCAAACCCGTTGTGCCTTTCAATCTGTTAGTTTTGGTTTGCTAAATTGAATTTGTGTCCGTTTTAGCTTTGTCTAGTTTCTGGTCATATCCTTGATTCCATAAAAAATCCAAACAAAAAAAAATTCCCCTATCACAAACCCTAATTCCAATTTTGGCTGATTTTTCCTTTCTCTGCAGCCGCCACCAAAAACGTCATAACTTTTGATTCCGAGATTATTTTTGAGTGAGACCACCGCCATTAGATTCAAAACTTCATTTTCCATCTATCTGTAAAATTTCACGTCATTTCAGCAAGGCAGTTAAGAGATATCTGCGGTGCAAGTTCACCTAAAAATCCAGATTGAATCTGCAACAGCCGGCACTTGTGAATTTTGTGGGAATTTGTCGGTAGGTTTCCAGAACTTGGCCCCAAAACAAAAGTTGTAGAAAAAGCCGTCAGGAAACGGAGAAAAAAGAATCATTGAAAAAAAGGTAACTGACAAAAAGTTACGGCCGAAATACCGACTTGCTGTCTAGTGGACAGAAATCTTCAGTTTCCAAGTTTTGGGTCAATCCTTGTGCCCTTCAATTCCAGATTGCATTCAATTGAATTATCTTGTATTTACCACTCCTATACATTACCATACACATATTTTAGCCTTATTCCATCCTTGGTTGATCAGCAACATAGGCTAAGTGCTAGATACGAACTATAATTCAATTCTGTGCAATTTCTGAAATTAATTGATTGTTTTCCTTTGCTACAAAATACATAGCCTATCCAAGCTCCACTTTTCTACTAACCGAACAGGTCTCGCTGTGCCTTGCAATCGCTTTACTCATCACTTGATTTAGATTTATCATGAACCACCACCGGTTGCACCACCGTTTGTTTTGGTAAGAACTTGTAAGAATTTGGTAAGAGCTTGAGAGATGCGTGACTTGATTTGAGCCTCCATAACCTAGTAGTTGATAGGAACATTTACTTGTGATTTGTTTCCTTGTTTTCTACTAACAATGACAGGCTTGAGAAAATTGGTAGATTATGATGTCATCATGACAGATTTGAACTTGAAGGAAACAATTACGGTATATATCTTGCCACTCACGCGAGAGTACGTCGTCGGACTACTTCTTGTGGGTTACTATGATGGATAGCTACTTTGAAAGACAAGATCTTGATCCTTATGAGAAGATGAGCTTGGCAAGGACGGCGCTGATTGGTGATGTTCAACATTGGTGGTCAAATCTCGAGTTCCACTATATATACACATGGGAGGAGATGAAAAGAAATTGCGACATCGTTTTGTACCTCCAGCACCCACGGTCACAAGCGAGGTGGAACCTGAGGTAATTGAAAATGTTGATATTGTTTTGGTTCCTACTCCATCTACAGATACCACCGAGATACTTGAAGAGGTGAAGGATGATCCGTGCATCTTATGCCATTAGAGGAGAAGTTTGAGATACCTACACTATCCGATGAGGACGATAATGACAAAGGTACTGATTTGGTGCTACAACAAGACATAGATCAACCTTGTGAGTATATACCTGCTGTAGTGCAATCTTTTGATATTCCTTGTGTTGACTTGAACGAACCATGTGCTGATCTAAATGCTCATAATTTTGCACATGTCGAATTAATTAAACATAAGGAAGTATTTGATAGAATATCTCCTGCTGATGCATTGTGCTATATCATGCTTAATGAGTCCGTTAGTTTGGATTGTGCTATGGAGAAAGTTTCTGAACTTGCATGTTGAAATTCTTGTTTAGCGCCTACACCCCGGGTATAAGTTTAATTTGATTGAGATTATGGTGTAGACAATCAATTTTTGTATATCGAATATGCATAACTTGTGATCACATGGATGAATTGAAGCTTGCTGTTTTAGACAACAATTCTTGTGTGTTGAATCTTGTTCAATATGAGAGGAAGTAAAATTTAGTATGCATCCAATGCCTATGTGTTCATCTCTTTTGCATCATCTAGTATGGACAATCTGAATAAAGATGATGAATTATGGAAGAACACACAAATCTCTTCACCCTTGCTGGATAAATTTGCTATTGCTCCATTGGGATATGATTATATGGATGAACTATACTTAATTCCAAAAGTTGTAGCTTTGCCCATATGTGCCACCACTTCAAGTTTACAACTTCAGATATTTCAATTGCATAAATGCTTCACTTACATTTGCAAATCTAGTTGCAATAATTGCTGTGTGAGAAATTTTAATTTGGTCATTGACATATATGATTACTTTTGGGTTAATAATACAATGAGCTTTTATGATTCCTGCTGTGTTATAGCATTAATTGTGCAACAACGAAGAACCGTTAAAACGGATGACATATACATATACCATGCATACACCTTGGCTTCTTTGTTACCATACTTTCAGTTTATCAAAAGCCGAGGACGGCTTTGTTTTCAAGAAGGGGAGGATGATGAGGACATGACCCCTATGGATACAACCATATTTGCTATGCTTGTTGTCCTAATTACAAGAGTTCCTACGCATCGCTTAAATTATAAGGTGAGCTCGTTTCAAAGAGGTTTCACTTTGTTTGACAAAGAACTTATGATATTGCATAATGAGACTTTGTTGCGTTTGTTATTATGTACCGACATTTATGATGAAGATCATGCAATACGTGAGGCTACACATATGCTAAAACCGAGGACGGTTTTCTATCAAGAAGGGGAGGATGATGTGACCACGCCACAAACACATACGACAATAGCGCCCAATATCAAGATTGAACTAAAGGTGAATTCGTTTCTTCAGCCTTCGTATGTTAGTAAGAATAGACCGCTACCTAATGCAAGTGATTTAATTGTGCTTAGGGACTTGGGAAAGGATGAAGGAAAGGGACATGAAGTCCTGGACATGCATGGAAGGAATAATGGAGGTCACCACGTCACTTTGGGACCAAGTCAAGCACGAATTCGAGTTGGACACGTTTTGGAATCAGACTCGGACTGCTGTGATGGTACCAAGTTCAAACGGGCATAACTTCCTCATATAGACTCCGTTTGGGACGTTCTTGTACTTCATGGAAAGCTTATGAAGTCTAATTTCCAACGGATTCAACCTCATCTTCAAATTCTATCCGAGCCGGCCGCAATCGTCAAAAGAGTCCACGTTGGTCACGTACTGGAATCGGATTCAGACTGCTGCAATGGTGCAAGTTTAAACGGACATAACTTCCTCATACGGACTCCGTTTGGGACGTTCTTGTACTTCATGGAAAGCTTAGCAAGTCTACTTTCCAATGGATCCAACCTCATCTTCAAATTCCATCCGAGCCGGCCATAATCGTCAAAATAATTCACGTAGGTTTCTGAGTCCGAGTCAAAAGGGTGCTGCGCCACCTCCACTTGGGCCCATGGGCCTTGTAACCCTAGGGTGTACCCTTTGGGACGCCTCCCCTGGTTGTTTTCACTATATAGGAGCCGCCGCCTCCATTTCTAGGACTTAGGTTTTGTTTAGATCAGTTTAGCCCCTTGTGCAAACTCCACGTTCTCTTGTGTCGGCTAGACCAACAGATTCGTGTTACAGAACCTCAACTATCCATGTGCGACTTTTATATCTAGCAAGTTTCAGGTTGCTCACTATCCTTGTTCTTGCGTGTTCTTCGGTTGCATGCAGGAATAGACCTTCGTGGTCAGGTCAACCGTGTTCTTGGCATGGTTGATAACATCTTGGGGTTGGTTCAGCGATTGCTAAGGCGCAAGTGACGTCTCGTACAGTTGTAGTCGGATCGCAAGAGTCATCTCCACCGAAATCGATAGTTATCATCCTATCGGAAGATCGGGACCCCATCGCCTCATCAAAGATGGTCTTCTAAACCCATTTGATTTTGAAACATGCAAGTCTTGTTTACTTCGCAAAATGACTAATGTGCCTTTCATTGTCTGGTGAGAAGGCAAATGACTTGTTAGCCTTAGTATATTCGGATGCATGTGGACCAATGAGCTGAATGGTCAGAGGTGGTTTTTAGTACTTTATAGCTTTTACCAATGACTTTAGTAGATATGGTTATATCTACCTAATGAGGCATAAGTTTGAATTATTTGAAAAGTTCAAGAAATTTCAGAATGAGGTACAAAATCAATTTGACAACATAATTAAAGCCCCATGTCATTTCATGGAGGTGAATATTTGAGCCATGAGTTTGGTAATCACCTAAAGCTATGTGGAATTGTTCAACAGCTAACTCCATCGAAACACCTCAATGGAATAGGGTGTCTGAATGATTGATCGTGCAAAAATAGCACACCCGCAAGTGCACGGGTTGCCACTGAAATAGCGACGAGTGTCGTGTTCTCCACAGGGACTAGACTCAGGCTACCGGTGCTCAGCTAAAGCTAGGTCAAACGAAACGGGAGAACTAAACCTAAAACGTCTACCGAACGAGCGAACTACAGAACAAACTCTAACTCGCACGGACAAAACGACAAACGACTAAACAAATGAATGAACTAAACAACGACGGGACAAACGACCGTACGAATGGACGTCGTACGACCGAACGAACAACACGACGACACACGAACGATAACGACTACCAACCGACGCCCTAACTAGCTACCGACCGCAAGACAGAAAGAGGTAGTCGAGAAGCACTGGGGGAGGGCTTAGAAGCACTAGGTGGGTTGAGAGGGAATGAGAGCGAAAACGATCGACAGCTAACTAGACAACAACGGCACACGACAAACACAGAAATACGAACACATGCACAACTTAACTATCAATCGACCGCTGAGAAAAGCAAAGAGGGAGGATTCAGAAGCAAAGGGAGGTTGAGACAGCACAGGGAAGGGAGACGGTCGCCGACTCGCTAAGTCGCACAGGACAACACACAAACATACACATATACTAATACCGACAACAAAACAAACACAAGACAATGAGACAAACCAGAGAACTACTACTGACAGGGCGTTTCACAAACAATGAGAATAACAGATAACCACACAAACTAAGAACATAACACAAGTACTATTAAATTTGAATGACATAAACTAACATATTAAAAGATAACAAATTCTCATCCACTATTCCACATCCACATATATCACAATGACAGAACAAGGCATATCCACTGATCACATTCACATAAATCACAATGACACACAAATCCTAGAATAAAGCTACCTGCAACATTAACATAAAATAATTCTGGAACAAATTAACATTGCAAAATCACAAGCATCCATCACAGTGCTCATACATCACAGTGCATAATTCACAATAACAGAATATTCATTGATCTCATGCATCACAAATCTCTGAAATTGTTCCACAGTTCAACAGTTCAGAATACACAATTCACCAAAAATGAACAATGAAGTGAAAAGTAAATGGAGATGGGGACTGGATTCAACCGAAATGGGTGGAAGTAGCCGGGTGCAGCCGAGGAGGAAGGTGTCGAGGCGGCGGAGGAGCTGGGGTCGGCGAAGATGTAGCCGGAGTGGTGGCGGACGGCACCGTCGGTGAGGGGAGAGGTGGTGCAGAGCGGCGAAGAAGGGCAGCTCGGTGGCGTGGTAGAACGAGAGAGGGAGGAGAGATAGCAAGGCGGCGGCGATGAGGAGGATGGGGCGGGCACCGGAGAAGAGAAGGCGGCCGGTGGCAGAGGTGAAGGGGAGAGGGTAGCGCACTAGAGCCGAGGGAGGAGAGGGGAAGTTGCCGGAGGGAGAGGGAAGGGCGGCCGTGGTCGGCGCAGTAGAAGAGGGAGGCGGCGCGGGTGAGGAGCAGGAGAAGCGGCGGCGGTGAAGAAGCAGGGAGGAGGCACGGTAGAGAGGTAGTGGGGGGCGCAGGATCTGGAGGGGCGGCGGAGAAACGGTGGCCGGAGGCGGAGCAGGCGGAGAAGGGAGCAGTGGGGCACGGGTAGAGGAAGATGGCGGCGGTGGAGAAAGACGGGGGGGAGAAGGGAGAGGCGCGGCGGTGAAGCAGCCGAGAGGGGAGGCGCTGGAGAGAGAGTAGGGGTGCGGCGGCTGGTGGCGGTGAGGAGCGGGTGGCGACCGGAGGGAGTGGAGTAGGTGAGAAGAGGCGGCGGGAGAGGAAGCTGGCGGCGCGCGGGATGAGGCCGGCGGCCGGAGAGGAAAAGCAAGGGGAGGAGCTGGTGGGGCGGCGGCCGAGAAGGCCAAGGGGGGATCTCGGCATTTTGCATTTTAGACCTCCAGGTTTCCAGGATTTACAGCAAAGTCCTTTTCCAATGTAATTTCTTCTGATTTAGACCTCCGGAGCTCCGATTTAATCGCGAAAAGATCCTACGCGTTCGTGATGACGTGCACAACTGTACGGAGCAGTCCAGAATTGTTGTTTATGCGCCTAGATCGCGCCGGCCTGCGGAAAAGTACAAAAAAAATGTAAAATGGTCCATTTTGAGCTATTAATTATAGAAAAGCGTGTAAATGATGATAAATGATCCTAAAATGCGAAAAATAATGGGGCAAAATGATGGGTAAATGTATATAAAAATGACGCATGTCAATGATGGAATTAGAACTTGTTAGATATGGTTTGATCCATGATGAGCTAATCTGATCTACCATTGTGTTTTTAGGGTATGCTCTAGAAACAGTTGCGTTCACATTAAATAGAGTTTCATTAAAAGTCGTAGAGAAGACACCATATGAGATATAGACTAGGAAGCATCCCGGGTTGTCTTTTCTCAAAATATGGGGAGGTTAAGTATATGTAAAACGTTTGATGTCTAACAAGCTCACACCTAAATCTGATAAATACTTCTTCGTGGGGTATTCTAAGAAAACTAAAGGAAATACTTTTATAAAAGGGATGAGAACAAAGTGTTTGCTGCTCAAAATGATGCCTTTTTGGAGAAAGAGTTTCTTTCAAAAGGAGTTAGTGGGAGCATTGTGCGACTCGAAGAAATTCGAAAACCATTAGAAAATGTTTCAACTCCTACCGAACCTCTACAGAATGTGCAATATGTTGTAGAACCTATGAAAGAGGCACTAGCCCCATGTAGGTCTGCAAGGCCACATGAATTGTTAATAGGCATTATTATGATATTTTATTGTTAGAAAATGATGAGTCTAAGACTTATGAGAAGGCGATGATGGGTCCGGACTCCGAAAAATGGCTTAGATACATTAGATCTGAAATACAATCTATGTATGACAATCAAGTTTGAAACTTGGTTGATCTACCCGATGGTGTAAAAACCATTGAGTGCAATTGGATTTTTAAGAAAGAGATAGACATGGATGGAAATGTTCATATCCATAAGGCACGATTGGTGGTGAAGGGTTTCAAACAAATTCAAGATGTTAACTATGATCAAACTTTCTCATCTATCGCTATGCTTAAGTTTGTCTAGATCATTCTTGCTATTATTGCATATTTTGATTATGAGATATGGCAGACGGATATTAAAACAACTTTCCTAAATGAAAACCTAATTGAGGATATGTACATAGTACATAGCCAGAAAGTTTTGTGGATCCTCAAAATGCTAGAAAGATATGTAGACTTTAGAGATCTATCTATGGATTGAACTAAGCTTCTCGAAGTTGGAACATTCATTTTGGTCAGATAGTCAAAGGGTTTGGCTTTATTAAGAATGAAGAATAGCCTTGTGTTTAGAGAAACACCAGTAGGTGCACACTTATTTTTCTGGTCCTATATATGGATGACATATTATTGATTGAAAATGATATCCCTATACTTGAATTTGTTAAGTATTCATTAAGCAATAGTTTTTCTATGAAAGACTTGGGAGAGTCAGCATATATTTAGGCATAAAGATCTATAGAGATTGAACTAAAAAGCTAATTGGATTAAGCCAAGAACATACATTGACAAAGTGTTGAAGCGGTTCACATGCAAGATTCCAAGAAGGGTTTCTTACCTATGTTACATGGTATTAGTCTTTGTAAGACTCAGTGTCCTTCGACACATGATGAGCGAGACCGGATGAGTAAGATTTCATATGCTTCTGTCATTGGGTCTATCATGTATGCTATGTTTTGTACACGCTCAAATCTATCATATGCTTCTAGTCCAATAGATCTCTATTGTGATAATAGTGGAGCCATTGCGCAAGCCAATGAGGCTAGATCACATAAAAAATCCAAGCACATATTTCGGTGTTTTTACCTCATCGTGAGATTGTTGATAAAGGTGATGTGAAGATATGTAAAGTACACATGGATTTAAATATCACTGATCCATTGACAAAGCCTCTTTCGCGCTTGAGCATGAGACGCACATAAGAGCTATGGGTGTTAGACACTTGCATGATTAACTCTAGTGCAAGTGGGAGATTGTCAGTGGTGTGCCCTAGAGGCTGGAGATGATTGTATCACTTCTATGTCTGTAATATTTTGAATAATTTGTTTTTATCCCTTGAATAAATGTATTTCATATTGATTAATAAGTATGTGACTTGTTCGTGGAACTCTTTACTCGTGTTTTGATGTTATTCTAAATTATTCCTGTTCTTATGTTATTATGTGGGATAATTATGATCTATAGATCAACACATGTATTAATTGATGATCATATTTTCATGGATTATGGATATGTGAATATTAAATCAATAATGTAGACACATGTTAGAGAACATGGTGTTGGATTGACCTTCCATGAGACACTATGGGAATTGCTATTTCATAAGTATCATCAGTTGGTCTCATACATAGGATCCTCAAACTTGAGATCGTCATAGTTTTCTATATGTGTAATAATTTACTTAGGGGTTTCCAAACACTACTTTGTAACTGAGTTGTCATAAAGGTAGATTTCGGGTTTAGTATGAAATATGTAGAAGAATGTGAGCGATCAAGATAGAATTTGCCCCTCCTACATAACGGGAGAGATATCTCTTGGGCCCTCGATGTGGTTGGATTAAGGAAGTGCATGGCCATGCCGAATGTGATTGAGGAGTCAGTCACAACTAAGTAATTTGCTACAGGTTCGAGTGAAGTATCGAGTTATCATAGGATAACAAGCTTCTCGCCTTGAGTTTGATCTGGTAACATGAGGCAAAGCAATCGGTATATAAGTACTATATGGGTTCATCCGATATGATCTCTATGTATATTTAGGAGTTGTTATATCCTGCTTGGTTGAACAATTTTAGTGTGTGCCCACAGGATGCACCACCGGAGGTCGTCAGGAGGCACATCGTCACCTTCCTTATTCAGCTCTTTGGTTGGAGCATGTTTCCAGCCTCACAGGGTGATATATTGCTACGCTGAGTTCATCGGCCTTGCCGAGTCTTTGGTTGACACGGAGTTTAGGGTGATGCCTCAGTACAACTAGGGATTAGCAGTCCTATGCGCCACGTATTGAGGGTTATATGACGCTTGCTAGTACGCCACTGCTGGTACCCCCAATTTGGTTATCTGCTTTGTGCTCGTGCAGCTGTAGAGTTGGGAGCACTTCCCTATCGGACGTCCGACCATCGTGACGCCAGTGCACCCATTTGGCGAGTTCGCCAACCTAATAGACGGGCCCACTATGGGCATCTGATGGACTGTTGCCCATCTGTGTTAGGCGAAGGGCAAAATGTCGAAGTGCTACTTGCTGAGGCACATTTAGTTCGAGTCATTGCATGGCAGCGACGTCATATGGGGTCCATAGACTGTAGATTTTGTGGATTGTGTATCGTCTGTCCCTGCAATGCCTGGGGGACGCAGAGCTGTGGGCGACGGCACACCATCTGGTGTTCTCATACATGGTGGAGGCTTACGTGCCACAGTGTGTGATGTGACAGTTCGGTTTGCACCAGGTCGTGCTCGAGGCCACCATCACCAGCCCAGAGACACCACCGGCCCTGCAGAATACTTTGAAGTACATCCTAAAGTAGGCCAAAAAAATAGTGCACAACCTAAGCTGCGGCTATTCCACAGATCACACTGTGCACATAAGCCACCCAGTGGGGGCACCATGCTCACCCACCAGGTCATCGCGACCTAGCGAGTCTGACCGATCATTGTAATCTACCGAGTCTGCCTGGCGTCGTGGTATTAGCTGCCGATCATCCGTGCGTTGTATCGACAAGGAGGTAACTTACGTATAAACCTACATTTTGTTTTTCTATTAGGCCTTGCGTTCCACTAACATCATGGCGTTCTCCCGCTGCAGGTCCGTCGTCGAGATACATCACTTTTGATGTCTGCACCACTTGCACTAACTACCGCTACCCATTCTTCATCTTTGTTGCACATTCGGGAGGTATGAGATTCACATTGTACATCCGGAATATTTATTGTGACTAATATCATTTCATCTTACAGCCTCCAATTCAATGTGGGGGTGACGACGAGTCCACCGATGATGATACAGGCCTCACAGATGCTTCCAGAGAGCACTACACAACGCTAGGGTTTGCAGCGTACGCAGGGCAGAGTTCAGCGTTGACAGCATACCAGGGTTAGGACACTTTGGTGGGTAGAGCTCCTCTGGCTTCGCTGCCATGTCGTACGGTCAAGGCGAGCGCTCCTTCGCACCATGAGGGGGATTTCTAGAGTCCTTCATTCATGACATTATTGCAGACGGCTCACAGTTTGGCATGTCTCAGCTAGAGGACATCAACCCTTACCAGATCTAGCCTACTGTACCTGAGCCTACTGGTCCACCGTCAGCCACTGAGCAAACAAAACAGTCTCCATACCTCCTCTGATCCGAGACACAACCTCCAGACCGTCTAACATACCCCACGGGACATGCTTGTGCTCAACGGAAGACAAGGCCATGTACGGGAGGCAGACGTGACGAGGAGGTAGCAGTGGCTCAGATGGTGAGCCATATTGCATCCAGTGTGATGCATTTTTTTACTACTACATTTACTTTTACTTGTACAAATATTCCTAATGTATAAAATTCTAAAAATATTATGAAATTTTCGTAAATTCATAATTAAATTAACCTGAATAAGCACGGTAAATTCACACCATATAAAATTCCTAAAAAATTACACAATAACTATGACTTTGTTGGGAGGCTTCACATAAAATTTTATGATTTTTGGAGCTTGTTGGCTATATGTACAAACTCATAAAAACATCAAATTTTTTTGAATTTTTGAGCAACAATCACAATGGATAAAATTAACCAAAATTACGCTATCAAGTACATTACGTCGGAAAGCTGTACATAAATTTTCATAGTTTTTTAATTCCATTTGATATATTTAAAAATTCAAACAAATACTAAGCGAAAAAAATTAGGGCAGGTAATTAAGCCTGCTAATCAGCCTGCTTAATCACCGGTCGTCTCCTCACCGGGCAGTAGGCTGCCTATTGTCTCATCACCGAGCAACAGGCTCCCTGCCGACTGCTGGCGGGGCGGCGGGTGCCTGCCATCGGCAGCCCCCCCACACGTCGCCTCCCCGGCGCTGCCGCCCGCCCACCGGATGGCAAAAGCCCCATTTATACAAATACGATGTGCATATTGGTACTTTTGTAAATACCATCACTAACAGTGCCAAATCTGCTAAAAAGTCAGCACTAGGAGTTGGTGTTGTGGCTAGGCATTAGGTACAGGCGCTCATGTCCAAGCGCTAGCCCATGGCGCCCGTGGTTGGCCGATAGCTTCTTTGGGACATATGCAATGTGGAGGGAGCTAGGAAATTCACGTAACTGTCAACAGACAAGTGTTGAGTCTCCTTTTTCTCTTCAATGCTTATCCTCTTCCCACACCTTCAAAAGTGGATCCCACAACATAATAAAAAAACAAAAACGATCCCAACCATTAATATATCTTTTACGATTACACTCAATTCTACACTCGATTCTACTCTTGATAAGTTGAACTTATTCTTAACTAGTTCTAGTTTAAATAAGGATAGATTGCTACTTAAAAGTGATGATAGTGATTCTATTATCAATAGTGGTGTCCAGCGGGAGGTGAGGAAGTGTGCCACAAAGACTTGCATGAAGGGCACGCAAATGCAAATAGGCACTCATGCGGTGAAGACGATCATGCAATGCTGAGAGTGAACGGGCCAAGCGAGTGTATGCATGAAAAAGGATGAAGAAAAAGAGGAAGGGAAAGAAGAGAGGCCCAACATCCAAGGCCCAACTACTTCAAATAAGTTTTTCAATGCCAATTTGGATACAGCTTAAGACCATCCAACTTTAAATTTGGAATCAAGTCTAAAATCAATTCTGACTCAGTTTGGAACACCTAACATGCCTACAATAAAAAGCTCATTAATTTCACAAACGGAGTCCAATTTGAGTGCTTTCGTACTTGTTGGAAAGCTTATTCCGAGGCCCATGCAATACATAAGGCCAAATCTTTAGAAACATCATGGATCAACTACTATCTCTGAAACAAAATGGTAGCCAAAATTTTATTTTTTTTATTTTGTGTTTATATTCAAGTCCTGGTCTTGTTAGATGTCTTAGGAGTGCTATATAGTCAAGGGTTGCACCCTATGTACTAGATTGGATGTCAACTTTTAGATTAATCATATTCTTGATTCTGAGGTTTGAGCAAACATTTCCATGCTAGAATTGGGAGTTTTACATGTTTTGCCGTTCATTGTTCTTGTGATTTGCTTTGTGAATTGTAGGAGCACGTCTACTTCATTGTGTGGCATGTAGACAAGAATCAAAGCATGTTGTTGGGCAAATTCAAGTGTCACACATTTTGGTTAACAATACTATTGTTGGCGGCATCACTGTTCGTCAGATTTCATGTGTTCTTCATCATAGACACACTAGTTATCCCCAAGTTAACAACAATCACAGTCACGAAGATCGGGTGCCCCTTATCATCTTGGTATTAGAGCTGAAGGTTGACATCATAGGATCATCTATCCTTTAGTTTTAATTGTGTTTTTAATTATGTCCTATAGTCTAAACCAAAAAATGCCAAAATTTGATCGAAACCTAGTTTATCAATTTGTTATTTCTTGCAAATTTAGTTAGGTTTTGATCTATTAGAAACTTTGTTTTAGTTGCTAGTCATGTTTCTTTGCACATCTTATCTTTTCTTTGATCTAAAATCGAAAACTAAAAATCAATCTAGGTTGTGATTTCCGTCGAATCTGAGTTCAATTTATGCACTGTTCAGTGAATTGGTCATAGCTTTTGCATCCAAACTCCAATTTAGGTGTTCTTTGATTCATTGGAAAGCTTACAACGTGTCCTCAACTTTGCTATTTTGGTCAAATCAAATTCAGCTTCCTTCTGTGTGTGTTCGACCAAACAATTTTCTACACTTGTAGATTGGAATTTCGAATCTGATTCTAATTCTGAGTTCATCTTGGATTCGAATTCGTGTGGAGCGTTGGATGAAAGTCAAGTTGGAGGCTATAAATTCTAAGCCCCGCTATATTTTGGAGTAGTTCTCTAGTAATCTTTGCTAGTTGTCTACTCTCATCTTTGCTAAAATTTATTGCGCATTGTTCTTTGCTTATATTCTTGAGTATTACAATTTTTGAGAAGCTTCACTTATATCCTTTGAGAACCATATCTTCCTTTGTGAAAAGGTTGCTCCTATTGAAATTAGCTATTTGATATTGCTTTTGGGCAGCACATATCTAGTTTCGTGCACAAATTTGGGGGTAATCTTGTTCGGGGTGTTATGCTGTTTTTGAGAGGAAATAAAAAAAAGTGTGTGGCTGCATAAATAGAAAGAAGCAAAGAGTACCAAATAAAGGAAAGAAAATAGAAGAGAAAAACAAAAGAAAGTGGCTGAAATTTGTGCATTATTACACCCATTTGTTTCAAAAATTCAGATTGTGCATTAGTGTTGAATTTGAGCAATCTTGTGCCCTATTTATCAATTTGAGCAATTGGCTAGCATTTCTCTATAAATTGTGCGATAATATCTAGTTATTATTCACTTATATTTTTTAGATTAGCTCATTTCTTTGATTGTATCAAGTTACATCATCCTTGCGTGTGAGTTGCTGTCCTAAACACCTCTTATATCTTTTGGATCAACATTGAATTCTAGTTTGGATTGTTACCTAGCTTTACAATAGCTAGAATTTCAAATTGTGGTAGGATATATACAAACCCTATTTCCAAGCCCCACATAAGCCTTGTTTGTGTTTAGCACTTGAATTCGCTTAATAATCACCTTTGTTTTGTCTACTGTCACCAAACTATGTGTTTGCATTCTTTGGAAAGCATAAGCGCTATTGGTAGGCAATTGAGAGAGTGAGGTTTAGCGATTCCATATATATATATATATATATATATATATATATATATATATATATATATATATATATATATATATATATATATATATATATATATATATATATATCCATTGTTTTCTATGCTCTCCATTAATCATGGCAGGGATGTTGAATTCCTTTCTATAGAAGCACTAATCCAAGGGAGTACATCCAATGGGAGAAGAAGCTAGATGTTGAATTCAAGTATCATCAATTTATTATTTCATGAGCCATCGTGGAATTTAAAGATTATACAAAACATTAGTGGGCGCAATTTGCAAGAAGGCACTTTGTTTAAACTTGGGAAGATTTGAAAAGCTTAATCTGTACCATCTGATTGGTACAAAGCAAAATATGACATCAAGTTCACTCTTGGGAATAGTCTTGAGAAGAAGATGATATTATATTCTGAAATTAAGTTCAATCTTAAGGTAGCACATCTTAACCTTGAGAAGAAGAACAAGCATGGGACTTTCCCTTCGGTAAGGCATTTGTTGTGCTGCCCATTGCTACATGCAACACATGAGGAGATCGTGGTTAATGGTAATTTCACCATTACTAGCCCATGGTCCACGGAGGATGATGAGATGCATTAAAACCCATGTGAAGATAAGAGCCACATAGCCAAATTGAGTGAGAGTGTTCAAAAGAGTGAGTTGTGTGATTTAACCAAATATGAGATTGAGAGCATCCAAATTGCGAGTGTGAGAGATATACCAAAAAATAAGTGAAATAGATGACTATAGCAATGAGATTATTGCTAAAATTAATGATTTAGGGCCTGTTTGGGACTGCTCTGCTCTAGTTTTTTCAGCTCTACTCCACCAACTCCACCATGGAGCAGCTCCACTCTGGAGTTGCTGGAGCAGCTAGACCTGTTTGGCATGTAGCATGACTCCAGCTCCAGAAATGACGATTTTCTTAGGAAAGATCTAATATGCCCCTGGATTGAAATATGATGTAAAAATATTATAAATGCAAATAATTTAGTAAAAACACATATTGTGCTAAAAACATTGAAAGCAAAGCGTGATCTACCACTAACCCAAAAAACAAATCAAACAAACGTACTACTAGTATTGACTACTGCCGCTACTGATTGCTACGGGAGAAACGATCTCTAGGCGCCTACTGTGCTTCTTCTTCGAGCAGATCGAGCAACCCCTGCCCGTCTTCCCGCGCTCTGAATAGGGGTGGCGGCGCTAGTTTTCACGGGCGAAGGGGCGACGACCATGGAACAGGAAGCGTCGGGTGGAATAGAATATATGCGAACCGGTAAGAGGAGGCACTGTGTAATCAGTAATCAGTGGCAATGGTGGGTAATTTCCCCATAACTCCATGAGGAGGTACAAAGTCCAAATCCTGGAGTACCTCTTGAGGTGCTCCACAAAAAACGTGGAGTTGGCCCCTAACTCCACTTTTTTCTCGGAGCGGAGTTTTAGGAGCTGGAGGTGTTTGGCAAGACAAAGCTAGAGCAGAGCTGCAAAATCTGGAGTGGAGCAGTCCCAAACAGGCCCTTACTCTCTACTTCTAGTGTTGTTTCTCAAATTGTGCATGTTGACATTGAAGAAGAGGAGTTAAATATTCAACAACTGGCACCGTTGAAAGCAAAAGATGAGGAGATAATCATGGTTGGGGATGGAGTTCTTGCTACCCTATGGTTATGTCATGAAGATTTGATACTTGCAGCACTTACGTCAACTGAGGAGGTCGATAAAGGTAACAACCATAGTGCTGAATTTAATTGTGAAAAGGTAAGTAATTATGAGAACTCATGTATTCAATTGAAATTCCATGTTGTTAATATTCTATGCTCAATTTACATAATATGGAATTGATTATTGATAAGTAAGTTCTTACTAGAATATCTCATGATAATTCTGAATACTATATCATGTTTAATGATGCTAAAGAGCTATCTAGTGTGATTGAGAACTTTGCTAAAATTTTATGTTTAAAATCACTAATAAGAATTTATGTCTACACATATAACTTCAATTTGATTGGATATTATAGTGTAGATGACAATTTCCATGCTTATGGAATATGCATTACATGTGATAAGCTTGCTGAATTGAAATTGCATGTTTGGGTAAACAATCTTATGTGCAATATTTTTATCACTTTGAGATGAGTTTAAATGATACTGCTTATTGTTTAGAAAGATTTATAAAACCTACTTATTCATCATTTGTTCTACAATCATGTATAAGTAATCAGAGTAGCGCAGTTGAAGCATGGAAGACAATAAAACTTTTCTCACCCATATTGGAATAATTTGATGTGCCATTGCCCATTACTAACTTTCCACTATGCTTAGAAAAGTCGAGGGTGACTTTTTCCTCATAGGAGGCGTAATGATACGAATGAAAGGAGTGTTATAATTTATACACTAAATATATCTTATAGCTACTATCGTACTCACTTCTTTGTGCAAAACAATGAGAATGACACTATAATTGATTTATACATATATCACGCATATACGTTGTTCTCTTTGTTTAGTACACTTTTAGGAAATTATAATGTGCTAAAAGGAATGAGTGTGGATGATAAATACATATACCATGTGCATATGTTGTTCTCTTTGTTTAGTGTATTTTTAGACTATCAAAAGACAAGGGTGGCTTTTCTTGAAGAAGGGAGGGATAACGAGGATATCTCGAGCATTAACATAATCTCTATAACTTTGCTCAATTCTATACTCGATTCTACTCTTGATAATGTGAACTTGTTTTAACCAACTCTAGATTGAATAAGGATGAGTTGCTACTTAAAAGTGATGTTGTGATTATAGAATCAATAGTAACGTCCAGTGGGAGGTGAGGGAGGAAGGGCGCCACAAAAAACATGCATGAAGGCATGCGATGCAAGGACACACTATGCGGTGAAGATCACATGACGCTAGTTCATGCGTTCACATGGGAGTGAGTGCAAATGGGCCAAGCGAGCGCATGCACGGAAAATGAGGAAAAAAGGGGAAGGAAAAGAGGAAAGGAAAGAAGAGAGGCCCAAAATGCAAAGCCCAACTCCTTCAGATAAGATTTTCAAGCCCAATTAAGATCCAACTCAAGCTTATCCAACTTCAAATTCAGAATCAAGTCTAAAATCAATTCGGACTTAGTTCGAAACACCCAACATGCCTATAATAAAAGCCCATAACTTTCACAAACGGAGTCTGATTTGAGTATTCTTGTATTTGTTGGAAAGCTTATTTCGAGGTTCATGCAATACATAAGGCTGAAGCTTTAGAAATGTCACAGATCGACTGCTATCTCTGAAACAAAGTGGCGACCAAAAATTTATCTTTTTATTTTGTGTTCGTATTCGAGTCTAAGTCTTGTTAGATATCTTAGGAGTGCTATATATCCAAGGGGTGCACCCCATATACTAGATTGGATGACAACTTTTAGATTAATCATATTATTGATTCTAGGGTCTGAGCAAACATTGCCCACTAGATTTGGGAGTTCTATCTATTTTGTTGTTCCATTTTCTTGTGAATTGCAGGAGTACATCTACTTCATTGCATGGCGAGTAGACAAGAATCAAAGTGTGTTGTTGGGTGAACTCAAGTTTTGCGAGTTTTGGTTAACCATACCGTTGGTGGCATCATCGTTCTTCAGGTTTCATGGGTTCTTTAACATAGCCACACTAGCTATTCCCAAGTTATCAATGATCCTATGTCATAAAGATCGGACACCCCGTATGAAAAACAACCTTCTTTCTCTCACCTCTTACAGCTGACACCTTCCTATACCTCGCGTTCTCTCGGTCTCTCCCCCATCTCACGTTCTTTCTCTTCTCTCTCAACAATGCCATGGCGATGTCAATCAGACTAGCTCTAGCAGCCCCTGTTGCCATGGTCCTCTCCACCCCGTCTACCAATTCACCACACGAGATTGCACTGTCTCTATGTATATCAATGCCACCAAAAACCCTAGTTGTCGACATTATCGATAGATTGGAACACTATGGCCCATGGAAACTCCTCTTAATGTCTAGTGATGACACTTCGGTGATGAGGCAGTTCTAGATCCCGAGCGGCAGCTCCCGATAGAATAGACAAAGGGCTCGACGAAGCCGGCAGCTCCTACGGCGGGAAGGGTTACTGGCGACGCTAACATGTGGGCCTATTCGCTTTTTTATTTGTTTGGACTCGGCCGAAGTAGAAGGGTTGATTCTAGGAATCTTCTTCTTAGCTACCCTCTGTGTAATGGCTGGACTCGAGTCTAAGAGGCCAAAAAGCTTGTTAGCTTCAGGTTTGGGCACACATTGCACACGTCCTTAGGCACATGGGGCCAAGTATAGCTAGAGAGCGTGGGCTCACTAGGCATGTAGGATGCTGAGCACATAGGCATGGATGTTTGTAAGTTCAAGCTCCATTAATTTAGTTTTGGTAATAATAACAAATCTAAATGTTTATTAAGTATGGTATTGTTTAGTCTCATTTGGATAAAAACAAGAAAATCTTGAATATATGCATTTTATGTCACATTTATCGCATCTTGTTGTATTCCTTGCATCCAAAATATAGGATGAACTCCATAAAAGTTTCAATTTGGATATATGAATATTGTTTCCAATTCATATATACGTATGCACAAATATATGAGAGTTCATTCTATGTTATGAAGTTTCACCAGTATTGATTCATATTCCTATTTCAGATATTGAGGATCGTTACTTTCAAACTCATCCCTTGAGTATATGATGCATATGTAGTTGAAATATACTAATATTGATTTAAATTCAATTATTTATAATCAGGTTGTCATCAATCACCAAAGAGGAGACTGAAGAATCTAGGCCTTCTATTATGTAGTAATGGTGTGCTTTGGTGATTAGTGACAACCAAATGTGTTGGACTTACATTCTCTATGAATTAGTGAAATATGTTAGGTCCTGTGATGATGAAGACTTTGAATAGCATCATGTGTTGATGGTCATCAAGCCAAGATTTAGATAATGGATGGCATCATGTGTTGACAGCTACCAAGTCAAGATCCTGACATAAAGGGAATTCATCATGTGTTGATAAACAAGGCTAAGACCTAGAATTGAAGAGAAGATGATTGTCATTAAGTGAAAGCTCCAAGTGGATGTGCAAGGCAAATGTATAATTATAATTAAGGCTAAAGATATGTTCCTTAGTCATTATACCAGTCTCAGTGTTTTGAGTTACATCAGATTGCTATATTAGCTTTGTCCTACTATTGAGAGGGGTCTTGACTAGTAGTCCAAATTTAGTCAAGTGCTCAATCTTGCATACAATGTAGTCACTGTTGTGCATGGGTCTTAGTTTGCAAAAGCGATTTGCATATTTGGTTAGGCCATGCTTTCTTTTGTCAAAATGTTAAAATCTGCATTGTTGGACTGTTTGAGTTAAAAGTTGGACCGGCGTACTTCATGTGTTGGAGTGCTTGCTGAGCTGATGAAAACTAACAGTTAGTTTTCCAGGTCTGGCAGTCTACCATAAGTCAGACATCCAAGCCAGATAGCTAGAACCTAAACAGAAGGTTTGTTTCAATGAACTTGTGAAATTTGACTGTCCAACCTAAAGTTTGTTTGTCTGAGTTCCTCCAACAGTCACACTGGAACTAGGCATTGTAACATAAGTCTAACTATCTGACTTTGTCGATTTCAACTCTTTTGAAATGTAACGGCTAGTTTGTTGTGGTGGGGTAAATATCCTTTTTTGGCTGGCATGTAGAGATCTTTGGCACTCTATTGAACATACTTGAGCTAGCATAAGTCATCACCATCACATTTGTGTATGTGTTACACCTAGTGAGAGTTAAAGGAAGGATTCTAGTGCATGTGCTGCATCTAGCTAGAGTTTGAAGCAAGATTCAAGTGCATTTGCATCAACAAGCTTTGGGCCACTTGGTAGAGTCAAGTGGTTGTCTTACGTATTATTCTTGGTGTTTCCTGATACTTAGACGATATGGAGGCATCATGATCCGGTGATCATCTCAAGAAGCTTGTAAGAAGGCCTGGTATGTTGTAAGTTGTTTGGTACTCGCTATCTCTGGAGTGGAGGAAAGGCAACTACAAGTGGATTGAGGTGTTTGGCTTAATTCATAAAGCTGGTCTAATTCATTTGGTCTTACCTTAACATAGATCATAACCGAAAAGTCTCCGAACACCACGGTAAAAAGATCATGTGTTATCTTGTTGTTTGCTTACTTGCACTCATTTACATTGTGTCATTTACATTTCCATAATTGATTTGATTGCTTGTCACCTTAGGATTGCAAACTTTGGCATAGACTTAAAATGTTCATGCACATAGTTAAAACTAGACCTTTTAGACCTTAATTGTGTAAAACCATTTTAATTTACACTCCGCATATAAAACTCGATTTTGAATAAATTTTTTTAGAATCACCTATTCATCCTCTCTAGTCGGTCTTACTCAACCTTACAATATTCGCTTGGCCAAGCGCACGGAAGACTTGACAGCGGGGACAAATGGGCAGACAGTGGGGACAAATGGGCAGTAAGTTCCCTCTTTGGCATGACATGGGTTCCAGCTCTTCAATCTTCTTCTTTTTCATTGGAGAGTGCATAACAAATGCACGGCCTGACAAATTATATTTAATATTTCCTTCCTGCATATTGATCATTGGAATTTTTTTATGAATAATCTATTTTTAATCAAAAATACAGAAATATATCTACGACCACATTTTTAAAACGGTCTTTCAAGAACAACAGAAACTTCCGGATGTTCAGGCATGTCAACAACTACTAAATCGATAGGAATATGGCAATCTTTAACTTGAATAATACCATTTTCTCTAACTCCCACCGCTTTTCTAAATGAACAGTCAGCCATATTGACTTTCATCTCAGTGGCTTTCAATGGTCCAAGGTTCAAATTCATATATAATGACTTCGAAACTATATAAACACTAGCTTCTAACTCACATAAAGCATTAAATGATTGAGAACCAATACGGATATTAATGGTGGGTTTTCCCAAGTCTTTCCTTGGAGCACGTTTCTTCCGCTTCAATTTTTCTAACCTCAAGATCAACTTTAAGAATAAAACCCTCGTGAGAAGGATTACTAACCTCTAGTGCAAGTGGAAGGCTTGTGTGCATGATTTAATTAACTCATTGATACAATAATTTAAAGCTACCGGGTAGTATTGATTAGGACCTTCCTCATACTCTAGACCATTTCTTTCCTCGGTACGAAGAACACGAATATTCTCGACCAGATCACTACTATAAAAAAATTATCACAGACGGTTCAAAAATATCATCGCAGACGATTTTGTCAGCTATCTGAGTTTATGGGTCAGTAATGATATTAGGTCATCACAGACGGCTTTCAAACGGTTTTTAGTAGAAACCGTCTGTGATAGTTGACTATTATAGACGGTTACGAGTTAATAACCGTCTGTGATATTCTTTTCTATTCCTAAATCTATTTCTGTTTATTGGCTAGCCTCATAAAATGCTAGCCATACCCTTTGAAACGAGCAGATTAACACAATATATGTATCCAATTCACATTCATTCATTTCAAAAATAAGAACAACCATTTCACAAATGAATTAACTAAAATGAAATAAATTATCCATCTATGAACAAATACACATATGTACAATTAAGCTCAATCTTATCTCAATCAAATTCATTCTTTATTGTGGAACTCCCCATCTTCTTTTATGACTTTAGACATCAAAAAGTACGCACATTGTCCTTGAATTTGTTGGAACTCGGCCTGTTCCATCGCAGTTGTAGCGATGGATGCAACCTGTTGGTAGGAAGATCAATGTCGCGTGTACATATGAATTGATAAGTATGAAATAATTATTGCAAAATTGACAAACCTGAGGATCATTGGTCTTCACAGAACCAAGGAGTAGTTGCATATTGTGGCAAATATAGAATCCACAAGTGTTGCCTGGCGGCTGTTGGTGGCACTGTAAAAAAATAGAATTTGATAGTTCGAGAGGCATTACTATGAAGTGTTATATAGGATGCTGCCAACATCATGTTTTATAACTGAAGATAGTGCCAACATTGCTATGCTTGATACCCATGTTTCTATGTACATGCCTCACTAGAGATGACCTTATCATTGTATTTGTGTAATCAAGTCTCATATCTTGAATATTTCAAGTTAAGGACAATGCCATGATGATATCCTCTTGTTTGCAAGGATCTATTCACTAGAGATGAATTGATCTTTATAGCTCCTTTATCAAGTTTCCATAATACATGAAAATAGTATTGTTCTGAAGATGCCATGTCAGTATCATGATTTAGAATTAATTAACATAGCTCAATGGTCACATTATCAGTTTGTATGGTTGATTGGCTACACTAAGGACCAATTCATGATAGTGCAATTCAAGATCAGATGATTAAACATCATGCTTATGTTACAGCAAAATGTGATTGTTCCTGTTTGAATGACATCTGGGAGCATGTATTCATATATCTAGAAATCATCATCTCATAATCATATGTCACACATTCACTATGCATTACGCACTCATTCAAATCGTCACAACACAAGCACAAGCATACATGCTGCACATCCATACAGTAGGATTGAGAGAGGAGAAATCAAACTTACCGGTAAGGAGAGCACCACTGCCGGAGTGGCTGAGGTGCTTCCGCTATGATGCCATGGCACCTCATGTAGAGGTGGATATCGAGCCAACTCGGCTCGGCTCAGCTCGTTAGAGTAACGAGCTAAAAAAACAGGCTCGACTTGGCTCGGTGGAAAGCTCAGGCTCGGCTCGTTAGGCTCATTAATACAAATTACATATTTTGATTGCCATTATGCAAACATATGAAAGAAACAGACCATATATGATGCTTTTACACCCAAGATTAGCTCAAAATGCAAGCAAAATCACATCATCTCAAGTGCAAATTGCAGAACAGATCAGCTTACATAGCAAAATCACATCATCACATCACTTTTTTCAGAACAGATTGCAGAACAGATCGGCTTACATAGCAAAATCACATCATCACATCACTTTTTCTCAGAACAGATTGCAGAACAAATCGGCTTACATAGCAATCATTGGCCTCATTGGCCTCACTATCACGTGAAATAAAGCTGTATGTCTCACTCCATCCTCCCGAGTCAGTACCAACTTATCAAAAAATAGTCTAGTCCAAATTCTAGATATGGAAAACATGTTGGTAACAAGTGCTCACTACTGTTGGATTATATGAACCACAAACAATGCCAGCCTGAATGCTGAACAGCCACAAACAAGTCACGTGAAATAAACATGCATAGCTTGTCTCACAGGCTAGCTTGAAGTGAATGCTAAACTCATTGAAACAAGAGAACAACATTTATCTAGTTCAGTTTTCAAAGGTTCTGCCATTTCATATGTAAGAGCAACAGCCAGTAGATAAAGGTCACTCAGGTGACACAAAACTAGTACAAGTCACTCGAACAAGGCTATCTTATAAACCAAGATCAACAGTTAAGCAAAATTTCCCCACATGTTTTGTTTGGAACCCTTCAGCACAAATTGACAGTAAGGCTCATCGTCGATATTTCAACTATCTTTAGCACAAATTGAACAATCTTCTGAAACCACAAATGCTCCAGCTTCTATGATTGATAGAGCTAAATTGTTAGTTTAGAACGCATGGTACAGTTATAATGTTTTGGTAGAGAGACTTACAATCCAGTCATGAACTTCATCATTGTCCTAGCTACTAGCCACCACACCCTCAGGAAATGGTATAGATTCGACATCATCCTCATCATCTTCTTCCTGCAATAGAAAATCGAGTTAGACTCAATAGTAACGAAGATGATAGTTAAATGAGTTAGTGTGGAACAACATACCACAAACATTGGAGGTGTCATGTCATTGTGCGAACCTCGTATCCAGCTAGAAGCACATATCAGTGCGTCAACCATAGCTGGGCGCAATGCACTACGATAATCATCAAGGACTCTACCACCAACACTAAAGGTTGATTCCGAAGATATAGTGCTAACAGGTATAGTTAAGAATTTCTTTGCCATGTTGGACACCACCGGGAACCTATGAGCATTCAACCTCCACCAATCTAGTAATTTGAAACTTGTGTCTGCTAAAGGATAATTTGGTTCATCCAGATAGATGAGTAATTCTGATTTAGATGGTTCCGTAGAACAAGATCACAGAAATGTCTAAAACTCACTTGAAACTGAGGCCAATGAGCTACTAGTTTCCATAGTTGAAGAGGACTCGGCCCTGCTATTGGCCGCTTTGGTGTGCCGATGCTGCATCTCATATGTGGCATACAGATCAAACAACTCGGCACATATTTCATTCTCCTCAGTAATGGCTTTGGAGGAATCAAATATCTATGTAAAACACCAACTAACAAATCTCATCTTAAACCTAGAATCAAGAATAGTAGCAATAACCATAACATTATTTTTTTCAGCCCAATACTTGTCAAACTTGTCTATCATTGCTGAACCCATACGCTTGACATGTTCATCAGTAGAAATGCTTGCAGCCCTCAATGCAATCTTAACATTCACTATGTAAGGATAGAAAACATTAGCTGTTGGGTATAGAGAACATGAAAATGCAGTAGTTACCTCAGCCAATGCTTTCAATATTGGTTGAATTTTGTTGTATAATGCCCGTTCTTCATTCGAAGGCTGCCACTTGTAATTAGCATCGGAATCAGCATAACACATTAATGCATCCTTTTAGGCAATGCAAGTGGACACATTCTGTATGTTGAACTCCACCTTGTTGACACGTCCAACTTTAAGCCCTCTCCAACTTCCAAAGCAATGGATTTACAAATTTCTAAGAACTTGTACATACGGGATGGAGACTTCTTCATATACTTGATAGATTCGCTAAGTTTGCTTATCAAAGTTTCCAAGGGTGCCATGCCATCGTTCACTACCAAATTCATTATATGAGAACAACAACGAACAGGAAAATATGTAGGAACAAAGTTTTCTGATCCTCTAGCAATGAACTTAGATATCAAACTCCTAGCAGCCACATCATTTGAGGCAGCATTATCAAGAGTAATCGTCATAATCTTGTCTTCTATTTTCCATGCAGTTATACACTCAAAGATTGCCTGAGCTATCACAATCCCGGTGTGTGGAGGATCCAACTCAACAAGTTTAGCACATGGCATTGGATATCCCAATTAGAATCAATGTAATGCGCCACCAAACTCATATAGCAAAGGTTTTGATTCGAAGTCCATAAATCATAGGTTAAACTTATGTTATTCACAGCTGTAAGACTCTTCCTAAGGTTTTTCTATTTGGTAAAGCTTTAAGCATTCAGCCCTTATAGTCTTTCTACCAATAAACTGGTATGATGCATTCATATACCTCATCAACACATTAAACCACGTGTGCTCTACCATCTTAAATAGATACTCATGGATAATTATCATCTTTGCAATTAATCCACGAGTTTCCTAATGGTCATATTCAGTAGGAGTAACAAAAGGTAAACTTGATCCGTCAGGATCATAATTGAGTGTACCTTGAGCCTTTTGCCTCCACTTTGTTCAAATAGGGGGCACACTTTAGAATGTGCCTTTTCAGATGTGAAGTGGCTCCCCCATGCTTGTAAGAGAATAATCCATAACAAAACCGACACTTGGCCTTCGTCGCAGTCACCCCTTTCTCCTTCTTGGATGGGACATTCACCACCTTGAATGGCTTCCAACAATCTGAACGCTTTCCTCTACTCTTCTTGGTAGGAGACACTACAATTCATTTCTTCCTTTTCACTCTTGTGTTGGTACCGTCATCTTCCACCACAACTGCTATCGCATCATCGCTTGCAGAATCAGGGAAACATGTGAACCTTCACTGTCATTTGAGAAATCAAACGTGTCCGACGAGACAGGCTGCTCCAATTGCTCACCCGGCAACTATACAAAATTAGAAACTTCAATTAAACAATAATAGAGAATGCACATGCTCTAGTGCAAACCACATAATAGCTACATATATGCCATTTTCCATGATCTGCCATGTGAACAAAACAGAAATATATTCATAAACTACTCCCATTTTGTAAAACTACATACAACAGAAAGCTGCATATATGCCATTTTCCAGAACAGAACATATAAAATCACCAAAATAGTCAAGTAACCAACAAACTTCAATAGTAATCTTCAGTAGTAACCAATCACCAAAAATCATACAGAACATACAAAAACATATACAACATACAGCAAGTTTGTACAACATACAGCAAGTTTCCAAAACTACATATAGAACATACAACAAGTTTCCAAAACTACATACAACATAAAGAACAGAGCAGAACATATACAACAAACTTCAGTAGTAACCAGTCACCAAAAAACACATAATATATAGATTACCATAACAAGTTTGTAAAATATAAAAGATGGATGGTATCACAAAATTGGACAACATGCAATTTGTTTCTCTCCAAGACTCCAACTGTGATGTGCTTTGCAAGTAAACATATACAGTCAACAATCAACATCCAAGATACACTCTCCAATCTCCATTAATCTCTCAAGAACATGGGTTGAGGAGGTACTTTACCGAGGTTGACGGGGTTGGAGCTACTGTGGCACCACAAGGTGGCTGCGGACAAGGGTTGGGGAGGAGGTTCACCACTAGGGTCGATGCGGAGGCGGAGCCGGACCTGGAGGACCTCCTCCCTCCGTGGTTCTTCGACTCCATGTTAGCCTGTGCATGCCGCTCCATGTGCCAGACGCCGACGAGAGGCCGATAGTGAGGGAGATGTGGCACTACGGCGGCGGTGCTGTGCGGTCGGTGCCAGCGGAGGAGTGCCACTACGGTTGAGACTTGAGGGAACGGGGGTGGAGGCTGAGGCAAGGAGGAGGGGAGGGGCCGGCGCCGGCAGTCGGTGACGGTGCGGTCGGCACCAGCGGTCAGTGACAGCGATTTTCTAGGGTTGAGATGAAGGGGATTTTCTCGGGTTGAGACTTGAGGGAACGGGGGTGGAGGCTGAGGCGAGGAGGAGGAGGGGCCAACGGTCGGTGACGGAGATTTTCTAGGGTTGAGACGGAGGGGATTTTCTCGGGTTGAGACTTGAGGGAACGGGGGTGGAGGCTGAGGCGAGGAGGAGGGGAGGGGCCGGCGCCGGCGGTCGATGACGACGATTTTCTAGGGTTGAGACGGAGGGGATTTTCTCGGGTTGAGAGTGAGACGGATTTGTCGGTGTGATTGTGAAGAGTCCGAGCGTCGGAGGTCGGACCGAGGCGACTACGCGTAACGCGAGACATGGGCTGAGCGGGCGCGCCGAGAAATGGACCATAGAGATGGGTGCCCAACTCCCAGCCATCCGAACGAGCCGAGTCAAGCCATCCGAGCGGCTCGCAAGCCAGCTCGGGCTCATCTCGTTAAGAAACCGAGCTCAATCCTTGGCTCGGCTCGTAATTTCCATGAGCCGAGCTGAGCCGCGAGCCACAAGCTTTTTGTCCACCCCTAACCTCATGGATGATTGGGTTGTGGGTGCTAGGGGGGTACCCACGGCCAGCCAGCCGTAGAGGGGCGCTAGCCGCAGATCCCCTTGTTGGGTCTCCCCCTGAAATGCTCCACTTGCAATTGAATCAAGATTTATCTTGCAAAGATAATTTAATCCATTATAAAATGTATGAAGTATTAACTGGTCTTTTAATCCATGATTTGGGAAGTCATGTAGAGCATCATTAAAACGCTCGCATGTATCACTTAATGCTTCATTATCATGTTGTTTAAAGCCCATAATCTGATTTCTAAGATAAACTGTTTTAGTAGGAGGATAATCCCGCTCCAAATGGCTTCAGCTTCTGATTTATTTTGGCTTGAAGCCACTTGAAATACGTCGACTTCTAATTTTGGCTTATTTTGGCTTTTTAGATTGTTTTGCCTTTCTTTTTTCCCTTATTCCTTTGTATTATCCGTGACAATATAATGATTTTTTATTTCCCCCCTATTTTTCCTTATTTTTTCTCAGAAGACGCTAATGACCGCTACAGTGCAATTTTAGCCATAAGCCAATTGGAGCACCACCAATACTTAGACAAAAAAAGATGAAGTGCAGGTTTGCCATGAATTAATACTACCAGCTGGTAAAGACAATAACCATTCTTTAGCTTTTCCTCTTAAAGAAAATGGAAACATTTTTAATTTAATGGTGTCGGAATCAACACCTTTAACTTTTGACAGTTCACATAATTTTGAAAATACTTGGATGTGCAATGTAGCTTCTTCAGTCGGTAAACCACTGAATTGATTTTGTTGCACTAAATTCAACAAGCCAGGTTTAATCTCAAAATTTTCCACTATAATTTCAGGATGATTAACGGCAGAACAAGAAAAAATATTTTGTTGTGATGCAACAAATGCACTCAACTTCGGGTTTTGGTGAAAAATATTAAGACATTAATACCAGGACTATCTTCTATTTTTTTTCAATTTTCTTCACTAAGCATAAGAAAATATTGCAAAAAATTGAATACTGAAAATAAATTACGAAAATTAAAACAGTTGAAATAGTAAATTGTGAAAAATAAAAAATACATTGTGAAAAAAATAAAAGTGCTGAAATTAAACTGCAGAGAAATAAATAATCTACAGTAATAGGAATATTTAAGCTGTCTGGTGACTCCGACGGGAATTGAACAATTTTCATGTGAAATTCTAGTATTCCGAATGTAGCCTTTAGTATGAAATTTCATCGTTACAAACATAGTCTAAATGTTTTTTTTCACATTTTGGTATTTACCCCTGCATTAAAAAAAATCTTTAGTAATATACGTCCACTTTTAGGTCCCGTTTGGAACATGGAAATTTTATAGGAAATAAGAAAAAATTATTTTAGTAATTAATATACATTCACTTTTAGGTCTCATTTGGAATATGGAAATTTCATAGGAAATAATTCATTTCCTACAATATTCGGGGGAAAAATTCACGTGTTTCTAACGGGGCCATTTGCTATTCTTTAGTTTCAGAATTGGTTAGTTGGCTGACCCACTTAACCAAATGAAACAAAATAGAAAAAGAGAAGTTCATCTACATTCCCTTTCCCGTATCTTTCTACTTTCCCCTCTCATAACTTTAGGAATGCGGAACTTTGATTCAGATGTAGACAGAGATATTCAGATGCTTTGAGTGCGGATAATAGTTCTGCGGAGAGTTTGCCAAGTTGTCAGCAAGGCTGGAGAACTGGTCCGCTCGTCTATAGCCTCTCGAAGTTGTGCAACTAAGTGCATACAGGTATTCTTTTCAGCAAGATTTGATTTGTACTACGTGCGTGCACCATGCAAGCATATATAATGACAATTTTGTTTTTATGTGAGTAGGAATCAGCATATGATGTGGTGTCTTAATTGGACCTGAATTCAGTAATGCGTAAGGTGTACTGATTGAGGTGTTCGTATGGACCAGGGCTATATTAATTGCTGCCAGACACCATCGGTAATTAGATGTAAATTTTTAATTAGCGGTAAACCTTGTTTTTTCTTACACCGTTCAGATCGTGAAGACCAGGTCGGCTTGGATTGATATTATTTTCGTGGCATCTCACCGTTTGCAATATATGTTGGTCATACGACAGACGCACAAGATCATTTCTTTTTCTTTGATTAATATGAAAATTTCTAAAAATATTTTTCCAAAGTTAAGGATTATTGTGTAAATTTTTAATCTTCAACATGAAGGAGGTGTATCTGAACTTACCAATTATTTGTAGACTAGCTAAATGCCTATGCGTTGCTACGAATTAAAAAAAATCAAATGGGAGGTGTTTCTATACTTTCCTCAATAGTGATTTGCACAATTTTTAAAGCATGATAAATGGTTGCTAGATGTTATTTATCTCTTCGTTTATTTTGAGATTAGTGCTACTTTTATTAGAGAGGAAAGCATTGAAGCACTGCATTGCTACTTTGCATTATGCTTCGGCATTACAATCTGGTTTTGCATTGCAAAGTGATGCAAATTTGTGTGAAAGAAAGAAGAAAACAACCATGACCAAGAGGGAGAAGAGGGAGTCCGGCCAAGGGAGAAGGCTTGGGGCGCATGGAAAGTTGGCACATGATCTTAGGGAACATAGGGTGAATATGGGTGTGCATGGAGAAGGGTGTGTGCGTGGAGGGCTAGGTGGCTAGGTGTGCATGGAGAAGGCCAAGTGCATGAGAAGAGACACATGAAAACAAGGGTGTGGCTGGCTATTTCTTGAGAGAGAAGAAAGAGTTAGGTTCAAACCAAGCCAAAAAGTCAAGCTAAAGAGCTAGTTCTTGAGCATCAAGAAAAAGAAGGCAATCTGAATCCTTCCATCTGTGCGCAATGGAGGAGGCAATGCCATGTGAAGCATGGGAGACATGTGGAGCCAGAAGGGGAGCCGTTGAGCCAGGAAGTGAGTCGTGAAAAGGTGAGCCAGCCAATGAGCCAAGAAAGCACTACAAGCTGTGCACACATGAAGGAAAGGGCTAAGCTTACCTGGGCGTTGATGGAACAATGTAGAGAAGAGAGACCAAGTGGGACTCCAATCCATGTGTGCTATATAAGCCAAGATGGCAAGCTAAGCAAGACAGGAAGAAAGGAGCCAGGAGCTGAATTGGGAAGCCAAGGTTTTCACGTGGGAACAATATGGGTCCAAACCAACCCCTGAAATAGATTCCTTTCTGAGTTGTATTTCAGTTTTAGATGAGTCCTAGTTTATCGCTTAAGTTGAGTCAAATTGTAATCACTTTGTGTTGTGTTATCTAGTGGAGTCTGAATCGGACATGTGATTGTGTCATGCTAGGAGTCAGCCTTAAGCCAGGTTGAGCGTGCCGGTTGTCCATGCCCCTAAGCACCAATATAAGGCCAGAGGATACCCCATGTAGCTTAGATCAGATTTCTTTGAGAGAAAATACAGAAAAGTCACAATATTTGTGATGCAAACTTGTGTGCTTGTGATTGCATGAGAGTTTCCCAATTAGGGTTTGATGTGATTCCGTGGATTGAGAGCTTCATTGCTAATCTTAAGTCATCGATTGAATCTTTACGATTCATCTCTTCCATTCATGAACAATACTCACGATTTGGAGAGCTCCTAGTTGGTTGCTTCTAATCAGTAGCATCTCTGTTGATTAGTGCATTGCAACCCTACCCTTCATCTACATCAGGCACAAGAGGAAGAAGTAATTTTTGGCTAATCCACCTTAGCTGAAACCCTAACTCATCTTCCACCACAAGCAAAAAGGAGGCACGTGGGTGGTACTTTTCAGTTGTTCCTTAAGAACTAAAACCCTAATTGTTCAAGTTGGCACAAGGTGGAATCCCGCATCTTGATTACTGGCCGCAAGGAGGAATTCCCTCACCTTGATTGTTGGCCGCAAGGAGGAAGGGGACAACAAGAGTCCTAGGCGCAGGAAGAAAGGAGAGAAACCCTATTGTTCATACTGTGATGATCGAGCCATCCCCATGCATCAGCTAGTTTACTAGTTGGTCCGTATCATCGTGGTATCAGAGCGTGGTTGATCACAGTACGCAATTGTTTTCTTGCTAATTTTCGGATGTCGGTGTGAGCAAACATGGGTCCAAGGGTGACCACAGTGAGGGGGATTTTCCCCATGATGATTCCTTGCCACCTGCTATCCGTGCTCAATTCAATACCACCACCAACTCCATTCAACGATGGGAGAATGTGATACATGCTGATGTTGACTGGAGCATTGATGGTGCAAATGCAAGAGTTATGGAGGTGCAAGACACGTTGAACGCTCGCCTTATGGAGGGCTTTAACAATCTAGACATCACACTTCGTCACTTAGAGGAAAGGCTATCACCGCCAAGAGGGGCTAGCGCATGGCAGCAAGCACCTAATGTTGTGTGATATGCTCATTCACATGGCAGTGATCCCTACTATGGTGCTAATGATTACGACATGTCCGATGGCTGTGGAGGTTATCCATGATCACCACGGTGCAATTTTTTGACCGTTAAGCTGCTGCTCATGGTGAGCATCGTGGAGGTGGTGCTAAACGCAATTTGCCAAATCAAAATCATCATACCAGAGTTCAAGGGCAAAGCTAAACCTGAAGCTTATTTGGAGTGGGAGATGCATGTCAATCAAATCTTCGATAACCATAACTACTATGAAGAAAGAATGTTCATGTTGCTTCAATTGAATTCACCGAAATGCTATCATTTGGTGGGATTAATTAAACCATATAGAAGATCATCCACACACTTAGGAGGTGATGAAGCAAGTCATGAGGGCTAGGTTTGTATCAACGTACTATTTAAGAATGCTGCATACAAAGCTATGATGTTTATATCAAGGCTCCAAGTCCATGGATGAATACCATCAAGAGATGCAAGTGCCTATGCATGAGTCCACTGAAGCCACCATGATGCGTTTTTTTTAAGGGCTGAATGACGACTGTGGAACTGTGTTGATTTGATGCAATACAACACCATAAAAGAGCTACTTCACCAAGCAGAGCATGCTGAACAATGAGTGAAAGACAACCATCCCAAGATTGGCCAAACCAACATAACAATTTGGAGGTGCTCAAATCAACATGACAGTGAAGCATCAACTAAACCTGCTGGAACGTCATTTAAAGAAGCATCAAAGGCAGTGAGTACAGCAAGTAAGAAGGCATCAAAATATGATTCTAGTGCCTTCTCTACTACTAGAACATGTGATATTGAATGCTTCACGTGCAAAGACAGGGGGTACATAATGAAGGAATGTTCAAACGTGAGGAAGGTGCTTCTAACTACTGAAGGGCAATATATGTTGGAGAGCGAAGGCAGTGTGAAATTAAAGATGGAGTGTGAAGAGACCCCAGTTGAATAAGTTATTTGTGATCCTGAGGTTGGTCCAAGCTTAATGACTCAAAAGATGAATTGTTACAACACACCAATTGTTGGGAAAGGGCGGCCACGTGGAGTATTCCAAACTCAATGCATGATCAAGGGAAAACAGTGCAAGCGATGATCAATGGAGGAAGCTACAACAATGTGATTAGCAAGGATGTGGTTTATGTACTCTCATTGACCACATGGCGCCATCCTAAAACATACTATATGCAATGTTTTCACAATGTTGGTAAGCTAAAAGTTAAAGTTACTGTCGCCCTCCACGCGGTGGTAAAACCATCGCCACATCCAGTTGGACTCCCACTTCGTATGGGTCATGTTCACTGGAAACAACTTCGTGCACGATGAATGCAGCATGAAGTTCACGCTCCGGAAGTTGGAGTACTCTTGTCCGTCCAGCTTCTTTGGCTGGCATCGCGTGTCGTGCAGAAATGCAAACAAAGACACACTAGGCCACATCGTCTCTGTTTGTGAGGCCCAACAGTATACAACCAACTGAACCAGAGTGTTCGGGGTCAGCTGCGGTAGCTCCAACCCGTACAACCTTAGCACCTCGCTGACAAACATGGCGGAGGGGAACCGGAGCCCGGCCTCAAGGTAGGCGACGAAGACCACCACCTTCCGACTCCGTGGGATGAGGCTCCGTCTCATCAGTGGAGGGTAGCCGAACTGCGTCGTGGTCCGAGATCTTCCCTTCACGGACCAGCGACCGGATGGTCTCCTCGGTCACTAAACCTGCCCCAGCAGATTTGAACATGCGTCATTTAACTTCCTCGCCGCACTCCACCATTTGTTCGCCGTTGATGGGTCGCGCCCGACCAATTCGTAGCCCACCTCGGTCGCCGACAACCCACGCCGGCTAGAAGAGCCGTTATGGCTTGACGATGCGCCACCGCTCGACCGACGGGAACGATCATCGTCACGGGCCATTTCGCTACAGTCCTTCAGAGAACGGCAGACAACAAATGACGGCGTGCTTTTGACTGGACCACTCACCACACTGTCTACCAAATGGGGCCAGCGAAAGGGAGAGATATGGCGACGATGGACGGCGGCAACGAGCGGCATGTATGGCACCAATGCGTACGGGAGAGGTGGTGGAAAGGCAACGCTGCCACAGCAGGTCAAGCGTGAAGGATAGCGACGCAATGGTGACCACAGGTTTAAAGCCCCATTCGGCTCCCCCACGATTGGGAAGTGCAACTGGCGCAAATTGATAGTGCACGACCCACCAACCGTGCACGTAAATGTGTCCCACAATGCCACGAACGGCTGCACAACCACGGTCAAACTTTAACCGGCACTGCACGATGTGCTAGCAGCATTTGGCCGCGTGTCCCACTACGCGCAAAAAGGCGGTACAACTTCAGTCAAGCATCACCACGCCTTTAGCCTGTAAGGCCCATGATGGGTTGCATCACAGGCCGCAGGGACGGAGGGGGGCCAAAGGGTTCGGCGGCATGGTTTCGGCCTGTGAGAAGCCCTTTACCATGAGAGACTCCTGTAGTAGGGGTGGCCCCCACCTAAGCCCATCCGGCCTGTTTGGGGGATTGTAGGGCCTAATGTGATATGTGTAATGACATGTATGCCCTTTTAGGAGATACACAACTGTAAGGGCAATATTATAATTATGCTTTATATATATATATATATATAGAGAGAGAGAGAGAGAGAGAGACAGGTATTGTTCATCCATCACAACAACTACACTACTCTCTCAGTTTACTGTTTGGACAGTAGCCACAACAATTTCAATTTCTCAGTATTAATTTCCAAGACAAATGCACTTTACACTAGATGGCACTCCAAATCTTCATACTCTAGAAGTGAAGACATAAACACATAGAAATTAAATTCTTTGATTTTACTAAAAACCCTTCACTTATCCATTTTCTATGACATATGCATTCTCCTCGAATACAAAAAGAAAAGTACTAACGCTAGGTTATCAGAATATTAGTTGTCGTACTTAATCTTTAACACAAAAGATGGTGTTGATGTGTGTCCCCTTACGAAGTCAATCCTCATGATTAGCCAATGGCCAATGTTCATGCATTAAAACATAGTACACATGCGTGAACAATGCGCCTTGTGGTGAATTTTTTGATCTGGATTGTGATGAACTTTGGAACTTTGGATTTTGGAATTTTTTTAAAAATCTTATTCGAAGAAGGCTGGTAGTTCTTATGCTGATTTTTTAAGGCAAAAAAAGAAAATCTTTTAATTCCATATTTCTCATGTCGTGGCTACAGACCAGATAGGAAAAGAGTATGGTCGTGGAGAGTTAGGTGAGTAATGGCTTAGGGTTTTCCCCATGGTCTGCATGTATATATATCCACATGGGGAGTGTTTTTACAATTATACCCTTACATCCAGGTATCCCCTCAGGGGCACTTATGTCATTACACATGTCCCGTTTTGGGCCTTACATTCCTCTAACAGGCCTGCTGGGCTTAGGTGGGGGCCACCCCTACAACAGGAGCCTCTCATGAGGCGGGGATGCCCGTCGGAGGCGGGGTAATGTCTGGTGCCGTGCGCGCCGTTCGCCGCGCCGTGAAGTTCTCCCATGAGCGGATATGGGAGTACCTGCGGGAGGCCGCAGCCATAGTCGAGCTGCGGAATAACCTACACGGCGAGGGAAACCTTGGCCAGTTTCTGGACGAGGTCCCGCGGCGTGACGAGGATGGCGCTGCAGCCCCGGAGGGCGCTGCGATCCCACAGGTGTGACGGCAGGTTGTCGCGTGTTGGCGTGCGTTGTAACTAAGGCCGTTTCTTTTTTGAATAAAGTACGAAGTTACTTCGCCGTTGTTCTGATCTTTGCCCTCTTGCTCCGAGAAGCTACACAGCCGGGGCCAGCTGCTAATTTCCGACCTTGCGACCCGACAGCGTCTTCGGCGCTGGCGAAGGGCCGAGGAAGCGCTGGATTTTTGGGCAGGTCGGGCATCTTCGAGCGGAGCCTCAGCACGGACGCGTGTTAAGGATGAGCCTACCGAGTAGCGACCTCGTGCGCCGGAGGTGTTTGTACGCCTTTGTAATTCTGCTTTGTAAGCGTCCTTCAACGAATGCAAAGAATAATCTTGGTTGGAGCTTGCGAAGTGCGTCTCCGCCCCTCTAGCTATGCTGTCCCATGGTGAACTCAGAGGTACACGACGGTTTGCGCCTCGGGAGGGTAGGGTATCGAGGTGTACGCGTAGTTGAAGTAAACCCACAGGCGCTCTGTCCCATACCCCTTCAAAGTGGAGCAGCGGAGCTGGCGCCTTAGTCGAAGTAGACACGCGAGAGCTCCGTCCCTCACCCTTCGAAGTGGGGGCAGCGGAGCTGGCGCCTTAGTCGAAGTAGGCGCGCGAGCGCTTCGTCCCTCACCCTTCGAAGTGGGGGCAGCGGAGCTGGCGCCTTAGTCGAAGTAGTCGTGGGAGCGCTCCGTCCCTCACCCTTCGAAGTGGGGGCAGCGGAGCTGGCGCCTTATTCGAAGTAGACGCGCGAGCGCTCCGTCCCTCACCCTTCGAAGTGGAGGCAGCGGAGCTGGCGCCTTAGTCGAAGCAGGCGCGCGAGCACTCCGTCCCTCACCCTTCGAAGTGGGGGCAGCGGAGCTGGCGCCTTAGTAAAAGCAGGCGCGCGAGCGCTCCGTCCCTCACCCTTCGAAGTGGGGGCAGCGGAGCTGGCGCCTTATTCGAAGCTGACGCGCGAGCGCTCCGTCCCTCACCCTTCGAAGTGGGGGCACTGGAGCTGGCGCCTTATTCGGCCGACGCGGCGGCGCCCGCCCTCACCCTTCAAAGTGGGGGCAGCGGAGCTGGCGCCTTATTCGAAGAAGACGCGCGAGCGCTCCGTCCCTCACCCTTCAAAGTGGGGGCAGCGGAGCTGGTGCCTTATTTGAAGCAGACGCGCGAGCGCTCCGTCCCTCACCCTTCGAAGTGGGGGCAGCCTCTAGTGGCTTCCGCCCGCGCGTGTGCTTGTGCGGGAGCTTGCCTCTGGTGCGTCACCTTGGTACTTCGTGGGATGCGCATAAGAGTGGGCCCCTACATTGTGCCGTGCTGAGGTCCGCGGACTGCGTGGGATCAACACCCACATCTTGTTTATACTCCGAAGAGTACGCATAGGAGCAACGCCTATGTGTGCGGGGTTCGCGTCTTGCTTGTACTCCGTAGAGTGCACAGGGATAGCCTCCGCGTCTTTTTTATACTCCGGAGAGTGCGCAGGAATAGCCTTTGTGTCTTTTTTATACTCCGGAGACTGTGTGGGATCGACATCGACGTCTTATTTATACTCCGAAGAGTACGCATAGGAGCGACACCCATGCGTGCGCGGGGTTCGCGTCTTGTTTATACTCCGTAGAGTGCGTAGGGATAGCATCCACATCTTTTTTATACTCCGTGGAGTGTGTGCGGAGGCAAGCCTCGACGCTACTCTTATTTAGAGTCCGTAGACTGCGCGTCGAGGCAAGCCTCTGCGCGTTGCGGGCGGTGAGGTGCGTGTGGAGGCGGACCTCAACGCTACGTCTTGTTTATACTCTGCAGAGTGCGTGCGGAGGCAAGCCTCGACGCTACGTCTTATTTAGAGTCCGTAGACTGTGCAGAGGCAAGCCTCTGCGCGTTGCGGGCGGTGAGGTGCGTGCGGAGACAGACCTCAACGCTACGTCTTGTTTATACTCCGTAGAGTGCATACGGAGGCAAGCCTTGACGCTACGTCTTATTTAGAGTCCGTAGACTGCGCAGAGGCAAGCCTCTGCGCGTTGCGGGTGGTGAGGTGCGTGCGGAGGCGGACCTCAATGCTACGTCTTGTTTATACTCCGCAGAGTGCGTGCGGAGGCGTCCCTCCTCTCGTCTTTGTTTATACTTATGCCCGTGTCTTTGACAGAGAGTGCACGCGCGAACGCGTGTCTTCGTTTATACTCATACCCGTGTCTTTAACGGAGAGTGCGCACGCGAACGCGTGTCTTTGTTTATACTCATTCCCGTGTCTTTGACAAAGAGTGCGCGCGCGAACGCGTGTCTTTGTTTATACTCATTCTCGTGTCTTTGACAGAGAGTGCACGTGTGAACGCGTGTCTTTGTTTATACTCATACCCGTGTCTTTGACAAAGAGTGCGCGCGAACGCGTGTCTTTGTTTATACTCCGGGAGTACGCGCAGGGGCGGGCCGCCGCGCGTTCTCGCCGTGTATTTCTGTAGGCAGTGAGGAGAGTACAGCAAACGGTGAACTTTATTAAATTCCCGTTTACGCGGGTGAGCGATTACAAAAGGCGGAGGCACTAACCACTCATTGCTAGCGCGGCCGGAGCCTCTAGTAACAGGACGATCTGCGCGGGGGTTCGCCAAGCTGGTTCCCTAGGATGTCGCGGATCCTCGCATTACGGTTCCCATCCTAGGCGTTCCGTTGAGCCTCGCGGTGCGGACCTTTTGTGCAGAGCTCGATACGCCGGGCCATGTCCTGGTCGCCACAGATAGTGATAATGGCCCGCGGTCCGGGGAGCTTCATGCATAGGAAGCCGTGGTGAGGCACCGCTCCGAAGGAGTTGAGGATTGGTCGCCCCAGGATGGCATTGTAGGGATACAGGATATCTACGACGTCGAAGATGGCGTCTTCGCTCCATACATTGTCGTCCTGGCCGAAGGAGACTTGCAGGCATATCTGGCCTAGCGCCCGCAGGGGTTGACCTCCGAAGCCTTGCAAGGGGATTCCCGAGGAGCCCAGTCGGCTCCGGGGGATCCCCATCTGGTCGAAGGCTACCGCGGACAAGATGTTTGCGGAGTTGCCACCGTCCACCAGAATGCGGCCAACGTCGCACCCCACGATGGCGACCCGGATGACGAGGGGATCTTGATGGGGGAATTCCACACCCTGGGCGTCGGCGGGTGTGAAAGTGATCTCATGTTGCGCCCAGTCTGGGGGTGCCTGCGACGGGTACACCGCCACGTGGTGTAGCCTCCTTGCATAAGCTTTCCGCTGCCGTGCCGAGGCAAACTCCAACGAGGAACCTCCGGAGATGACATTGATGACCCTGCGCTGAGCTCCCTCCGGGGCTTGCAGCTGCAAGAGGCCTGCCCGAGGCTACGTAGATGGAGTTTGGCTCTATGGTAAAAAACCAAGAGAGCGGCCACGCCTTGCAACGCGAGGGGGAGTCCCTTTGCCTTCATGGTGTCATCTCCGCCAACAGCTTTGATGGCGGTTTTGTACATGCGCACGAATTCTCGCGGGTCTGTGTCGCCCTTGTACGATTCGATAGTGCTAGGGAACTTGAAGTCTTCCGGCCACGCCGCCTGCTGTAGGCCCGTGGAGAGTGGGGACTCCGGATCCACACGTCGTAACGGGACGCGGCTGGATGTGGGGGCGTCGCGGCTGTCCGCCCTCTCCGGCGTGGGCTCCAACGCGACCACCGGCGGGGTTTGTTGGCTTCGAGCCTCCTGCATGTCCCGCACGGCCCCGTGGAGATCCGTTAGCTCCCGCTGGAACGTGTTGAGGGCCGCCAGCAGGGCGTTTTTCGCTGCAGGCGCAGGTGGGACTACTGGCACTCCTGGCGGTACAGTCGGAGCGGTGGCCACCACGTCCTGCATTCCCAGATTACCCGCCGCGCTGGCGTGAAGGGCTCCGGAACCGGTGACGAAGCCCTCGTTACCACCGGAGCCGCTCGCCATTCCTGTACTAGGTGGGAGGGTAGACGCCGTGCCAGCGTGCACGCTGGCATTACCAGCTCCGAACGCCTGGGCGGCGCTGCCGGCGGCCACCGCGGTACCTGCGATGGGGTTACCTGCGACGCGTGTGGCGGTTTCAATGGTCGTCGCGGCGATGGTGGCGGGGTTAACCGTCGTGGCGATGGTAGCAGGGTCGGTTGTCGCGGCGATGGTGGCAGGGTCGGTCGTTGCGGCGACGGTGACGGGGTCGGCCGTCGCGGCGATGGTGGCAGGGTCGATCGTCGCGTCATGAACGCCGGTGCCGTCGACCGCCACACTCGCGTCGCCATCCCTGCCTGCAACTACCGACGCCGAAGCCCGGGTGCTGACGCGATGCTTCGCCGCGTCCGCCTTCCTCTTTGCCGCCGTCGACGAAGCTTTCTTTGGTGCCATCCTCCTCCGGATTTTGCGGCTTGCTCCCGTCCTCCCCACGGACGGCGCCAACTGTCGTGGCTACAGACCAGATAGGAAAATAGTATGGTCATGGAGAGTTAGGTGAGTAATGGCTTAGGGTTTTCCCCATGGCCTGCATCGTATATATATCCACATGGGGAGTGTTTTTTACAATTATACTCTTACATCCAGGTATCCCCCTCAGGGGCACTTATGTCATTACACATGTCCCGTTTTGGGCCTTACGTTCCTCTAACAGGCCTGCTGGGCTTAGGTGGGGGGCCACCCCTACAACATCTCCCAATTCAAAAAAAAAGAAGGAATTGACATTGGTTGGAATTAAATTTCCTATTCTATTAGAATCAGAACTGGAAACCAAATTTAGAAATCGATTTCAAATTTAGGGAATATTACTATTGTGATTTCAATCCTGATGGATGATAGTATATATATCTTCTTATTTGAGCCGGATGCTAAGATTGGCTTTGCTCACCCGAAGATTTGGAAATAAGGATCTATATGAGACCTTACCCTGATTGTATAGCTCAAGGAGTGGCAACAATCATGGTATCGTATCAAGATCACTTTGAGCTTGAGGGGTTGGGGCAGCGGTCGAGTATGGCATTCGCCACCCGAGCGACAAAGAGGTAGCGGCAAGGAAGCCAACGAGACCAAAATGGAGGCAGGTGGGGGAGAAGGCTAGCAAGGAGATGAGGTGGGGTAGTGCAGAGTGGCAGGAGGACGACACAAAGGAGAAGATCTTGGTGACGGTGTGGAGGTTGCAGAGTGCGTGAGGAGGTAGCTCTCGGTCTCTATCTATGCAAGATGCAGTACTCAACATCATATACAAGTTCATTTTTGTGCAATCGCTTGTGCTGTTTGATTCCTACTAATAACCTCAAAGGAAAAGAAAGGATGAAAATTCACTTCATTTGTGGTTTTTTCTTAAGAAAGGTTGAACTATCTATGACAATACGTAGGTGATGGCCTTTTTTTGGATCTATGTTTGAGAGGAAGGGAGGAAGATTTATCAAGTAAATAGATGTGCATTTGGCTTAATTTATTCCCATGGCAGGAGTGGCTTCCTAAAAGACCAGAAAATTGTCTTGCGTTAACATTGATACCTTTGCTATTTAGGTATACTTGATTTCATATTTTTAAGCTGTTCGTGATTAGTCTACATGAGCTGCGGCACTATCCACTCCTTCTCTGTTGTCTATTCGGTCCTACAGATTGAGAACCCATATCTGTTTGATTTCAAAACATGCATCTTGTTGATCCTGCTGCTGCTGCTGTTGTCATCTCACTGTTGGGCTATGATGCACGAAGAGTAGGCGCAGGAGGAGCTTCGTCAAAGGGCGCGAAGCGACTCGTCGGGCAATTTGGATTTGCAGTTGAAGCCTTCAACAAAGCCCAGGGCTGGGCGCCAGCCGTCAGGCGGCCAGGATGGATTTGAAGTTTAAATGGAATTGATGATGGAGTCCTCATAATTTGGTAGTTTGTCAACATCGTTGCTTCTTTTATAATGTTTTTGGGTTCAAGATCGCACTGTTTGGGGTGGCGTCCCTGGCTTGTGCTCCAGGTGCCTGTTTCATATTCGCTTTGGTTGGCAGTTTGGTAACTTTCTGTGATCGATGATGACCAGTTTTGTAAAAAAGAAAGTTCCTGTTTGGAATACAGGAATTTTACAGGAATCTTGCAAGAACTAATTCAGTTCCCGCAGAAAGCTGGTTAAGCAATGAAGATCCATATATAATGCTAGTCTGCTAGATAATGAACAAAAGTTAATTCGTTCTCAACTAATTATTCCCAAACTTTCCATGAGATATATGCCTATTAAACTATACGATAGTAAATGACCTGTAAATCCAACCAGTAGAGATCAACTAGTCATGAGCACCTTGCAACACATTGCTGTCACGTATAACAAGAACGGCCTCAATTCTTACAATGATACCAAACACTTGTTTCAGCTGTCACGTTTGCGAGCATGCCAAGCTCAAGCATACGCTACCCTGCTGCGGCCGCCAAGTGGCGGCGGCGTCCGGTCGCCGCTGCAGCTCGACTCAGGGCTGTACCCGCCTCTCTGCTGGGGCGCACGGATGCTGCCGCCACCGTTGTTAGCCAGGCTCCAGCCCGAGCTGGCCTTCGAGGCCCCGCCAAGCGCCGCCCAGCCGGATCGGCTCCGGAGGTGAGCCCTCGGAGCAGGCGGCGGCGCCATGCGGGCCTTGGCGCGCGCCGACTGCGTCGCCGCCATGTACCCCGGGATCGCCGGGGGACGCACCGGACACAGGTCCATCGGGGGGCTCTTCCTGCCCGCGTCCATCTCCACGGTCTTCTCCGAAACGCCGTCGGTGGCCGCGGCCGTCACGTAGGACGTCTCCGCGGCGACGTGCTGGTTGGCCTGCTCCGGCACGTGGTTCGGCGCCTGCACCCCGGCCATGCTGCGCTCCAGCAAGTGCCAGCCGGTGTTGCTCTCATCCTGCTCCTCGCACTGCAGCTGCATACTTTCTTGTATCATTTTCCTCGATGATCAAGGGGACCTTAATCTTATGTATGTCCATTGTTCAGAATGGAATCACACTTGTACACTCTTGTTGGTTTAGCAAGAACACAGAGAAAATGAAGCAGACGCACCTTGTGTTGCTGCTGCTGCTGGAACCCATATGCGTAGGGAGGGGGGCGCGCCGCGGTGTCGTGCCGGCGCAAGCCATCAGCCCGGGTGACGGCGTCCCACTCTCCCTGGAAAGGGCTCACGTTGCCGATGCTGCTGCTGTGGCTGTTCCTCGGTCGCGGCATCTGCATATCCGTCTCGGCATCCTCCTCATCCTGTTGGTCTAAGCCGAGGCGGTCGCGTCCACAGGAGTGCCTACCGCCGTGCGCGAGGCCGTGCCCTGGCACGAGGAGGGCGGGGGCGGCGGGTCGGGCGGCGCGCCTGGCGACGTGGGAGGTGAGGCGGCGGGCGCGGACGCGGGCCTGCGCCCGGACGAGCGCCTGCATGCATCGCATGGTGAGGTGGACCTGGCGGCGCACCTGGTGGCCACGCACCAGCGCCTGCAGCCGCACCAGCCCGCGCAGCGCGCACAGGGCTCTCCTCGCCTGAAAGCAAGTACATTCTGCGTTAGTAAAATCTTTTCATTCTTTTGGGAAAGACGAATCTCTCTCTCTCTCTCTCTCTCTCTTGATCTCTCGAATGGAAAGACTCACCAAGTCATCTAAGCCCTCCATTCGATTTTATAAAGAGTATGTAAAAACGTCTTCTTTTCTCCATTTTTATCTTCACCTATCTTATTGTGTTGTTTTTTTAAACAAAAGCTTCATGGCTTGTTTAGAAGACAGCGATTTCACGATAAACAACTTAGCTCCTACAACAGCTCAAAAACAATCTTGTGTTCCATTTGTGGGGCAGTTTGGGTGCGTTGGAATGGTTTAACTCACATGGGATTCCCTTCGATCTCACTCCGCTTAAACCGAGCCCGATAAATTGAACAATGGATTTTGATCTCTTGGGAATTTCGGATCTAATTAACCAATTAGAGAACTCCATATCATTTCTTAACGGAAAATCGTACAAGACTACAATCGGACCATTCATGAATCTTGTCAAATTTAGAAGAATTTTTTGTGGAAATTTGTTTCAAAAATTTTGGCCGATATTTTCAACCAATTATCGGCTATTTTAGGCCAAAACTAGTTTAAAATTCAAAATTTGTTTGAGAATTTCGTCCCCAAATGTTTCAAAACTTTTCGATAATTGGTTTTTTCGGTCTTATCGGATTAAATTTTGCTTCCGATAATGTAAACCCTGCCCGTAGCACCCCTTCCTCTTCTTCTCCCGGATCAGATCCCCTGTTCCTAGGATCGCCGGTCACCTCGCCGCCGCTGCCGGAGTTCTTACCGGTGCCGAAGGTGATAACTCCCTTGTGCCACCCCAGTCCAGCACACCTCCGTCTCCTCTCCCTCCTGGTACCCTCCCCCTTGTCTGGCCCTGCGGTTGTTCGCGGTTTCTCGCAGCTGGCAGCCTTCGCGCAGGCAACGTCTGCCTGATTGGGGGTCTTGAGCTTCGACTCCTCCTCGATCTCTAGCTGCTTCTCTCTTTCCATCCAAGGCAGGGTTGGGTTAGCGAGCTCCTCAGGTCCACTCCCCTCGGATCGGCTCGTTCTTCGTACGGCCAGTTGGCAAGATGTGGCTTCAACCTCAGTGGCCAAATACCGGTGCTGTGCTAATCGGTGGCCAAACTGCACCATCTAGCTCACATGTTTAACAGTTGATCACTTAGGGCATCCCAATGATTATAGCTAGCAATTAACTATAAGACTTCCACATCATTTATATAGTACATACTAAAGCTAGCATTCTAAAGAACTATCTATAAGGATAGCTATTTGATACTTACATGCACACACAGAATTTATGGAGGCTGCCTCATTTGGCGTTATAGACTAGTGCTTAAGGAAGAGCTGGCTCGATTTTTTTTGTATACTCTCTTTTCTTCACATAGGATATATGCTGATGTGTACATGCATATAGCTAGCTGACTGGATCCACGCAAAGCACCGGTGGAGCATAAATGGTCGGATAGGGTAATTAACTTCAGTAGGTGAACACACCTGTACGTCACGGCAACTGATGATGATCTAATCAATTTCTCGCCAAAGTCACCTTTTAGTAATCAAATTCCTTTAATCACAAGCAATCTTCGTACCTAGCCTGCTTGCTAGCCTTAGTATTGCTATATAACACTCAATTATTTTTGAAGATAAAAATAGTTAGATTGATCTAGAACGTTAGATCTCCATCCAACGGATCCACCCATACAAGCCCCCCTCAAAAAAAATGACCCCTCCAAAAAAATAATCTAGGGCGTTGGATCTCCATCTAACGGTTGAAAATCTGACTGTTTTTATCCTCAAAAACAGTCGAATATTGTATAGACACTCCCTTTTTTTAATTTGGTTTGGTCACCCTGTAAGCAACTGATCTTAACTGGAGCATTACTTCTGCACAATGTGCTCATCACCAACATGTACACTAGGGACTAGCAGTGTTTTTTTTATGAGATCTAGCTATTGCCAGCAGTCTTGAGCCAAAGCTGCTGGAATCAGACTTTGCTAGGAGCGTTGATCTACCTATTGCCTATTGGATTACTTCGTTTTTCATATTATACTTGTTGCCTACTGAGTTATTTCATTCTTCAGATATGCTACCTCTCTAATGCCCCCTTCAAATCACGAAAGAACGTCGTTCTGGGGAATATATTTACTTAAGTAAGCCATTAACCAATGTATATGCACGGACAAATCCAAAGGAAAATACGCAACAAATTTCGATTTTTCAGAAACCCTTTCCTTTGAAAAAATTGTACATTTTGATAAGCTTTGCAGCTGTGTGTATATACGGATCGAGTAGGTACGTACCAAGTATCCCCGGTAGAATGCCTGGATGCGCACGGCAGCGCGCTCCTCCCGCACTGCCGTCCTCCCGCGCGCCGCTGCGATCCTCGCCACCCTCGACGCCGCCGCAGCCACCGCCATGGCGCGGCGCCCCCTCCTGGCCTCCGCCTCCTCCCCGTTGTCGTCCCGCTCCCTCCCAACCACGGCGCCGCTGCCCTCATTCGTCACCTCCGGCGACGTCTCGGCGGCTGGGAAGTGTTCCACGGAGAGTATCTCCACCGCATCGCCGCCACCCGCCGCCTGCTCTTCGCCTCCCCTATGCTGATCCACCCATCAACAACGTCAATTACTGAAAACTACCTGAGGGGCCAAGAATTAAATGGTGCCAAGAACACGACGACACATGCGAGTGTAACGTCTGGACCTTTTTCGCGTGGCGCAGGTCCTTGGAAGGGGAGGAGGAGGGGCCGGGATTGAAGACCTTCCTGACGGTGGCCAGCCAGCCGGCGCCAGCGCCGCCGACGCCGCCGGGCTTCTTGCCCATGTGTCAGTGGAGATGAATAATGGCCGTACGAGGGAGGGAGGTGAGGTGGGGGGTGAAGGCAATAAGTGCAGCGGGGCACAGGGTGCGAGTGCCGTGAGGGCGCCGGTGGTGGGTACTTCGGCTTTTAACGTACGCTCGTCACGGGGACCGTGCGCTGTCTGCGAGTACTGCATGCGTCAATGGCGCCGCTTTGTAATTAGAGGGAGACAGAAGCTAAGCGGCTGTTTGGTTTGTTGGCTGGATTGCCAAAATTTGGCTGTGCCCACGAGATTTGTTAGCCATGGTTTGGTTCCCGTCCAACATTTGGTGTGCCCTAGAAAATTCGGTAAGAGTAACTCTAACCGGTTCTTTATCCTACTCTTTATTGTATATTTACCTAATATGACTCAAGAAATGGACTCCAACCGGTTCTTTATCCTCCTCTTCATTTTTATCGAGTCGCTATTTTCTCCCGGCCGCTAGCTAGATTTGGCGAGCGCCTCCTCACTCGCTTCTCAAATAGCTAGGCCATTGGAATGCTAACTCAAATAGAGAGCTGAAAATAATAGCTAGCCTCTTCATCCTAGGAAATAGAGAGGGAGAAATGACTAATGGGATGGAGTTGCTCTAACGCCGGAGCGATCCCTGCCAAGTTCCTAGGCGTTTCGAGGGTGGCCAATTCCTTCGCCTGCATTAAATGAACTTTTTGTTTGCTTACGAAATCTCGTTTCGGCTTCAGCTTCTGGCTTCCGGCTTATTTTTCACTATTCATAAATTTTGTCTTTTTCTGAAATTTTGGTTTTTTGTTGAGCTTTTTTGCCGGTTCTTTTTCCCGTATTTATTTGTATTATACGTAATGAACTAACGTATTTTTTATATTTTTTAATTTTTTAAAATTTAATTATGTTAAATAAAGCCTCTGTCAACTACAGTGTTTTTTCAGCCAGCTACAGTGCTTTTCAGCCATAAGCCAAAAAAAAAGCCCAAATGAGCACAACCATATCTCTTAAATATGGCATCGATTTATGATCTGTTTAAACTATTGTATTCTTTGTGATTTAATCAACAAAACAAGAATCATATTGATTATATTTCTGAGTTAAAAATTATATATCGTCATGTTGCTTTCCAAACTTTGCCATATATTTGTGCCACAAGTGTGGCAAGCTACATTTTTAGCGCTGTCACCACGCTTGTGAGCAAAATTGACTAGCAAATGAGTAGGGACGGGCATTTTTATATTGAACGAAACTGAATTAACCAAAATTCTCGGTTTATTCGGTATATGGACGGTTTTTATTTTGGTCCTATTTGGTGTTCAATTGTTTGTTCGGTTTCCACTCAAGAACAGGGATGACAATGGGCCCCACTACCACAGAAAGGGTGGGCTCTTAAACCTTCTAAATTTATGTGTCTGAAATAACAGATGATTATCCAAGTGACCTATCTCATTGAAAGGAAGCGCGGCACCGCAAGATGCGTCGGTCATGCACCGCAGCGTCTAGCAATTTCCATCGCACCATGGGTGCAATAAAGCAACGTTGTCGAGCTACCCGGCTACGCCCCGACGCCGAATCTGTGCGGCGAACCCAAACACCACCTCGACTTCGAGACCGCGAGATGACTCCAAAGCCTTCCCCGATTCCGCGCCTGCGAAGTCGAGTTGGCCCCCTGACTCGGCCTAACATACAATGAACGGCTCCGCATCCCGCTTCACCGGCACCTCCACGAAGCGAAGTCGGGTGCATGTAGCCTCGTCATGGTGGACCAGCTCTGACAGAGCGTGCATGAAGCAGTACAGCGCATGGCGCACCAATCGCGCGTCACCACGCGTCCTGCCCCGGGGGAAAAGAGCACTCGACCGTGGTTGTGCACCCGTTGACAGCGCAGGGTGCGTTGGTCCCGTCCCGCCGCACGCCAACCACCGACGTAATCTACAGTGCCATCGACGCACCGTCCTTGAGCCGTGAGACACCGGGTGGTCCTCTAACCTCGAGCCCGCGTGAGGACTCCGAAGCCCACCTAGATCGAGCCCGAATAGGGACATGACTTCGAGTCTGCATGACGACCCCGGAGCCCGCCTCGACACCGCGTCCGTGGGCTGAAGCGGCCCTTCAACTCGGCCTCGCCAGCATGGATCGACTCTGCGGCAGGCGCACACCTCCCGACCAGAGGACGCCTTCGACAGAACACCAACCAGTAAAGGTTCAACCGTTCGTCCCGAGCAGGAAGCGTCATTAGTCATTCGCGATAGGTTTTGATCGAACTCTCATAAATAGGCCTCCTTCAGTTCATCACCACTCTCTGTCACTAAAGAACACACGTGAACTGAAGCAGACCTATTTCTGAGGGCAAGATCACCCTAGCCATGTTCGGATGCGCATTACATGCAGGAACACAGCGCCATCGGCGAAACAAGTACCCAAAAATAGGCCTCCATCAGTTCATCAACACCCTTTAGATTGCGCTGTTGGCGCCAAGTCCGCCACGAAACAGCGCCATTGCAGAATGTGGATGAACTGAAGGGGCCCATTTTTTGGGGAACAACATCATCTGAGCCATACCCGGCTACAGACTGCAAGCAACGACGACGCTGCGGCGCTAGCAGCATATATATATACCTGTTCCCCCTCAGCTAGGAAGTTCAACTGGCGAAAGTTCAACCGGCGAACCGGCGAAAGTTCAACCGGCGGGAGCAGAAGCGTCGCAATGGAATGTGACCACGACGCGCCAATCATGCCTTGCCACGCGGCCACCCCTCAGGAGCGAATGCACGACCGCTGTCGCACGTCCGCCCGATATGGTACAACTCCCGTCACGCACTAGGGGACGGCGCGATTTTTAGGGTCATCAATGAACTGGCTGGGGGCACTGGCCATTCACTCCGGCGGCGACGCCACTACCAACTTGCCTCTACGGAATAGCTCCGACCTTCATGTGCCATCAGAGGTGCGCAACGTCGGAGCCCACCGCCACCTCGAGCACACATGATGACTCCGGAGCCTACTTCGACTCCATGTCCCTGGGTCAAAGGACCGGCTCCGTTCGCTGCATACATCTCACAGCTGTCCGGTCACCTGGTAGCGCACGACACGCCAATCGCACGCAACCACGCATCCTGCCATACCGGGAAAAAGAGCGCGGCTGCTGACACCGCAAGACGCACCGGTCATGTACCGTCACGTCATGCAGATCATGTCACCCACCAGGCGTCGTTAAAGCACTGTCGATGAGTCACGAGCCACCTGCCTGCACCTCGACTTCGACTTTGTACGGTGAATCTAGAGTCCACCCCGACTTTAAGCCTACACAACGACCTCAGCGCGTACCTCGACTCCCTGTCCATAGGCTCAGTTGGCCCTCCGACCTGGCCTCGTGTACAAGGGACGGCTCCGCACCCCGCTTCACCCGCATGTCCGCGGAACGAAGTTAGAAGTAGGTTCGACTTTGTGCCGGCTCCGTTGGAAGCACACACCTCATGACCGAGAGACGCCTTCAGCGGTAGCTTCGACTCCGTATCCATGCCACCAGGATGCGATGCGCCAGCAAGTTATAGTTTTTGTCTGATGTCGTGGAAGGTCACAGGCCGCAGGGACGGAGGGGGCCAAATGGCTCGACAACATGGCTTCGGCCTGTGAAGCCCTTCACCATGAGAGGATCCTGTTATAGAGGTGGCCCCACCTAAGCCCATCCGACCTGATTAGAAGGTTGTAAAGCCTGAAATGGGACATGTATAATGACAGAAGTGCCCTTGAGAGGGATACTTGGGTGTAAGGACACAATTGTAAAATACTCCCCATGTGAATATATATAAGGCCATCTAGGCCAAGGGGAGGGACCCAAACATTGCTCACCTAACTCTCCACTACCATACCTCTCTCTCTCTCTCTCTATTTGGTCTATAACCACAACAGTCTCCTCTTTTGAACCCCAAGATGTAATTCATGTTTTATCTGATGAGTCTTGGATTAATGCCATGCATGAGGAATTAGAAAACCTTGAGCGTAATAAAGTCTGGACTTTAGTTTCACCTCCCCATGGTCATAATGTTATTGGAGCTAAATTGGTTTTTAAGAATAAACAAAGTGAGGACGGTGTTGTTGTTCAAAATAAGGCTAGACTTGTGGCTCAAGGATTTAACCCAGGTAGAAAGTCTTGACTTTGGTGAAACTTTTGTACCTATTGCTCGATTAGAAGCCATTAGAACTCTGCTAGCATTTGCTGCATCAAAGGGTTTTAGACTATGTCAAATGGATGTGAAAACTACTTTTCATAATAGCTATATTGAGGAGGAAGTTTATATTAGACAACCACCTGGTTTTGAGAATCTGAAGTTTTTTAATTATGTTTACAAATTGTCCAAAGCTTTATATGGTCTAAAACAAGCACCTAGAGTATGGTATGATAGACTTAAATCATATTTGCTAAAAAAAATAACTTTCAAATGGGCAAAATAGATAAAACATTATTTACTCTCAAGTATGGCAATGATATTTTACTTGTTCAGATTTATGTGGATGATATCATCTTTAGTGGTTCCTCTCACTACTACAAAAGAGGCTATACTGGATGGCTACATCACAGACAGTTCATCCGGAACCGTCTGTGCTTAAAATATCATAGATGTTTTATATTAGCAACCGTCTGTGATATTTTCACAAACGGATTAACATGAACCGTCTGTGATAATTTAGACATCACAGACTGTTCATGTTAATAACCGTCTGTGAAAGTTGTGGACATCACAGATGGTTCATATAAAAAACTGTCTATGTTTTGTCCTTTGTCATATGAACTATAGAAGCTACTGAGACGAGAGTCAAATTCAAGGCAAATTTATTACAAAAGTCCGAAAAAAGAAATTCCCAGATCTTAGTCTTCTAGGCTTCATATACTTCTTCTTCGACTTTTAGAGTTGGAGGATCAGCCGCTAAGTTCTTGAATGCTGTGAAGATTGTCCTTGCCCTCTCTACTTACTCCTCTAGCCTGGGCAAATCATTGGCATGGCCCATAATCTTAAAGAGGATGCCATGATAAGCTTCCTCCAAATCAGCCGATTCTGCTTGATCGACAAGGTTATCCATGTGTCTCTCCACTGCCGCAAGAGCTTCCTCCGCTTTGTGCACATTGCAGAGAAGAACGAGGCTGAGGGCGGTTTCCCTTTCCTGAGAGGCAACGAGACACTTTCGTTGACGACGGATAATGAGGTCCAGCTGATGGATGGAAGAGAGTCGAGGAAGGAGAGTAGGGCGTGAGCAGAGGAGTTGCTCCAGGCGTAAATTGTTGGCTGCCTGTGTAAGGTTGCAGCTGAACAACTCATGATGGATAGATGAGAGGAAGGAGATCAAAAGAATATTAGATGTCATTATTGAGAAATCTGGTGAAGAAGATGAGTGAGAGGACAATTTAGAAGAGTTGATTAGGGCGCGCATATTTAAGCATTATCACACACAGTTCGTATATCAAACCGTCTCTAATATTAATATCACAGACAGTTCATACACCAAACCATCTCTGATATGTGCATTATCACAGATGGTTCGTATACCAAACCATCTCTAATATGTGCATTATCACAGACGGTTTGTATAACAAACCATCTCTGATAATGACACGTCATCGATCCGTGGTGTATACCCCAGGATTTCGATCTCACCCATCCATTCTCTCCACATCGAATGGCAGGCACTGGTTCCTCCCACCGCTCGGCTCTTATTAATTACTCCCCATCTACCTTCAATGGCAATCACGTGTGAGTTCATTCACTAGCTAGCTTCCTGCATCCTCCCCTCGACGATGCTGATTACCACCGTGAGCTAGCACCACCGCTGTGACACCACGGTTGACTACATAACACACACTTGTCATAAGTGTCGTAAGTATGTCTTGTGCAGCCTCATCGTTGTGCCACAAAGGTGGTGCTGCCGCCATCCGATGCATCTAGCTTTTTTCTCGACGACCCCGACTACCGCCGTGTGCTAGCGCCTTCGTTGTGGCACCACGGTAGACTGCACAACACACTCTTGTCATAAGTGTCGTAAGTGTGTATTGTCCAGTCTCACTGTCGTGCCACAAAGGTGGAGCTACCGCCATCCGATGTATCCAGCTTGTTCCTCGATGATGCCAACTACTGCCGTGAGCTAGCGCCTCCGTTGTGGCACCACGGTAGACTGCACAACACTCTTGCCGTAAGTGTCTCTTGTTCAGTCTCACCGTCGTGCCACAAAGATGGCGCTATCGCCATCCGATGCATCCAACTTGTTCCTCAACTTGTTATCTTGCTATCCTGTAATGGAATGTGTTGTTGTGTTTGCCTCTATATTTGCTTATTTTCAAAGGGCATGGGTAGTATTATTTCTTAAGACAGCCAAAAAACAGAAAAAATTTAAGGTATAGAATGAACTATCACAGACGGAACTTGTTATCTCATGCTCTTGTTTCCAAGTTTTTAGATATAATGAGCAAGGAATTTGATATGAGTATGATGGGAGAACTCACGTTCTTCCTAGGCTTTCAAATCAAGTAATCAAAGTTGGGTACTTTTGTTCATCAAACTAAGTACACTAAGGATCTACTTCATCGCTTCGACATAGGGACAGTCAAACCAATCTCCACACATATAGGGTCTACTGTTGTGTTGGATCCTAACGAAGATGGAGAGCCTATTGATCAAAAGGAATACAGAAGAATGATTGGCTCACTTTTGTATATCACTGCTTTGAGGTCAGATATACACTTTGCTGTGTGTTTTTGTGCTCGTTTTCAGGCTTACCTGCTTGCGTCACATCGTCAAGTGGTAAATCGAATTTTCAGGTATCTTCAATCAACTTTAGAATTTGGCTTATGGTACTCTTCCTGCTCATGCCTTACCCTTAGGGCTTATTCAGATGTGGATTTTTGGTGTTGTAGAATTGATAGGAAGAGTAATTCTGGTATATGTCACTTTTTAGGCATTTCTCTTATTCATGAGCTTCTAGGAAACAGTTGTTTGTTGCACTTTTCACTACTGAGACTGAATATGTAGCTGCTGCTTCTTGTTGTTCACAATTGCTTTGGATAACAGCTACGCTTAAGGATTTTGGCTTAGAATTGGATAGTGTTCCACTTTTCTGTGATAACACTAGTGCTATTAGCAAGGTTGTCAGAATCATGATCCTGAATCGGATCGGAGGTTCTTTGGTAGGATCGCAAATGTGGGATCGATGTAGAATGTAAGATCTTACCTAATTCTACTGAAGAAATATTTTAAATAACCTATAGTGTATTATAACACTATTGTATTTTTAAAATTATGTCTTTTGACCTTTTCTTTACAAATTGTAAAGTAAAGGTAAGATCATATGTTATTTTATGATAATTATAGTGAACATAAAGAGATAAAGTTAAAATTTTTAATTAAAAGGAAGTATACAAGTAATTATTTATAATAAAATAATAGAATAGACAGAATCGAGAAGGATTGTATAAAAATTTTGATCATGATCCTACAAAAGTTTGGGTAGAATCGTAAGAACATTATGATTCTACCATAAAATCAGATCGGTCTAGTCAATCTTGGATCATAAAATCTTAGGATCGTATGACAGAATCGAGATTCTAACAACCTTGGCTATTAGTATTGCTAAGAATCCTATGCAACATTCAAGAACCAAATACATTGATATCGCTATCATTTTTTTAGAGACCATGTGGAAAAGGGAGATGTTGTCTTGAATTTCCTTGATTCATAGCCTCAAGTTGTTGATATTTTCACAAAACTGCTTGATTCTTCTCATTTTACTCATTTTCGAAGTGGGTTGGGTGTGTTGCATCCTATATGATTGTTCTGAGAGGAAGCTTGTTGTTGTAAAAAGTTTCAAAAGCTTTATTTATTATACTTGTCAAGTAATACATCAAGTCCAAGTCATTAAAATCAAATGAGTAGTAGAGTTGTCTTTATCATATTTAGTCATATGTGTGTAGTTCTGATTATGACTAGTTAAAATTATTTTGCTATACTTGAACTAAAATATAACATGGCGGAATATTTTGACTACATTGATTATAGATAGTACTTTGTGATGTTCATCTAAAAAGATTAGCTTGATTGTGAGTCTTACTTTAAATCTTAGCTATGAGACTTGTATGTTTCATATTACAGTCTTTTTATGTTCACTCAAGTTGGCATGTTATAAAAAAATGATAAGAAAGAGGACGTTGAAAAGATGTATGATTCAAGCATACCATGGTTAAACAAGAAAAAAATCAGAATAAGAGAATAAATGAAAAGAAGTATGGTAAGCTACAAGAAGTATGCCATCATGAAAAGAAGTATGCTACAAGCATGTCATATGCTTAAAAATTGAGTGTGGAGCAATAGGTTGCTATATGAGACTGCTAACTTGCCTAGATTTAAAGGTTGCTTCACTTTTAGGCTTGCACTTTCCGGTGTGATATCTCATTGTACTCTTTTTAATTGGTTTGATCATTGTTGTGATGCCTGTCATTAATATAATTTGCTTAATGATGCTAAAGACTAGTTTTGACTGTGCTATATGATATACGATTTTATATGATCTAGGGAGCTCTACTCAAAAGATGGCTTGGTTAATCTATTAATTAAATATAAAAGTGATTTGGATAATCTACATACCTTTTGGATGTTTACTGTCATTGCTCCTTATTAGAAGTTTCCCTCTGGAGTTCTTGATGATTATATTGCCACAGGAGGAGTAATTGGAGGGAGTGGGGAGAAAAATGGGAGAAATCAAAGAAATTTGCTAAAATTGCCTCTCTTGTGTTGTGGAGGAGTTTTATGAGTTTTTGCCGAGTGCTTGCTACTGTGTTTTGTCAAAATTCTTTGCTCTGCAGCTTTGAAACTTTCTTTTCATAAATTTTACTTTCAAAACTCAACTCATTTAAGAGATTTTGAGGTATTGTCAATGTATTCATCAAGTGGGAGATTGTTAGACTAGGTGGAGGTCGTGAATACATTGATGATGAATAATTGACTTTTGGGTTGAATTGAAATTTGCATTGTGAAAGTTTCGGTCGACCACGATTGGCGATTGATAGGCTTCGACCATGAACGGTAGTCTGATCGGCTTTGTAATGGATGATCTGATCGGCAGGTCAACCACAACGGATCGACCATGGCAAATCAACCACAACAGATTGACCATGATATTTCGACCATGTCATTTTGACTACAATATTTCGACAAAGAATGACCACGACATTTCGATCACGGCGGAATGACCTCGATCTGGAGTTTTTAGAGGAGTCGAAGACCCAAGAGTCGAAGAGCAGACATAGAGGTCAAAGACCCTGAAATTAGAGACTCCAGATAAATCGGTCATACCTGCAGTAAACCGATCGTAGCAATAGTGAACCGGTCGTAGCTACAGTGAACCGGTCGATAGTCGTAAGCTAAGAGGAACCGATCGTAAGGAATTGGTGGTATGGCATATTGAACTGGTCGTAAGATACAATGGACTATGGTCGGTAGTCAGCAGGTTTCGACCAGGATGGTTGGAGCTAAAGTGAATTGGTCATGAGCTTCAGTGGACCGATCGGTAGTTCTGATGGTGGTCGGTAGTCGTTGCTCTGATACTAGATCGATTTTCGGTGGTTGTTGCTACTGATGCAGTCGGTACTCGATGGCGATGGTTCTATGACTGATTGATAGTCAGTAGTCTTAGGCTTCAACTGCTACGTTGTTTGTGATTTTCGAGTGTTCTGAGTAGTTATAATTCCCGAGTACCTGTGGTTTTCGAGTACTCATTGAGCCAGCGGTCTGACCAACCTGTGCAAGGCGGTCACATCAGTCATAATGAATGGTTCGAGATTGGTTTATGGAAAAGCGTGGAAATTGTGGTTGTGGCTGACTTGGTTGGTGTTGATGGATGAACTAGGGTGTGATATGTGTGTGTATACTAATATCGGTTAAGTTGGGAAGAACTTGTGTTGAGGAAATATTCTTTGGTCTTTGCATGTGCAATTGGATGTGGAGACGATCATGGTCGGTGATGAGGAGGACTGGGACTAGGGCGGGGAAATCTGAGGTCCAGGCAATGGAGGATGTCACGAGGTGGTTGGGCTCACGTTTGAGCACATGGAGATCAAAGTGGACGATGTGTGGAGAAGCTACAGGAGGTGCAATCCTGGAGGCTTCGTCACATGATGAGATTGGATAAGTTATGGAAAGAGTCCATAACTTGGAAGATTTAGAGATATTGGAAAACTCGTGTTTGGAATTGTTTCGGGTCCCTTGATTTTCAGAATGGATAGAGTTTGATTTAGAGATATTGGAAAACCCGTGTTTTGAAGGGTTTCAGGTCCCTTAGTTTCGGAAGAGATAGGTTTTCATGTCCGTATGAGGATATGTTTGGGGCGTTAGCCTATAAAAGTAGGGAGAGACTAAGGGTTGACGCAAGGCTTTGGAAAGTTTTTTGTGGAGAGACTTGAGAAGAGAGTTTAGCCTCTGGCTAGGGCTTTTAGGGGTGCTTGTGAGGACACGTTGTAAATCCACAAAAATCTAGAAATAAAGATCATCTTGAATCAATCTAGTTCGTGATTTGCTCGAAGAGTGTTGGTGATTGCAGGTGGATTGAAGCTTACGATGATGTGCAAAGGTATTCGAGAGGTTCGACTTCTGGTGTTGAAGATTTCAAGTACGTACATACCGGTCGAAGATCGAAGCTGAGCGAGCGATCGAACATTGAGCGATCGATTGGGCAGTTGAGCAAGGAGCGGTCGAAACCTTCACCGGCCACAAGGAGATTCCAAAAAGCGGAGGCAATCATTCACTTCTCTTTGATTGCAGTATTTGATCCTACATCATTATTATTTACATTTTGTATCTTACAGATGATGAAAGGGGGAGCCTTCTAGCTTCTAGACTTGTCTTCAAGATATTCAAGAAGGGCTACAGGTGGAGTACTTATAAAATACATTGCAATTTCATTGAACCATGTTGTAATGTGCTTAAATTTCAAATGGTTAACTATTCTCTGTATCTTATATAGGAGCTGAAAACAGGGGCGGACCCGCCCTTGGGGCATGCTCGGGCGGCCGCCCGAGCTCTGTCGCCGGCGGACACCCCCCCCGGCCCCTAATCGTGTCTCCTCCCTCTCCCTTTCCACCCCGCTCCCCACCTTCCTTGCCGGCGGATCCCCCAAACTCTCCAGGAAATGCAGATGCACCGTCTGAATTGCCTGCCCAAAAGTCTCCAGGAAATGCAAATGCACGACCCGAATGTTAGCTCACCTCAAAGCCTCCAGGAAATGCAGATGCAGCACAATACGAAGATATGGCTCCTGAGTTCCCTCGATTCTCCCCACAAGATATTCCATCTCCAATAAGAGATGATGGTACTCCTTTCAAAACTCCTGGTGGAGCTCCACAGTCTGGACGTGGAGGAACTGGTGCTACTGAAATACCACCAGCAGATGGGACTTATGTATCACCTGGACCAATGACTCGTGACTCCGATCCTAAGGCATCTCCGTTTCCATTTAATGATGAACTTGACGGAGATCTGCCAGAGATTCCTGGCCTCATAAGTACTCCTGGAGTGATATCTAGTGCAGGTACTAGCGCCACATGGTTAGGAAGCATGTCTACTGGGACAAGGTAACGAAATATGTTTCAAGAGGTGACCTTGGTTTTATTTAAGTGCGTGTTGTGAATGCTATAGTTTTGTGCAGCTGGAGGTATATGCTTTCTGGAGCTGATGTTGGATTTTTTATTTTCATTATACTTATCTTCCTGTAGGTCCTGAAGAGCTATGATTATATTGATGTACACCAAGAAGAAGCATATGGTGATATTGCAGTTTCAGTTAAACCCTCACTCTCAACAGCCAAATTTTGAAGAACTGCTGCAGAAGACCCTAGTTGTGAAGTTGTAACATTGGTAGGGTATCGAAAACCAACACATTTTGTTCAGTTCAGTCTTCCGATGGTTTTCCCAGACTATGCTTTGTTGACAGCAAGCAAAAGTGACGAAGGAATCAAATGAAGATAAGAAGATGCATAGAAGCACCTCCCAGATAAGAAACTTTTGTATTTTCACTATTGAATGACATGGTAACGAACTAATGATCCGTTAACTCCATCTGAAATGCTGAATGGCTAACAAGGGACTATGTTATCTTAGCATTCTTTTCTCTTCATGTAATATTGTAGTGTTTACATGAGGTCTGTTCAAAAATATTTCCTATAGTCACAAATACATATCGTTTTGAGATACACGCAGTCAACCTTTAAAGCTCTGTCGCCGGCGGACCCCCCGGCCCCTGATCATGGATTGTTTTACTTTTAGGTAATAATGTTTGTTTCACATTTCCGACTTCGTCCTAGCTCTATTTTATTCCTGGGTCCGCCACTGGCTGGAAATGTGAGTTGGTCTCCTTTTGCAATCCAGTCACAAATTTGAAATGGTTCGGCTGGATGCAGTCTGCAGAGAGGGCATCTCTCTTCTACATGGTATTGTTGTTTAAAGGACTTTTGTTTTGTTCCTTGCTTAAGGCCTCAGAGGCTCTTGTGGAATCTATGGACTATTGATTAGCTTGTTGTGGTATTGTGGACTTGTGGTAGCTACATATTCTGCTTATGCAATTAAGAAGTACTCCTTTCAACACTTAATAATAAACTAAATCTGTTTCTTTGGTTACTTCGTCACACTTTAAGGCTTTAAGCTAGTAGTCCTATTTGGAAGTGGAATATATACTTTCTTTTGGCCAACATTATTTGGAGTTGTGGTCTGGTGCTGGTGCTGAACTGCTCACTGCTGACATTTGAGAAGCTATATACTTGTGGAGTTGTGTTATGTGACAGTGGGAAGTCAACTTGGAGAGTTGGAGGAGGTTGGGGGGTGTTCTGCTGCGTTCTGTGAGTCAACTTGTGTTCTCTCATTCTGTGAGTCTGTGATACTGGAAAGTACATGAAAGCTGTTTGTGTTGTGCAGTTATGCACTAATGTTATGCAGGTTATGCTGCTCAAGCTCAACTCAAGTGCTCATCTGTTAACCTGTGACTGTTATGCAGTTATTACTTTCTGGTTGATTGCTTGTTAATAAGGTATATTATGTTTATTTGTTTATTGTGGGTGTTACTAATTTCTCCCTGATCAAATTGTCAATATGAATTGCTGAATGCTCATGAGGTTTGACCGTTTGAGGTCCACTACATCGAGGCTGCGTCTGTCTGAGAAGTGTGACACTGTGGCTGTGAGGTTTCCGGGTGTGTCTCCTCGCGGGTCCCCGACACCCCGACGGGTCCGGGGAACAGAGAAAATTAGCACCAGAAGCCGTGGTCAGAGACGAAAAACGAGTGAATTCATCTACTTGGGGCCGAGGCCGTTCTACAACTCCCCGCCCGGATGCCCCGTTGCCGTCCCTAGACATGGGAAGATGAAGTGGCCTGGGTTTACTTGAAGGTTAATCTGAGAAACGGAGTAGATATCTAACAACCATAATTATTTGTGATAAGTGCTATCCAATCTGTAGCATTGAACACTCATGCAAAGGTTGAAAATAATTGGAGTGATGTGGCTGCACCAGGGAAGAGGGAAATAGCATTAACTACAGTTAAAGGGGATTACTTGTTTGTGTTATTACTAGATGGATTCTCCGCGTGTTGCAGCATCAGCAGCCAGAAAGCCTTCTGGGTCATTGGAAAATTGGAATATGGCTAATTTTACTTCAAGGAATTAATAATGCTAAGAAAATTTAGTGCTCTTGTTTACACATAAAATCGTCCTCTTGTAGACATGAACAAACAGAGTACATAGATATTTCAAAAATCTCACTAACAAAGCAAAGCTTGTAAACCAGACGAGTCAGGATAGTTGTTTCCTAGTACATCAGCGAACTCAAGCATAGTAATAGAATTATCAACTTTGATGATAATTGTTTCCTAGTACGCCTTTAGTGATTCTATTTTCTTTTTCTTTAGGCTATACTGCAGCTATCAAAATTTTGTCCTAGCCTTGTTGGGAATCCAACAGAAGAACGCCTGTATGATGCTGTTGATTGCCTTCTTTCCTTCTAAGGTATGATTTCCTAAATTTAATCACATACATATGTTGCAATACTTGCCTAACCCTTTTCCATTATAGTTTCACAGTTATGGTAACTGCATATTACGACACGTAAAGTTTATGCCGCGACACTTAATTGATAAATAAATTTAAACAACAATATCAAATTTGTCACCAGAGATATATAAATTGTATCCAGGACTTTTGTATACTATTCGTGAGCCTTAGCTAGCCAGGCAAAGATCGAGTTGTATATACTTCTGTAGGACCGAATGAGGCAACAGAGGGGGGGTGAATGGTGCCTTCAAACCTCTCCAAGAATTCACATAATCTTCTTCTCCGATAGCTACAAGAGCTACGAAGCAAGATGATCACCGGAAATTGAGAGATCGAAACAAGCGGAAGAAGAACAAACTCTGCGGATCGGACAAGAGACAAAACATCAATAGATCAAGGTAGATGCTAGGCGAAGTCCGAGGCGGTGAAACATCATTGTGAGATGACTCAACTCTGCTGTAGTCAAAGTGACCGAAAACAGTTTGAGCGGTTGAGATCAACCGAGAGAAACCGATCGACAACCGAAAGCAAGCAGCAAGAGCAATAGACTAGGCTGATAACAGAGAAATATACGCGCGACCGCAAGCACGAACTTGTGAAACTCTTTCCACTGCGTCAATCGACCGGAGATTCCGACCATAGACTAAAACGACCTCGGTCATGAAATTACAGACGATCGAAGTCTCTGCTACAACCGAGAAGAACGACAAGGTCGAACAAGAAGCAGAGGAACTCGATGTGCGTGACCGTGAGACGCAAACACTCTTTGATTCAAACATTTGCTCTTAGGAGTGAATCGACCAAATGGTCTTGAGACTAATTCCTCATTTGAGCAAATCAAGACCAAGCTTCCTCAAACCAAGAACAAGAAAAGAGAGCAAACAGAGAAATCGCAATCGGGACATCCAAGCAATAAACAAAGAACACAACTCGAGTTTTCATTCCAACCATCAAGGAGTACAAGGAGTCCGTCACGCCGGAGAGCATAGAGAGTAGCTCACACCTCCTCTCTTTCTCTCTTTCTCGATTATTCATACATGGATTCTCCACTCATCCTCTCTCTCACAATCCCAAGAACACACTCACACAGACTCCCATGGGAGGAGAGGCGGTGCCTCAAGGCCCACCGGCCAACTCACTCACACTCGTGCCTCCCTCTCCCTTTTATAGCCTCACACGAGACTAACCTAATGGATCCATCCATTAGTCCATACTAGGGCTAACAGTAAACCCCTCCTAACACCGGGTTTTACACACCGCGCACACGCTGCAACCGTCTGGTGACGGTAAGCGGGATTTCGGTGCTTTACAGAAACCGCTTCCCTTTGCGGGCTGAGTCAATTCTCCAAATTGCCCTCACGCACCTTCGGAAGCTTCCGTTTCCTTGCCGATCACGCACGACCGAACCTACCTCCAACCGACGGACCTCCGACTCCTCGAGCCTAGTCGGTCGCGCGACGCAACCACCTTGAGTCCCAAGTCTTCTTGGCTTCACCCGATCGTTACGGACCTCAACATCTCCCATGTCTAGTCCCGACCACTCCGAGCCTCACCAAGACTTGTCTCCAAGGTCCTGCAACCATCTCACAAGACCAAGTCCTCTTCGGCCTCACTCGGTCGTTCTGGACCCCGACACCACATGTGTCTCGTCCCGACCACTCCAGGCCTCACCAAGACTTGTCTCCAAGATCTGCCGCATCCGACCGCCACAGACTAGGCGTCCGACCGTTTGGACCTCAGCTCCTTCCTGAGCCTAGTCCTGGTTCACCTCACCATTGCCCGTCGTGTCCACCTCGGCGGCTCTGCGCCGGTTCCTCGTCTCCCGGCTTGCAACCACTTCACCGGCCTCGATCATCTTGGCGTCTCCGACCGTCGGACCTCAACACCTCCTCGTGCCTAGTCCCGGTCCTCCCACGCCTCACCATGAAATAGCTCAAGTCCTGCAGCCACACGGACAAGCAAACCGTCACATAGCACCGCACGGACAACAGACAAACCATCGGTACAACCAACAAGTGTCACAAAGACACAACCCGATCGTAAACCCCTACGACCACTCGAATGCACAACTCAAGAAATGGTGAAGCCCCGAACACTTCTCGCTTCTTCGACCACACAACATGTCGTTACGACCGTCTCACGACTCACTACGACCATGCGGACACATGCCACAACCATTGCTAGCGCTACGATATTATCGCATAAGGACCATACCCCATACGACCACTCTGTTACGAGCAGAGAAACCCTCCACTCACAAGAGCCTTCCTGCAGCCTATGACCACTCACCAGGTCGCACGACCGCTCAAGACACAAGCTACGACCATTGTAAGCTTGCAGCGATTACACACACGGCTACGACTACTTACTACCAAGGCGGTCGCTAAGATCACAAAGTCGAATCAACTCTCGACTACCAAGTCGTGAGAGCGACATCAAGTCATGAGCCTTTACGACCACCAAGTCGTAAAGCTCGATCGACCACCAAGTCGATCCACGACTACATAACCAATCACCAAGTCGAATCGGCCTCACCGACCACCAATCGATCGCCTAGGATCACCGATCACACGAGCCGACTTCGCACTGATCGCTACAACTACCAAGATGTAAAGCGGATCACCAAGTCGCACCGAGCCTACGACCGCACACAACAACGCTACAACTTTATCGCCCAAAGTCTACGATCTCATCCCAAGTCGTTCGTCATCCGACCGATCGTAATGATGAACCAATAAATGCACGAGGTCTCGACTTCACCACAAAGCCATACGACCGATTCCGGCTCACATGGTCGATCCTAGAGGTCATCGACCAATTCCCATGTGTCTCGACCACGTTCAAACATCTCGGGCACAACCGACCGCCTACAACCCGTAAGATCGCATCGACGCGCTACGAGTGATTCCGACCGTTCGAGCACTTCCGACCGAGTCCGCTGCATTTGGACGCGTCCGATCGCTCCTCACGCCCGCCCAAGCGCATCACAACGTGGTCGTAGGCGCCGACTACTCAACGTGGTCGTGCGCCCGGCGCCGACTTCCGACCACGATGTCGTAGATTCGACTTACGACCTCAGACCACGGCCAATGTGGTCGTAGCTGCTTCCGATGGCCTTCGAACATAGCCAGAGTGGTCGTAAACGAGGTTTTCGGCTTCCAACAAGTGGTCGTAAACTTGCCAGATGGCCTTCGACCACAGCTAAAATCGGTCGTACGCCCTCCTGGTGACTTCCAACCATGGCAAAACTGGTCTGCCGACCACTCAATAGACACAGCATGGTCGTAAACATTCTGGCGACCACCCGAAGGAACTTGCGACCTAACAGAGACAACACACCGAGGTCGTAGGCAATCTATAACCACTCGATAAAGCTTGACACTCTGCTGAACACTAAGATGTAAGCTCGACTACGACTACCAAGTCGTAAAACCCCTTTTTACCACAGGGTCTCAAGCCTACCCAACAGAAAGTGCCATTCTCAAGGCTTACGACTTTGCAGAGGCAGCTCAAACCTCAAAAACCAAACTCACTCTTCCAAGAACAAGAGTCAATTACTCATCACAACCATGAGGTGACCTCCACATGGTCTCTCAACTTCCGAACATACCTATTGCAGTACTTCAGATCAAAATTTTGTTACCCATTAGTTAAGAAAACATCAATTGTATCACAATGATTTGAGACGAATTGCTACCAGTTTGTTAATAAAAAATCATAATGGATGAACAAATTTAAACAGAAGTATCAAAATTTGTGATGGGAGATGTATAAAATTATATGTTGGATTTTCATACACAAATACTTGTCAGCCTTATAGCTAGCCAGGCAAAAAAAAAAAAAGTAATACATCCGAACATACCTATTGCAGTCCTTCATATTAAAATTTTGTTACCAGTTAGATAAGAAAACATTTTATGTTATAATTAATTTAAAAAATGTTATCAGTAAAGAAAATATCACAGATTTTGAAATTATTTAGGACATAACGGGGTGAGGTTAAAAAGTGGAAGAAATTATTTTTTTATTTTAGGACAAACCAACAACATTTTTGAATATAACATACTATCACTTTTCTTTTGGAGAGAGAGAACATATCACTTGACTAAAAGTAGAGCTGCTATATAGTTTTGGGATTGACTAACCTATTTAAGGGGCATTCGTATTAACTTTTACATGGAGAAGCCAAAAGTCAATGTGAACAACTGGTTTCTCTACTCTTTTCATTTATGTCTCGCTCCAAGAATAAGGTAGGGGTCATGGGCGCATCGTGCATTCCATTCCTCTCGCTCCTGTCTCACGCACGCATCTCTTCCGCACTTCCCCACAGCTTGCGTCTTCATTCTAAAAGCCACTTCTTTCAGCGACTACTATTTTTTTAGGTAAAAGCCATCAGCCGCAGCCAATACGAGCACCCTCTAAGTGTAGTAACTGAGAATTTCCTAATTGTTGAAAGAACAAAAAGATAAAAGGAGAAATAAATGAATATTAGCAAAATTTCATTAAGCTCATGCATTTGAATTCCAAAAGATATGAAGTAGTTAAACGTGTGTATTTTGAATTTACAACATTCATTTGTATTCCATTTGATGCTTGGACCTGTTTATCACTGGGAATGTAATTTGTTTCCTGGATGAGTTTTTACGAGTTTTGGATTCACAACAGTAGTTTCCATCTTGCTTCAGTGCAAGGAATATTGTATTAACAACAGATTATTCTATTCTCTGAAGAACACAGATGGTTCCTTCTTAGCATTTGAATGCCAGAAACTTCTTGGCTAGAGGTAACTAAAACTCTTACCAGCTCACCACAAATAACAGGTAGGATGACTTTGAAATACTGTTGACATTGTGTCTGCTTTACTAAGATCAATAATAGTTTTGACTGTGCTATCATGACAGATGTACGTAATATCTTGTAGCATAACACATGTAATCTTAGCTTCTATAATCAAACAAGTTTGGTTATAAGCTGATTAGCATTCCAAAGAACAAAGTTTGGTTATAAGCTCATTAGCATTCCAAAGAACAAATTTTAGGAGAATGATATTGCAGAAAGACTCAACTGAAAATTAATATAACAAACAGGCAAAATTATTACTATTATAAAAGAATGAGTTGGTGGTTGTATGTCCATTCTCCTCTAACCGCTCTATTCCCTTAACTTGTCACCATTCTCCACTTTCCAACCGATCAGAGCAACTCTCTTCTATAGTACGATTCTCTATACATTCAATGAGTTCCGTTGCAACACACAAGTACGTAACTAGTTATGCCAAATATACTACCATTGAGTTTGCACTCATTAGGGTATAAATTGACATTTTTTGCCCCTCATGTGTTTTCATCTCTTGGAGCCAACACAACCACAAGTGGAGGCAGAGTGTTGACTGAGCCTCGACAGTGCAGGAGGATGCGGGTATGCATTTTGAGTAGCAGCACACTATTGTCATTTCTGAAATCTTTCCTCACCCAAACCAAGGGAGCCACTTACCACAATCTTTCCTATTTGTACCGTTCTTTTCTAATCAAGCCCATTGCGATGTCACCCCTAAATTTGGCTCTTTGAAGTGCCTATTTGTGTTAAAAATATAGGCAATATTTTAATTCCAAGTTTTATTAGGAGACAGAAATAATAAACTAATGATGCAAAACTCACAACTAACAGCAAGCTATTCACCATACTTCAGATTTTGCACAAGAAAACAATACAGAGACAAAGTCGAACGTGCGCACGAACGACTTACTTGTTAGTCTGATGAAGAATAGGAAGCGCGCAGCTTGACGCAGCGCGAAACGAAGGTGTCGCAGTCGCGATGAGCGATCGCGCGATTGCGCTGCCGAAACCTTATTGCCGCCCCCGTGCAGGTCTTCACGACAGCAAAGGTCCGGAGATACCGCTCCTCTTCTTCACGGTGCACGCCGGGAAGAAGAGTCGACGAAGTTCTTGCAGCACAATACCACAGCACAAGATCGCAGAGCAGAAAGTAGAGACAGAATGGAGGTGCAAAAATTCTCTACTTTTCTGGGCGTCTCGAGCCCTTTTAAAAGCGCGCTGCATTACTACTCACTAGTAATCGCTGCTGCGTTTAAACAATTATGCACTGATAACTGCCTCATCAAATCACAAATTAAGCAGTGCAAATTGACTAGTAACTGCCTCATTCAACTGTTTGAATCTCATTCAATCAGGGAGATAGTGGTGCGCGCAGAGTTTATCAAAAATAAAGATGGACTTGGTCTGCCACGCGGCGCGCCACGTCACGACACGGTCGCGCGTCACAAGTCACAAGTCACGCAATTTTCACGCGAAAATACGCGAGTACGCGCGCCCGCGTGCGTGCGCGTGTGTGTGACTAGACAGAGCGATCCTCATACCATCTCTTTCCATATTCAAGGAGTGGGGAGGACTCCACCTTATAAATTGGTCTTCCTCCCCCTACCTTAGCAATGTGGTACTAACCATGCATGCTTTGGGATTCGCAAAAATGGGCCTCGCTCATTGGGCCATTTTCTAACAATTTGTACTGTTCTTTTCTAATCGAGCCCTAAATTTGGGCTGAAGGTATGAACTATTTGTATTTTTCATTAAGAAAATTCTTTATATGCCATTGAATACTTGGCTATTGTGTGTTTTTCCAATGAATATCTCCCTATTTTGTTCAATGCCAAATATTTTTCAAAACCTTTTCCCTTTACCATCATTGTCGTTAAATCAATGTTAACCTGAAGAAACCTGTCATTATATTTTCTAGCTGTCCAAATTATCCTTTCCTTCCCAATTCTGGTTGTACCACTGCCACTCCATCAACCAAGGCCGTCGGATCCAAAAGACGAGAGGGTAGTATTCCCCAACTCCGACAAAAGTTGCCGGCAGTCTTATTCAATCTTGGGGTCAGTGTGGCCACAATCACTCTCACTTGCTCCGTATTGAGATCCCCTGCATCGGTGACACCAACTCCTCTCGTCTAGTGATCCCAACTCCCTCTATGGGTCTCGTCTGGGCAAAGATTGTCGTTCCTGCCTCCATAATCTGTATCTCCCACGTCTCTAGTGACTATCAAAGTTGCCTGTGCTAGATCTGCTTTCTTCTATTTGTTGATTTATGCACCACCAACTGCCTCCCATTTCTCTGCACGCTGGATCGAGAGCTCCAACGACAGTGTAATGTCTCCGATGGTGGGCGGTCGTGAATCTGATGGAATGATGCCTGCAAAATGCTCTTTTACACCCTAAGGAACCATTTAATAACATCCATTGGTCAACAGTGGCATAAATAGGCAAGATTTTGAAATAAAATGGCAAATAAGGAAGAGGAAATTATTCTATGGCAGATTGCTCTTCAAAGGATTAATCCGTAGCAAACAAGGAGTTGAGTCATTTTTTTTGGGATTAGCATTTAGCAGTGTATTGGATGAATGCGCAGAGCAAATCAAAGAGTTGCTTCGGGCGTAAATTATTGTTCCACTACAATTTTACTTGGAATCAATAATCCTCTGATTTGGATCGAAACTAACTACTGCTAACAATAATGTTTAGCAATATTAAACAATGTTTATTATACTTTAATGCATGATGTCTATATTTTCTTTTTCGTCTCTTATTTGAGAATTAGCCAAGAAGTACTGTAATACCACAGATTTGCAAAGAGTAAATAAACGGGAAGAGTGTAGTTTTGCCATCAGACCCATCGGCGTTTAGATTGCCGAGTATTTATCGCTCGCAAAGGTTCCTGGACCGCCCCGGGGTAGTTGGCACCATCTAGAGAGTCGAGTAGCGCTCTCAGAGGTTCCCGGACTGCCCAGGGACAGTCAGCACCATCTCGCGACATGGGTTTTCGTCATCCGGCGAATTCTACCTTACCTTTTACCGACTTACCGCTGTAGTAGAAACCCCAAAGCCAACACAGCCTTGGACCATATCGCCCTTGGGCAGTCATTTATGTAAGAGGGGCATGGGCATTAATCGAGGGCATGCCGGTCATTTCACAAATGCAAAGGGCAGCCCCAACCCTGCCCTTATAAAGCCAACACATCATAGCAAGCCCCATTCTCTCACCTCTTTTCTCAGTTAAGGTAAGAACAAAGCCAACCGAAGCACACCCCTCCATTTCCTTTTCACTGCCAAACCAAAAGGCCATCACAAGCACATCCTCCAAGCTCCACAGGGAAGAGGGAGCCCGAAGAGGAGGAGCAAGGGAGCAAAGGCGTCGACGGTAAGGTGACGCCATCGACAACGACCCGGAGAAGCCCACGACCACCGGGAACCCCGAACTTAGTCAACAGCCACTTCTCCCTCTGGCCGGTACACCAGTAGGTTCCCTCTACTCCTAGCTTACAGCCTCGGTAAAGCACGAATGGGAGGAGGAGGGAGGAATGGGACAAACACACACAGAGAGAATGGGAGGGCCGAAGCGGCGCTCGGTGGCCATGGGCATGACCATGGTCGGCCGGAGCTGCAAGCCTGGCCGGTGAGGGGGAGGAGGAGAATGCAGGTGGGCCGGTGGAGGACCGCCGGCGGGGAGCTGGGGCCGGCGACTAGTGAGACCAGAGGGGAAAGGGAGGAGAAGGTAAAGGGGGTGGCGGGAGGGGCCGCCGGCGGTGAGGGGGTCACCGGTCGGCCTTGCGCGCCGCCCCTGGGAAGGCCATTCGGCCGATTGGGAGTAGGGGAGAGAGAAGGAGCCAGGTGAGGTGGGGAGAAAAGAGAAGGAAGAGGGAAGGGAGAAGGAAAGGAAAAGAGAAAGAAAAGAAAGAGAAGAGAAGAGAAGAGAAGAAAAAAAGAGAGAAAAGAAAAGAGGAGAAAAAGAAAGAGAGAGAAAATGGGTTCGACACCTGCGCGACAGGTCCCTCAAAACCCGTGCGTTTATGCCAAGATCGAGATTTGCGCTTAGAATTGATGATACCCGTTAAGCTCTGGTTTTTGATTTGCCGTTGAGTCGGGTTGTCTTGTACGCAGGTGGAGGTCCCGGGGCGAAGCCGTCCACGCCTCATCCCCGAGGCTAACCAGGCAAGTGTTTTGTAAAGCGGTGAATTCGGGTAGTGATTTCGGTTAAAATTGAATAATGATGCACTGCTTACCGGGTTGAGGTAAGTTAAATATATCTGAATGAAGCCTGGCTTACCATGTTGGGGTAAGATAAATGTTTCCGGATGATGCATGTTTACCATGTTGGGGGTAAGTTAAATATTTCTGGATGATGCATGCTTACCATGTTGGGGTAAGTTAAAGAGTTTTGGAATGCATATTGAGAAATGAGGAACGTTGAGACATGTCATGATGATATGCATAGTCGAGTACTTGCATTGCATGCATGTCATGAAAAGAGATAGTGTTGGTCCACGTTGAGTGGACGCTCCACGGGAGTGGAGTTGAGGTCTCCGTATGATAGTTACGGGCTACTGAGGTCCCCGTATGAAACAGGATGTGCTTGAGGTCCCCGCATGAAACAGGGTGGGCCTGGGTGAGCATCGACGGGTGCACACTCTGCTATACCGGTATAGGCTAAAGAGTTTAGAAAGAAGTGCATGAGCATGTGCATAACGATCGGTTAATGTGAACCTAAAGAGATAAGAGAAATGTGAATGTGCTTTATGAGTAGTCCATCGAGACGTAAAGTGGTTAAATGGAGAAGTGGTTAATGAAACTGGATTGAACATGGTCTAACGAATGAGACTCAGCCTTGCTTTGTTGTTGTTTTTTTAGGTGACCGTTGAGGACGACATGCGGGCGGGAGTAGCACATGGATAACTGGCACGAATCAGCAGCACTCTTGTATCACTTTTGTCAATGTAGTTTAGCTGTTACTAGGCTAGAGTAATCACTAAAAATGTTATGATGTATCCAAACGCATTCATATAAATAAATATAATATCTCTACTCCTAAAAGAATGAGTTTAAGGTGATGATCAATTCTACACATATAGCCCATCCCACCCCCCATTCCCGTGCGGCTGCCTCCCCCGCACACCTCGTTTCTTCCGCCCTGAGGTCCTCCCCTCCCTCCTCCGCCGTTGCGCCGACCTCCCCTCCCTCCTCATGAAAACTGTGCGCCCTCGCCTCCTCCCACGAATCCCGTCGCCTCTCTCCTCCCTGGCCTCCTCCCCACCGACACTTCCGCCGCGCCGCCCTCGCGCTCACCTCTCTCCTCCTCCTCCCGGCCATATGATATTCAAAGAATTGCTCACCATCTAACGCTACTCCTCGCGCTCACCTCTCTCCTCCTCCTCCCGGCCGCAGGCGGCGACATCCGGCGGGTGCTGCACGAGCCGCTCTTCCCCATTGAGTGGACGCCGCCGCTATCCCCGCCGGCTCCCCCCGCGCCGGACTTCACCTCCGACCCCTCCACGCCGGCCCCGCCCGACAACGGTGGGCCCGCGCTGCTGCCTCCGTCGGCCACCCCGGCGGCGGCGCCGCCCCCCAACACCGTCGCCGCCGACGCCTCCTCCTCTCGCTCCGGCCCCAACCCACGCCACCGCGGCGGCGGCACACCCAAGGCCGCCATCGTCGTCGCATCCGCCACCGCCGCCGCCGTACTCGCCCTCCTCGCCTTCGCCGGCGCGTTCCTCCTCACCGGCCGCCTCGCCCGCCACCCTGCCCAGCCGCGCAAGCCACCTGCCCCTGCGCACCATGGACCCACCGACGCGGGGGGCGCGGTGGCCGGCTCCTCGATGGTCTCCCCGTACCGCAAGGTCCGCGCCGAGCGCGCGCAACGGGGCATGTGCTACGACGTCGACACTGTTCCGAGCCGGGAGCTCCGCCCGCTCCCGCCGCTGCGGCGAGGGGCTTCCGCGGCGCTGGGGTCGTCCGACGAGGACACGGCGTACTACACGCCGGAGCAGCGCTCCGCGGGGTCCGACGGCGGCGAGGGCAGCGGAACATGGAGGAGGCGAGCGCGTCCAGCCCGCGCACCACCACGGCCTCCCGCCGCAGCCTCCCCAGCCTCACCAGCGACTTCTTCCCCACGACGCCGGCCGCCGCCGCTCCCGTCGCCGTGGCGCCCCCTCCTGCCCCTCCAGCACCACGCTCCCGGATGCTGCCCTTGGCAATGGTGGTCTAGGCCGTCTAGCTTCTTGTTTTCTGGATTCTTTGGCATATGGACTCCGGTACAGATATAGCCTCTTTAAGCAAATCATAACAAAGGATGGTCAGGAGGAGGTATCTGAGAATTGGTTAGAGGTACTGATAGTCTGATAGACCTTCTCGTTTTCTTTACTACTTGATCTCCGGAATGTTGATTATTGATTATGTTGGTATATTGGTTATAATGGCTAACTATTTTATAGACCTGCCTGCTAGCTTCTTATGCCATTTATGACTCTATAATATATCTACCAGATGGGAAATCCATGGGAGATTGTAAGAAATGATGTCCCTATCCTGTGAAATTCTACGGGAAAGTGGTTGAAGACACTGATGGGAGGAAACACTGGATTGGAGGAGAGAATATCAAGGCTGTGGCGTATGATATTCCTATTACTGGCTACAAGACTAAAACTACTAATAATCTTCGTCTTTGTTCAACAACAGTACCATCACAAGATTTTGACTTGGGTGCTTTTAATGCTGGAGATCATGCCAAGGCCTATGAAGCTAATCTAAATGCAGAAAAGGTCTTAACTTGCCTAAACTTCCCTTTTCAGTAAAAAAGCATTAACTCTTAACAGACTATTGTTTCGAAGGATAAAAATGTCTACTAACATCCATAACCTCTTGATTTGGTGAACAATTGTTTATGATGCCATTTGTGTTATTTCTTATTATCATCTTTTGCGTTAATTATATGATAGATTATGCATCTGCCTATCACTCAGTAAATCGAAAGGACTGATGAGATATGATAGCACAGCTCTTGAAATCCATTTCCTGTGACCTGTATTGTTGCATGTAGAGTGTTTGTGTCTTTCGTGCCCAAATGTCTGACACATTTTGTGCATTGCATCTACAGACCAGTAAGAGTGCCTGGGTTAAATTGTAGACCTGTCCTCACCTGTTCAGTAGTGTCTAATTATATTTTATATTACAATTTTCTGTGTTATGTTATAACATTATAGTAATACTAACAGTTGTAAGCACTGTTGACAAAAGTTATAATGTCTATCTTAAGTTTGATTTACTGGTCTTCTCGTCATGCTAGATATGCCACATATTGTACCCAGGGGATGAATCACTAGAGGGGAAAGCTCTCCATTTGAAGCAACAGTATACGTTATGCTCGGCCTCACTGCAGGATATTATTGCTCGCTTTGAGAGGAGAGCTGGCGATTCTCTCAATTGGGAGGACTTTCCCTCTAAAGTTGCAGTGCAGACGAATGACACTCATCCAACACTATGCATTCCTGAGTTAATGAGAATACTGATTGATGTCAAGGGATTGCACTGGAACGAGGCTTGGAGTATCACAGAAAGGTATTCACATTAGCAATTTGGCTAATCTTGAATGTAACAGGGACTGCAGTTTTATGTTTATCCAGTCCAAAACTGCTTATTTCATTTCCTCATTTGTCTTCCATTCAATCTTGTACTAATTTCCTAATTATTTCCAGAACCATGGCATATACTAACCACACGGTGTTTCCTGAAGCTCTGGAGAAGTGGAGCTTGGACATAATGCAGAAACTTCTACCTCGACATGTTGAGATCATAGAAACAATTGATGAGGAGGTATCAGATGCTCAGAAAAGCTTACACAATTAATTTCATGCTGGGTAGGTCCACTTACATTTTCTTGTCTTTATCCTTGATTTCAAACAGCTGATGAACAACATCATCTCAAAATATGGAACATATGCTATGCTTGATGGCAATGCTACAATTTGCAATATTTTGCAATTACCTCTTGTACCCAAGTAAGTTTAGCTACCACCAACCTTCTATCCCACATGTAAGTAACACACTGTTTTTTCTTTGTTTTTAGTTACACACTGTGTTAGTTCCTACACTCTATGATCTTAGCTTACTGTCTAACTATGGCGATGTTGAGAATTAAGCATTATTCTCGACGTAATGCTCGTCCTTTTATGTGGAAACTGCGATTGGGATCTTAATTGGGGGGAAAATGACTTATTTGTTTGAAAGGATTTTCTAAAGATGTGTGGCATACCAAGATTTTCTAAAGGCAAATAAATAGCCGTAACACTTGATGTACACAGCTGAGATTATATTTGCTTGTATGATGGCATATAAAGGCAAATAATAAAGGGATTTTCTTGCTTGTTATTTATTGTGCTGTTTAGGATCCCATATATTTATGTATCACTCTTTTTTAGGATTCCGTAGCAATGCTCGCTTTTTTTGACAAGTAAAGTTTATAAAGTTCATTCTCGACTAATCATTTCTTGCATTTAGATCATGCCTCATTGACTAAAGCCATCATTCAGAGTTGAGTTAGTTGATGATGGATAAAATTCAAAGCCATATTTAGTGTAGACAGGAGACATGTGAACAAGCAAGCGGTATCCTAAACTGAAAATAGAGGAGGTAAGGACCAAATAGTGCAGTCCAAATGAGTAGGCAAGTTCCAAACATTTGTGGGATAAAATTCAAAGCCATATTTAGTGTAGATAGTAGACATGTGAACAAGCAATAATGATATCCTAAACTGAAAATAGAGGAGGTAAGGACCAAATAGTACAGTCCAAATGAGTAGGCAAGTTCCAAACATTTGTTTCTAGACTCAATAAAATATGCTACGTGTAACTTGCCTGTCGAGCTGCTATAGGCAGGTTCCAAACATTTGTTTCCAGAATAATATATGCTATGTGTAATTTGCCTGTTGCGCTTATTTTGAAGGGAAAATAAATCGTTTGTTATTTAGCATGTGTGAATATACATGGGCATATCCATGCCCTAATGGTATTTTGATTATTACTATTTCCTGACGTGATTAATCAACTGTTTTCCCATATCTTCATGCAGATTATCGATGCAAGCGCCAAGTTCTTGAGATGGTGTTGCTCTCCAGTTAGGGCTCTCGCTTGGCAGTTAACGCGTAGTCCCAGCTCTTCTACTTAGGTTCATTGTAGTTTGTAGTTGGGTAGTATATGAAGATCGAAGACTAGAAATTCTTAGTGTAAAGCAATGTTGACATTGATGTCTGTTTCTTGAATTTACCTTGTTTTATTGACAAACTCTGACATTCTGATTTTTACCCCTTTCATGCTCATAGTTATCTTGTATGTGATATACGACTTATTTAAGACCTAGAACATGTTTGTATGTACCCGTGAGTTTTAAAACATGTAGTACGATAAATTTTAAAAATCCGTAGCAACGCACGGGCATTCAGCTAGTTGGTTTAAATTCTTCTAGTGTTGATGAGATGGTAAGAGTATGCAGAGGTGGTAGCATCTTGGCCCAGTGAGTGGGCGGGGTGTTACAAGTACTTTGTTCTTCCATATCCTATATCCACATATTTACTGATATTATTTTGTTTGACAACCCAGATTTTCAATCCTTCTGAGAGTTTACGAAATATTGCCGTCGATTATCCGTAAGAAATTAGCCAATTATTCTCTATCAGAACTTAACCCAATCCCTATTCAGTTTGCTTAGAGAAACAAAGTCCTAGAATGCAATCCATTGGCAGGACTGTTGAATGTACTTCCTCAGTGATACACGCTCTAATACTATTTAGAAAGCTATATCAAGGGTACCGCAGTGAAGAGATAAGATGTATCAATGAAGCTGATAGATATATTGAGAATAATCAAAAGAAGGATGGCTCATGGTTTGTAAAAACGCATTATATATTTTATGCAAAATATTGTCTTTCAATCTAGAGTTGGTAACCAAATTGGCTATTATCTGACAAGTATGGAACATGGGGCATATGTTTTATCTATGGGACCCTTTTTGCGGTAAAAGGCTTAACTGCTGCTGGACAAACTTATGAGAACAGTATTTGCATTAGGAAAGCGTGCAACTTTTTTGCTGTCAAAACAACTCAAAACAGGTGGCTGGGGATATTGCTATCTTTCCTGCGAAAGTGAGGTGAATAATAATTTTTCTGTACTTCGTAGATCTTTTCTTCCGTAGGTTGATACTAGTAGGGATGCAAACGGATTGAATACGGACGGATAATATTTCTATCATATTTGTTTTCATATTTTTTTCTCAGATACGGATACGAATATGGATACCTCAGATACGAATAATATCGAATACAGATATGAAGTGAATATGAATCAAAACGAATACGGTCACGAATATTTATCGGAACATCAAGACCCCTTAAACTATACATCCAAAATCAATGAAAACACATAAATAGTTTATCTTGTCAAAACATTTATGAAATCTAAACAAGCATAAATATTTTTATCCAGAATAGTCATACCATTATACAGAATTCAAATCTTCAAATGGCAGTTAATTTTTTCTAAAGTCCTAAATAATTCTTAATGGATTTCTACTATTTACATGTGACTAATAAATTAATTAAGTATTTAAATTTGTATCAAAATGATTTAAACGGCAGTACATCAATTTAATCGGTATAAATTTTAATCTACCAATAATACTAAATTTATTTTTTAATAAATATAAATATTTTCTAGTGGTGTTTGTAATTTAATATGACTAGGGAACATAATCTTTACTATTATAAAAGTGTGAGTTGGTGGTTGGTCTATTCTCCCTCCTCTCTTTTCAGCCATCCGATTTGATCTAGAGCATTCATCTCTCTCTCCTCTCTCTCTCTTAGGATACAACCGCCCACCCCTCCACTTTTCCCATCTCCTTGCGTATTCTGGCCACCCTTCTATCTCTGTCGCTTGCTCTCCAATATTTTATGTATAGAGTTAGCCAGACAGTAAGTTTCGTCTCACCATTTTTATGACTTCGTTGCAACGCATGGGTCTCTAACTAGTGTCTAATGGTAATAGAGGCTTATGGCTTGGTTGAGCTAGTGGGTTGGTGGCAGAGGAGATGAGAGAGGCTAGTTTGGGCTGGACAATGCTGGGCTGAAATCCTAGATATTTGATTCCGTATTATCCGGATAATCCGTATTCGTATCCGTATTCGCCGGATATCAGGCCTACTATATTCGTATTCGTGATTTTTTTGTTTTCGATCCGAGAATTATCCGAAGAAAACCCAATCCGACACAATCCGTATTCATTTTCATCCGGATCGATTGGAAACTATACGATCCGTTTTCACCCCTAGATACCAGTCCTGTATAGTAAGTGCCTCCAAAATTTGCAAGATGGAAACACTTGCAAACCTTTTAAATAGTCCAATATGATAGCAGACTTTCATTTTGTTACTATTAATTTTAAATAGTTGACTACGGAACTGAGGGGAGGGCTGCACTTGTCCAATCCCTATAGGATATGGACCAATCATCTGGACACTTCCATCGATTCAGGCCAAGGGAATTTGGGCAATTTTATACAAAAATTCAACTTAATTTATTAAATTCTCTGGAATGTTTAGTACTACAACCCACATCTGTCATATTCTTAACTGTGCTTGCCATATTGAGCAGGTTTACGTAGAGGGTAATTGTACACATGCAGTGAACACTGCTTGGGCGATGCTAGCTCTGATGTGTGCTGGGCAGGTCTGATTGTTCATTATATATGAATTACCACAAAAGAGCATCATTTATGATACTATTTCCGTATCTGCATGTTGTGTTCTCATATTTTGGGTGTTATGAATAGATGGAACGCGATCAAACACCAATACATCGTGCCGCAAAAATATTGATCAGTACGCAGTTGGGGACAGGCGAGTTTCCTCAACAAGTTTTTTTCAGCACTGCTACAATATAGGCATAGCTTCTTTTACAAAAAATGCACATGAACACTTATCTTGTTAACACTCAATGCAAGTGGTGTACAACCTTCCCAATTGTTCAAGGTTGCCACACTCATTTAGGCCTCCTTGTGCAAATAAGATGCCTTTTGTTGTGTATTTTGTTCTCATTATTGTTATATTGTTGCATTCGCATGTTCTTATTGTATTCTTCCATTCTAAACAAAATGTCTGTTGTGTATTCCTGTTATTGTTTGAGAGTTACGATCTCATGATTAATATCTTTGCATCTTCCTTGTGTTGCTGCATGTACGTGGACTTGTCTTCTGTTTCATGATAAAATGGCTATCGTTGCATTCACTAGTGTCAGATTGAAAGTGGCATTTTGTTTTAGAGATGGCATCCCTAGAAAACAGGGAGGTTGTACCTAAAGTTCATTAAGAAAGAATGAATTGACTAAAAGTCTTACATGTATTCTCTCCCTCTCCTAGCACCTGTCCCCTTCAAGCGGCCTGGCATCTTTCGTACAGTATTTAGCGGTCATGACCTAAGGTTCATGACATATCCAAATTCAGAGGCACAGCTAGTAACTATCTTGAAAAATTTACAAACTCAAGCTTACATATAACCATGCCAATCAAGGCCAACAACCGAAACCTTGCATGCCATTCAAACCGATAGAGTACGGTTCTAGATTTTTCAGCGCTGGTTGTAGAAATCTAAACTGCGTCTACTACCAAGCATGTACTTTTACAGTGATGATTGGAACATGTTGGAAGCTTCAACTCCTCTGTTTTCTTCAACTACCGCAAACATGTACCCTATTTGGGCTGTCGCAGAGTATCGCCGTGGACTTCTTGGAAAGAAGAAGTGAAGTTTAGTTACTCATATATATGAAGCTGCACGGTGATGGGAAGGTGTCATGCGCACAATGTTGTGGAAGAAACATTTTACAATAAGGCAAAGCCTGTTCCCCCAAATACTTAATCTTATTATACCTTGCACTCCTATGAGTAAACGAATCTATTTGATGTAAGGTGTGTTAAAGGTGTACCAATAAGGCGAAACTAAATACTAAGATTTGACTTTTGCTATGTTGAACATTTGAGTTGTATCTTTTTATATATTGGTCTCATTTTAGCTAGGAAAAATGGAGTCATTTCCATGCACAATATATGAAAAAATGGAAAATTATGTAGTTGCTTCTTGTTAGTGTTAACGAGTAAATTTTGCATAACTGCATCGTTGGTGTAAAAACTATCAGGAACTGCAATTTTAAGTTTGGATTTCAAAGAACTGCTCATTTAAGTGACAAAACTATCAAAGAACTTCAACTGCATCACACTTGAGGCCACCTGACTACACAATTTATTGTGATTTTCCGGTAAGAATCGGCAAACTGCACTCTAGGAGAAGATTCTGTTCTAAGTAGTGTATATGGGTGCTTGCACATAAGCTCGATGTAAGTTTATTACCGAAAGGAGAATAAGATTGCACCGCACATTCAGCTCATTGTATTGCTGAGTGTTTATTCATACATGTACAAGATATGTGACTAAGTCACACTACCTTCAGAATATATGAAGTTTTACAATGCATGCATGCAAAATTTCTTTATTCTAATACATATAAAACTACTGTAAAAAGTCCCCATTAGGCCGAACTATGAGAAGTTGCAAGAGAGTCATCATCACCATCTGCAAACCCATCATCATCGCTTGGAGCAGCGTTGACGATGTCCCTTCTCTCGCGAATCACACTCACGGCTGTCAGATCTCGCCAATGGGGATATGGTTGACCATTACTTATTTGTTCCCTCTTGGCACTGCGTCACTTGAAAATTTGCCTATCAATGTCCATCTGAAGCATAAACAACTTTAGAGTTGCGTGACTTAATTTCAGGTCTTGCTTGGATGGGCTAGGATCAGCCTGGATCACGGCCCAGTCCACAAGGAAAATCCCAGCCGAGGAAGCCTTTCTGGCCCAGTGCAAAAGTGCGTTTGGATTGCAAAAGTTCCAGGCCATTCCATGGGAAAAAAAAACTTCTCTATGGCTGGAAAATTTCCCACGCATGGCAGCGCGACGCAGCCTCCCCTCGCTGGTCACAATTCACCCTGCTTGCGCGAGATGATACCAAGGAGTAAGGAGGGCAGGTTTTTATATGGGTAAATTGTATGCCTCAAAATTTATGGATAAATATCAAAATACCCTCGAATATATAGGTGTAGATAAAATGCTCCAGAGTTCGTGAGCCAATTGATGATTTACCTTCTTCTTTTTTTTTTTCAAATTTTAGTCTTTTTTATTGCATGGCCACTTGAATCATGGGAAGTAATCTAAATACCCCCGGCTCTTTCTTCCTTGCCTCCCCTTTTCTTCTGTCTTCTCCACCCTCCCCATTTCCCCATTTGTCTGCGCCGCTCGGCACCACCCTAGCCTTCCTCCCCCCTTTTTTATATAGCTTCCTATGGTGTTAGAGACAAAGATAAGATTACGAAACTTGTTCATTGACAACATGTAACATCCCAAAAAGGGTACTTTTGTAAATATGGAAATTTTAAATATCTTTTAATTGTTTTTCAGTGTGTCTCAAAACTTGCGTCATTTATTCGAACTTCTTGATTCGATTCTTTGCTAAAAACTTGAATAATAAAAATCAAAATCTTGTAATCAAGAAACAACATCGAAAATCAAATTGAGGAATATCAAACTTCCTTTGCAAGTCCTAAAGTCCGAAAAATATATATATAATAATTAAAATTAAATTAGTCAACACTGGAAAGCTTAAGATCAAGAATGGGAAATTTAAATGAAAGTTAATATAAAAAATTTCACCATCTAATTAATTTAGCCCATGTATCAAATTCTGAAAATTTCAAAAAGAAAAAAAGAACCAAAACTTGTTTTGGGCCCCCGACCCGTTTCTTCTTTTCTTCCCGGCTCGTCCGGCCTTTTCTCCTCTCCTGGCCTTTGGCCCAAGCGCTGCGGCCTCCTTCCTTCCCCTGCTCCGCCCTCGCTCTCGCTTGGCCATGCCCGCGCGTGCACCATCGGCCCGACCGACCTTCCCCCAGCCTAGCGCGCCCGCCGCTCCATGCGCTGACCAACCTGCCCCTGTTCCATCGCGTCGCCTGCAGTCTGCCGCCACGCCCGCATGGCCCTATCGTCTCGTGCGCCAACACACCCGTGATGCCCTGTGACTGACGGCCGAGTCCCCTCACCATCCCGTCCACTGTGACCTGGTCTTTGACTACAGCTCTGCCACAGTGCCCATCCACCACCTATAAGAAGCCCCAAGCGGCCGAGTAGCCTTTGTGCCACATCGACTGTCGCGCCTCCACGCTGTCTCGCCTCTCCGGCAAAGCTCCCGCAAGTCGGTGCTGGCCGCCCATGGTGCCTTCCCGGCTGGAGACGCGGCCTCCCCAGGCTTCCTCACCTCAGAGGCAACTCATTTTGCACACTCGCCACCCCTTCGGCCGCCGGACGTGCCAACGAGCCCGCCTGCCCCGACCGCCGTGCACCTCCCCTGTTTCGGCCAGCTGGCTCCTCTGTTTTGGTTCCCAACCACCCGCGCGGTTCTTCTGTGTTACTCCCTCCAATAAATCGCCAAAAGCCAAACGCCCAACTGGCTAGCCGAGCAAGTGCTGAACGCAAAGACCCGAGTTCGAATCCTGACTTTGCATATTTTTTTATTTTTATTTTATTAGCCATTTCAATAAGAAAATATTTAGGAAATAAATCAAGAAAAACTAAGAAAAATCCATGAATGCTAACAAATTTGATTATGATGAAAATAATATTATTTAAGATTTAATATTGGATTAATTATTATATGAGCAATTAATATGGCTTGAATATTTATTTGAGGTTTAGTTATTAATTAAAGGCATTAATAAAAGATAGCTTTAGTAAAATGTCCAAATTTAATAAAGATCCCAATTAAAAATAAATTCAAATTAAAGTTAAAGGGAAATAAATTGGATATTATGTTTAACTATAAAAGTAAGGCTTTGAATTAAAGATTATCCTTAATTATAACTAAAATATATGCCCTAATGTTTAACATGCCGCCATTAAATAAATCTCAGTGGTAGATTTTGTTAAAATAACAATATTGAAATATGACCCAGTATAACAAGCTCTGCCCTAGATAAATACACTTAAACTATAAATAAAGCAAGATCAACACCCGGTATCTTGCAATCGGTTATGTCTAACCATGTTCTGATCTAAAAGCAGAATATTCTCGTGAATATTCCTTCAACGCTGATCCTTCCTTTATATCCTTTCCCGGCGAAGTTACTCCGTCACTTCACTTCCACCCAAAAATTCGGTTGACTCCATCTCTATCCTGCAACTCAGTACACACCCTTAATCATAAGCAAATCATAAATAAAATCAATTAAACTTATTTGGACTTTTGCTGAATTTGTTGGATTTGTCAGTCGTTAATCGTGTAATTAGTCACTGGAGCCATGAAGAGACGACAAGTTCAAGTAGGATCAAGACTTGGAAAGAGACGATGATCAATAATCCAAATAATTGACTGAGGAGGTTTGGGTAAGATCAAGGCCATGGTAAATCGAGCAAGGTAAGTCATCACCTTGATCATATTGATCCTATATTTTATGCAAAACTATGTTCCTTTAAATTATCAAATTGCGTGCTTACTTTATTATGCAAATGTATGTCAAAGCTTAAGGTAGTTACATGCCTATTTGATGTTTTAAATACTACTATGCCTTTCCTTGACACTTGAATCTCTTGACCATTGTCACCCTAGATGTTAATAATAACGTTACTAGCTATAGGTCATATTAATGCTATGCTAGTCTTATCAAGTCTAGGGCACTAGTGGCCTTGATCATCAATCTTTAAATATGAAAAATGGTTTTGGGACGGTCATGAGATGTAAGTGACTGATAGTTTGTGATAACTTAATTTATGCTTCTCAAAGCCCTAAAAATCTGCTATGCCTGTCTGGGCAGATGGTAAGAGCGGTGGGTGTGGATGTAACACAAGGTCTGTGGATTGTGGAATGCACCGCCCAGATAAATTAAGGACTTAATCCTATGATGACCTCTCCGTGTACAACAGTGCAACCACAAGCTGGCAAAATGTAGACTTGGCTGAATAATTTACTAGACCCTATAGTCATCTCACGGAAGACGGGTGTAGGTGGGTAATAAAAACCCCGCACAGAATGGGACACTGGATAGAGTTGACGTTGCCAAGGTTAGCATTTTGGAGATTGGAGTCCGACTGCGCTAACCTGTGGTGGACATCCCGCACAACCTATGGAAGCAACTCCCATAGGAATGAGATGCTAAAGGGCAAGGTATTGTAAAGGCCTCGTGACAATTTCTCGATCTACATGTCTAAGGAATTATGTGGGCCCATCGAGTTGATTGTCTCTTGGGGGTAAAGATGTACAGTCTCTGCAGAGTATAAACTATTTGAATAGCCATGCCCACAGTCAAGGGTGGACATGGAAATCTTCCTCGAGTTAGTTCTATTTCAAAACTTTGAGGGTGGGAAGAAAGCTGTCAGGTGGATGTAAACCTGACTTTGAAAATTTTCCTAGAGGGATGTACTCCAGTGTTGACAATAAGATGGAAGTAACATAGTGATCAAAAGCTAGTATAGGTGGATGGAACTATGTAATTGGTGGATAGAACCTACACCGCTATAAGTACTGCATAATTTTAAGCTCCTTAAAGCATGTTTATAAAAGGCTAAGTCATAGGAAATTTTAATTATGAGAATTGCAAATGTCGCTTTAAGCAAATAAAAGAACCTCAAACCTCACTTGACAGCCTTGCATCTATTATTATTTGCATTCTGTGTGGTGGTTTGCTGAGTACTGTTGTACTCACTGTTGCTCATTTACCATTATTTAGTCAAAAAGAAAAAGAAGATCAAGCCCTACGGTGCCTTAAGGGGATCGAAAGAGCTAGAAGATGAAGAGGCCAAGAACTAGGTCGCGAACCCCAGTTGGCTGCCTGTGGGTGAGTCCCGAGGGTCCCACTTGAGTGAAGTTTCCGCTGCTGCATTTTATTGATTTTGGCCTGATCGGCCCATGAGTAAGTTGTTACTGTATTATCTACGCTTCCGCATAATATGTTTTTGGTATATAGTAATGTATCTGTGAGCACTATCTACTGATCCAAGGAATAGTGCGGTGGAATCACATAGGATTCCGAGTTGCTAAACCTAGGGTCCGACACAACAGTATTGGAACAACCCATGTTTTAATTACATATTAAGTAGCTAATCCTCACCAATTAAGGCTTTGTTTGGGAGTTCAAAATTCCTGATCCATCCTTGTGGATAGGCTGGGATTGTGAACTCAAATTCCAACCTATTCACGAGGATAGGCCGAGAATTTTGGGCTCCCAAACATGGCCTAATTAATTAAATAATCCATAAATTGAAATTTTGCTCGCATCAGAAATTCATGCCCAAAATGATGATGATGGTGTCTCAAAGTTTATGGACAAATGCCAAAATGCCCTCGAATATATTGACACAGATAAAATGTTGTAGAGTTCGTGAGCCAATTGATGATTTACCATTTTTTCAAATTTTTGTCTTTTTTGTTGCCTGGCCACTTGAACCAGGAGAAATAATCCGAATACCCCCAGCTCTTTCTTCCTTGCCTCCCCATTTCATTTCTCTCTTCTCCCCTCATTTCCCCATCGTCTGAGCCGCTCGGCAACACCGTGTCCTTCCTCCCTCCCTTTTTATATAGCTTCCTGTGACGCTAGAGATGAAGATAGTAAAGGAATGCGCGTAGGCTACGAAAGCAGAAAACAAAACTTTTCTACCGCGCACACAAGGACATCATGTTTAAGGAGGGATCATGGATCGTTACCACTAGACGCGCAGCGCAACGGAAGAAGAGTTGGAGAAGCCGATCCAACCACGCGCGTCGAGGTAGTAGTGGAATTAGCCGATCGTCCCGAACAGATCGTCTCCTCCACGCGATCAACCACACCACGAGCAGATCCAATCTGTAGGTTGTTGATGCCGATCAACACCGCAACGAGCAGTGCCTCCACCGGTATCCACACGTCCGGGGCTGGAACGCCGATCGCGAGTGTACTAGCACTCGTGAGCGGCTAGGGTTTGGCTTGGGAGGTGGCGGCTAGGGTTTTGCTAGAGGTTCACACAAAACGTGTGTTCCTCAGCCCCTCGCCTCCATATATATAGACCTCCTCACTTGGGCCTTGTGGACCGAGGCCCAATAGGAGTCTATTCGGATCTCTATTCGAATTGAGCCCACATCCGAATCATATTCGAATTAGTGTTCCAACCCGTTAAGCGTGCGACCCTATAGGTTCACGTATACTTGGTCGCGACCCGGAAACGCCTTTTCAGTCACCCTGTTAATAGCAGCCTCTAGTAAGACATATTAACCCCAAAGTATACGTAAAGATCATATCAGCTGAACCTATAATGTTCTCATGTATGAATCCCTTTGCCTCACGATATAGATTGAGCTCAAGGCGAGACCTGTGTCATCCTCTTAATAGCTCAATCACTCTCTCGATTCCGTGATGGATTATAAACTTGTGATTGACTCCTCAATCACGTTGGCATGGCCATGCACTTTCATAATCCATTACATCGAGGGGCCCAGAGATCTCTCCCATAAGGAGGGGCAAATTCTATCTTGATCATTCACATCCCACTACATGTTTCATGGCAAACCCGAAGACTACTTTTATGACTACCCAGTTACGGAGTAGTGTTTAGTAGTCCCAAAATAAGCTACTACGCATGTTGGGAACCATGATGATCTCAAGTCTAAGGATTCTACATAAACATTACTTGAGACCAACTGATGACACATGGAATCTCTGCAGTGTCTCATGGCAGGTCTATCCAACATATGTTCACTAACACATGTCCATATTATTGATTTGGTATCACCATACCATGATCCATGAGACATGATCATCAATCAATACATATGCTGATCTTTGAATCATATTTGTTCCTCATATGATATATGATCAGGGATCATTTAGAAATAGCAACATTTTAGCATTAAGAGTCTCATGAATAAGTCACATACTCATTGATCAATAATGATAATGTCTATTTCAAGGAACAAAGTAATGTATCATAAACATAGTATGTGATATACACAACATCTCCATGTTGCCTCTAGGGCATATCACTAACAGATAGGATTTTGAAACTGATTCATAGGCACTGCTGGACCATAGAAGTATAGCATATATTCTTTTAGCTCACTGAGGTACCTAGAATGGCTAGAGCCGGCCGGCACCTTTCACTTGTAGTGGTGTATCATGGTCCGGCTAATTCCCTCTGAAACCATCATTAGACAACCAAAACTAGCTTAAAATCATTCCAACCAACCATGCGACTATCGCGTTACCAGCTAGCCACAAAGTGCCATATAGGAACTTGTGGGGACCTGGATCTAACAATCTGAATCTTCTATGTATTTTGAACTAGTCCTTAGATCAGTAGCTAGGTCACACAATAACATTGGCAAATATTGCATCCATACATACGAGTAAATAAAAGGAGTACTTCATATTACATAGACAACCGTAAATAGATCTTATGACCAAGTTTTATATAACGGGCCGATCAACCAAATAGTATTATTCACAGTAAAGTAGCAGAATAGTACATAAACCAAAAGGGGCCTCTATATCTTACCACAGGCAGTCAACTGGGACTAAACCTAGTCCTGGCCTTTGTCTTTCATGTCATAGCCAGAGACATGTGTGAACCATACACTAGATCATCATTTCCATCATCTAAAATCACATATTAAGCAACAATGAGTACAAAGATATTCAACAAATTCCTATAGAAGAATGCAATTTTATACACACACACACATGCAAGACTTATTGTGAGAGAGAAATCACTCCACTTTCACTTCAATTATTGTGAGAGCGAAATCCCTCCGCTTTCACTTCCATTAAGAGTTGATTATCATAGCTATTATCAATTTATTATTTGTTCATGAAAACTACGTAAGTGTAACGTTTCTATACTTTTACCCATTTTTGAGGGCACGACTATTCGAATAGATTTTTAACACTCTACAGAGGTTATATACTTTAGCCACAAGATATGATTAACTCATAATATCGGCTACTACATGCTTACATAGGCGTACGACTGAGAAAATCATTACAAGACTTTTATAATACTTAGCTATGATGCTTACTCCCACTCCAAAGTTAATCCTCAACATTGGCGACAGTGACTGCTCCCTTCCCAGGTTATGCCTAATCCCCATAACATTTCTATCCCATGCTACATTTTGAATGAGGGACCTAACTGTTAGAAAGTCTACAGCCCTTCTCGGCAAAATCCACAAGGGCAGTGACCGTTATGGGTCACTCCCACCAATCACATCAGAAATCCATGAACTAATCTAAGAGCGCAGGATTCATACCAAAGCTAAGCAAATTAGTAGACCAGGTTTATCCCATAACCAGACTTCTGGTTGCACAACTTGTGTGTGTAGAAAAGATGAGCACAATAATTCGGTCCTTAAGCGACCCAGACGAGACAACGACAAATCCAAAGCTAGTGCAATCACTGCATAGGTATTTGAAAAAGGACAGTGCAACAGTCCAAAATAACACATGTAATCCCCGCACAGCCAATCCAATATGTGCAATCCCCGCTCGGTCCCTAACTAACCACTCGCCCGGGTCTCCACCATTTTAGAAAATATTTTTTGTTTTTAGTGGTAACCCATGTTACCATTATTATCATATTTTCAAGTTCAATAGGCAATGTTTGTGTACTTCATTTTACCACTATAGTATTTCTAAGCATAACCATAGTCTACTAGAGTTTAATCAATGATGAAGTTATCATTATTTGTAAATATCCTAGGATGACATGGCAAGCAAACATCAATAATCAAGGAAGAGAAATACTAAGTATCAAGTGAATGGTATAACTAGGCATTCAACTTTTAACATAACATTTTAGCAATTACCATAATAAGATGAATGTATATTTGAAATAAAAATATTGCATTTAAAAACTAGATTCAATATAATCAATTATAATCACTTGTCTTGATCAAATGTGGCTAGGCGATCTTGCTCGTCAGTGATAGGGGCGTCCGAAGCGTCGAAGTCTATGCATACGAAGTCGTCCACATTCAATCAAATGTTAAAACAAAAAATAAAATAAACACAAAAATTCTGATTTTCATACTATTGAAAAGATTTTGAATTTAGATGAATTTTGAAAAAAATCACTAGATTTGGATTTGAAATGAAGAAGTTATGGCCTTTCAAGTTTGAACCGAAATGAAACTCTTAAAATTCATAAAATTATGACAGGAGGGACCATTTGGATTTGTTTATTTTTGAATTGTTTTCCTCAAGGAAAAGCCTTGGTGGTGGACAGGTTGGGTCAGCTAAGTCTTTTCTTTTCTTTTTTAATTATTTTTCTTAAGGAAATCTTTGAGGGGCTGACACGTAGGGTCCAGGGGTTTTATTTAACTTTTCTATTTATTTTATTCAAGAAAATGGGTGAGGTAGATAGGTGGGGTTATGTCTCACATAGGCTAGATTCACATGGCCATTTACCTAGTGGCGGGGCTCACTGATCAGTGACAGTGGTCCATAGAATGGGTCTATGCGACGGTTAAGGGATATAGGGCGTACTTGTTAGTGAGTCACGATGTAAATTCTTGGTTAATTAATAATCTCTATTCTCTAGGGCCCACATGTCATACTAACCTTAATTGTGTCATTAACAGTATCTAATCCACCATTTTAATTAATGGCCTGAGGCCCACTTGGCAGTGAGTCACACTCGTCTTCTTCCTTGGCTTGACCATGGTGGCTCGGCTGAGCTTCGCGCCGGCGGTTAGGGGCACAACGTGCTGGCGTGAGGGGTAAAATGGAATATGGAGGTCTCTATGATTCTACCCCATGGCGATGATGAGGCCAAAGATGGTGTGAGGCAATGGTATGACAGTGAGGGCGGAGGCGCTTGTTACGGCGCATATGGCAATGGCAAATGCGAGTTCAAAACTCCAATATGAAGTGGGATTAAGCTTTTACATGAAGTTGTGATGCTAAGGAGTATCTTGGTGTTATGGTGCAGCGGTGAGCTAGGCGCTCCACGGTGGCCAGGGGCGCGCGGTGAGGGCAATAGCGCGGGGGTGCTACGGCGGGCTATGTGGTAGCTAGCTAGCCTAGTGCATTCATTGTACTTGGAATAACATGGGAATTTGAAGGCTTACCAGAGGACAGTGCAGAGGGGGAGATCGACGGCAATGGTGTCGACGGCGAGGAGGGCGCATGGCGCGGGTCTCGGGTTTGGCACTCCTATGTGCAAATAAGCATGATGGGGTGAGACGGGGTAGGCGGAGATGAGGCAAAGTCGGGAAGCACAATGGCATTGACGAGGCTCACCGAAGTGAAACAAAAGCTTGATTGGCTTCAATAGGAGGCGAAGAGATTGGGGAATTATGGGAAATGGAAGAGTGAGGTGAGGCGCATTTGGTGACACAGTTGGCCATGGCTTTTATAGAGGGGAGGAGGGAGAACGAACTCATGAGCCATAAGTGGCCTTGGGCGCTGAGTGAGAGAGAGCGTGAGAGAGGCTAGCTGGTGAAGGGACTACCTCGAGGTGATGAGACAATGTCGTGGCGCACTTGGCTCAAGGCGCAGAGCTTTCATTGCTCACTTGCACGTGGAAACAGGCAAGAAGATGAGGTCAGATGTGTGGGCGAGGAAGAAAGAAGCGAAGAAGAAGAACAGTGCGTTGATAGGTGGGACCAGGGCCACATGTCGGTGGCGCACGAGGGAGAGGCAAGGAGCTGGGTTGGTGTGCGTGCAATGTGTGCATGGGCCACATGGCATGGTGCGGGCTAGCTGGCTGGGCCTCGATGCGGGAAGGAAAGAGGGAGTGGGTCAAGTTGGCGGACGTGATTCAGCCCAATGAACTGGTGGGAATTTAAATAGGATTTAGACTTTAACTTTGGTTTGAATTTCTAATTCGAATTGCTAAGGGAATTTGCACACAAATTTTTTTAAAAAAATTCCTTAGCATCCAATTTATTTTTAGAAAATTTGTTTCACATTTTTGTGTCAAGGAATTTATTTTAAAAATCTCAAACCTCAACCAAACTTCGAGAAAAATTTTAGAAATGCACCAAAAATTTTAAAATTCATGAAAATTCATGCATGTATTAGGAAGTCCAAACTGGGCTGTTACGGAACCCCACCTGAGCCACAAGAAGAAGGCCATATTGAACCCATAACAGTAAAAGAGGCATGCACAACAACTAGGGGTGGAAAACGGTAACGAAAAATTCATTTTATCCGATATTCGTATCCGAGAAAACGTGAATGTGGTGAGCGAAATCCGTATTCAAAAATATCCGTATTCGTATTCAAGAATATTCATATCCATATTTGAAAATATTCGTATTTGAGAATATTTGTATCCGTATTCTATTCGAGACTATTCAATTCATATTTGATCCGTTTCTAGAATCCATGAAAAACCCGCACGAATTTTGTAATTCAAGCTTTGAATTTAGGCAATGCAAAACCGGTAACGGGTCAAAACCGGTGAAAAATCGGCAAAACTACTAAGAATTTGTTTTATCCGATATTCGTATCCGAGAAAACGCGAATGTGGTAAGCAAAATCCGTATTAAAAAATATCCGTATTCATATTCGAGAATATTCGTATCCGTATTTGAGAATATTCGAATTCGTATTCATATTCGTTTTAAAAATATGGATTCATATTCATATTTGAGACTATTCGATCGTATCCGATCTGTTTCATCCCTAACAGCAACCCCCACCAATGGGGAGTAATGCACACACACAAGTAGGGCCAGCAACAGTAGAAGAGGGGTGGGCTGCCACTCCCAGCCAATAAGGACTAGACAACTGTCTTGGTCAAAGGATGGAGAAGGATAAAACTAGCAACCAGCAGCAAGAAGAGGAGGGAGGAGACGCCTTGAGTCGACCCAGCATGCAGTAGAGCAAGGACCCTCATTCCACTGCCATCGTTCTTTTCCAAAAGAAGCAAAGCGAAGAACCAATCATAAGCCAGATGTTCACCTAGTACACCGTTACCAAGCCGGCTAGGATGAGAGGAAACGTGCTGTCCAGGAGTTGAGCCGGCAAGAAGAGAAGGAGCTGGCAAGGGGAAACCCAGCCGATCGACGGAGCACGTAGGAAGCAAGCAAGCACAAATAAGACAGGGAAGGGAACGAGCCATCACCAAGGAAAAAGGTGCTTCCCACAAGCCATCATATATTTACCTTAGCATATACAAGTTCCATATCATGACAGTAGTCACAGGCACCCATTAGCAAGGAAAAGTAGAGAATGGCAGTAAAATCTATGGTTTAAGACAAGTAAAAAAGCGTGAGAACCATAGAAGCATAGCAAAGTTGGTTATATTGAGAACCCAAGTGGATTTGTTCCTCTCTAGCGTTGATAGATTTCCCTTGCTAAAATGAAGATCAAGATAACAAGGTTAAATTAGATAAACTGCAGGCATGCCATTGGAATAAAATCATTATCACTAATACTGCAGAAATGTGATCTAGGCCTACATAATCATGAGAACAGAGGAAATAATGTGTTGTCAGCCTAATTAGTTACATGTTAAATCAAGACTAGCAGCACGAATCAATAGAAAAATCATACTATCAACTAGATGGCGCCAAAGCTAAGGGGACATAAATCCTGAAACTAGCACGAGAGAATGGACGTGGCAGTAGCAGCCTTAATCACAGCCAAAATGAATAAACTAGGAAGGATGGTAACTTTTCTAGTTGTAGTAAATCAGAGATAATTGCTAGCATGTCCTTAGTAAAATATGTTTATCACCAAATATTGCAGGACTGTGGTGTTAGGGCTGAAGGGTCGTGAGAATAGGGAATTTGATATTTTGACAACCTAATTAGTGGTGTGCTAAGTGACCACAGTCGAATTAATCAATAGGAAATCACGCTGCCACTTACCGGGCATTGCATTGTTGTTAGAAAATTCAGTTGGGAGTATCTCCAATAGAGAACAAGAGAGAGTAGAGTAGCAGAGGGAAGAAGAGTGAACAGGAGAGTAGTAGAGCTCACCATCAGTCAGTGCCGGAGCCACGGCACGCGCGAAAGGTGACTCGGTAGGCTCAGGGTAGCACGCCCAGTGCACAAGAAAACTTATTAACCTTGGTATATCCAATCTGCCTAAAATGTGTGTGTTTATATATATATATATATATATATATATATATATATATATATATATATATATATATATATATATATATATATATATATATATATATATATATATATATATATATATATATATATATATATGTATGTATGTATATATGTATATATATGTGTGTATATATATATAGACACGCATATATAATATATATATATACACACATACATATATACATATATATGGAAACATATCTAGTGCTAATACACTATTCAGTGCTAAAGTGCTAAAACCCATGAGGGCCATTGGATATTGCTTGAGCGGACAAAATCGACGAGGGTGGAATGCGCCTATCCCACTTATAACATATTGCAGAAACCCCCCGCACATTGATATCTTTTCGCGAGTTGGTCCCCGATTCAATCCCCCTACTCCAACCTTAGCTCCCCCCTATTGCTCACTGCCTCCCTCCCATCCTCTCCCCCGATTGCTCACCGCCATTGTGAAATCTCTTGGGAGGCACACCCTACCGACGCCTTCCACCCATTCGATGCCCTCCATCTTACCAACGCCCACCACAACTAATGCACTCCATCAGCGTGAAATCTTGCCACCGCCCTCCTAGGAGTACACCGCTGGCACCCCGCCAATGCGTTGCTGCCTCCCTCCCGGCCTTCTCCCCGAGCGCCAACGCCGCTCACCTAGCTAGGACTTGTGTGGTCAATGTCTAGTTGTATCGAAAAATTTGAAGTTTTTTGTATAGCCGATTTGTTATAGGATTTTTGAAGTTGGAGATTTGTGTGATCGATGAAATATGCTACATTCTGTTTGTACGTTCCCTACGTAATCGGCTTCTCCATTCAAATTCAGACTGAATGAATGCACAACAAAGCCTTTGTCATTTCAGTAATCGGCTTCTCCATTCAAATTTAGACTGTGTAATCAGTTGCTCAGTTTGGTGAGAACACACAAGAAAATCTCAAAGGGATATGTAATTGTTCATTTGCCATTTTAGTTTCTGAATGCATTTTTGTTTGTATTTCTAAATGTATTTCAGATAATAGTGAGTGAATGTATTCTTGATTGGAACTCAGGTTTATGAAGGTATTCAATGTTCCTCATGAAAGCCTTCTCAATGTATTCCATGCATCATGTTGTCCCTTGTAGATTTGTGTGATCGATGAAATATGCTACATTCTGTTTATATGTTACCTATGTGATTTGACTTCTCCATTCAAATTCAGACTAAATAATAATATCAAATATGCTACATTCTGTCATGTTAAATTTTGGATTCCAGATGTTACATTTTGTTCTCTCCTGCTTGCTTCTGTTCTCCTTTTCTTCTCAGATTGAGATGATGCTCCACCTAGACTTACGTGACACACCATGGCTACCAAACCTCGGTTTTGCCACTGGTTGCAACAATTATCAAAGCACCTGCACACAAATGACATGCATTGGACTCTCATTAGTAAAACACATGCATGGACACATCATGACTCACACTTGCATGAAAACCCCATGACTAATAACTGCATGAACTCTACTATTATGAACAACCCAAAACAAACCAACTAAGCAACATGAACAGAGGGTCAGTCTGACCTTGGCCATGAAGAAGGTCATACCACCAACACCACTCCAGTCAAACCGCCATCCAACCACTAGTTAGACTGCTCCACTCTGGTCATACCGCATTTCTAATGACGGTACTACCACACTAGATCTCAGACCAAAACCTCCAAAAAACCTTCTTTAGAAAATAGTGACCGCTAACAAAGGGCCAGTAGTATCACTCACCAGTCAGACCATTGTGTCGATTGGACTTCTAGCTACTGAAAGCAACAAGTCAAACTAGAAATTCTCAAAATCAAGCACAAGCAATGAAAGCAAGACACAAGCAATGTCAAATGCTCATCATCACCATGGGGCTAACACCACATGGTCTTATAATATGGAATGATGCTTATGGAATGGATATGGTGGATAACTGTGAAGAAAGTTTGCTCTCATGAACTTAAATAAATTGGACACTTTGATTTTAAGTTGAAATGGCTAAGTCATAGGTTTGGAAACTAGCTGCAGTGTGATACTTGACAAATTGGCTTTATGCTAAAAGAAATATAAGACCTTCCCTTGGTTAAGCCTTGCATATGGATATATACATGTACACTTGTATTATTATATAAGGACTTGCAAGTACTTTTGTACTCATTGTTACGCAACTATATGAATTTAGTGCTCAAGGAATGATCTACTGTGAACATTTGTCACCATCTATCAAAAGTTGAAGATGACGCTGAATACTATACCCCAGTCAATTACCTATGAATATATCCTAAGGGTCTCCCCTGCTTTCTATGTTTTCCACTACAAGACTTTATTTGTATTTGGCTTCCCTGACCTATGATGTAAGACCTTTTACATCTCCTCCATTTACATTTCATTGTTACTTTATTTATGCGTATGTATAGATGTAATATTTATAATTGTTGTATTATGTGAACTAGCTACTGATCTAGGGACTAGCTTAGAATACATAGGAGGTCTAGATTACCATATCTGGGTCTCTACAAAAAGTAAAAGAGACAAGGAACACAACCAAGTTTTTACCAAGTTCACAGAGATTCAACAATCTCCCCTACTCTTCATTAGAATACTCTCATAAGAGTATTGCTTTGACCTGGCACCACATAAGGAACCAAGCCATCCACTCTAGTAGTCCTTCTCTGGTCCGTATAGGTGGAGCCCAAACCTTCACAACGCTCCTGGTGCCTCCCACAATCTTCTCCAAGGATGGTCACCAAGCCAACACTTCCAACCCATTTAGGAGACGACGATCTCCAAGAATAATAATCCTAAAGAGGTAACTTGAACCCGGCAATGTCAAGCAATGAAGAGTGATGCACAACCTAGACCTAATCTACTCTCTCAATCTCTCATGAAGCACTCAAGATCTTCAATCCAAGCTTCAAAGTGCCCTTGAGCTCCTCAATAGGATGGAATCTGAAATGGAATTCCAAGAGAGCTAACTTCAAAACCCATAGGATCTATACATAGCTCCCATCCTTAGAAACTAGCTGGTAGACTATTTCAAAATATCTCTTTGAGTTGGATCATCCGACCCACTTGGATTATCCGATTTAAATGCTTTCAACGGTAAAAAAAATATAGCCATTGCACACACTCAGATCTTTTAACTCAAGTTAGATAATCCAGCCTACTCAGATTATTCACCTAGTTCAGATCATCCAAACTAGTGCAAAATCTCTAGAACACCTTATCTTTGAAATTGATCCAGGTCATACTCTGACCCACTCAGATCATTTGATTCGCACACACTTCATCTCAGACCAAGTCTCTGTAAAATTGATCCGACCTATAGTACAACCTACACGGATCATCCGGGTCCCATTGAATTCCAAATAAACACTCATTTGCAAAATTGATCCTTTTGATTGTTTGTCCCACTCGGATCATCTAACGCTATTGAACTCTAAAAACATGCCCTTTGTGAAAATGATCCAACCGATGCTTTGGGTCACTTGGATCATTCAATTCCTGTTGAAAACCCATGGATATGCTCTCTATTGAATTTATCTGACCCAGTTGGATTATTCAATTCAATACAATATTTTATGACCAACTCTAAAACTTCACACATAATATATGAGCTAGAGAGACCTAGTGTGCATCACAACTAGCTACCCAATTTCACCAATCTCAAGCTACTAGCTTTGAAACCCCTTTAATAGTACGGCTAAAGCAAAAAAACAAAACATATCACTAAAATGATCAAAACTCGACTTCTATGATCATTTCTACTCACAAGGTCCTTAATTTTCATTCTTTACCGTCATTTACACCATTTTGGGATCCATGAATGCCAAGAACACCCATTATGCCAATATCAAGCGTTAACTCAACTTAAGGTGGTGATCAACATGGCTGAAAAGCCCGTGGCTTATGGCTGAAAACACTGTAGCTGGCTGAAAAAAGCACTGTAGCTGACAGAGACTTATTTTGCATAATTAAATTTAAAAAAAATTAAAAATAAAAAAAATATGTTAGCCCATTACGTATAATACAAACGAATACAGGAAAAAAAAGAACCGGCAAAAAAGTTCAACAAAAAGCCAAAAATTCAGAAAAAGACGAAACTTATGAATAGTGCCAAATAAGCCATGCGTACTGTTTGGAAGCCATACTGATCGGGACCTTAACCCTCTGAAAAATGGTTAGTCTTGACATAAAATAGTCATTAATCATCGAAACACTGAATTCACCATGTCCTACTACAAAGAACCATATCCTTTTTGAAACCTATAGCACAGACATGATGCTGTGGTATACCACAGCAGAATGTCCCCAGCCCATAATTCAGTTGCAATTCGGCCTAATTTGGCTGTCGTGGCCATGGACATGATGCCCAACTTGCCCCGCCCCTTCCCTAAGACCGCCTCCACTGCCACAGCAGTGGTTGTGGCGGTGACGAGCATCAGGGTCATTCCCAGTGGCGAGAGCATGTTCGGCACTGGCACCGTAGGGGATCACCGGGCCACTGATGTCGTCGGCGACAAGCGTGCACGAGCTACTTGAGTGCCCCATCTGCACCAACTCCATGTACCCACCAATCCACCAGGTCAGCGCCTCGGTTCTTGTGATTGGATTCTTTTTATTTCCTAATCACCTCCAGAATCTTGGGCTGGTCTAGGAATTTGTGCGATTTGGTTGATCTGGTGTCTGTAAGACGGCGATCAGACCTACGATGCTATATGAAGCGGAATGCTAGGTGACTAAAAGATGACATATACAGAAGATTAGTGTAGCGAAGATGAGAATGTTGCGGTTGATCTGTAAGGCGGGATCGAATCCCTAATAATGATATATGTGATAGGCTAGAGGTAGCACCAATTAAAGAGAAGCTTGTGCAACATCACTTGAGATGGTTTGGACATCTCCAATGGATGCCTCCTCAGACACTGGAGTACATAGTTAAAATTAAGATGTACTGAAAATGTAAGAAGAGGCAGAGGTCAACCGAAATTGACTTAAGACGAAGCAGTTAAAAGAGACTTGAGGGATTAGAATGCATCTAAAGAATTAACTTTGGATAGGAGCGCATGGAAGTTAACGATTCACATACCGGAACCATGATATAAGAAGAAGGTTTATGGATAGTGTTTTTGACTCTTTACTTAGATGGCAGGATGTAGGCTTAGGATTTTACCTTATAGGTTTTAAAGGTTTCATTTCTAATCTATCCTAATTTTTTTGGGACAAAAGTTTTTGTTATTATTGTTGTTAGTTGATCTGGTGTAGGGAAGATGGGATCTTGGTTGTGTGTTTGGGCTCTTGAAAGACTACAATTCGAGAGCACTATTGATCTTGATACAGAGAATTGGGCATTTGAGTTTTACGTTCCAAAGGGGGCAAATTGACACTATGATAGGAATGGTGTACTTTGGATTTTTCTACTTAACATACAAATTGCTGGAAGGGTTTTAAATTAGAAATAATGACATATATGCGTGCAATAATTCTTGTGCGAGGAATCAAGTTGGGAGGCAGAATGTAACAATCAGGATATGGTTTTGATTTTTCAACAATTTCTGAAACTTTTGGGCCGTTGGAGACTGTTTAAGTTCTTCAATAATTTCTATAGCTTTTGGGCCTTTGCACACCGTTTTAGATTCTTTAATAATTCAAAATGCTACAATGGTGGAAATGGAGCATACTATATAGAGGATATTATCATGTATTGTTGGGTTCTTTAGGGTAATCGAACTGTGCCCTGCTTTATCATTTGTTGCAAATTGGTATGATGTTATTTTATGGTCTGAGTTTGTTGAGTGTCCGTGCCTCATGCAGAATAAATGAAAAACTTTGATGCTCTGTCTGGTTGGAGGAAAGTAGGAAAGAAAAGAGAGCTACACTTTTCCTGGGAAATCACACTAGATAGAGGTCATTTGTGCAAAACTATACTCTTTACAAATGACAATCAAAAATTAAAATTATATTTATTTTCTTTTATTTTCCCTCTTGTCCCCCCCCCAAAAAAAGAAGAAGCAATATTCTTTTGTTTGGCTAATAGAGAAAACAATATTATTTTTATTTTAGAGAAAGGAAATTAACATAGTCTATGTTAAAGCTTTGCCCTCTGCAAGTCTAAGGCCTTGTTTGTTTCGGATTCTAGGCAAGCTAGCTACTTCTAGTAGCCAAAAACTCTCCCAAACTGTCCAGCTTTTGGGCCAGCTACTGAGAATCTGAAAATCTGGGGAAGGCACAATTGTACTGGGACCGAGAAGCTGCAAAAACCCAGCTTCTCACAGATTCTGCGGACTAGTGCCATTAAAGTTCAAGTTATTTACCCGCAAAATGCCACTAGATAAAAATACCCCCCCCGCGCCCCTCCTCCCCACGCCACTCTCCTCCCCTCCCCCGCCGCCCACCTCGCCCCCCCCGCCGCCGCCCGCCGCCCTTCCCCAGATCCGCCACCGCCCGTCGCCCCTCCCCGCTGCCCCGTCGCCTCTCCCGCCGCCCCCGCGCCTCCCAGATCCGTCGCCGCCCGTCGGCCCCTCCCCGCCGCCCCCCCCCTCCCCAAATCCCCGCCTCCTCGCCGCCTCCCAGATCCACCGCCGCCCGTCGCCCCTCTCCCGCTGCCCATCCCCTTCCCAGATCCCCGCCGCCTCGCCGCCTCCCCGCCGCTCCTCCTCCCGCCCGGCCTCCTCCACGCCCGGTCGCTCCCCTCACCCCGCGCCCCTCCTCCCCACGCCTCTCCTCCTCCCCTCCCGCGCCGCCACCCCGGCACCCCTTCAGTAAAGTTTCTTGGTAACCTTGTTTCATTATTTCTGCTTTTTTATGGTTGAATTTGTTTTATCAAAAACATGTTGGGCATTAGGTTCTTGCATTTCCAAGGAATTATATATTGTGATCTGAAACCATCAAACGTTGTGCTCGAAGAATTTGGATGCATGAAGATACTTACTGGACCACTCCAAAAAAGTCAATATAGCAATTGGAAAGTAGGAGACAATAGCATGGAATTAACAATATTCTTTTTCCTTACTGTTCTAGCTGTGCGACTTTGGATCAGCAAGGCGTTTAAAAGACATCAAGAAGACTCGTCCTGGAGATGTGAGCTTCCATTTACTTTTCTTACAACATTTCATTTCCTCATGATTTCATCTTCATTTGATTTCTGGGAATTCCTGCTGACTTGCAGGTGCCACAACTTATTGAGGGGAACACCATGCTAAATGGCTCCGGAGTACTTTCGAGAGGGAGGAGTCCCCTCATATGGTTTTGATTTCTGGGCACTTCGTGGTTGTGTGTTATACCAATGCTATGCTGGAAGGCCCCCTTTCAGTTCCCGTTGTTTTTGTTTTGTTGAACAATAAGTTGTGTTAGTCATGGTCTCCTATTTGTCAGTGAACTCATTGATCGGCTTGAGCAGCCTTGTATTCATGTATTACGGAGTGTAGTCTATTCTTGTTGTAAATGTTAGCTAAATTATTGCATCTTGTTCTTGTATTCATGTATCACATCGTGTATAGTTTGTCAAAGTTTAACTTGTAACATTATTATTGACACAAGTATAAAGGACATATCAAGTTTGAAAAGGCTTATGTATACATAAAATTTGCAAAAAATCATAATTTGTGTATATATGATCCTACAAATTTTGGACAAAAAATTCATAATTGTGTACAGATACAGATAAAATGTTACAACCAGGGGTATCATAATATTTAAAATTATGATTTGGAGTCAAATTTATTGTCATGAAATTTTAATATTAGTTTTTCAATGTTTGAACTAAGTACTACAAATTTCCAGCATGGATATCTCTTCTATCAATACATAATCAGGACATCAACTCACCTAAGGGTATTTCAGTCAATACATCTATCGGGATACCACTGCATGGCTAGAATCCAGATGCCAAACAGGCTACATTGCTACTCAGACTAGCCAGCTACTCAGAATCTCCAGCTAGCTACTTAGACCAGCTAGCAACTCAGAATCTACAGCTCCCCCAAACAGGACCTAGGCCCTGTTTGGATACGCTTATCTGAGAATCGATTTTAATTTGATCAAGATTTTCTGATAAGTCGCGATCTGAAGAATCTGCGATCTGAATAATCTGAATAATCCTGATGAGGCTTGTGGTACAGGATTTTGGATTCTCAGTGCAAATGCTGATTTTTCCCACCGCGGCGGTTGAAAGAATCGAAAAATAATCAAAGCGTTTGGGTGGGATTCTCGCTTAATTCTACCCAGAATCGGATTTTAAGCGTATCCAAACAGGGCCCTAAAACACATTTGAACCGTCAACATAGTTTGTGTACTTTAACATAAGGAAACTGACTAAGTTTATAGCTTTATCTATGTTCTTGCTAAATGCAACCACATTATTCAAGTAAGTTAGAGTACTAAGTATACATCGCATAGAATTTGTTGCAATCGATCATTTCCAAAATGCTATATCATCCCCTTTTTTTGTTGATTGACGACTTTATAGCAAAATGGTGTTTATGATATCAACAACTTTTCAGTGAAAATATTTTTTTGTCGTGATACTTTATATAGACATATAAAACTTGAGACTCAAGATTTTCTTACATACGCAATATTTTTTAGACCACTTCATTCGAGCAGATTTGAACACCTAACTGAATTGAAATTCTGTTTTGAAAACTGATCAAATTTGATATTGTTTGGTTGCCCATGAGTTAGTTATTTAGTCACATGATTGTTATGAATATTGTATATATATTCATGAGGCACAATGGGTAATAGATATAGAGAGAGTACAAGGGGATATTACAAGGGAATATGTCATATACATATAAGAAAACAAAGACATATAAGGAAACAAAAAAATTCCTATCCTATTCTAACCCACCCCCTCAAACTCATGGTGGATCACACACTGAGTATGGAGAGAAAATACAAATATTATACCTAGTATGTGGCTTTCTGAAGAAATCAGGAATCTATAACTCTAAGGGTACAAACTGTAAAGCAAGTACTCCCTCATGTACTTGTGAATGACTGTATGATATATCCACACTAATGTGCTTGGTTAACTCATGCTTCATTGGATTATGAGCAATATTAATAGCACCTATATTGTCATATAAAAGAGTCGTAGGTCCCATCACAGGCACTCTAAAATCTACAAGTAGCCACCTCAACCAAGTAGCCTCTGCTGTCACTGCTGCCATAGCTCTGAACTCAGCCTCTGCACTCGAATGGAAAACTGCAATATGCTTCTTTGTCTTCTAGGCAATCAGGGAGGAGCTAAGAAAAACACAATAAGCAGATAGAGAATGACGATCAGAATGATCACTAACCTAGGTCACATCGGAGTATGCCTAGGGGGTAGTGAGTTGGAGCTAGGGAAAAATAAACAATGAGAGATAGTCCCACGCAAGTAGTGAAAAACACGAAGAAGGTGACTGTAGTGAAGATGGGAAGTACAAGCCATGAATTGACTAAATATATGAACAACATGAGCAATATCAAGACGAGTGCTCACAGGATACACCAACTCCCAACAAGATGATGATATCGAGTAGAATCCTTAAGAACATCACCATTAGTAGCACGAAGCTAAAGAGATAGCTCCATAGGAGTCTCAGCATTGTGAGTGTCAGTCAGACCAGACTGATCAAGAAGATCCTAGACATACTTCTCCTAAGAGAGGTAGTAACCCTCAGGTGTGGAAGAGACTTCAATCCCAAGGAAGTATGTAAGAAAACCAAAATCAGTCATTAGAAATTGCTCACTGAGATGCTTCTTCACATACGTGATGAATGAGAAATCATCACCAGTGATAAGCATATCATCCACATACAAAAGTAGTGTCCTACTCCGAAATGAGACATGCACAAAAAGAGTAGGATCATGATAATTGAAAGTTAAATCGACAACAGTAATCACTGAGGTAAAATGCACAAACCAGGTGCGAGGAGCCTGTTTGAGGCTATAAAGGTCACGATGAAGATGACAGACGTGCCCATATAGAATAGAATACCCAAGTTGTAGCTGAATGTAGACTTTCTCATGCAAAACACTATTAAGAAATGCATTCTTAACATCTAGTTGAAAGATAGACCATCGGCGGACAGAAGCAACCACAACAAGAGTACGAACAGTGGTCATATGGGCAACAGAGGCAATAGCCTCATCGTAGTCACGACCGTACTCCTACTAAAAGACACAAGCCACAAAACGAGCCTTGTAATGCTCAATAGTACCATCAAGTTAGGTCTTAATCTTGTACACCCACTTACATGTGATAGGGCGAGCATGCATAGGTGTCAATACAATATCCTAAGTCTCTGTACATCGAAGAGCATCAAGCTCCTCTACCATAACGAGCTGTCACTCAGAATGAGGAGTAGCCTTATGATAAGAACTAGCCTCCTTGACAGAGAGAGCATGAGTTGTCGAAGTAAAACCAAGATGTTCAAGAGGCTAAAGATATGTTCGATCATGAAGGGTGTAATGAGGAGTATCATCAGAAGGATCAAACATCGGTGCCAGCAAGATACTAGGAGAGAAGGCTGGTGAAGGATGAGGATGCCTGGAGTCGTGAACCCCAAAGAAACAAGACAGTGGTACTGCAGGAACAAGAGGCAGTGCTACAGGAGACAGCATAGGAGGAACCACTGGAGACAAACTAGAGGAAGGTTGTGACAATGGAGAAATAGGTGAAGAGTCATAAATAGACAACAATGAGATTGTCTCATTAGTGGAAACAGGACAAGAAGTCAAATCTCGATAGAAGAAAGGTCGAGATTTGTCAAAGAAAATGTTTTGTGAGATCCTAATCCATCAAGCAGAAGGATCATAGTAGTGATAACCCTTATGCTAAGAACTATAACCAAGGAACACACACTCAACTGATTGAGTCGACAGTTTGGTGCACTCATGAGGCTGCATTAGAACAAAATAGGTGTAGCCAAAAACACGAAGGTGAGTGTACTAGCAGCTCAAGAGTAGAGACGCTTTATAGGACTGACATCCTAAGAGCAGTGGAAGGATGTATATTGATGAGATATGTAGCCGTAGAAATAGCCTCAACCCAGAACTATGGTGGAACATAGGAGGCAAGGAGAAGAGTGTGGGCAGTCTCAATTAGATGTTGATGTTTGCGCTCAGCAACCCCATTCTGAGCATGAGCACAAGACAAGAAGATAGGTAAAAAGTGCCCTGCTCAGAAAGAAACTGTCTAAAAGCACCAAAATAATATTTGCCAGCAGAATCACAGTGAAAAGTATGAATAGAGGACTCAAACTAAGTATGAACAATCATTGCAAAACTACTATAGAACGTAAGAAACTAACCATGATTAGACATAGGGAAAAGAAATGTAAAGTGAGAATAATCATTAATGAAAACTACATAGAATTTATGCCCGCCTTTATAGATAATAGGCGTAGGTCCCCATACATCTGAATAAACTAAATCAAAAGGATAATAAAACAAGGACTCACTAGAATGATAAAGAAGTTATAGTTGCTTGCCTAGCTTACAACCCAAACAAAATATTGTCGTGTCAATAGTAGCATATCCAAGAATACCCTAATGAACTAATGAAGAAAGGCAGGACCAACACAAGTGACATAGATGGTGATGCTACTACGCAAAAGCTCTAGAGATGGTGGTAGTAGTGGCGGTGGAGGTAGATGTAGAGGTGAGAGGTGACCAAGGATGTAGAGTCCCTGATGATCCCTATGGTGCTGGCTAGTCCAAAGTACCATCCCTATCTATCAATCCTAGATGAAACTGGTGTGAGAGTAAAAAACAACCCTATAGCCGATATCGATGAGCTGACCCACTAAGAGAAGCAACATAGTAAGCTGGAGACGAGGAAAATAGCTAGAATAGAAAAATCAGTCCTAATAGCTGACAGACAGAGGAGTAATGTCAGTTGTCTAAATAGAGATAGGAAAAATAGGAGGTCCAACTAAAATGAGAGATGTGGAGTCCGGTGTCATGTGGAAAGAGGCACTAGAATCCAAGCCCCGAGAGGTACATGGAGGAGATGTCTAAGCTAGACTGGTAGAACCTGCTGAGCTGTGAGAGTGCTGCTGAAGTAGAGCCTAGCAGAGCTACTAAACATAGTCACCTCGCTGTGAAGATCCTGACATGCTGATCTGTCCCCCTATCAAGGAAGGGCCTCTCTGCTCCCCTTGAATTGTATAGCCCCACTTGCCTTGTTTCACTTTTTCTATATCGCATAACTCTGGTAGTCATGCCAAAAGTTCTTGCAATAATTATACTGAACCCTAGTTTGTGCAAAAATAGGAGCAAGAATAGACACCTAAGGAAGGACTGTAGTCAAAGCAAAAGCCGTCGGCGTAATCAAAGAAAAAGGGGTGGCAAGCATAGCCGAGACAAACTGTGCTGCTAACCCATGGTGAAGCTCCTCATCATGAAGCATTGAAACAGCTCGATGACGGTCAGTCATGGTGAGTGGCTCAGCAGTTGAGACCTGATAGGCTCATACTCTGGTTAAAGATGGTAGACGAAATCGTAAAGGTGAAGGCGATCACAATCTGCCTTCTACACCTACTAGAGACTGGTAGTCGTGGCAAAGCAAAGAAGCTAGCTCATCTAGCTGGGGATAGAGACTAGCTAGGGCTCGATAGAAGTCATTGATGGAAGAGTCCTCCTGGCAAAGCGTCTCTAGCTCATGCTAAAGCGAAAAGAACTAAGCATCACTGCTCTTCTGATATCACTCATGCAAGTACTCCTAGATTTGATGAGTAGACCGCAGACCAAAAATATCTAGCTGGATGAAGTCATTGACACTGACCATTAGGATGGCTCGAACATAGGCCTCATTAGCACATCAGCGCTCAAAAGTATCAATGACATATTGAAAAGCCTCATCAGTAGCGTGAGCAGCAGTAGCCTCTACCTCCTTCTTCGTAGCTTCATCTTCTGTAGGAGGTGCAAAAGTAGGCTGCTTGGAAGGAGGCTGAACTGGTGGTGGCGGAGAAGGTCATGCACCAATGACATTCCCAGAGGTAGAGACCACAACATGTAGTTCATTCCATGGAGCTTTGTCCCCGAGAATGGGATTGCAGCTGATGGAATGGAAGTCATTGGTAGGTGGCGCTGGATAGCACAGTGGCAAGGTAACGAAGTCTAACAAGCGGCATTGATGTTTTTAGACTAAACTCTTGGTATAGAAACCAATTGGACGTATCGGGTGACTGTATCAAGCGAGGAGCAGTCGGACGAGGAGGCAGCTGATGGTGGTAACGGTTGACAGCCTACAGTTGCAACGGTGGTGGTTGGTAGCCAGCGGTGGTGACAGTGGCGGGGGAGCACTTGGCTGGGTGTGATGGTGCTCGACAAGCTGGGTCTAGAGGCAGGCATGACAGCATCATGGAGGCTAATGCTCGATGGGCGTTGGGCAACGACAGCTGTAGTGAGGACAACGTAGCGATCGGTTAGTCAGTCAATGCTGCTGTGATGACCAACGGTGGGGATGGCTCCAGCAAGCACAGGCAACAACAGGGCGGGGATCCACGTGGAAGACTATGACGATCGGATGGCAGCGAAAATAGCTAGGTTAATACTCTAGCTCTGATACCATGTTATAAATATTATAAGTATATTTATGAGGCTCAATGGACAATATATATATGGAGTACAAGGTGATATTACAAGGGAATATGACATACACATATAAACAAATAAAATGCATATAAGGAAATAAAACAATTCCTATCCTATTCTAACAATGATAACATGTCTAAACTGATCCATAGTACCTTGGTAGTAACCATCATAACAAGATTTTTGTGTTTTAACTTTTAACCATAACTCCACAAGCACTTGAGATTGGTCTTGTTGCATGTAAAGTAGTGAAATAAAATAGAATAGCATATCATGTTTGAATTAGTTTATATATTCATTTTGGTGGATGACTAAACACATATTTGATGACACTTGATGTATTGTGCCTAAATGTCCAATGTGATAGTATGCTGCATACTTGACTAAATTATTGGTTGAAAGCATCATGTAGTTCCCCTAACATGGTGGTCAAGTATTACAGAACCTCATCAACTATTGAACTATGAAAACCATTTCTTTCATTGGGATTAGCCTGATTAATAGGCATGTACTCATGGATACTTGGCCGATTTATGAAAATGTAATACCCCGGCCCGTTAGTATGGAGGCCCATGTGACACATGTGGAGTGGTGTTGGGATTAATCCCACATTGCTTCTCTAAAGTGAGTTGTAATAGCATATAATGCCTGTTGAGTTCAAACATAGTACCCCGGGTTAACCTTTTTACATGAAGCAAGGATGAAAGTATAAGTAGGGTGCTATGCATGTGTGGGCCCACCCCACGGTGAGTTGGGCTTTGAGCGGATTTTGGGCCTAAGTGTTACAGATAGTATCAGAGTATCAACCTTCGCTCCACGATGTGGGATAGGGGCATGGGCATATGGCGTATGACGAATGATGCATGTGGGCCCGTAGTAGACACATGACAAGGCATATGTGCTGGCACTAGATGTACGGACATGTACCAAGGGGTGGTTTTGGGCATTTGTCATGTATATGGTGTGTTGCCGAGGGCATCAGCCCTTAAGGGAGTGAATGTAATACCCCGGTCCGTTAGTGTATAGGCCCATGTGGAGTGGTGGTGGGATTAGTCCTATATTGCTTGTCTAAAGTGAGTTGTAGTAGCATATAATGGCTGTTGGGTCCAAACATAGAACCTCTAGGTTAATCCTTTTACATGAAACGAGGAGGAAAGTGTAAGTGAGGTGTTATGCCTATGTGGGCCCGCTCTATGGTAGACTGGGCTTTGAGCGGATTTTGGTTCAGGTTGTTACAAATGGTGTCATTGCATCAACATTCACTACATGGGCACAAATGGTGTCATTGCATCAACCTTCACTACACGGGCTCGTGTGGGACAGGGATGTAGGCATATGGTGCATGACGCGTGTGGGCCCAAAGTGGACACACGGCATGGCATATGTGCCAACACTGGACGCATAGACATATACCAAGGGATGGTTCTGGGTATTTAGCATGTATATGGTGTGCTGCTGAGGTAATCAACCCTTAAGGGGGTGAATGTAATACCCAGCCTGTTAGTGTGGAGGCCCATGTGGAGTGGTGGTGGGATTAGTCCCAAAATTCTTGTCTAAAGTGAGATGTCGTAGCATATAATGTTTATCAGGTCCAATCATAGCATCTTCGGGTTAATCTTTTTATAGAAACGAGGACGAAAGTGTAAGCAGAGTGATATGTGTGCGCACGTCTGCCCCATAGGTTGGTTGGACATTGAGCGAATTTTGGGCCAAAGTATTAAAGAAAATAACATGATAAGGACATTATGCAATGATATTCTTGCGTTCGTTGATGGAGAATTAGCTATGTAGGACTTCAATATTAGTTGCTTGGTAAATAGGTTTTTGTTTTTAACAATGATCATTTGATAGCCTCCTGCCCAAGTTTACCTTATTTTGACTTAACCAAGGCTACATAACATTCTTCCCTTGTATGTCATCTTCCATTAAATAAGTCCTCTTGTACATTTTTTAACCTATGCTGAAAAATTCAATAATTTATTCGTTCCTTTTGTACTTGTTGTTTCATTTTCGTTATGTTTGTTCGCATATTGGAATACATAACAAGGGGATTTTTCAATGTGTATACTGATGTTTAAATTTAAATGTTGTCTGAAGCCTTCAAAATTCTCTATGATTGCACCATGCATACAGTTTCTAATTAACTATTCAGGTTGGCTGTGTAGGTAGTATACTTCATTTTTTTATGATATAGCATAGTCAAGATATGTGCTTCCACATAGACTGCACAACTTAGAATAGCGTCCATTTAAAAAGACAGAAGGAAGACTAGCTAGAAATTCAAGAAGAAGAGCTAAGAGGAAAGAGAGGAAACAGAGAAAAGAAGATGGTTTAGGAGACGTTTTGGCTTGCAGACAAGATGAGCAACAGAAGTTAAATCTAAGAATGCCAGATTTTGAGAATAGAGAAGAAGAAAGAAACAACTAAAGAAGATGAGAATTCTAAGGTAGAGACAGGAAGAGAGAAATGAAGGGAAAAGACTGGAGAACTATTCCTACCGTGAGAAAGACAGAGGGAGCGCTAGCGAGGCAGAGACGAGAACTAATGGGAAAGAAGGAGAGGACTCGGAGGAAAGAAGAGAGCGCAGGGGACAGACGAGAAGAAGCAAAGCGCTAAAACAACTAACCCATCCCATCACAGCAAGCTCACAGACAGACAACTTCAAGAAAAAGATCAAGACAAGCAAACATAAAGAATGCTATACTACTGCAGAAAACAATGAAGTAAACCTAACTTAGGAATGACATAAAAACAGCATGACATTAAACATATTTTTTTACTTTTTACTAACAGTAATTAACAGAACTGCATGCACAATATTAAATCTAACAGAAAGATCTACTCTAACACGGAAGATGATATCAATATCACAGTAGAGGCATCAAACTTATGAATATCTACTGACTATCAAGCAAGAATCATAAATCTAAACATGAAGATATAATCTAAATAATCATTTCACGTGCGCAGTTTCTGGGGGTGCGGCTAGGGTTATCTGTGTTGACCGGCTCGCCATGGGAAGAAGCAGCTGGCGGCTTATATAGTTGCGGCAGCCCCAGGGTTTCCAGTGGAGCGCGGTTAGGGTTTGCTGTGCGGTTTTGCGTTTTAGTCCTTCCACTTTTGCTGTTTTGCGACCCCTAGCTCCTTCCATGCTGATCTTCTGTGGATTTTGCGTCTGGTTCGCGCCGACCTACAAGAAAAATACACAACCATGTAAACAGTCCAAATAGAGGGCAGTATGCATATAATTAATGAATTTATGGCCAATTTGAGCTACTAATAACAGGATTAAGATGTGAAAATTTACTATAAATATGATGCACATCAGCAGTCAGACCACCCTTGCGTCAGCAGTCAAACCGCTTCATGGTCGGACCATCGTTTCATCGATTGTCTTAACGAAATTTGACAAGGGCTAATTCTTCACTTAAACCTTTATCGTTGCCTGTTATTGCTCTTGTTCGTCGAGTGTCATAGTACAGGATTCCTAAATCTTATTTCACTACCCCAGTAATGTGTGACCGTTGTCTCCTATAATGTAAGACTAGCTAACGCGGGATGAAGAACATGCGCTTGATTAGGTTGGGTTTCGGTCTTTTACATCAACTTGATTGGAGCAAGTGATAGTTCTTCACCTTCTTTGATGGCGTCCAAGAGATTTCACCTTCTGAGAAGACCATGTGGAATAGGTGATGTTGTTCTACACCCTGTTGAGTTTCATTTTCAGATTGCTGATATTATCTCAATCTATTTTATTCTTATTATTTTGCTCTTTTGCAAAGTGATTTGGGTGTGTTGCATCTTTTGGGATCCAAGTCATTGAAATCAAATGAGTAGTAGAGCTATCTTTATCATATTTACTTATATGTTTGTAGTTTTGATCATGACTGGTTAAAATTATTTTGCTATACTTGAACTAAAATTAACATGGCGGAATACTTTGATACTTTGTGATGTTCATCTAAAAAGATTAGATTTATTGTGAGTCTTATTTTAAATCATGGCTATGAGGCTCGCATGTTTTATATTGCAATCTTTTTATGTTCACTCAAGTTGGCATGTTATAAAAAATAAGAAAGAGAATATTGGAAAGATGCATGCCATGGTTAAACAAAAGAAAAAACACAAAAAGTGCATAAATAAAAAGAAATATGCTTCAAGCATACAGCCATTCAAAAGAAGTTTGCTACAAACATGTCATCATGAAAAGAAATATGTTACAAGCATGCCACATGCTTAAGAATTAAGTGTGGAGCAATAGGTTACTATATGAGACTCTAGCTCATCTAGACTTAAGATTGTTTCAATTTTTGGCCTTTCACTTTCAGTGTGAGGTCTCATTGTGCTCTTTCTAATTTGTTTAGCCATTGTTGATATGCCTGTCATTAATCTAATTTGCTTAATCATGTTAAAGACTGGTTTGACATTGCTATATGATAAATGACTTTAAATGATCTTGATAGCTCTACTCAAAGGAATGGCTTGGTTAAAATTTTAAAATCAACGCATAGTGACTTGGATAATATACAAAGCTTTTCATTTTTATTCTCATTACTCCTTCTTAGAATTATTCTCTGTCTGGAGTTCTTGATGAATACATTGGCAAAGGGAGAGAGAAATTGGAGAAGAAAAAATTTGATGTATTTGCTCAATCTGCTCTCTTGTATTGAGGGGGAGTTTTTCAGAGTTTTCTACTATCTTTTCTCTATGGATTTGAAACTTTCTTTTTACAAATTTTGCTTTTGTTTCAAAACCAACTCATTCAAGAGATTGTGAGGAATTGTTAATGTATTCATCAAAGGGAAGATTGTTAGACCAAGCGGATAGATCATGAATTTAGTGATAATGAATAATTGACACTTGGGTTGCATTGAAATTTACATTTGTGAAAATTTTGGTTGATGCGTTTCTGGAAAACTGGAATTGCTAGAATATTCAAGTTAAGCAATCTGACCGCTTTGTATTGAGTAGTCTGACCGGCTGGCTTCAACCACGATCGGTAGTTGATGGTCTGATCGGCAAACTTCGACCACGGTCAGAAGTCTGAGAGTTTTCCACCATGGCAGATCAACCACGACTGAACGACCACGGTATGTCGACCACGGCAGATCGACCACGACAGAACGACCACGGCATGTCGACCACGGTAGGCTTCGATCACAGTATTTTAATCACGATAGAATGACCATGGCAAGTGATCGGTAGGCTTATATCTTGAACAGTGAACTCGTAAGCTACTATAAACCGGTCGGAGCTACAGTGTACCGGTCGTATGCTACAGGAAACCGGTTGTATGCAACAGTGAATCGGTCATGAGCTATAGTGAACCATCAGTAGTCATAGCGTTGTGTTGGACTAGTCGATTAGCATACTACAACCACAGTCAATAGTTGAAGGTGTCAACCCTGGTTTGTGATTGATATAGTGAGCTACAGTAATCGGTCAGGGGTCATAGTTACAGTGCTTTGTTATAGTCGTAGACTTTGCAGTCTACTGTCGTAGTCATAGACTTTGCGGACTGTTGTCATAGTCATAAGCTTCGCGATCTATTGTCTTAGACTTTGTGATCGGTAGTCAAAGACTTTGTGATCGGTAGTCATAGACTTTGCGGTCGGTAGTCGAAGACTTTACGGTCGGTAGTTGAAGACTTTGTGATCGGTAGTCATAGACATTGCTGGCCGGTAGTCGAAGACTTTGTAATCGGTTGTCGTAGGCTTTGCTGGTCGGTAGCCGTAGGCTTTTGCGATCGATTGTCATAGGCTTCACGGTCGGTACTCATAGACTTCGAGTGCTTCAATTCCAGTGATCTTCGAGCACCTTAAGTACTCATGTCTGATGGGCCAGGGGTATGAATGGCCTGTGCATGATGGTCAGACTGGTTTACTGAGTGATCCGAAGTTAATTTTTTGCAGAGTGTGGAATTTGTGGTCGTAGATTATCTGGTTTGTAGTTGCTGATGGTTAAGAGTGTGGTTTGCATGGACTGATGTTGGTCAAGTTAGGAAGAACTTGTGCCGTAAAAATGTTCTTTGGTCTTTGTATATGTAGGTGGGTGTGGAGATGGTCATGGTCGGTGATGAGGAGGACTGGGATTAGAAGGGAGAAATCTAAGATCCAGGCAGTCGAGGATGTCACGCGAGGTGGTTGAGCTTGCGCTGGAGCATGTGGAGGTCAAAGGTGTATGAGATGTTGAGAAGCTGTGCGGTCTTTGGTCTTTACATATGCATATTGAGCATGGAGACGATTATGGTCGGTGATAAGGAGGATCAGAACTAGGAGGAGGAAATCTGAGGTCCAGCGATCGAGGATATCATGCGAGGTGATTGGGCTCACGCTGGAGCATATGTAGATCAAAGGTGGTTAATGCATAGAGAAGCTACAAGATGTGCGGCCCTGGAGGCTTCATCACGTGATGAGATTGGAGAAGTTACGGAAGGAGTCCGTAACTTAGAAGGTTTAGACATGTTGGAAAACCCTTGTTCAGAAGGGTTTTGGGTCTCTTGATTTTCGAAAGAGATAGGATTTCATGTCCATATTTGATGAGGACATGGTTTGGAGCTCTAGCATATAAATAGTAGGGAGAGGTTAAGAGTTGACCTGTGGCTTTGAGATGGTTTTAGAGAGAATGCTTTTATGCTAGGGTTTGAGGGGTGCCATGAGAGTACTTTGTAGCCACCAATCATGATTCAGAAATAAAGATCAGATCTGTTCCAAAAAAGTTTGTTGGCACAAGTGGCGTGTTTTTCTGGGCGTTGTCTTCGACTTGTTCTTTTTCCAAGCAGAGTTGCGCGTGGCGAGATAGTGTCCCTCCATCGACTTGATTGCACGCCAAGTCGTTTACTCGATTGTCGCCAATAGTATCAGCAGAGAGAGTAGACCAGAGCACATCTACTCGAAGGTGTTGTTTTCTTGAAGGCATAGGGGATCGAGAGATTCTGCTGCCGGTGTCGAAGGTTTTGTGTAAATGCAAATCGAGTAGTCGAGCAAATGGTCAAACACCAAGCGGTCGAAACCTTCATCGAGCATGTGCAAAGGCAAGCAAGCGGTCGTGCGAGCAGGTGAGCGTCTTGTAATCGAAATATACATCTGGTAAGTTAGATTATTTTTCTTTTGGTTTAAGATTTGTTTTCAGGTATCAAGAAATGGAGGTAATTATTCACCCTCTTCTGATTGCGGTATGCGATCCTACAAGAATACAGGTCCAAAAGCAAAAAAAAAAATGAGAAAAAGGAAGGGATCCGGACTAGCAGAAACTGAAGTCTGAAGGCCGTGTGCCCATCTGGGATTCAAAATTTCGTGTCCGTCCCAGCCCAGGTCCCTCGTAGACCGAGTTTCCCACTCTGCATTTGCGTGACTCGCGATATGTCCATTAAAGATGAAATCAGAATGAATCAACAGAAGAAGCCCTCTCGATTCCTAACGGGCTGGCTTGACATATATGTCAGCTAAGGGCACATTCTGTGCATAATTTTTGAAACACGATGCAAGTGGTCATAAAAAATTTTGAAAGAAAATTGATTAGATAAGTCTTGATGCAATGAAGCATACTGCAAAAGTTCATCTGAAATCACATCGTGTAGATTGAATTTAGATTCGAAATTTTATTGTACGATAGATTGATTTCGTATGAATGTTGTCAAACTTTCAATCTTTGGAAAGATACAACGATTCCAAGAGCATGCCAACATTCATAAAAAGGATACATTGTAGTTTGCATACGTACTTCGGAAATATATATTTAACATCGTCACACACGCACAACAGTGCTTTGTCATAGTCGTAGATTTCACAGTCTGATTTCATAGTCATAGACTTCACGAGCTGTTGTCATAGTCGTAAGCTTCGCGATCTATTATCGTAGACTTTATGATCGGTAGTCCAAGACTTTGTGATGTCGAAGACTTTACGGTCGGTAGTCAAAGACTTTGTGATCAGTAGACCTAGACTTTGCTGGTCGGTAGTCGAAGACTTTGTGATCGGTAGTCATAGGCTTTGCTGGTCGGTAGTCGTAGGCTTTTGCGATCGGTTATCGTAGGCTTCATGGTCAGTACTTGTAGACTTCGAGTACTTCAATTCCAATGATCTTCGAGTACCTCGAGTACTCATGTCTGATGGGCCAGGGGTATGAACGGCCTGTGCGTGACAGTTAGACTAGTCTTACTGGGTGGTCTGAAATTGATTTTTGCATAGTGTGGAATTGGTGGTCGTAGATGATCTGGTTTGTAGTTACTGATGATTAAGAGTGTGGTTTGCATGGACTAATGTCAGTCAAATTGGGAAAAACTTGTCCCAAAAAATGTTCTTGGTCCTTATATGTGCAGGTGGGCTTTGGAGGCGGTCATGATCGGTGACAAGGAGGACTAGGACTAGGAGGGGGAAATTTGATATTTAGGCGGTCGAGGATATCACGCGAGGTGGTCGGGCTCACACTAGAGCATGTGGAGGTGAAAGTGTATGAGGTGTTGAGAAGCTGTGTGGTCTTTGGTCTTTGCATATGCATGTTGGGTGTGGAGACAATCATGATCGGTGACGAGGAGGACCAGAACTAGAAGGGGAAAATATGAGGTCTAGGCGGTCAAGGATGTCATGCGACGTGGTCGGGCTCACGCTGAAGCATGTGGAGATCAAAGATGATTTATGTGTGAAGAAGCTATAAGAGGTACGGTACTAGAGGCTTCGTAAGTTGCCGTGGTCGTAGCATGCCGTGGCCATAGCATGTCGTGGTTATAAGCTGAACGTGGTCGTAAGCTGCTGTGATCATAGCATGACGTGGTCGTAGACTAAAGTCTGTGGTTTGAAATCACTCGTAACTATGTAGAACTACTTAAAGACAAAGTCTTCCACTGCAAACGATCAAGTCTTTCACAAACGAAAATCTAAAATAAACCAAATATCAATTATTTATCATCTCTTTATTTACGACCATCCACATGGTCTAACTTCAAACTTTCAATCTTTGGAAAGATACAACGATTCCAAGAGCGTGCCAACATTCATAAAAAGGATACATTATAGTTTGCATACTTATTTCGGAAATATATATTTAACATCGTCACACACGCACAGCCACAATACTTTATTAGGAACTAGGCAGCTGTCGTCTTTTGTAGCTTACCATTACTTGACCTTTTGGCTCAAGAACCAACTTGCTCCTATCAACCTTGGGGAAAGGAGATATCAACTTGAGCTCAAAGTTCCTTAGCAGATAGCTCCATATTACTTTGATCTGCACATATGAATAACATTCACCAGCGCAGCCATGCCTCCCAGCGCCAAATGAGGTGTATGAGAATGGGCCAGCGACCTTGTCCTCCTCTCTCCCTGGACGAAATCGATCTGGATCGAACACATGAGGGTCCTTGTAAACGTAAGAGTAATGGTTGTTGAATATTATAGGGCTTGCTATGGTATGCCCTTTCGGGACACCATATTCCTTCCCTTGTCTAGTTCGTACGGTGAAGCAACTGTGTGCCTGACGACGTAGCATTAGAACTGGCGGTTGGATTCTTAGCGCCTCTTTGATGCAACGATGTAATGTGTCCATCTCTAGCAAGACATCGTAGTCTATATGGTCACCGTGCTGTCTGATGATTTTCTTTTGCTCTTCGATAGTTGCCGCCAAGAACTTGGAGTGGGTGAGTAGGAAAGCTCCGGTCCAGGTGCTCGTGTTGGTGCTTGTGTGTTTTCCACCAAACAAGAGGCCCAGAAGTAGTCCGGTGATTTCTGTTTCGGTCGTAGGGTGGCCATCGTTGTACTTGGAATCAATCATGCTTTGCAAAACGTCTTCCTCGGCTCTGCCCGAGCTTTTACGTGATCTCACGATCTCAGAGAATATCTCGGCGAGCCTAGCTCGCGCTTTGTCGCGCTTACGGTGTGCTGAGATCGGGAGGTACGGGAAAAATATGCTGATCAAGTGCAGGCCGTTGTCAAGATCACGGAGTAGTGCACAGACTTCATCATGCATCTTCTCCCGTGCCTCCTTCCCCATCAAGCATCGGCTCGCGATTAGCATCAGTACTTGGCCCATCTCATATTTTAGATCAACTGTGCCATGCTGTCCCCATCTTGCAAAGTAGTCCTACCAATTATAAACAGTCACATTGTAAGTAATTAATGAACAGATCATGCAAGGAAATGGTAATCATACAGTGGAATATAAATTAAGATTTTTTTTTCAAGGTACACTCGAACTATTTTGGACCATCCATCTTGTTTGATCCACGGGCTTAGATCGAACATGGGAGGTAATAGGTCACCTTGACTATTAAATGATCACTAATTTGGACATTTTGTGTACACGGAAATAACAAACTTGGATTAATTGTGCAATATATTTGCATGTACATGCATTATCAGGACATTAATAGTAGAGGGTGGGCATCAAAGTGTGCCAGATTTTTTTAGATGAGTTAACGTGCTAAAACTTTTTTGAGATGGTTAACATGCATGCCAGAGTTGTGATACAAAGTTGAATGAACACACAATAATTCAAACGTATAAGTAAGGACAAAATACACAGATGAATTTAATATATTTCGTTTTCATATTGAAGCAGCTCAACTAATCGTTTGAAAAGCACATCAAACTACATATCATTTTTGTTTTCATGTATAAAATCGTCTTTCAGATACATCTAGCTTTAAACGTGTGTGGTTGTGACAGTTTTGTAAGTAAAAATTGGTACTATGCAACCGAAGTTTAGACACTTGTTCTTAGGGAACTCGAGGGACACATGCATGAATGGCCGCTCCCTTTGAATGGTGCTTCGCATAACTTTCACTTTCTTTATGTGCTGAGGCATCATTTCTTACTCTCTTGATTACTTTCTGTTTTTATTTGCATGGAGAAGCAACCTGTAGAAGTGGTACCATAATTTTCGCTCAGCTAAAAGAGCTAGGATCTATAGAAGCATCTTACCTCCCAATAGGACATAGAGCACCGTAAAAGAGCTCAATTAGTTAAGCCTATCGTTCCGTATCATTTTTAGAAGAAAAATAATCTCTCTCAACATTCCAAATCTTTTTTTTGTACTCCAATGTCCTTAGACCAATGCTGTAAAAAATGGTGTCCACAACATTTCAAATCGAGTTTCCAACATTATAGGTCTGACACTCAATAACGGATCCAATTTCTGCACTAACAGGTGCACCCTTACACTGACAGCTCCGAAGCTAATGGAGTTTGATACGCTGTTTCATACGCTAATAATTGCAATGATTTAAGATAGTTGGTACTCTCTCCGTCTAGATTTATATGATATATTTTTTTAATAGCCTTGTTCATAAATGTAGAGCATACTTAATGTTTCAATACAAAATTATTGTGATGTATCTTTATACCCCTAATAAATATAAAGCTTTACTTGTTGTTTTCTACATGCATATATTGAATATAGTACTTAGAAATAATTATTTTTACTCTCTACTTGGTTTATGTGATAAGAGAAAATACGTCTTATAAAGTTAGATGGAGTGAGTAATAAACTCTGGAATAAAATGTAAGAGAAGTACTGCTCAATGTTAGAAGTATACTTTTACAAGAGAAGAAAATTAAGAGGGGAAATCAAAACATCGGCATGTTCAATTTTTGTTGCTTACCTTCACTTCATCAACCATCTGGGCAACATAGGTCCTCACCTTCAATGGCTTCAACGCATCAGTCGAGAACCTAATCTGCTGATTTCTAATAGCTAAATCATCTATGTCGTAGCCAACACCTTTGCCAAACATGGGAACGGTGAACTTATTTAGATCGCCTTGACTGATCTCTGACTCCGGCCCTCGATAGAAATGAGCTGAGACCTCTGGTCCAACCAAGAAAGTTACCTTCCGAACAAGCAGGCTTACTGTGAACACGCTTCCAAGCGTTGTTTGCTGATAGTCGATCGCACCTCGTAGACCCTTACTGCGAAGCACACGCAGAAATCCTACGAGAGAAACGACATCTACAACAGGTGGAGCTGGCCTTGTACTCATTGGGCCCATATTTCTTCTTCTTACCTCCTTGGTGACTACTATTGTTGTGATGAACAAAAGCGCTATGGCGAACCACATGGTGCTACTTGTTAGATCCATGTGGATATAGGCAACCTGCAGTTGATGAAAGGAACCGTGCTGTAAGGACATGTAGACAAGTTACAAGGTAAATTATCGATCCTTCATGAAGTATATTGATCTACAAAACCTAATTTAAATTGCTTAGTTAAGTACCCACAAGAAGTATTGCTGAAACTTTTTGATGGGTGTGTGCGCCCGTGTGTGTTTGTGGGAGAGAGAGAGAGGGGCGCTTAGTTACACTACAAGATCTTACTCCGTGTGCTCAAGCTGAAGAGCAACTGCATGCTTAGTTTGAAGGTAGTTGGTGATGGCAAGCAGAGAGACATATGAGTATTTATAGAGCAAGGAGAGAAATAGTTCTGTTTACTCTGACTGGGACAGGCCAGTTCAAAATTTCACCATTTTTTGTAGACTAATTAACCACTATAATTAGCTAGTGTGGGGGAAAGGTTAAGGGTTAATGGTGAAATTTTAGATATGTCCGGTACGGCTCGACTAGATTGGAACGGTCTTTAGTTATTTTTTGACTGATCCGCTTTCATTCTATCTCCAGAAAAACCGCCCAAGTTTCTCCTCGTCAGTTAGATAAGCGTTCTAGTCAAAGTCGATCGTTAGACTACGTGCATATACATGTAAGTCTATATAAGAACAAGGGGGTGTTTCCATGAAATTTAGGTTGAAGTTATGTAATTTTCTCCCGTCAGAATAGAGAAAGCCGAGATGTCTAGTTGTCGAGTTATCCTGTGTTTTCGAGAAGCCGAGTAGGGCTATCTTTCTGCAACGTGAGTTCAATCTTCTAGATTGGAATTTGCGTGCTGAATCCTTCAATCCTTGTGATTCCCTCTTTCAGTTTGTGTTCTTCCTTGAGCACGCGTTGGAGTTATTTTGGTATGGTTTGCATATGTTAAACCGTGGTAGTTATCATATCTGTGTTTTTCACTGTGAAAGATGAAACCAACCTATAAATATCAACCCTATATGGTTTGATCCATATCATTTGGTATGAGAGCTTTCGTTGCCAATAGTGGATTTGTTGCGCTTCTATTGTGCCTATGGAGGAGAGCCCCACACCAGGGTTGAATGTGTTGTTGAAGATGGAAGACTTGAAGAAGTGTCTGCTGAAGTTGAAAGAATGAGAGAAGTATCAAGTAGAGAAAATGTTATTGGTTTACAAATTTTATCAGAGAGTAGTGATAGAACTGTAACCGATGGTTACCAGATTTTTAGATTTTTTTGGATGAAAATTTTGAACTGAAATTTGAATTTTCAGATGTAACTGGAAAAAGTTGAAAATTTTGCAAAATTCCTTTATATTTGATGAAAATGAGATAAATGCAAAATTTTTTGCCCAGTTTGAATTTTTGTCGAGCCCACTAGTAACACCGAAAACCACTGGTTATCCAAGAGTGTATGAAGCATGTCATATAATATGTCAAAATTCATCTCACTATCAGGCATATTTTCCATAATTTATTTCATGCAATAACTTAGCAAAAGATGATAGCGACAGATTATTCGGTTATGCTAAAAGCATATGGCATCATATATTCCTAAGAATTAGATAAATTTCTATGAATTTCTAGTAATTTTCATAAATTTTATACAATTTTCCAAGTCTAGAAAGGAATTCTTGCAATTACTAGCATGTGGAAACTAATTACTGGAATAAAAGTAAATAACCGAGGGTATAATTGTAAGCATATAAAACTTATAGGGCTTTATCCACAAAATTGCCAAAAGTTGAAGAGGGATTGTGTAATTTTGACGAATTCTAAGGACTTCAGTGCAAAATTTCAGCCGGTTGGGAATGCTTTTGTGATTTTCGAAAAGTTTCGATCTTTCTTGCAAAATACCGACTGAATCCATCCCCTTGTTGCGTAGTTCTCCTCTTCCCCGATTCGTGGCTAACAACATTACGGCAACGGCGGGACTCGCGGGCGGCCATCTCTGGTTTCAGAGGCGGATTTCGGCGGTGGTGGTGTTGCTCCTTACGGCAGCGGTTCGGCAGTCTTCACGGAGGCGGTGTAAGACGGAGGCCCGACAGCGTCCCCGGCGATGCAACGTTGGAGTGAGGTGCAGAGGGGAGGCGAGAACCTCTTTTCGTCCTTTTGCGGCATTCAGCCCCAGATAGGAAGAAACGATGGCGACCACTGAACGAACGTACGTTCCCAGCGGTGGCCAGCATGGGAAGAGAGCTGGCCGGCAGCCGTTACAACCCCGGCCGGTTTCCCCGTCTCCACATCGTACTAGCTTGTCCGAAACATGTACAGGCTCTCAAACACATCAATCCACTCGCGGCTGGGAACTTGGGAGGGCTATCGATCCCATCCCAAAGCCCCAACCGCGGTACAGAGACCGACGTCTAACGAACAACAGCCTCACTGTGAGTTTGTTTCCAGCTGGTACGTCTGGCCGTCGACTGGTTACGACGTGCCGTCGATGTTTCTCGTTTTGGTGCGGTGCCGTGCATGCGTTCCCGATCGGGTCGATGCTTGGGGTGCTCAAATCAACTTCATGAATGGATACGTCATGCATGGGACTAACTAGAGAGTCCAGTGGTGAAGCAGACAGTGCTTAATTTACAATTAACATGCGATAGCACCTTCAGCCTACCTGCCGAATGATGTACGTTTTGGTTTCCTGCCATGTGAGAGGGTTTGTGTGGGCACGTACTGGGAGTTGCAGATATTCAGCTGGATCGGGCTAGTGTTTATACGAGAGGACCTTTTAGGGCACGTTTGGAACATAGATTCACAACACAAATAGTTTAATTCTCGTAGAAAAATTCGAGGAAAAAAACCGTGCCTTCCTACTTTTAAGACGTGTGAAAATAAATAGGAATTTGTCTGCCGCAGTCTCCGAACTCCTAAAAATACCATGCTATTGAGAGTAGTATCCTGATCTTGTCTAGGATAGCTAGTAAAACTAAATGCAGCATCATGCTCTCCTTCACAAGCACTCTATCTGTTCTTTACTTCTTAGATTCCATATCGTCAAACCTTTTAAAGTTTCACTACCAATAAATTTTAAACTATTTAGATTAGCTCTATAAAAATTATATCATTAAATTTATCTCAACATAAATGCCCATGTATGACGGGCCATCGTAGCCCAACTACAGCCAGCCGCACACACCCCACTACCCCAGCACGCATGGCCACATTCAGAATTTTTTGTATGAATAATCTATTTTTTATTCAAAATTACAGAAATATATCCGCAGGAAATTTTTTTACAAAAATAGGCTTCAGTCGCCCGATAAGGGGCGACTGGAGCTAATCGCCCTACTAGGAAGCGACACGTGGGCAGTATGTGAACCGTTAGGGAATTATTGCTGTCGCCTGAGCGTTGAGCGACTAGAGGTCCAGTCGCCATACGGTTGGGGGATTGGAGCTCCAATCGCTCAACGCCCGGGCGACAGGGGGGTTAAAACTGGGTGTGCGCTCGGTCGTCGCCGCACTGTTGCCATTCCCATCCGCTCGCTCAGCGCTGAGAGAAGAGAGGAGAAGAGGAGAGAAAGGAAGGGAAGGGAGAAGAGAAGAGGAGAGGAAGGAGGGGAAGAAGAGAAGGAGGGGGAGAAGAGGAGAGGAGAGGGAGGAAGGAGGATCTTCAGATCCTGGTATTTTTTTAGTATATTGCATTTGTAGTATATTGTTTATGAAATGTTAGTGATAGTAAAAATTGAAGATGTAGAAAATTTAGTATGGAAAATTTAGTACAATTTTAGTATAGAAATTTTAGTATAGAAAATTTGTAGTATACATTTTTTAGTATGGAACATTTTAGTACAGAGATTTTAGTATAGAAATTTTTGTATAGAAAATTTATAGTATACAATTTTTAGTATGGAACATTTTTAGTGTAAAAATTTTAGTACAATTTTTAGTATAGAAAATTTAGTTAACGTAATTATAGGAAATTAGCAGGCATAGAAACAGAGAGGAGACAAAGAACCAACCGTAGGTGTAGATCTAGATAGAAATAGTTAAATATTTGTTATACTAAATTTAGTAAACATGTAGTTTTACAAAATTAACAACCATAGAAGCATGTAGTTATGTATAATTTAGGGACATAATTTTAGAAAATTAGCATCAGTACGAAATCTGCATGCGTATGAAATTGTAGTTTAGAAATTTCAGTCACCGTAATGTACAAATTAATCGTCCGGTGAAATTTATACCTATTAAAAAAATCAGTAATTATTTATGGTACAATTTAATTAATTCGTATGTTGGAAGTTCATAGTACGAGGTTATTGTAGTGGGTTACGCGACATGCGAACGATCGGCGAAATGTGAATTGCAGTATGTCGATACTTTGGTATTGTGTGATGCTATTTGACATGTCGCAAAATTGAAACATATATGCAGGCCGACATTAGCAATGGCAATAGCCACTGCATTGAGAGTGCATTACGGTGCTGGAACCGATCGTGAAGGTCCGAATGGTGTGGATTTGAGCGGTTTTCCGCAAGTCACTCTAGTACATCTAGATGGTGAGAATGCTTGGATCGCAAATGTGCTGCATTGGCTGACCCAGAGTTTTTCGTTAGACCCCGAGGTGTGCAGCGTCGTCATGCAAGGGCTTTGGAGCCGGTCTCCCATGGACATCAGATGGGAGTTGAAGACATTGCTGCGCACTGCTGCGTGGAAGGGCTTCGTGCAAGGGTGCCGGCGCCGTGGATATGAGTGTGTCCTACTTGTGTAACCGTGCTCATTAGAAGTTGTGCAAGGTCATGCGTCTACCCTTGCTCCGGGAGGTGCTAGCAGCTCGGGCGGGCTGCATGTTGGCGAAGATGATCAAGTTGCTCATGATGTGTAACATCCTGATAAATTCGAATTTAAAAATATAAAGTTCTTAACATATTTTACAATATGTAATGCTGAAGTTGGATTTTTATGGCGATTTTCTAATTTTGGTGGAGGATCCAAAATTTTAAGAAAGCGTCAAAAAAATAAAATTTCTATTAGTAATACCCTAAAGGGGGAATATGCAAACAAATGGAAACCCAAACATTCTAAAATAAAACATGAAAGTAAGATCCACAAAAGGGAGGAAGAAACTTGAATTAATATATATAAGAATTTAATTTTTTTAAAAAAAATATATATTATAAAGGGCAACAAAATAAATAAATAAATAAAAGCATAAAAAATGTGTATATATTTGTATACCAAAAACAGACATAAAGAAATATATAAATAAACTTGTACACATGGGTAACAATAAAATAAATAGCAATAAAAAATATATATGTATGTATATACAAATAAAATAAATATATATGTGCATGTACAAAAATAGAAATAAATAAATAAATATACTATATATATGTGTATATACTGATATATACATATGCATATATATACACACAATTAAAAGAGAGAGAGAGAGAGAGAGAGAGAGAGAAAGGGGGTCAGGCCGGCCGAAGGCCCGGCCCAACCCCGCCTGCCCCATTCTTTCCCCGCACGGCCCACTCCACCCTGCACCTTCCCCGCTGACAGCCGGCCCCCTCCTCCATCCCGCCACCTCCCACTGCCCCGTGGACCCGCGCCATGCCGCCCCCTCTCTTTTCCCCTACGGCCTCGCCCCGCTCTCTCTCTCTTCTTCTTTCTTTTCTTGCCCGAACGCCCGTGACTCCTCCTTCCGTGGCCAAACTCCTTCCACGTCGCCCTTGCCTTCTCTCTGCCCTGCGCAAATCCCGTCCGAATCCTTGCACGCGCTGCCGCCTCCCTACTCTGCAGCCGCGTCCCCTCCGCCAGTGCCCGGTCACATCCCCCGCTCTGCACCCCCGTGCGTCGAGCCCCACGCCAAGGACCGGCGGACCTTTGCCCCGCCACCCGGTCTCAGAACACCAACTGGTCCTTCGCCACCACGCTTCCCCGCCCCTCTGCAGCTACAAGAAGCCACCGGTTTTCCCCCTTGCCCGCGCCATTTTCTTTCCTCACTCTTTTCCCCCGATTCGGCCCTTCTCCCCAATCCCCGGTCGCCGCCGCCTCTCCCACCGTCGACGCTGGTCCAATTCCCCGCCGGTGGAGCGCACCCTCGCCGCCCCGGACTTCCTCCAGCTGCCGCCGACACCTCCCATACACCCCGAGCTCGCCGGCCCCATGAAGCTCCTCCGCGCTGCTATGGATTCCGTCGCCGGCCGGCCTGGGACCTCCCCCGGCTCAATGAACCGCCCAGTGAGCACCCTCATTCCCGTCTCCAGCTCGCGCTACCTGGCTTTCTTCCTTCTCCCTCTCCGCCGCCCGCCGCCGGCCAAGCCCGCACCCAAGCTCCGTCGGCCTGCTATGTTTCAAGCCAACCCCAACACATGTAAAGTTATTGGTTTATTACCCCTTGCTAGTCAAGCAACACTCGATGATCCCACTGGCTAGCACCGCGCGCATTCGATTCAGAGTCCCGAGTTCGATTCCTGGAGATGGCACCTTTTGCCATTTCTTTTGATTTGATTTTTGCAGTCCATTTTAGGTAAGAAAAATGGTATAAAATTAGAGGATAATTTAGTGAAGCCCATAAGTTTAGTTAGGATATAAACTAAGGCTACTTAAGAATTAATATTTGATCATTTGATGTATGAACAACTACTATAGCTCAAATATTATTTGAGGTTTGATTAGCAACTAAAGGCATTAACAAAGTATGATTCTATTTAATGTCCAAATTTAAAAAGGATCCTAATTAAAGATATAGCTTAGTTAAAGTTAAAAGAAAACAAATTTGGTACTATGTTTAACTATAAAAATAAGGATTTAAGATTACCCTTAATAATAACTAAAGCATGTGTTCCAACCTTTAACATGCCACTATCAAATAAATACCAATGGTAACTTTAGTCAACTAGCAAGCTAGGCTATCACCTACACACACACACACACACAATCTTTTTCCTTAAGACTTAAGTTGCACTAAATAAAGGTATAAAAGTTGATAACATCCATTAATCAAAAGGGCGTCTTTAAGTAAAAATGTTTTGTTAGAAATATAAATATATATACATATATATGTATATGTGTATATGTGGCGATTATAATAAAGTAACCCCTAGGTCATCGGATGTTAAAAAGTAATCCACTTAATGTAGCGATGTGAATAGTAGTCATCATTAGCGTGTCATCAACAGATAAATCTCAACTGTAGATCCAGAGGAATATTGATAGTAAAGTATAACCTGGTATAACATGCTCGGTCCTAGATAAATAAATTTAAGTAACAATAATAATATGTCAACACTATAACAATAAATATACGCAGAATATCTACGCTACCTAGTCCGAAGAGCCTCTTTTATTAAAAGTCATGTTGGCGTATCTACCAAAATCCCTACGTCATCGGTAATGAAAATAATCTTACCACCTTGTATTTTAGTGAACAAGGTACTATTAGCACGACCTAGAATAATACATCTCGAATTGCTAAAAATATAAGCTATAGGATTAATTTGACAAAACCAGAAATATGTAAATCGTGTATATAACTCATACCTTAACTCTTAAAAGTTAACATTAGGCAAGGTAAAATCCTACACCCCACTACAGTCTTACATCTACCCATAGGTCTGGCGTGGCTCATGGAACTTCCTTGATAAATATAAAAGTAATAAAAAAGATTATCAATAAAAAGATCACGTCATCGTAATATACCACCAGCCCTGCCTCAAATCATCCGAATCACCCGTTAACTCATTATAAAACTAAATTGAGTTTATCTGGATTTATTTGGATCTTTTGAGTTACTTGCTTTTATTTGGATTCAGTCGTTTGTCGCGTAATTAGAAACTGGGGTCCTGAAGATTCTATGAATCAAGCGAGACCGAGATCGATGAAGACCAGGAATTAAGGATCATTGCAAGAGACAACTTTGTGCGAGCTCAAGACCGCGGTAAACCGCGCCAGGCGAGTCAATACTTTGATCATGTTGAACCTACATTTTCCGCAAATTACTTTGGTTTTAATTATCAAAGTGCATGCTGATATATTATATGCAAATACATGTTTAATTTAAGATTCTAGTTATATGCCCATTGTTTATCTTGAATATTATTATACCTCCTTTGGAGTAATTGAATGTGTGAACCTTGTCACCCTAGCAAAACTATAATAGTAACCTTTCGAAAATAAGTCTCTAATTATACGCCATGCTTAGTACTGCATAGATATTCAGGGGCGCTGAAATGCCCCAAGCCTCATTATCATTTTTAATCATGAGAAACTGGTTTGGACAGTCATGGTGGGAATGACTGGTATATTTTGACATGATTATTTTATGCTCCCAAAAATCCCAACTTGCTTAAATATCTGAGTGGATGGTTTGGGGGCTGGTATGTGGTGCAGTGGAAGCACAAAATTATGGAGTGTGGTAGAACCGCTCAGGTACTCCTAAGGACCGAATCTTGTCATGATCTCCTGTGTAAAACAGTGCAACCACAAGTCTGCAAAGTGCAACTTGGCTAAGTAAATTTATCAAAATTTTCGGACTCATCTCACTGGTAGTGGATAGAAGTGGATACGCAAGGGCAAGAGAAGGCCTAAAGGTACACCGAGTGGAGGGTGAAGTTTCCCAGTCGTACTAGTGCTGAGGGGAGTGGAGCCCAATAATGCTAGTAACCGTGGGGAACATCCCATGCATAGATGGGACCCACCGCAAGTGGGCAGTTTCCCATAAGGTGAGATGACAAAGGGGACTAGATACTTTGAAAAGTCACTATGATGGTCTGCTCAACCACACGGCTAAGGAATCGTGTGGGGCAATGAGTTGATTGTCTCTTGTGGTGAAAGTGTACAAACTCTGCAGAGTCAAAACTATTCGAATAGCCGTGCCCACGGTCAAGGGCGGACATGGGAACTTAACTAGATATAGTTCTATTTCAAAATGCTTTATGGGTGGGATTGAAAAAGTGGAAGAGCAGTGGAAAGCCTTGATTTGAGTTGTCCTGGGTGTCGTCCCAGTGGTAATGTAAGCGGTTATAATGCTGAAGTGTTAGCATATGGTGCGGATGCCATGTAACGGTGGATGGAATCTGGATCACTATTATTATTGTATTCTCATACACATTATGTTTTTGTTCAAAACTGCTAGGTCTCAGGAAATTTTATGTATTGTATTTCAAATAATGACACATCTATTCTTACAAAATAAAATGTGGTAGGAATAAATAGAGTCGTGAGTAAAGGAAATGGATGTTTGTTGTAAACACATAAAGATTTTGGTGAATTCATGTCAATCATAAATAGGAAACGATAGTGTGGATTATGGGAGAAATAAATTGGTGGAGCCTAAATGACTATATAGACTAGATAGATGATTTAAATGATTCTGGAGATTTAGGGAGTGCAAAGGTAATTGCGGGATTAATTCTTGGGAGTTGTTGGCGATAATTGGATTAATAGGCCTTGATCAATTACTAGATGGATGAATTGATTTATTGGGAAATTGGAGGTATGATAACAATTATTGGAGTATAAACTTGATAATGATATTCTTGGTGGATGAATACTAGTGAATCGTAGGCTTGATCAATGATATTTTGGTGGAGGTATACTAGTGAGTTAATTAGGGATAGATAATGGAAAATAAGGTTGATTATTGAAAGAGCAAAATTATGGTTGTGGATCAATAACAAAAGGATTGGATTGTTAGGAATTTGGAATACAAAAAATATTGGTGGATTGTATAATTGATGTTATCCGTTGTTTGGAGTTTTAGACAGCACTCAATATAGTAAGCGTATGTTCGGTAGATTAATTAAATGATGTCATTCGCTGTTTGGAGCCTTAGACAGCAATCAATAAAGACAGTGAATTTTTGGTGGATTAAGTCAATTATAGTAATCGCTGTATGGAGTTTAGGCAGCAACAATAACACTATGATTTAATAAAAATAATGTTACTAAAAGCAATTTCTGGCAAACAAAATAAACCCGAGCCTCTCCTTTGACAAGCCATGCATGCTATTTATTTGCATCCTGTGTATTGGCTCGCGGAGCACGGTGGTTTATACTCACACTCGCTTTCACAACAAATCCAGAATCCAGAATCAGATCACTACACTTCAGCAACACTACTGGTCATGGTGACAAAGAAGATGAAGATGTCAAGGGCTAGGTCGCGCACCTCTAGTTGGCTGCCTGTGGGCATGTCCTGAAGGTCCCACTTGTGTGCTCCGTTCTTTCGCTGCTACAATTTAATGATTTCGACCTAATCGGCCCATGAGTAAGTCTACTATTATATTTACGCTTCCGCATGATATGTAATTTGATAATCAGAACTGTAAACTGTGAGCACTATCTACTGATCCAGGGAATAGTGCGGTGGAATCACAGAGGAATCCGGATTATAAAATCTTGGTCCTGACATGATGAAGCCGATGCGGTACATGGAGGAGAGTTACAATGGTCAAGCCATAGAGAGGGAACTGGACAAACCAACGAAGGGGAGCATATTGAGTACATCATGCAGCAGGTGGACTGTGATGACCAGAGGACATGGGCTGAAGAGGAAGCTGTACAGGACGACGACAAGGACAGTTCGGATGAGGATGAAGTTCCTATCCCATAGGAATGGAATCGGTTTAATGCTGAGGGTGTTTCCGCACATGATGAGCATGAATCAACGTGGGAGTATCATGAGACAGAGATTTGGTTGCATTCTATGTTTGCTGACAAGGCAGCACTGTAGGATGCCATCAAGCTGTGGGCCCTTTTAATGCAACGGACATTTTGTGTTGTGAAATCAAACCAGGAGCAGTACACCGTGAAGTGCGAGCAGGCAGGTTGTCCTTGGAGGGTACACGCATGTGGACCCAAGTATGAGACTCACTGGATTGTGTCAAAGGTGGAGCTACACTCTTGCATTCTCAAAAGTGTTTTGGCGAGGCATGTATCTGCATGACGAAGAAGGTCCTCTTCATTCGATTTACAAGGTTCTCTACTCCTACTTTTACGGACCCCAACTGTGCCTTTTATATGGAACAAGAGAACATAGTGCAATGACCACATGACAAAATCGGGCAGCTTTGTCCAAGACATGACAAAAGAGGACAGATTTGTCCAGAGATATGACAAAACAGACTAGCTTTGTGCAGAGACATGACATAAGAGGCCAGCTTTGTGCAGTGACATAACAAAAGGGGGCAGCTTTACGCAGTGACATGACAAAAGTGGTCAGCTTTGTGCAGTAACATGACAAAAGAGATCAGTTTTGCACAGAGACATGACATAAGAGGGTAGCTTTGCGCAGTGACATGACAAAAGGGGCCAACTTTACGCAGAGACATGACAAAAGAGGTCAGCTTTGCATAGAGACATGACATAAGAGGGTAGCTTTGCGCAGTGACATGACAAAAGGGGGCAGCTTTGCGCAGTGACATGACAAAAGGGGGCAGCTTTGCGCAGTGACATGACAAAAGGGGGCAGATTTGAGCAGTGACATGACAAAAGGGTGTAGCTTTGCACAGTGACATGATAAAATGAGGCAGCTTTGTGCAGTGACATGACAAAAAGGGGCAGCTTTGCACAGAGACATGACAAAAAGGGCACATTTGCACAGAGACATGACAAAAGAGGCCAGCTTTGAACAGTCAAATGGCCAGCTTTCGCAGTGACATAACAACACGGCCCAGCTTTACTCAGTGCCAGGACCACGCGCACTAGTTTTACACGTACGAGTAGAGGTAAAACGGACCTAATAAATTGGGGTGCATTCCATTTCGCAGGAAACACTACACGACCAAACCCCACAATACACCACGCTTCCTTCACCGCACCGGGATGGACAAAAGGCAGAAGAAGCAATGGGACAAGATGGTGAAGCAATGGGAGGAGACCCGTGACCTAGCACAGTCAGCTGCCGCCCGCAATGAGAAAATAAGGGCTATTGCGGCCCATGCAGAACAAGCACAGCGTGCTACGAGGTCAGCTCCCCGCAATGAGAGGCCCCGTAGCAACAACCCTATCCCAAATGTTCCCACCGAGCATTCGCCACAACTCCCACCGAAGGGGGAGACACCCTCCTTTGTTGGTGCGGTGACACTTGCAAGTTCTTCAAGTCTCAGCACCGCATCAACCTAGGTATGCGTTACTGGGGTTGCGCAAACTACTCCAGTGACTACCCTGACCGTCGTCTAGACACCGCAACCTATCGGCAGCCGGTAAGGACCAGGTGCACCATTTTCCCCTACCTTTTCTCCTTCACAGCACGCACTAACAATATCTCCCCTGTATTTACAGTCCCCAGAACCCCTATGTGCCTACCACAAATGGATCGATCTTGAGATCCACCCTGAGGACCAATGGGCCCTCGACTTCGAGGAGTGGAATGTCGCAAGGTCATCGGAGATGCAGGAGGAGGAGTGCCGCAAGAACGAGCAAACCATGCGTATAAAACGCGAGACAAAAGCTCATCTCAAAGCGTGCACGCGTAGGGAGCGGGAGGCTCGCAAGAGGGAGCACGAGAGAAAGAGCACTGCTACAGACGGTTTGGAACCGTCATCACAGACGATTCCTGAACTATTAGTGTTTTATGTGTCAGTGATAATAGGTGGTTATCACAGACGGCTCCCAAGCCGTCTGTGATACTTGACTATCACAGACGGTTAATAACAAAGACCGTCTGTGATATACACAATATCACAGACGGTTTTGTTACTAACCGTGTGTGATATGAATAATATCACAGACGGTTTGGAATAAAAACCGTCTGTGATATTGTTTATATCACAGACGGTTAATAACAAAGGCCGTCTGTGATATCGTTCATATCACAGACGGCTCGGTGTTTGAAACCATCTGTGATATATATCACCGACGGTTTTTAAGAACGAACCGTCTGCGATAGCAATTGCAACATCCATTTTATTTGCCGTTTTTTGGCTAGCCTCAGAATATGCTAGCCATGCCCTCTGAAAGCAAGCAAGCAGATTACAGATAAATGCTAAGTTAATTGCAACTCAAAGTGAATTACAACAAAATTCACTACACAGATGAATGTAACAAACGGCCAGCAGATCACATACATATATAGAATGAAAATCGTTACACAGATCTGACAAATGAATTTAATTGAATGAATTGTTTGATTAAGCACAATTGAGTGATTTGTACAATTGAATCCAATGTTTCAACATCTAATTATCACCATTGCCGGGGTGGAACTCTCCAGCCTTGTTTATGACCTCTGCTACTAAGAATTCGGAGTGGTTTTCATGAATTTCGATGAGTTTGTCAAGATCATATGTACTTTCGTCGAAGTCCACCCGCTGTCGCTAGGAGCAATGTTAAGTCATTAATTAGCATGTGTGTGTAAATATATATACATATATATAATAAAAAATAATAATTATTGGAAGGACCTGACAAACCTCTGGATCATTGATCTTAGTATCCATGATTTCCTTCATATGGCACGAAACGTAGAATCCACATACATTGCCCTGTAGCTGCTGGTGGCACTGTAAACATAGAATTACATACATAGGTATTATCAATTCTAGAGGCATTATAACAAAGTGTGATATAGGATTGTTGTGTTGTAGCGGGTACCGGAAATCGCGTGTTGTGTCGCAGCGTGTCACTGGATTTGTTGTGTCTTCCTCCAAGGGCAACATAAGCGGTAAACGACCTACGTGATTCAAAAAAGTTAGCCTCGGCCATTGCAAACGAAAGAAATATTACAATAGAGTTATGTATGGAGGAAATGAATTTACCTGTTAATTACTTCTTGCACATGACTAAAGTCGTGGTTGCTCCTAAGTAGGGAATCAAGGTATATTACCTTGCTCCACTTTGGTACAATCACAATCAAAATCCAGTTATGCCTAGTCATGTGTGTCGCCATAGTGATTAATCCTAAGTTCATGCTGCACGTAAAGTACAAATGAAACATGTGTGGCAACTAGTGAAGCACTTACCCTTGGTTGAAGGGTACCATGACGTACTCCTTGTCGCTGTGAGCAATCAATCCCCTCGTTATGTAACCTTGCACGAAGGATGCATTTTCATTGATAGATTGCTCGGAGACCAAGTGAGGGTCGAGGAAACCCACCAGTTGTCGCGATCGCTGGAATTGTGGGATCATGTATCTATACATAAGGAAAGAGTAATGATATTTATCAGTATAACATGAATGTAGAACTTCATTGTACAGTACACTTACAGTGTCCAACATCGTAGAAGTGAGGCATCGAGTTCGTCGAGATTGAATAGTAAGAATAAGTTTTCGAATGTCACGACGAAGTAGCCCGAGTCGTGGAGGAAATGCGCCTCTGTATATCTTAGAGTGAATGCACTCTGCCGGTTTGGCTTCATGTTGGACTTCTGCATGTAACAGGCATGCAATGTATTGCAAACCAAACCAAGCCGGGGTAATTGTGACTCGAGGACCAATGACACTCCTAGAATGAACTTCCATGGCCTGGGACGCGCCTTAAATTTCTTCGCTTGAGTTTTAGAGCCTCGATTATGATACATTTTTGTGTGTCTCGGCGAGAGCCAATGCAACAGGCTTCGAAACCGGAGCTGGAGGTGGAGCCACCGGAGCCGATGTGACAGGTCCAGGGCGATGTCCCTCTTGGGCCACTGGATGTGGAGATCGTGGCACGGACAAGTCGAGGGCGATGTCCCTCTTGGGCCACTAAATGAATGTGTGGACGGCATCCCCTAATGTCTTAATCTCTTCGTTTGGGGGCTTCTCAAGAGGGACGATCTTAAAAACATCATTAATCATGTCCACCTGAACCTTTATGAAACCGGTCTCTACTTGTACACCGTCCACAAGCGTCCCTGACAGCAATGGATACGCCATCCCCCGCCCAGCGTCAACGGGAATAGAGCCAACAAGCCTGACTCTGAGGATGTAAGGCATGGGCTCCTACATAACGACACAAAATGAGTTAAGGCGTCCACCAGAGATATCTATGTAGCATTCTAAAGAGGTACATTACCTGAATGTCATCGATAGGTAAGTGGGCGTCGCTATGTTCAGTAATTGGTGTGGACGCGCAGCTACTGCGATGTTGAGGGGGACTGGGTACCGCAGTAGTAGGGGTGGGTTGCAATTGGTTGCGGACTTATCTCAGTTCTTCCCTCAATGAATCTATCTCTCCTTGAAGTGAGGCAGTCTGCTCTTGAAGTGAGACAGAGAGTTGTTCCTCAAGTTGAGCACGAAGCTCCTGTTTTATTTGTTCATTGCGGTACGTCTTGGATCTCTTCCTACTCCTATATGTATCGGAGTAATCTGAAAATCCGTGCCTCCAAGATACGTAAACCACCAAGCCTCGTGTGCGACCTGGGTGCTCCTTTTTCCCAAGGCCTATGATAGTAAATCTCTCTCCCTGTATTCTTGAAAGGAGCCACGAGAAGATTCGGTAGTCAATGATAGCTCCAAGAGGCAATTAATCATGTTATTTTTGAACCCATGAAGTTCAAGAGGTGTTAACAACTATGTAGTTTAACATATCTTACTAGGCGTTGGGACACTTCCTCATCTGTGGGGTTTTTGAAAGAGACACCCGAAGATGTGGTTGATGACCTCGCTCTTAACCAGTTTCGAGCGTGCTCGTTTGCGATCCCGGCAAATGGCGGGAGGCCTCCGATCGGATTGCGACCTCGTCCTGCATCCTCCACTGCGGGATTTTACCTGCGTACCCAGCGGTGCTGAGTCTATGAGGGTGAGTGTTTTGTGACTAGAGAGCCTTGTGTGCCACACTTTATTGTTCAAATTCGGTCGTTGTCTTCATCTGCACAAAGGCCTCCTATGTTTCCGGCGACACGAAAGGATACCTCGACGTACCACGTCACAAGAGTGCTTTTAAAATTCTTCCATGCTTTTCCCATTGCGAGGAGCGCCTACCATTGCACGATTCCCTGTACTTCTGCTGGGATCTCGAACGAATTTGTAATTTCCTCCCATAGCTGATTTTTGTGATCCTTTGCCAAATCTTTCCAGCTTGCTATGGTGATGGGGACCAGTTGCCTTCCAATTTGTCGGGACCCCAGATTTCTGAATCCGGACCCTCTGTGTATTACAGCACTAATCCCAGATCAAAGCTAGTGCACATAGTCAAATAGTAATGATTACATAACCAACAACGCTTTATTACAATAATAGAGAGTACAGACCGAAAGGTCTCATTATTACAACTAAGGTTTCAAGACCTCACACACTCACAAAACACAGCGGAAGCAAAAGATAAATTCGGTGAAGACCCATCAATACGCCACAGGCAATTGACTGGGGAAGCGCAACCTAGAACTCCGGAACTCCTTCGTCGAATCCACACGCGAAGTAGTTGTAGTCTCCATCTTGGGCTTCATATTCCCCTAAGTTGATTTTTAGTGCAGCATGTGAGTACATAAAGTACTCCGCAAGTCTTGGGAAAAGTGCAGTAGATGCAAGGCTTAACAAAGGAGGGCTATATGGTTCTTTTGCACAAAGCAATATTTTATTTCAAATACTAGTAAATATTTACGAAGGAATTAGTTTATCAAAGTAATTGTTTTCAACTGAAACTATAAAGCATGGAACAGTGAAGGTTCTATCCACCAACACTAGCTAACCAGCTCTAACCACTAAGGTTTAAAACTACAGGTTCCAACCACCCACACTGGCTCCAACTGCCAGGATACACTTTCGAGAGTTCCCTCCACTCTCGATATATCAAAACTTTGTTATTAAAAACCAAAACCAAAGATCTACCATATGAATGCATTCCTTGCCCGCCCTTGACCGTGGGCATGGCTATTCTAATAGTTTAACACTCTATAGATAAATTATTCTAATAGTCATCATGCTTCCTTTGGCATGAGACCGAGATAAATTATCACAAAGTCTTTACCTCACTCTAGTCTAGCTAGACACCACCGGCTAAGGTTTCACCGCTGAAGGGTTAAATCCACCCAGTCAAAAGCCCCCTCTTGCGCCATATGAGTACAGTAAATCCCTGTCCCTCACTGTGAATAACCAGTAAATCCCTGGCACCCACTTTCCACTGGTGGCACCTAAACTAGACTAATGTAAGTTAATCAGCTAGGTCGTACCCATATAAACTTGGGGTTGTACGATAATGCTCAGTCTAGACAAACACAAGAGTCGGTCCTTAATCGACTAGGGCGGAACACACACTTTACAAAATCTCATGCTAAACCGCACCAATGCAATCTAACCATCCGCCCTGGTATAAAACAATTTTCACATTTTTATTTTATTTTAAAGGAAAGTGGCAACACCAATCGCCACTAGATTTCCAAATACAAAGACTAGTTTAATGAAATATAATTTCCCATTCCAAGGTTACAAAAGTTAAATAGCGACTAAGCATTTTACTACCGTTTTAATATTAACAAATTTTTATATTATTCTCATTATTGAGACAAAGAAAATCCTAAGGTTACAAGGGTACATGACATTCAACTTCAATCGAGGGCATAACAATGATTGGATTAGCTAATACCTTAATACAGAAACTAATGTTCTATGTAAATAGCAATGCACATAAATTTAAATTAATCAAAAGCATTTCTCAAACATAGGTTCAAAATGTTCAAAGGAGACTTGCCTTCTTGCATGCTGTCTGGATCTTCTTGCTGTGAAGCGGAGGAGTCTTCGGCAACGACGGGTTCTACGCGCGAAAAGATAGAACAAATGAGAATAAATAAATACACATAAACTCAAATAAAATTCAAAAAGAGTGTATATTTGAGTATTTTTAAGATTTTAGAAAAATTTAGAAATTTGAACGGCTCAATTTGGAGTTAAAATGAGAAAGTTATGGCTTCTGAAAGTTTAATTAGAAGAAAAAGAAAAAGGCTATTTTGCTGATTTATTTTTATACTGAAAAATAATATTTATGACGTCAGCGATTTTCGAATTTCGAATTTTTCGGACACATGGGCCCAGTCTACTGTGGACCGAGTCCACGCACCGGGGTGACGTGGCACACACGGCCGATGTGGCGCACACGCGGAGGCCACACGGGTGCGGGCCGACCGACGTGGCCCAGGCTGGAATGAGGTGCACGGGCGGCGCACACGCCGGCACACGGGCGCCCAGCGGCGGTCGGCGGGAGGCGGCGAGGTAAAGGAGGCGGTGGCGGGCTTGGTGCTTACCGGCACCGGGCTTGGGACGGCCGGAGACAAGCGGCGGTGGAAAGAAAAACGGCGGCGGCGGTGGAGAGAGAAGGCGGCGGCGGCGCTTGGTGTGGGGGGTTCCGGCGACTTTGGCGTTCGGCCGAAAGGGGAAAGGAGGGTGTGGGGAGAGGGGAGGCTTTTATAGGCAGGGGAGAGGGGGTAACGGCTGGCGGTTGGGCTCACCGGAGTTGAAGGCCGAGACGGGGTGTAATGCGGCGGTTACCGGGGATTAAAGAAGGGAAACGGGCGGCGTGAATGCGAGAGTGGCTGGGGGGTGATTGCGCACTCAATCGAGAGTTAATGGAGAAAGTAACGGCCGGATTAAAAGCTTTGGTGCGGCTTTAATGGAGGAAGAAGAAGGAGATAACGGGTGGGGCCCGCGCGTCGATGAGAGAGGGAGAGATGAAGGGGTATGCACCGTCGGATTGATGACACGTGGCGAGGGAAAGAAATCAAGGCCACTGGATTTAAATGAAGGGGTAAGTTATGATGGAGGGCTGAGATTAGATCGGAGAAAATGATGGAATAAATCCGGGCGCGACACATGTCGGCTTGAGATTAAATTAATTTTAATTTTCGGATTAGTTTTTCAGAAAATACTAGAAACATTATAAATACTTAGAAAATAGTAATTAATGTCTAAAAATTCTAGAAAATTCATAGAATATTCCTGGAGCTATCTTAGACTTAGGAAAAATATTTTTAAATTCAAATTTGCCTTTAATAGTTTTATAAAAATACTTTTTAACATTTAAAATTGATTTTTAATTCCAAACAATTCTCGAAAATTATATAAAATTTAGGGAAGGTAGGGACAAATAAAATAAACTCTTTTTGGCTTTAATAAAATACTTAAAATATATTTTCTTGCTTTAGATTTTGAAATAAAATTCAGATAGATCCAAATAAAGTTCAAGTAATTAATTTAAAATTAAATTTTTCAGAAAGCGAATTTTTGGGATGTTACACAATTATCCCGCAGGTAGTCTGAAATGATGCCGCTGCTTTCTTCGGTTGTAGAGAGACCCCATCCGGAGAGACCACTGTGATGGTCATTCGGCCCTCTGGCCTTTTCGATACTCCTTGGCCACGCTTAGTTTTCCCAATATTGGGAGCGTGAGACCCAGATATAGTTTTCCCAATCTTGGGAGCGTGAGACCCAGATGACGACGATGAAGACTGTGTGGATGCCATCTCTTTTCTAAGAAAAAACTAACTGCAGTGAGGTATGGGCCTAAACAAAGTTCTATGAAACAAATGACACAAACCAGTGTATCAAGTTCATTGAACCGGATACACTGGAGTGTGTCACTTGCTTCATGCCCTTTGAAGATCTATGTGGCATATATTAAAAAATTTTGGACGACTGTGTGGACGCAGTGAGGTGTGGGCCTAAACAAAGTTTTATGAAGCAAATGGCACAAACCAGTGTATCAAGTTCATTGAACCGGATACACTGGAGTGTGTCACTTGCTTCATGCCCTTTGAAGGTCTATGTGGCATATATTAAAAATTTTTAGACGACTGTGTGGACACAGTGAGGTATGGGCCTAAACAAAGTTCTATGAAGCAAATGACACAAACCAATGTATCAAGTTCATTGAACCGGATACACTGGAGTGTGTCACCTTCACACCCTTTGACAAAGTTCTAAAGATTGACTAAAACAATTTAGCAATCTATTCAGAGTACTAATAAAGCATATATCATAAAGCTAACATGTGAAGCATATATCATAAAGCTAACATGTGAAGCATATATCATAAAGCTAACATGTGAAGCATATATCATAAAGTACCAATAAAGCATATATCATAAAGTACCAATAAAGCATATATCATAAAGCTAACATGTGAACCATATATCATAAAGTACCAATAAAGCATATATCATAAAACTAACATGTGAAGCATATATCATAAAGCTAACATGTTAAGCATATATCATAAAGCTAACATGTGAAGCATATATGTCACATCCCAAAATTTGCTTTTTGGAAGAAAATTAAATTCAAATTAATTATTTTAAAGTAATTGGATTTTATTTGGCTTTTCTGAATTTTCTGGAGTTTAAAACCTATTTCTAAAATTTGAAAAGTAAATTAAAATATGAAACTAAAACACCAACAGTAGTTGGAAATAATTTTATTTAGTCCAAAATATGTCCAGGAGCTTCTGTGAATTTTTCTGGAATTTTTGGAGGTATTTTCATATTTTTCTGAGGCCTAAATAATTTTCTAGCCTTTTCTGAAAATCTAAATCAAATTCTAAAAATAAAAATATCCCCTCTCCCTCCCACCGACGCGTGGACGGCCCAGATCCATCCACGTCGCCGCTCGCCCATCCAGCCGCCTCTCCTCTCTCTCGACTCTGCCCGCCCGCCGCACCACCCCGCTTCCTCATCCTCGGCCGACATCCGCCGGTCCGATGCGCGCCGCCGTCGCCGGCGGGCCATCCAGCCGCCCGCGCCCGCTCCTCTCTTCTCTCTAACTCGCGGGCCCGCCGTCGGCCCGCCATGGCCTCGCTCCCGCCGCCACCCGCCCCGCTTATCAGTCCGCTGCCCTGTGGGCCACCCTTTCCTTTCTTCCTCCCTCTTTCCTTTCTCGCCGACTGCCGTCGAGCCGAATCCGCCTTGCCTTTCCTCGCCTCTCCCGGTTTGGTAACCCCGTGCCCTGCGGGAAGCGAATCCCAACGCCCGTGCCTCCCTTCCCTTTCCGCCCCTATTTCCTTTTTCCCAAACTTTCCCCACTGCCACCGAGATCTCCCGCGAGCAATCCCGCGCCGTGTCCTCCTCCACCCTATAAAGCCCCCTCGGCTTGGCCTCCTCTCGCACCACCTCCCGAGCGCTCCACCTCCTTCCCGAGCCCTCGTAGCACCCCAAAGACCGTGGCGCTCTCTCTCCCGAAGCCGCCCAACTCCGGCGAGCCTTCGCCGCCTCGGTCATCCCGGAGCCCGCGTCGCCTCCCGAGCTCCTCTTGTCTCAGGCGATCCTCCTCGACACCTCGCCTGCCCCTCCCGCCGCCGAGCGCCATCGCGCCGAGGACCCGAGCGCGCCGCCACCTCGCCGCGGCCTTCTCCGCTGTCGTTGCACCTCGTCGACCCTCCAACCGAACCTCCGCTCAAGGATTGCATTTCACGCACCGCCCGCACTCCTCCGAGCCTTCTCGCCGCCGACGACCTTGCCTCCGTCCACGGTGCGGACCACTCCAAGCAGTAACCTCAAAGGGATTACCTATCCATTAGGGGTAGGCAACGCCTCGCCACTTGGCTATCACCGCCGCTCTCCTCCCCGACTCCTGCTGCGTTCGAGCCCGCGGCTCCGCACGCCGAGGTTGAGTTTTCGTTATTTATCCGCGATCGACAAGTGGTCCCCACACGCCGCCGCCGCCGGCTCGCGCTGCCACGCCGCTGGGCCCCACCTCTCTGTGATGGTCTCTGACAAGTGGGCCCGAGTCCGAGGGTCCCACATGTCGAGGTTAAGTCGGTGGGCTCATCGTCGATGGGTCCCACATGTCGATGACCGCCTGGTTACTGCTCATGGGCCCCACCTGTCGATCCTCGGAATAAAAATAGAATTTAAAATCTAATATTCCAGTGGGCCCCACCTGTCAGAAATTTGGGAATTTCTAGATTTATTCAAATCTGAGATTTTCAAATGAGCATAACTTTCTCATTTTAACTCCAAATTCAGCCATTCAAATTTCTAAATTCATCTAAAATCATAATCTATCCAACTATGGGCTCTATTGAATTTTTGGATTTTATTTGAATTTTCGTTTGTATTTATTTGCTTTGTTTGCTTCGTCTTTTCTCGCGTAGATTCCAACGTTGTCGACGATCCCTCTTCACAGCAGCAAGAAGACCCAGAAACCCTGCAAGAAGGCAAGTCTCCTTTGATCATCTTGAACCTATGCTTTTGAAATGTTTTAAATATTTTAAATTATGTGCATTGCTATTTATATAAAGTCACTAGTTCAAATCTTTAGGAGTTAGTTATTCCAATTTTGTTATGCCCTCATTTGACATTGATTGCCATGTACCTTGTCACCCTAGAACCCCTTTGTCTCAATAATGAGATTAATATTAACCTTTGTGAATAGTAGAATGGTAGGATAATGCTTAGCCATGCTATCTAATAACTTTGGAAAATCTTGAAAACGGGAAATTATGATTTAATGTTGAGCCCCTGTGTTTATGAAAATTAGTGGTAATTGGAGTTGCCACTGTTCTTTTAAAATAAAATAAAATGTGAAAGTTGGTTTAGATTAGGTGGATGGTTAGTTTGGTTTGGTGCAAGAAGCACGAGAACTTGTTAAGTGTATGTTCCACCTTAGTCAATTAAGGACCGACGCTTGTGTTTGTCCAAACCGAGCATTAACCGTACAACCACAAGTCTATATGGGTACGACCTAGTGACTAACTTATGATAGTCTAGTTTAGGTGCCACCAAATGGAAAGTGGGTGCCGTGGATGGACCGTTATTCACGGTGAGGGACAGGATTTATCAGTACTCATATGGCGCAAGAGGGGCTTGGTTGGGCGGTTAGCCTACTGCGCGTGAAACCTCAATGGTGGTATCTAGCTAGATTAGAGTAAGGTAAAGGCTTTGTGGTATTTTATCCGGTCTCATGCCAAAGGAAGCGTGTTGACTTTTAGGATAATTTATCTCTTGTGGGTAAAGTTGTACAACCTCCGCAGAGTGTAAAACTATTCGAATAGCCGTGCCCACGGTCAAGGGCGGGCAAGGAATGCATTCACATGGTAGATTTCTGGTTTTGGTTTTAAAATCAAAGTTTTGTATTCCGAGAGTGGAGGGAACTCTCGGAAGGGAATCCTGGCGGTTGGAGCCAGAGAGGGTGGATGTAACCCGCAATATTAACTTGTTCAGTTGGAAATGATTAAGCTAGTGTTGGTGGATAGAGCCTTCACTAGAGAATAATTGGTAGTTCTGTTAAAATCATTTACTTTATTAAATTGATGCCTTCGAAAATAATTAGTAGTAATTGAGATTTCAAATATTGATTTGTGCAAAAGAACCGTATGGCTTTCCTTTGTTAAGCCTTGCATCTATGCATTTTTCCCAAGACTTGCGGAGTACTTTATGTACTCACATGCTACCCTTAAAAATAAAATCTCAGAGGAAGTTGAAGCTCAAGAAGGTGACTATGACTACTGCTTCGCTTGTGGCTGCGACGGATTCTTCCCGGAGGACTAGGTTGTGCTTCCCCAGTCAACTGCCTGTGGCATCTTGATGGGTCTACTTTGATTTCACTTTGCTTCCGCTGTGTTTTGATTGTGCGAGGTCTTGAAACCTCCAATGTAATAATGAGACCTTTCGTCCTGTATTTTACTATTGTAATAAAGCGTTGCTGGTTACGTATTCATTTCGCTTAGCTGTGTGCACTACCTTTGATCCGGGACTAGTGCAAGAATACACGAGGGTCCGGTTCGGAAATCCGGGTCCCGGCAGAGATGGTATCGAGCCAATTTGATCAGAGGACGTGACCTAGATTAAGAATGGCAAACCATAAGGATTTATATTTATAAAAAGAGTATATTAAAAATGTATAAGCTTCTTTGCTTCTACTCTCTTCCTACCTAGAATCTCGTTCTTGTCTCCAACTCCATTTGTTAAAAACTTTTACTAATCTTTTCTTTTACTCAACTTTGTAGATGGCTGGTTCATCCTCCTCTGCCCCGTGGGACTACTACTCACATGGAGAGGATGCTGGAGCATTCGCTAGCCTTCTCCGGCAGCTGATGCAGTGCTTGGAGTACCGTCAGCCGCCCATTTTCAGAGGACGGAAGACGCGGATCCTGGATCGAGACTCATGGACGATGGAGGTATTCCTGTATGCACGGGAAGGGGAATTCAACTCCCACACATACCCCATCAAGCACCCTCGATCCCGCTGTTTCGACGCTGTCCAGGACGCAGCACACCTCGCCATTGACGAGTTATGCCACATGCACAAGGATGCTGTACATCAGTCCCCTTTTTGCTTTTTCATCAACCCTCGAGCAGGACAGAGGTATCCAGATCCCTTTGACATCCCAGCTGACGATCCTCGACTGTCGCACAAGGTGCAGCTCACACAGGCGATGGCAGTCACTTATGCTAGAGCTCAGAGGAGATTGACAACTCGGATGCTTTCACTTCCAGCTACCATCACTGACACTTCGCGCGTAGCTTCTTCGGAGCTAGACAGACGAGTTTACATTGGGACGCTCAAGCCGCACCGACTACATGCCGTCTTCACTGCACCACCGCCGCCCGCCAACGCGCGCCATTTCGACTCTCGGGACTTCGTGACTTTCGGCTCACAAAGACGCAAGAAGGTGCGACGCCCCAGTCCGCCACCCGTCATCACTCTCAAGAAGCGCAAGCCTTCTCCTTCCCGCTCGCGTTCGACTGCCTCCAGTCGTAACCGTCCCCGTGCTTCGGCTGAGTGTGATTGTTTGAGGCACCATATGAGAGAGCGTTAGGAAGACCCGGAGGAGGATCCAGAAGAGGACCCGGAGGAGGACCCTGAGGAGCGTGTCTTTGGAGAGGATTAGTAGTCTTTTGAGTCAGTAGTACCCAAATAAAAGGTCCACGTCTTTAGAACGTTTTATGCTATGTTTTGGTGTGCTAGATGGACTGTACCAAGCCTAAGTGCACTGTGGTACAGCCATTCTTAAAACTAGGTTGATTTCAATAAAAGTTCTTTTGCTAAAAGTTAATTTGCTTGCTTCTTCCTTGTGTGTTGGCTTGGGATGTGATTTAGTTCCCCTAATCCCTTACCTTTGCTATTTCCCTCTTACCTTCTGCTAACCTAAACCGCTTCAGATGGTGAACACAAGGAGCAACCCTGGCAATAGCCGTGACGCCAACAATCAACCAGAGGACAACATTCCACCACCTCCCGCTCAGGCCCCCAACTTGGAACAGATGATGGCCATGCAACTTCAGATTCTTCAAGCACTCGCCCAGAACCAAGTGCAGCCAGCCCAGCAGGCACCCAACCAGGCGCCTCAGTCTAAGTTGGGAGAATTCATGAGAACAAGGCCTCCAACTTTTGCTGGATCGGTGGATCCCCTAGAGGCAGATGATTGGATCAAGGATGTGGAAAGAAAATTGGTCCTAGCTCAGTGCAACGACAACGAGAAGGTGTTGTATGCTGCTCACCACCAAGGGAATGGTGCTAGCGGTGGGAAAACTACCGCGCCGCCCATCAAAATGCACAAGCCATCAATTGGGATGAGTTTGTTGAAGCTTTCAGATCGCCCATATTCCTACGGAATAATGGAAATGAAGAAAAGAGAATTCTACCAATCGCAGCAGGAAACCTCAAGTGTTTCGAGTACTGAACAAGTTCACCCAACTATCCGGTATGCATCCAAGAGGTCACATCGGAGGCGACCAAGATTTGGAGGTTCACACAGGACTTGACCCCAACCTCAAGGTGCAGCTGGTGTCCAATGATTACCCGACCTTCCAAAGACCTAGTGAACAAGGCCTTTGTCCAAGAAGATGCTCGGCGTCTACTATCTGAAACTCGGAAGAGGAAGTTCCAAGCTCAAGAAGGAGCAAGCAGCTCTCGGTTTCGCCCCAACACACCTCATTTTCACAAACCTTGAGTCAAGCGTGTCAAGGACTCCTTTTGAGGACCTCGCCCAAATCCACAAACTCCCGGGCAAGCAATGGTGGCCAACCCCAGAACAAGACTTCAAGAGCAGGAGTGCAGTGTTTCAACCGCAAGAACATGGGGCACTATGCTAGCAATCGCCCCGTAAATGCCCAGCAGTGACCCCAGTTCGTTTCAATCTGGGGACTACGCCAGCAAGAGCTCCGACTGCAGGTCAAGGCCGTGGGGCACCACAAACCCCAAGGACTCCGCAGCAATGAGCAGGGACATCTTAACCATGTCATCATGAGGCACCAGGATGGCAAACTGGTAAGTTCCTTGTCAACTCAAGATTTGCATCAGCATTATTTGATTCTCGAGCTTCGCATTCTTTTGTGTCAAAAGATGTGGTTGAAAGATATAAATGGGATGTGCGTAAACTACGAGAACCCCATGCTAGTCCGGTCTCTGGAAAGGAAATAGGACTAACACGGTTTGCCCCAACGCAATCTGTGGATATAAATGGAGTTAAGTTCCTAGCAAATCTTATTATAATAGACTCCAAGGGTTTAGATGTAATACTTGGTATGGATTGGTTAACCAAGTATAAAGGCGAGATAGATTGTGCCGACCGAAGTCATTACTCTTACCACTCAAGGGATTCGAGTAAGGTTTCACCAATGCACCTTCCCGGAAGAAAAGTAAGTTAAACAGTTTGAAGGGAATAACTTTGGAAAAGGTGCCTATAGCATGTGAATACCTGATGTATTTCTGAAGATTTGCCAGAATGCCACGATAGAGAGATTGAATTTGTTATAAACTGCACTGCAGTGCAGCTCCGATTTCAAGAGACCTTACTGGATGTCCGCAAATGATTTGGCCAAGTCAAGAAACAAATTGAAGAGCTGCAAGATAAAGGATTTGTAAGGCCAAGCTCGTCACCTTGGGGAGCCCGAGATCGTTAGTAAAGAAGAAGGACGGAAGTCTTCGCATGTGTGTGGATTATCGATCCTTGAATGACGTGACGATCAAGAACAAGTACCCTTTGCCCAGAATAGATGATCTGTTTGATCAGTTGAAAGGATCATGTGTCTTCTCCAAGATTGATCTTCGATCAGGTTATCACCAATTGAAGATAAGACGTAAGACATACCCAAGACAAACATTTGCTACTCGTTATGGATTATACGAGTATACAAAGAATGTCTTTCGGTCTAACCAATGCTCCCGCATACTTCATGAATCGATGAATAAGGTGTTCATGGAATATTTGGATAAGTTTGTGGTTGTGTTTATCGATGATATTTTGATATACTCCAAGAATGAGGAAGAGCACGAGAACATTTGAGGATAGTTTTGGAAAAGCTCAAAGAAAATCGGTTGTATGCCAAGTTTAGTAAGTGTGAGTTTTGGTTGAAGAAAGTAGCTTTCTTGGGCCATGTGATTTCGGCAGAGGAGTGTCCAGTAGACCACGAGAAAGTAAATGATGTGCTTAATTGGACACAACCAAAGTCGATATCCGAGATCGAAGTTTTCTTGGATTGGTGGTTACTATCGTCGATTTATTGAAGGCTTCTCCAAGCTCGCAAGACCTCTCACCCGCTTTGAAGAAGGAAAAAAGTTTGAATGGAGTAAACCGTGCGAGGATAGTTTCCAAGAGCTGAAGAAGAGGTTAACTTCTGCACCAGTATTGACGCTTCTGGATATTAGGAAGGATTTCGAAGTCTTCTGTGATGCGTCAAGACAAGGACTAGGCTGTGTACTGATGCAAGAGACAAAGGTAGTAGCATATGCTTCGAGGCAGCTGCGACCCCACGAAGGAAATTACCCAACTCATGATTTAGAGCTTGCTGCCGTAGTGCATGCATTGAAAATATGGAGGCACTACCTGATTGGTAACCGCTGCGAGATTTACACTGATCACAAAAGCCTAAAGTACATATTTACTCAACCCGATCTCAATATGAGACAAAGGAGATGGCTTGAGCTAATAAAGGATTATGATATTGGAATACATTATCACCCAGGAAAGGCTAATGTGGTAGCTGATGCCTTGAGTCGAAAGAATTCTTGTACCAAAGCGTGGATTAGGGATAGTATGCCCGCACTTCAAGAAGAATTCCAACGGCTCAACTTAGAAGTAGTGGAGAAAGGACTCCTAGCCACTTTGGAAGTTCAACCAACCTTAGAAGATCAAATCGGGCAGCTCAAAGGAGGACAAGTATGTCCAGAGATCAAGGATAATATGAAGAAAGGGAAAGCCTCTGGATTTTCAGAGGATGAAGAAGGTACCCTTTGGTTTGGGAAAAGAATTATTGTACTGAAAAGAAAGAGGTAAAGGAGTTAATATTGAAGGAAGCCCATGAATCTGGATATTCAATTCACCGGGAGTACCAGGAGTACCAAGATCTCAAGGAAAGGTATTGGTGGTCAAGTATGAAACGAAATTGCGAATCGTAGCCTTGTGCGATGTATGCCAACGGATTAAAGCTGAACACCGAGACTGCTGGACTTCTGCAGCCATTGCAGATCCCTGAGTGGAAATGGGAAGAAATTGTATGGATTTTATAACTGGATTACCAAGAACCAAATCGGGACACGATTCAATTTGGGTTATTGTGGATCGTCGACAAAAGTCGCCATTTCATTCCAAGTAAAGACCACATACTCCGGGATAGACTTGCGAGTTGTACATGTCAAGGATTGTGTGTTTGCATGGAATCCCAAAGAAGATTGTGTCAGATCGAGGAACCCAATTCACTTCGAGATTTTGGCAAAAGCTACATGAACTTTTGGGCACAAACTTAAACTTCAATCTGACTTATCATCCATGCATGGATGGACAAACAGAAAGAGTAAATCAAATTCTGGAAGACATGTTGAGAGCTTGTGTACTGGCAAATAAGAATAACTGGGATCAGAGTTTGCCCTATGCAGAGTTCTCCTACAACAATAGTTATCAATCCAGTTTGCAAATGTCTCCGTTCGAAGCCCTATACGGCAGAAAGTGTAGGACTCCATTGTATTGGAAGGAAACAGGAGAAGGACAAGTGTTTGGACCAGATGTGTTGAAGCAAGCAGAAGAACAAGTTCGTCTAATCCAGGACAGATTAAAAACAGCACAAACCAGACAGAAGAGCTATGCGGATAATCGACGTAGAAGCTTAGAATTTGTACCTGGGGATCATGTTTATTTGAAGGTGTCACCTCTCAAAGGAATGAGACGTTTTGGAGTCGATGGAAAGCTAGCTCCCGATTCATTGGACCCTTTCGGTGGTAGCAAAGCGAGGAGAAGTTGCTTACCGCTGGAGCTTCCGCCTCAGCTGTCAAAGGTGCATGATGTCTTCCACGTATCCCAGCTGAGGAAGTGTCTCAGAGTGCCAGAAGAGCAGATGCCTTTAGACGAAATAAACGTGAAGGAGGACCTCACCTATCCACAATATCCAGTCAAGATATTGGAGGAAGCAGAGCGCCGTACGCGCAGCAAGGTTATCAAGTTCTGTAAAGTGCAGTGGAGCAACCATTCAGAATCGGAAGCAACTTGGGAGCGTGAAGAGGATCTAAGAGAAGAGTTCCCCGACCTTTTTCCCAGTCCATTCGAATCTCGGGGTTGAGATTCTTTCTAAGGGGAGTAGGTTTGTCACATCCCAAAATTTGCTTTTTGGAAGAAAATTAAATTCAAATTAATTATTTTAAAGTAATTGGATTTTATTTGGCTTTTCTGAATTTTTTGGAGTTTAAAACCTATTTCTAAAATTTAAAAAGTAAATTAAAATATCAAACTAAAATACCAACAGTAGTTGGAAATAATTTTATTTAGTCCAAAATATGTCCAGGAGCTTCTGTGAATTTTTCTGGAATTTTTGGAGGTATTTTCATATTTTTCTGAGGCCTAAATAATTTTCTAGCCTTTTCTGAAAATCTAAATCAAATTCTAAAAATAAAAATATCCCCTCTCCTCCACCGAGCGCGTGGACGGCCCAGATCCATCCACGCCGCCGCTCGGCCCATCCAGCCGCCTCTCTCTCTCTCTCGACTCCGCCCCGGCCGTCACCACCCCGCCTTCCTCATCCTCGGCCGACATCGCCGGTCCGATCTGCAAGGCCGCGTCGCCGTCGCGGGCCATCCAGCCGTCCGCGCCCGCTCCTCTCTTCTCTCGACTCGCGGGTCCCGCTTGTCGGCCGCCGCGGCCTCGCTCCCGCCGCCACCGGCCCGCTGTCGGGCCCGTCGTCCCATGAGCCGCCCCTTTCCTTTCTTCCTCCTCTTTCCTTTCGCCGACCGCCGTGCGAGCCGAATCCGCCTTGCCTTCCCCGCCTCTCCCGGTTTGGCAACCCGAGCCCGCGGAAGCGATCCCCAACGCCCGTGCCTCCCTTCCCTTCCGGCCCCTATTTCCTTTTTCCCCAAACTTTCCCGCCTGCCACCGAGATCTCCGCGAGCAATCCCGCGCCGTGTCCTCCTCCGCCCTATAAAGCCCCCTCGGCTTTGCCTCATCTCGCACCACCTCCCGGAGCGCTCCACCTCCTTCCCCGAGCCCTGTAGCACCCCAGCACCGTGCGCTCTCTCTCCCCGAGCTCCGCCCAACTCCGGCGAGCCTTCGCCGCCGCCTCGGTCATCCCCGGAGCCCGCCGTCGCCTCCCCGAGCTCCCTCTTGTCTGTGCGATCCTCCTCGACACCTCAGCTGCCCCTCCCCGCCGCCGGAGCGCCGTCGCGCCAGAGGACCCGAGCCAGCTCCGCCACCCCCTCGTCGCCGGCCTTCTCCGCTCGTCGTCGCACCTCGTCGACCCCTCCAACCGAACCCCCTCCGCTCAAGGATTGCATTTCACGCACCGTCCGCACCCCTCCGACCCTCCCTCGCCGCCGACGACCTTGCCTCCGTCCACGGCTGCCGGACCACTCCAGCAGGTAACCCTCAAAGGGATTACCTATCCATTAGGGGTAGGCAACGCCTCCCCGCTCACTTGGCTATCACCGCTCGCTCTCCCCTCCCCCGACTCCCTCGGCGCGCGTTCGAGCCCTCGGCTCCGCACGCTGAGGTTGAGTTTTCGTTATTTAACACCATCCTTTGTTTTATCAGGAATGTTCAGTAAGAGACCAATCAAACTGTCACAAACATTCTTCTCTACATGCATGACATCGATGAAATTGCGAACTTCTAAGTGCTCCCAATAAGGCAAGTCCCAAAATATTGACCTCTTTTTCCACATGTTCTTCCTCAATTTACGTCCCTTTCCAAGCACAACGTTTATATCCTTGACCATATCATACACCTCTTTTCCATTAAAAGGTCTTGGTACTGAGTCATCCTCTTTTTTTCCGTCAAATTGTTTCTTCATCTTGCGGTATGGGTGATACTTTGGAAGGAACCTACGGTGACGCATGTACACAGTTTTGCGCGAGTTGTTCAACCACATACTCTCGGTATAATCTAAGCAGTGAGGACACGCTTTGGCTCCTTTTGTACTCAATCTTGACAGGTTACTAAGGGCAGAAAAATCATTAATGGTGCAGAACAACATGGCGCGTAGAGTGAAATTCTCTCGTTTGTCCGCATCCCATACATGTACCCCTTCGTTCCACAGTATTGCAAGATCTTCCACCAATGGTGCTAAGAACACATCAATATCGTTGCCAGGTTGCTTCGGCCCTTGGATAAGTAGTGACATTAAAATATACTTCCGCTTCATACACAGCCAAGGAGGAAGGTTGTACATGCACAGAGTCATGGGCCAGGTGCTATGTCGGCTGCTCATGTTACCAAAAGGATTCATTCCATCTGTACTCAACCCAAACCTTTATTCTCGGTTCCACATCGAAATCTACAAACATCCTATCGATGTCTATAATATCACAGACGGTTTGTAATACCAACCGTTTGTGATTGGTGCGTATCACAGACGATTCGTATATAGAACCGTCTGTGATAGTCCTCTATTATCACAGACGGTTATTAACATGAACCGTCTGTGATGTCCATAATATCACAAACGATTCGTAATACTAACCGTCTATGATTGGTGCGTATTACAGACGGTTCGTATATAGAACCGTCTGTGATAGTCCTTCACAGACGGTTTATACCACAAACCATCTGTGATAGTTCACTCTATAACTGAAATTTTTTCTGTTTTTTGGCTAGCCTCAAGAAATTAATAATGTTACCCATGGCCTTTGAAAACAAGCAAATACAGACGCAAGCACAACAACACATTCAGATCTATTGCAGGATAACAAGCTAACGAACCCTTCGTGGCATGACATTGAAGCTAAACAAGACACCCTTACGACACTTACGGCAAAAGTGTGTTGTCTAGCCTCTCGCCATGCCATAACGGAGGCGCTAGCTCACGGCAGTAGTCGGCGTTGTGGAGAAACAAGCAAATGCGGAGGCAAGCACAACAACACATTCAGATCTATTACAGGATAACAAGCTAACAAACCCTTCATGGCACGACAGTGACGCTGAACAAGACACACTTACGACACTTATGGCAAGAGTGTGTTGTCCAGCGTCCCGCCGTGCGGCGACGGAGGCGCTAGCTCACAGCGGAGGGGAGATGCATGTAGGAAGCTAGCTAGTGGATGAACTCACGCTGACTAGTACCGGTGGAAAGGTAGATGGGGAGTTATTAATAAGGGCCGAGCAGTAGGAGGAACTGGTGCCTGCCATTCGATGCGGAGAGAATGGACGGGTGAGATCGAAATCCTGGGTATACGCCAATTATCGGTGACATGTGATTATCACAGACGGTTCTTAATACGAACTGTCTGTGATGTCTCGCTTATCACATACGGTTCTTAATACGAACCGTCTGTGATGTTTCGCTTATCACAGACGGTTCATATTAAGAACCGTCTGTGAAAGTTCACAGACGGTTATCAATACGAACCGTCTGTGATGTCTCGATTATCACAGACGATTCGTATTAAGAACCGTCTTTGAAAGTTCATAGACGGTTATTAACACAAACCGTCTATGTTGTCTCGATTATCACAGACGATTCGTGTTAATAACCGTCTGTGAAAATATCGCAGACGGTTGGTAGTATGAACCATCTGTGATAGTTTAAGCACAGACGGTTCCATATGAACCATCTGTGATATACCCGTCCAGTATAGCCTCCTTTGTAGTAGTGGAGAGAAATGGCGGCTAAGGCAAAAGAGGCCGCCGACGAGTTCAACGCCGAGCGGGCAAGGAAGGGAAAATGGCCCCAGTCCACACAGTAGGTCGTACGAGCAATTGGGTGGGTTAGTCGCACATGATGCTATATGTTATGCGTGTAATGAAAAAGTACGCGCATGTTACTCCCAACTGTATTATGAAGTTTATTTAAATTCAAACAAGCCTATTATCTCGTCTTTTCGCATTCAATCATTCACATATCAAGTCATCTAACAATATTAACATACCGGTTTTCTCCGCACATGAATTCTCAGTAACATCAAAATATCATTTACCATCGTATGTACCGATCGTTCTACGGTCAATTGTTCATAAAAAAATATCTCAAAATTTTTTACGCACCTACAACATACAATGAACATAAACTTTTATTACAACTCCAGCAGATTTTTTCCCAGTTAAAAACTACAGAATTGACAAAATTTAAAAAATTCACGGGGGACTAAGTGCAGTCGCCCAATAGGGGGCGACTGCACTGCAAGTCGCCCAATGGGGGGGCGACTGACTACAATCGCCTGAGGGTAGAGCGACAGGGACTCTGTCGGCCCCTGGTTGGGCGATTGGTTCCAGTCGCCCCCCATTGGACGACTAGAGCCTATTTTTATATAATTTTAAATAAAAAATAGATTATTCGTAAAAAAATTCGCCACATTCATTCATGAGTTTCAGTTGATGCGGCCGTGCAATCAAACTGAGTTGATGTGACCGTGCAACAACTTAGCCCGAGCACAGATTGGTGGTGCGCATGTTGCCATACTTGGCGCGTCTTAGTAAAAAATAATAAAATATTTATTATGAAATAATTTTACAAGATAAATTTAATGGTATTATTTTTGTATAATCAATTTATATACTTTAACATATATTAATAACTAAGTTAGCCTATATTTATAGACAAAAAGTATACACAATGGAGCACCAGGAATCGTTCTACAACAAGTTTTTACGTCTTGAGTTATGTACGTGTTCTCCCCTAGATGTAACGGAGCGTACACATTTTTACATATCTCCAGTACGGCTGGACTACATAGTAACGGTCTTCAGTTTTTTTTCTTTTTTGAATGAACCGGTTTCATTCTATCTCTTGAAAAACCAGCCAAGTTTCTCCTCGTCAGTTGTAGTCAAAGTCCATCGTTAGACTACGTATGCACACAAGCCTATATAAGGACAAGCCGTGCTTCCATGTAATTTAGGTTAATTAAAGTTATGTAATTTTTGTTGAGGAGTCATCGTTGGCGAGTCCAGTTCAATCGATTTCTTATACAAAAGAGATAGATCAAACACAGATAATGGAAATAATAGATTGGACACACAAAAAGATATGGGAAGAACTCATGTCTTTCTTTATTGTTTTTTTTTCACAAAGGTACAAGTGATGGCCAATGGCATACCCTATAATAGACTAGTGGTGAGGTGCCCACCATGGGGCAAGGCCTCACGCCCATGCATAGGTTTCCCAACATTCCCCCTTAGCACTCATCCGACATGTTCATTCCTTATCAAAACTCCATAAAAACTTAGTGGAAAAAAATTTGAAGAAAAAGTACATGGTATATGTTAGCTGTGTTGCACGGATTGTCTCATTAAAAATCTTAGTCAAGAAACTTAGGAAAACTCGTCAAGGGAAAAAGAGTACAATTCACTCAAATTCATTTAATCTACAAGGTTTATTTTTTGGGTACTCGATCTTCGTGATCAAGTTTTAATAGTGAGCTCGAGAAGAATCTCCTCCTAAATTCTGCACTTTTCTAAGTCTCATCATTCCAATTCCACGTACACATTTTTCAAAATTAGATACTGGAAGTGACTTAGTAAATAAATCTACAAGATTTTCACATGACTTAGTATGCAGTATCTTAATTTCGTTCATCTTTTGCAATTCATGAGCATAGAAGAACTTGGAGCTGATATGCTTTGTGAGATGACACTTTACATAGCCCGTTTGCACTTGTGCAACACAAGCTGTATTATATTAATAGATAATTGTGGGAGCTTACACGATATTCAACCCATATGACTGCTAGATGTGGTGAATCATTCATCGAAGCCAAGCACATTCTCGTGCGGCTTCGTACAGTACTTGATTTCTGAGTGGTTCATCGAAGTCGATACAAAACTTTGCTTAGACGATTTCCGTGAAATTGTAGTTCCACAACATAGGAATACATAACTTGTTTGTGATATAGCTGTATGTGGGTCAAACAGGGACCCAGCATCTGCATAGCCGTTCAAGTCTTGGTTCTTTCTATAGAATAGTCCAAGACCTTTGCTTCCTTGGAAGTATCGAAATATGTCCTTTATTCCTTACCAATGCCTTTTGGTAAGTTTTGCACTATACCTTGCTAATATGTTTATGCAAATGCGATGTCTGGTATAGTGCAGTTTGCTAAATACATAAGTGCTCCTCCTGCACTTAAGTATGGGAAATCTGATCCCAGAACTTCCTCCTCCTCTTCTCTAGGTTGGTACGGATCTTTGTCTTGCTGTAAAGATTGCTCGAGCATTAGTACTTTTGAAGAGTATGCCTTTCTAAAGCTAAACCTTTCTAACACCTTCCGAGTGTATGCGGATTGATGTACTAATATTCCTTTCGGTACATGCTCAAGTTGTAAGCGTAAGCAATATTTGGTTTTACCCAAATCTTTCATTTCAAACTTTCACTCCAGGTAAGAGCTTGCTTCCTTTATATCGTCCAAGGTTCTGATGATATTTAGATCATCTACATACACTAAGATTATACAAAATTCATTCTAAGATCATCGTATAAATACGAGGGACAATTTTTATTGTTCGTGTAGCCTTTGTTGCATAGAAAGTCTTTTAAACTATTATACCACATCCTGCCTAATTGCTTAAGTCAATACAGTGATTTTCTGAGTTTCACATTGTACAAGCTTCTATTTGTTCTGTCTGCCTTCAGACACCTTCATATAAATTTCTGAATCCAATTTCCATAAAGATATACCATTACTACATCCATCAATTTTATTTTCTAAGTTCAGGTTTCCTGCCATCGAGATTAAATATCTAAAGGTAATACCACCCATGACCGGGGAATAGGTTTCTTTATAATCAACTTCTAGACGTTAAGTGAAATCTTGTGCAACAAGCCTTGCTTTATATCTTATAACTTCATTTTTTTCATTTCTCTTTCGAACAAATACCCACTTATGCTCTACGGGGTGCACATGGGGAGGTGTGCGGTTTACAGGTCCAAATACCTCAATTTTGTTTAGAGATAATAATTCAGTTTCTATTGCATTTTTCCAATCCTCCCAATCTAATCTTTTCTTACATTCAGCGAGCGATGTAGGCTCTGGATCAAGATCGATGATTGTGGTAATTTTTTTTGCAAAATAAATATCAACATTGGCTGTTGTCCTATTCATAGATTCTCCCGTGTGCACATGGTTTATAGCTATTTCATCATGGATTGATTCTTCAAGTGCTTGTACTTGCTCGCCAGTCCTTCCAGTTGCGGGGCAAGTCCTTTTATTTTTTCAGCCTCGATGTGTGCGCACACATTCATGCTGATTTCTCCCTCTATGGGAATGTTTAGATCCAGTATCCCCTTTTCTAAAGGTGACATACTGTGCCAGGTCTCAACTAGCTCCCCTTTTGGTTCTGGGAACTTTAGTGATTGGCTGTGTCAAGTCCTTTTTATCTTTTTTCACCATACATCCCCGATTACTTGAGATTTGAGGGGCTGGAATTCTCGTCCTTTTATTTTGAAGTCTCTGAATGGGATTAGGGGCACCTTCAACTTTCTTTGGTATTTCAACCCTCTCTGGTGCATTGCATGCAAGCACATGCAACTTGATCATGCTCTTTAAATCACTAAAGTGGTCCGGCAGTTGGTTTCCTAATGCTTGAAAGTCAATGATCTTCTAGACTTCTCTATTTGCTTCACTGTGCGGGTGTATGGATTCCCGTGGCTTGCCACATAATTTTCCAACATTTTTCATCAAGGGATTGATTTCCTCCCCCCTAATATCGGGAAACTATCCTCATCAAATATACTATCAGCGAAACAGGCAGTATGCAAATCTTCTATCATGGGTTCCAAAAACTGATTATGGATACTGTCTTATAACCAATGTATATCTCAGACTTTTGGAGAGGGCGCATTGCTATACACTGTGGAGGGGTATAGGTACATAAATCTTGTACCCGAACCTTCGGAGATGAAAAATTTTCGGTGCTGACCCTTGTGCTAGTTGCATTGGTAAATGTATGTTATATGTCGATGGTCTAAAGTTGATGAGAGTTGCTGCGTATAGCACTATGTGTCCCTAATATGTAGTTGGTAAATTACAATTCTGCAAAAATGGTTAGGCAATAAATGTAATTCTTTTAATTAATGCTTCTACTAGACCATTCTGGGTGTGGACATGCGGTACAGAATACTCAACTTTAATTCCCATTGCCATGCAATAATCATCAAATGCCTTTGAAGTAAATTCTCCGGCATTGTCCATTCTGATGGACTTTATATGATGATCAGAGAAATTATTTTAAATTTGAATTATCTGTGAGATCAGCTTTACGAAAGCATGGTTTCGCGTAGATAATAAATATACGTGTGACCATTTCGAGGAAGCATCGATGAGCATCATAAAATATATAAATAGCCCTGATAGTGGCTATATAGGACCGCAAATGTCTTCTTGGATACGTTCCTAGAATGCAGGGACTTCATCCTTCACTTTCAGAGCAGAAGGTCTAGTAATTAATTTTCCGGTGGCACATGCGGGGCACACAAAATCTTCTTGATTCGAAAAATTCTTTACGTCAATATTATGTCACTGTGAATTGTTAATTATATTTCTCATCATCCTAAGATCTAGGTGGCCTGATCTATCATGCTAGAAATAAAAGAGTTCAGAGCTTCTAAATATTATTTTCATAGCAGTATAGGCTGTGGGTGCCTTAATATTAGTGTAGTATAGTTCAGTCTCAAATGAAGTCTTTCTAATATCCTTTTTCATTTGCTTCACACTTCGTAATGAGTAGGTATTCCTTACCATACTCTTCTCCAGTCTCAACATGGAAACCATTAGCGTGAATATCTTGAAAACTTAAGAGAGTTCTAGTCGATTTTGAGTACAATAAGATTTCTTGAATGACCAAAATTGTACCCATTGGGAGTATAATTGTGGCTCTTCCTAAGCCTATTATACAAGAATCACTACCGACGATTGTTGTAAGGCTGCCAGCATTCTTACTAATCGACTGAAAGAATTTTGTCTCTCTCAAGATGGTATTTGCTGTGGCGCTATCAGCTAAGCATACTTTCTCCATAGGGTGCCACACGTGTTCTAATATAAAGTATTTTATTAATATGTAGTAGAAGACAATCAACACATAAATAAAATACTTCAAATATTAGAACATATCATGCCATTATTAACTAAATAAATGAATGAATTATTCAATATCATCCAACCATCATGAGAAGATAAATTGTTTGAGTACTGACAATGCAAAATCTTGCTTATTCCTTCCACATATTAAATAAATGACAATTAAAATCTAAATGTATTCTGTGCATTAGACTGAATATGTTAAAAAGCCAGAGACATCTGCTGCTATCTTCTCAGGGGTGAGATGCTCTTCCTGGGAAATCGTGGCGGTGGCAGCTGCAATGTCAAGAAGGGGTGTTGCTGCAGGAGTGGAGTCAACCTTCATCGGCGCAGGCAGCTGCTCAGAACTCTCTCCTCAACAAAAGCAAAGTGGGTTTCATACTTCCCTTTACTACCCTTCTTCTACTTAGCCTGGAAGGCATCGACGACGTGTTGCGGCTCTTTATAGATCCACGACCAATGTCCCCACTTGCCACACTTGTAGTAGGTAGGTCTTGTTGATCATAGGGCTTGTTATCCCGCTTTGGTTTACTGGCCTTATTCTCCTATGGAGCATTTGACTTGCCTTTCTATGCTGCGGCTTTGCCCTTCCTTCCTCTTTTCTTCATTATAGGTTTTCGCACCTTGTAGCTCCCAGCGTTGGCCTTATAGCCAGCGGAGCTCCCAGGTGGCTGTGCGACAAAGTTCTTACGGAGAACTTCATCCTGAGCCTCTACAACCTGCATAATTTCAATCAATTTAGAATACTCCTTGTAGCCATCTTGACGATAATTTCGCGCAGACTGCACTGCATTGGGGTGGAAGATGAAGAGGATATTCTCAATCTTCTGCTCATCAGTGATCTTCCTGCCACAAAATTGAAGATTGGTACAAATGCTATGTAGAGCAGAGTTGTACTTTCCAACTATCTTGAAGTCAGCGAATCTCAGTCTGATCCATTCTTGTTCTGCCTAAGAAAGAATGGTGTACTTTAGCTTTTCGAACTGCTTCTTTAGTGCAATCCATAATGCTAGTGCGCTCTTCTCTACCATGTACTCATTCTTGAGAGTGAGGAATAAGTGATGCCTGAGGAAGTGAAGTGCCTGATCATTTTTCTCAGGTGTAGATTTGGCGACCTGTCGTGCACCAATCCCGGTGGCAGCGCGCAGCTTATTGGCTCCAAGTACGATCTCGATATCAGAATCCCAAGTCAAGTAGTTTTGGCTATGCTAGGCCAACTCCTTGAACTCTCGGTTTGCGATGCCTGTCATCTACATGTGCATGAAAGGAATACATAAATTTACTATATAAAAATATGCATAAAATAAATTGGACAATGGTACAAAAGGTTCTCATAATGTTTCAGAATTTCTATGCATTTTCTATAATTTTACTGTTAATTTCTGTGATTAAAGGCAACTTAAATAATTATGATTAATCTACTAGTAAGTAAATATAGGAAAGCATATAAAGTATTAGTAACAGTGCTAAACATGATTCAAATGTTAAAAACAATTCAAAATTTGAATTCCTGAGGTCCTTTTGTGCTAGAATATAAATTCTATGTTGAATTTTGCAATTTCCGAGAATTTATCCGCTAATTTTCAATTCTGAGAAAAGTTTCACATGTTTTTCTGATTTCTCGAGGGCCCATTTGCAAAAATCTGGGAGTCGACCCACCTTTCCCCCTTTTTGTTTCCCATTCCCAGGCTGGGCCATTGCTACAGCGGCCGTACAGGGCCAACGTCTCGGGCGGTGCGGTTGCCGGCTGGCGGCGCGGTCACGTTCGGGCGATGCGCATGACGTTGCGGCCGTCAGCGCATTTGACCGTATGCGAATTTTCCTCTTTTTTTCAATCTACAGTGCAATCAACATCTACTCTCTCATGTAATCTACTGATCGACATTGTGCCGACGACTTCAAGTCTACTCGTGGTAGATTAGAGTGGATTTGTACCGTAGAAAATAATCTAGAAAACGAAATTTGTAGAATTAAAGCGATCTATCTAAATTAATCTATGAATGATTACGTTGTAATCCACTAGAGCGATTCGTGCTGATAACGTGTTGAGGTACCGTCACTAGCGAGTCCAGTCCAATCGATTCCTCCCATGCAAAAGAAATGCATCAAACACAGGTAATGCGAATAATAGATTGAACACACAAAGAGATAGGGAAAGAACTCATTCCTTATTGTTTTTTCCATCACAAAAATACAAGTGATAGCCAATAGTATCCCCTATATATAAACTAGTGGTGAGGTGTCCACTATGGGCCATGGCCTCAAGGCTAGATCAAGTTTCCCACCAATTTTCTCCAAGAATAAAGTAAGCCGAGATGGCTAGTTGTTGTTGTAAACATATGCAATATTTTAATTTTAAATTTTAACATGAGAACAATACTGTAAAAAACAGTGATGTAAAACTCCTATCAAACTACTTATTATATTTTAGGAAATACTAACAAAAAATATAGCATCAAAATCGATCCCATTCCAAAGCCCCAACCGCGGTACAGAGACGTCTAACAAACAACGACTTCACTGTGAGTTTGTTTCGCATGTTTCTCGTTTGGTGCGGTGCCGTGCATGCGTTCTCAATCGGGACGGTTGGGATTCGATGCTTGGGGTGCTCAAATTAACTTCATGAATGGATACGTCATGCATGGGACTAGCTAGAGAGACCAGTGATGAAGCAGACAGTGCTTAATTTACAATTAACATGCGATAGCACCTTCAGCCTACCTGCCAAATGATGTACGTTTTGGTTTCCTGCCATGTGACAGGGTTTGTGTGGGCACGTGGGAGTTGCAGATATTCAGCTGGATCGGGCTAGTGTTTATACGGGAGAACTTTTAGGGCACGTTTGGAACATAGATTCACAACATAAATAGTTTAATTCCCATAGAAAAATTTGAGAAAAAAATACCGTGGTTCAAACAGAGCCTTACTACTTGTAAGACGTGTGAAAATAAATTGGAAATTTGTCTGCCGCAGTCTCCGAGCTCGTTCTAAAAGTACCATGCTTTTGAGAGTGGTATCCTGATCTTGTCGAGGAAAGCTAGCAAAGCTAAACGCACCATCTTGCTTTCTCTTTCTCTAGTACTGTGTACGGAGCAAGGTTTCAAATAGCTGGCTAAGACATTTAGCGGATGGGTTCCGCAGAGATTACAAAGGCTATAGCGGGTTATAGCCTCAAATAGCCTCATTTAGCGGTTTAGTAAAAGTATATGTAAAGTCTGAATCTCTCAATCTCTAAAGTCTGAATGGAGCAAAGGAAGGAAGAAGAACACTGGAACAGAGGAGAGTAAAAGTGTAAAACTTGCCTTGTTGTTGCTCTCGTTGGGACATAGTCTTGGTCTTCTCACCGCCGCCACCGACGGTCAAGCGGCGCGGTGCGGCCGAGGCGCGCGGCGGCGGCACGGGCTCGGGAAGTCGGAGTCGGAGGCGTGGCGCGGGCGGCGGCGCACGGGCTCGGGAGGTGTCGCGCGCGCGCGCATGGGCTCGGGAAGTCGGAGCCGGAGGCGTGGCGCGGCGGCGGCAGCGGCATGGGCTCGGAAGTCGGAGCCGGGGCGTGGCGGCGGCGCGGCGGCACGGGCTCGGGAAGTCGAGGCCGGAGGCGTGGCGGCGGCGGCGGCGCGCACGCTCGGAGTCGGAGGTGGTGTGAGTGTGAGTGTGACCGTGAGGTCAGTGCGGGAGCAAGGCTAGGTTACGCGCGAGTTTGGGCCAGACGGGAATTCGACCCACTTCAGATTTTTTTCCCTCCTTAGCGGGCTAAATAGCAGTCCATTTAGCGAATTTAGCGGGCTAAATCCAGCTAATAGCGGAAAAAATTGTTTAGCGCCAAAAGTGATTTCTCTTAGCCCTTAGCCTTCCCAAAGGCTAAATCCGGCTATAGCGGTGGCTATAGCCGGCTATTTGAAACCTTGGTACGGAGTTGCATGAATTTCTGCTTTCATTTTCGGTGGGCCGATATTTGACGGGATTCTGGCCAGCTAGCCCAAAATGAGTGTGGCCCAAATCCCTGAGCATCGGGCCATCTCAACATAAAAGCCTATGTATGACGGGCCATCATAACCCAACACAAGATAAACCGGCCGCGCAACCAAACTTAGTTGGTGATGCGCAGGTTGCAATGCTTGGGTGTGCACGGGAAGCGTGTGGACTCGTGCGTGAGCCAGGACACATGCACGCGGAGGAGTGCGATTGGGAGATGAATTAGGTTTTGGGAACACGTGTGCACATCCACATGCACACAGGATGGCAAGGAAGGTACTTGACCCACTTCCGAACAACCGAAACCAACAAACAGATTTATTTTGCTATGCTCCCCAAGGTATTTTTGGACATAAGGAAAGAATCAAGCGAACCAGAAAAATACGTTGGTTATTTCTGTTCTTGCTGCACAAGGAGTTTAAAGGGGAAGCTGATAATTTTCTTATTGTTTTATACACGATGGCGCACCAGGAATTGTTCTACAACTTCTTTTTTTTTTGCGTCTTATGTCCGTGTTCTCTACTAGATGTAATGGAGTGTACACATTTTTAGATATGTCCTGCACGGCTGGACTAGATAGACACGGTCTTTAGTTATTTTTCTGACTGAACCCATTTCATTCTATCTCTAGAAACACCGGCCAAATTTCTCCTCGTCAGTTAGATAAGCGTTCTAGTTAAAGGCGACCGTTAGACTACGTGCGTATGCACACAAGCATACATAAGCTTCCACGTAATTTTGGTTGAAGTTATGTAATTTTCTTCCGTGAAAATAGAGGAAGCCGAGATGACTAGTTGTTGACTTATTCTGTGTTCTTAAGAAGCCCAGTAGGGCTATCTTTTTGCTACGTGTAGGATCGGATATAGCAACAGAGGGAGATGAATGGTGCTTCTTTAAAAAATGTCCCTCAAAAGTATCGACAAATGAATCTCCTCTTCGATAGCTACGAAAAACTATGAAGAGGTATTTTCATGCTCTCTGGAACTCTAGCACACACAAGAAAAGGAAGCAAGACGAAAGACAAACCGAAAGGACAGCGCAAGCAGCAGGGGGCCGGTCAGTCCGCAGTCACTGGGTCGGTCAGACCGCCCTTGCAGGTCCGATCTGACCGCCCCATACACCCCGGTCTGACTGCTTTATAAAGGGCGGTCTGACCGCCGTTTACAGCCCGGTCTGACCGCTGTTTACAACCCGGCCTGACCGGCCAAACCCTAGACTGTGCAGATAGCAACCGCCCGAAGCACTAAAACTGAAATTTCGACACAACTTTTACTGAAGAAGCTGAGCACCAAGAAATTTAGGGTTTGCTGCTAAACTTTTCAAGCCAAAACACCAAGACCTTGATCTAAACAACATCAAGACCTTAGGAAACAAGAGTATTCATTAAGGGAGCTTAGAAATCAAGATTTGAGCAAAATCTGAAAAATGAAATGTGAGAGTCCAATTTTTCAGATTTCTCATGAAACTCCCATCCTTTGCTTGTGAACTTTTGCATTTCACTTAGCAATGATGAAGAGACTTGAAAACAAAAATCTTAAGCCATCTTTTGAAGAGAATCATAAAGTTCTCACATAGCTTTGTCATGAAACCCTAGCTACAGGGAAAAGCAGAGCAATGGGGCTACAAGGAATCTTTGGGAGAAATCATGGCTATTAAGTTTGATCTCAGAGATATACTAGCCAAAAGACTTGGATGATAATCCCTAGTTCAAAGCAAAACAATTCCATAGCCATCCAACCCAAAAACTCAAGAAATCAACTCAAACACAAAATCCCATGAAGAACAAAGAGCAAGAACACATCAGGAAATTAATGCAGCTCAAACAACTTTCCTTCTCATATTGATAAAAAGATTACATAGGAGTCCCCATACGCGATTGATACAAGGAAATCACACTACATGCTTGAGAACACACACAGGAGCTCACTCACTCTCCTACTGCTCAAGCAAGCTAAACATAGACTCACTCCATTGAACACTCACCACACGAATGCACACTCTCCTGGAATGGAATGCCTTTGCTGCTCCCTTTCCTCTCCTTCTAACACCCAATGTCATCCTCAAAGGAGAAATTCAAGAAGAGTCATACAACATCCACTCCATGCCTCTCACACACTTGAGGCAAAAAGTCAATAAACAGAATTTTTGGAGGGGAATCAGCCTCCACCTCCATTGCTTGAGTCAAATTACTAATTTGCCCCTCAAGCATCTTCCCGGAAGCTTCCTGCAACCGGCACCTTTGACCGATTGGACCTCGACTCCTCCCTGAGTCTAGTCCGGCTCGCTTCGCTGTACACGACCGCACCCGGCATCCTGACCGTCTGGACCTCCGACTCCTCCCTGAGTCTAGTCCCGAAGAGTCTTGCCGCTACCCGTCGTGTCCACTCGACACCGACCGAGACCTCTGACTCCACCTAAGTCTAGTCCTGGTCTGTTCTGTCGCACACAACCGCAACCGACCTCCAACCGTTCTGGACCTCCGACTCCTCCCTGAGCCTAGTCCCAGTTCTCTCGTCGTTGCCCGTCGTGTCCATCACCGGTAGTTCCAGCTCCGGTTTCTCGTCTCCCGACTCGCAACCACCTCACCAGCCTCGATCATCTTCGGCATCCTGACCGTCTGGACCTCAACTCCTCCTGTGCCTAGTCCCGATCCTCCTCGCCTCACCATGACCTAGCTCCGAAGTCCTGCAGTCACACAGACAAGCAATCCGTCACATAGCACCGCACGAAACAACATATCAACAATAGCATAAATGAAAGGTACTCAACCCTAGAATACCCAAAACAAACTCAAACTCACTAAACCAACCGTCAATTACTCATCACCAACATGGAGATACCTCCACATGGTCTCGCAATCTCCCCCTTGACGAGTATATTGACAAACACAGAAAAAACATAAGATTGAGTTTGTTTGAAAATCAAACATGGTCCAGAAGAAAGAGAATGATGCTAATGACCATGTTGACACAAGGAGCAAAAGAAAGAACAAGTTTTCCTCAAAAGCTCCCAAAGCTCCCAAAAAGTGGCTTTTTCTCCAACTATTCTCTCCCTTTGGCAATAACATCATCAAGGTTCTTTGGAGGAAAATAAAGTATGGTGTGGCTGAATTTTATTCAATGCTAAGCAATTAGAGCCATGAAGATTATCCAAAATGACCATTTAGTATTACACCAAGCCATAACTCAAATGAATGCTATCAAGATCATAACAAAATATGCATAATCAAGCCAAGCCACATAAGTAACAATCTGAATATTAGATGAATTTCTTAGCATGTCAAGCCATTCAAGATCAAAGTCTAGCTAAAGGTATCCAAAGATGATGCAAGCCATGTCAATAATCTAAGTGGAACCAAGAAGCTAGTATTGAGCCATTTTAGAGTGCTACAAATTCAAGAATGAATCATTTGTTCAAGCACTTTAGTCTTTGTGGAATCAAGCAAATTTTAGCACAATTGACATTTTCTTTTGAAACGCATGGTCTTTTCCAACCAAAAATTTTAGTCATGTACTAGATCTCAAGCCTTATGCGACCATTCCAAGCAGGAAGCTTAAGGAGATGATCTTGGTCATCCAAAACTCCCCCTGAGTTCATGCCTAGTGCAATGGCAAGTAGTCTCATGAGAAAGAACTCGTGAGATCAGTTTTTTCGCATATAAAAAGAGATCTTTTTGCTTTGAACAGTTGTACTAACTTATGCTTCATCAAGAGCCTAACATAGCTCAATCTAAAGCTCAATAAAGATTCACAGCTCAACTTAGCCTATTTAACATGGCATGAATCATAAGAAGATAACTAAAGGTAGACTAGTCTCAAGAGCTAACATGACATGTCTTAATTCAAGTTGTGCAATTTTGATTAACTTATCAATGGCAAAGGCTTGACGACACATATAAAGTAATGATAAATCTAACAACTAAGCACAAATCATGGTAAAATGTAAAGCATTGTAAACATGTCAACTAAGGATAATAGTCAACGCTCCATGTAATTATTTTACAATGCAGAATGCTAAAATGCAGGTAAAATCCAGCTCCCCCTCAACATTAGATGCACTTTTTAGTTCAAGTTGAGTTATGTCAATATTAAGCTCTAGAAGCTCCCAAATAAACTCCCCCTGAACGAAAGCTAAAAGCTGAGAAGCTAGCAAAGAAAACAGAATAGGCAGTCCTTAAAGCATAGACAAGATATAGAGGATACTATGGCTCAGACAGACTCTCATCTATCCCATATAACACTAGGACTATCAACTGCTCATCTAACACACTAAGGAGCAAACACGTTCTCTGTCTACCCAAGGGTGGCCCGACCCTTGCTAGAACCTATAAGAAGTGAGTGAGCTCAACCTAGTGAGAAGAGAAACAGCTGATAAACAGCATCCTAGATCACAAGATGAGAGGAAGAAATCTAAGCAACTAGACAAGAGATACACTCTAATCTATGCTAGGAGGACTAACCGAAATGCACCCCGATGCAATGCAACAAAATGAGAACAGGAGCATAATAAACAAGATAAAGCAGTAAAGCACAAAGCTCCCTGTCGTAGGGATGGCCCCCACCTAAACCCGGCAGACCTGGTAGGAAATCATAAGGCCCAGAATAGGTCATGTGTAATGACATAAGCGCCCTGAGAGGATAACGGATGTAAGGGTATAAGCTGTAAAAGCACTCCCCATGCGTATATATATACGAGTACAGGCCATGGGAGGACCAGCCATTACACTCACCTTCATCACTCTCCACTACCACCTCTCTCTGTTGGCCCGTAGCCACAACAGTTGGCGCCGTCCGTGGGGAGGACAAGGACAAGCCTGAAGACCGAAGAAGAAGGATGGCACCGAAAAAAGCTTCGTCAGCAGTGGCGAAGGGAAAGAAGGCGGCCGGGCCAGAGCGTCGTATGAGTACCAGGGCTTCGGCATCGGCAGCGGCGAGTGCGGGTGGCCACGTAGGCGCGGTGGCCGAGGACGTCGACGTTCGCGCGGTGACGACCAACCTCGTCACCAGCACCGCGACGACCAACCCCGTCACCGGCACCGCGACGACCAACCTCGTCACCGGCACCGCGACGACCAACCCCGTCGCCGGCGTTGCGGTGGCAAACCCGGCGGTCGAAGACGTCGACGCCGGTGCGGGGACAACCGACCCGCCGGCGCAACGACGCCCGACCTCGCCGCCCCGCCGCGACCCTGCGTCGCAGCGGCGGATCGGGCGGTTCGAGGTAGCCACGATGGAGCGATCGGCAGCTCAGAGCTCGCGACGCGTCGTGCCGCGCCGACCCGCCCGTTGGGAGTACCGGCGACCCCCCGCGCAAGCGGTGGAAAGCGCCCTGCGGCGGCCCTCAACGCGTTCCAACGGAGCTGGGGACCTGCGGGCCGTCCGAGATATGCAAGAGGCTCGGCCGGCGGGCGCGCCGGCAATTGCGGCCGAGCCCACGCCGGAGAGGCGGGCGATCGCGAAGCCCCACGTCTAGCCGCGTGCGCTGCGGCGCGTAGATCCGAGTCCCCACTTTCGGAGGAGCTGCAGCAGGCAGCATGGCGAAGACTTCAAGTTCCCTAGCGCCGTCGACTCGTACAAGGCGACACGGACCCCGTGAGTTCGTGCGCGTGTACAAAACGCGATCGGAAGCGGCGGAGACGACACCACGGCGAAGGACTCCCCTCGCGACCGCAAGGAGTGGCGCTCTCTTGGTTCTTTACCATAGAGCGGGCTCCATCTACGCGTGGGAGCAGCCGTGTCGCCTTCACAACAACTTCCAGGAAACTACGTCGGCCGAGTCGGCGGACCAACTCTTTCTTTGTGAAGCAAAACCCTCGGAAGCTCGGGACTACTTCAAACGCTTCGCCAAGATTCGATGCCAAGTGAAAGACGTTAACGAAACCACCATCGTTAATGCCGCCATACAGGGCCTTCGCCCGGGCCCGTTGGCCGAGTACAATGCACGAAAGCCAATCAAGATGGTGGTGAAGCTCTTCGACAAAATGGAAGAATATGCCAGGGCGGAGGAAGACGCGTGGCGAAGGCAAGGTGACGACTCCGACACCAACCAGGCCGGAGCCTTGGCAAAAGCCGAAGATCCGCCGAAGGGCGGTTCTTCGAGGGGAAAACGTAAGCAGGAGTCGTCCAGGGACGCGCCGACCGCAGGGACGCCTCGCATAAGGAGTAGTCCGATCAGCCCAAGCGCGGCCAGCAGAGGTCGAGGCGAAACCGGTATGTCCCCGACATCGAAGGCGGGTCCGACGAGGGTGCTCCCGCGGGCCGAGGCGGTCGGGGGCGCCGTGGCCGGGGGCGCGGCCGTGGCAGGGGCCGCGACGATAAGGGTCGTGGAGATTACGACGACCAGCATCAGGGACTGTGGTGCGTAGTCCATGGCCACGGCAATCACGATACCCGCGCCTGCACCTCCATCGCGGCGCTCCGCGACAGCGTCGCTAGGGATAGGAACCCGGAGGCGCGCCTGCCTGCGGTGGCCCACGTCCTATTCCCATCGACGAGGCCTGTGCGGTGTACAGCGCAAGGGATGCAACCCGTGAAGGCACCTTACGGATCAAGCTCACGTCTGGCAGCCTCGGGAGGGCCTCTGCCATTTGCAGCCCGGGCGCAACCCACCGTAGGGTCATTAATGTCATATCCGGAGGCTCTGCGCTGGAATTCGCGTCGGCACGACAGCAGAAGGCCTATGCGCGAAGACTACATCACGTGGCGGCATACCCAGCGCAAGCACCGCTGGATTGGGCGCAGCACGAAGTTACATTCACACTCGACAACGCCTAGGGTGTGCACTTCCCTCATCAGGACCCCCTGGTCATCCGGGTCACTATCACGGGATGCGACGTGGGGTGCGCCTTGGTGGACGGCGGTAGCTCCGTGAACGTATTGTTTGTGGCGGCTTTCGACCAGATGGGGATCCCTCGAAGCCGCCTAGGGCCCTCGGTAACCCCACTGCAGGGCTTCGGGGGACAGCCCCTGCGGGCGCTAGCCCAAATAGGTCTTCAAGTCTCCTTCGGCCGAGATGACAATGAGCGGGCCGAAGATGCCACCTTCGACGTGGTCGACCTTCCGTACCCCTACAATGCCATATTAGGGCGCCCAATCCTCAACTCCTTCGGCGTGGTACCACATCACGGCTATCTATGCATGAAGATCCCGGGTCCCGGACCATCATCACCGTCCGGCGACGAGGATATGGCGGCGCGCCGAGCAGTACAGTGCCCGCGTCGCGAAGCCCAATGGCGCTCCTAAAGCTGGCGTCACAGCGTGGAGGTCCACGGGGCCATTCACAGGCGCCTTGGTGGGCCCTGCAGATGTCTAGCGACTAGAGGCTTCGGCCGCACCAAGGGCAAACGGTTAGTATATCCATCCTTTGTAGTTGCTCACCCACGCAAACGGGGATGTAACGAAGATCGCCGTTTGTCGCTAATCTTTCTTTATCACGCGCAAGTACGCGGTGAAGGCGCGCGCAGGCTTAGCCAACGCGCGCGTTCCCGCAGTATAAATCAAAGACGCACGTTCGCGTGTGCACTCACCGTAGCCAAAAGGTGGCGGGACTGAGTATAAATCGAAGTCGCACGTTCGCGTGTGCACTCGCCGTAGCCAGGGGTACGGGACTGAGTATAAATCGAAGTCGCACGTTCGCGTGTGCACTCGTCGTAGTTCGCAGTGCGGATCGAGTATAAATCAAAGTCGACGTTCGGCGTGTGCACTCGCCGTAGCAGTGGTACGGATCGAGTATAAATCGAAGTCGCGCGTTCGCGTGTGCACTCGCCGTAGCTAGAAGTGCGGGATCGAGTATAAATCAAAGACGACGCGTTCGGCGTGTGCACTCGCCGTAGCGAGTGCGGATCGAGTATCATCGAAGTCGCATGTTCGCGTGTGCACTTACCGTAGCCAAAAGGTGATGGGCACGAGTATAAACAAAAGCGCGACCGGGGGCGCCCTCCGCGCGCGATCTACGGACTAATAAGGCGTAGCGTCAAGGTCGCCCGCGCGCACGAGTCTACGGACTTTAAATAAGATGTAGCGTCGAGTCGCCTCGCGCGCGCGAGTCTCACGGACTTTAAATAAGGCGTAGCGTCAAGGTCGCCTCCGCACGCGCGCGATCTACGGACTTTAAATAAGGCGTGGCGTCGAGGTCGCCTCGCGCGCGCAATCTACGGACTTTAAATAAGGCGTGGCGTCGAGTCGCCTCGGGGCACCCAGGGGTAGCCCCATACGAGCCACCGCAATGGAGGGCGTGCAGCATCGCACCGACGGCGTCATCACCGGAGGCTCCTCCTCAAAAGCCCCGGGAGCGGCGCAGCGTGGATGCCGCCCCGCAACATCACCTTCGACTTCAACGGCGCCCGGTGTGGAGTACCCTCACCAAGACCCTCTAGTCATCCAGGCCCACATAGCCCGCTGTGACGTCAGGCGCGTCCTTGTCGGCGGGAAGCTCGCGAATATCTTGTTCGCAGAGGCCCTCGACCGTATGGGGATCCCGAAGCCGGCTAGAGCGGCCGGGAGCTCCACTTCAAGGCTTCGGGGTCAGCCGCTGCAGTCTTGGGGCACGTGTCCTTCCGGTCACTTTCCGTCGGGAGGGCAACAAGGGTAACATCGGACCGAGCATGTCATCTTTGGCGTCGTTGATATCCCACATCCCTACAACGCCATCTTTGGGTCGACCGCCATCAACTCTTTCGAGGCGATCCCACACTACGCTTTTTATGTGTGAAGCTTCGGGCGGAGGGTGTTATCACCGTCTTGGCGATCGGGACACGGCGGGCGTCGCCGAGGTCGGCGGCGCGCCCCGCATAACCGGTGCATGCCCTCTCCAAGACGCTCGGCGGCAGGCCCTCCGCTCCGGATGGGCGCCCAAGCCTCGGCTTTGGCGAGTCAAGAAGGTGCCGCTCCAGCGGAGGCGGTTGTGTCCATCGGCGAGGGCTCCCATCGAAGTCGAGCGGGATGCGCTCCGAGTCTTTGCGAACAAGCGTTGACATTTCGCATGGTCCCGGAGGACATCAAGGCGTAGACCGAGCGATGTCGAGCACCGCTTGGCGGTCCGCCCGACGCCAAGCCGGTCAAGCAAAGCCGGCGTATGTCGATGGATCGGCAAAGCGGCCAAAAAGCAGGTGGCGAAGCTTCTTCACGTCGGCGTCATCGCGAGGTCCACCATCGAGTGGCTCGCCAACCGGTGCTAGTCAAAAAAGCCGGCGGGGCTGGCGTATGTGCATCGACTTCACGGCACTCAACAAGGCGTGCCCAAGGATAATTACCCTTGCGCGCATCGATCAACCGGTCGGCGCCGCTGCTGAGTGCGAACTCATGAGTTTCTGGGCGCCTATTCGGCTACCACGGTATACATGGCGAAGGCGGCGAGGAGAAGACGGTTTCATCACACCACTTGGGGCGTTACGCCGTCAAAATGCCCTTTGGTTTGAAGAATGCGGCGCTACCTTCACCCGTCTCGTCGCCATTGCCACGGCGCCCGGCTCGGGAGGAGCGTCGAAGCTACGTCGATGGCGTGGTGGTCAAAACCCGCAGCTTGCCTGCATGGCGGGACCTCGAGAGACCGACAATCTCCGGAAGCGGGCATCAAGCTCAACCCGACAAATGTGTCTTGAGTGCGGCGGGCAAACTCTAGGTTTCCTCGTGTCGGACGGGCATCGGCGAACCCGACAAAGTAGGCGCCATCACGGGTATGGAGCCGCCCAAGACAACGAGGAGGTCTAGAGGTGGCGGGCGCATGGCGGCGATTAAGCCGCTTCCTATCCGTGGCGGCGGGCGGGCTGCCATTTTTAAGGCGCTCGTGGTGCGATGGATTTCGTTGGGATGGAGATTGCGAAGGCCTTCAACGAGCTCAAGCAAACACTGGCAAGCCTCCCCTCTGGTCGCCCGGCACTAGAGGCTCCCCTCTGCTCTATCTGTCTGCGTCGACCACCGCGGCAGCGTCGTCCTCGTCTTAGAGGAAGGCGCCATCAGCGCCCGTCTACTTTATCTCGAAGCCCTCCAAGGTGCCAAGACAAGATACGGAGCTTGAGAAGCTCGCCACGCGCTGGTCATGGCCTCCGGGAAGCCGGCATTATTCAGCCCACCCGATCACGATGCCTTCCTCATTCCCCGGCGGAGATGCTACACAACAAAGAGTCCACAAGGCGATCGGCAAATGGGCTGCGAGCTCGCTCCTTCTCCTTGGCGTATGCCGCGACGGCAATCAAATGCCAAGTCTGGCAGATTTTCGCGAATGGACCCGCCGGCCCAACCGTCGAGGCGCACGATGATCCGTCGGGCGCTTACAATCAGCGGAGCTTACAGGCGTCGCCCGCGCGGCGTAGGGGCGGTGTGTCGGGACCGGTTTCGAACCGGACCCTACGTGTATTCTTGCACTAGTCCCGGATCAAAGCTAGTGCACGGATTAAGCAAATGAATACATAACCGGCAACACTTTATTACAATATTAAAAGTGCTGGACCAAAAGGTCTCATTATTACAATTGAGGTTTCAAGACCTCACACCAAAAAGAAAAATTACAGCGGAAGCAAAAGAAACTAAAGCAAGACCCATCAATACGCCACGGGCAATTGGTCGGGGAAAGCATAACCTAGTTCTCGGAAAGCCTTGACGAATCCATCCACGAAGTAGTCGTAGTTCACCTCTTGAGCTTGATCTCCTCACGAGAGTTAATTTGAAGTGTAGCACGTGAGTACATGAATGTACTCCGCAAGTCTTAGGAAAGATGCATAGATGCAGGCTTAACAAAGGAAGGCTATATGGTTCTTTTGCACAAAGCAACATTTTAAAATTCAATTACTACTAATTATTTTGAAGGCATCAAGTTAATAAAGTAAATATTTTAGAATTAACTTTCTAGTGAAGGTTCAACTACCAACACTAGCTAACCAATTACCATTGGTCAAGTTTTAAGCTGCGGGTTCCATCCACCCTCTCGGCCCAAGCGCGGGATACCCTTCCGAGAGTTCCCTCCACTCTCGGAATACAACTTTGATTTTAAAATCAAAACCAAAAATCTACCATGTGAATGCATTCCTTGCCCGCCCTTGACCGTAGGCACGGCTATTCGAATAGTTTACACTCTGCAGAGGTTGTACAACTTTACCCACAAGAGATAAATTATCCTAAAAGTCAACATGCTTCCTTTGGCATGAGACCGGATAAAATATCACAAAGCCTTTACCTTACTCTAATCTAGCTAGATACCACCATTGAGGTTTCACCGCGAGTAGGCTAACCGCCCAACGAAGCCCCTCTTGCGCCATATGAGTCTGATAAATCCTGTCCCTCACTTGTGAATAACGGTCCATCCACGGCATCCACTTTCCACGGTGGCACCTAAACTAGACTATCGTAAGTTAGTCGGCTAGGTCGTACCCATATAGACTTGTGGTTGTACGGTTAATGCTCGATCTGGACAAACACAAGCGTCGGTCCTTAATTGACTAGGGTGGAACATACACTTTACAAGATCTCGTGCTTCTGCACCAATCCAAACTAACCATCCACCTAATCTAAACCAATTTTCACATTTTAGTTTATTTTAAAAGAACAGTGGCAACTCCAATTACCACTAACTTTATAAAAACAAGGATATTACAATAATTCATAATTTCCCATTTTCAAGATTTCAAAGATATTAAATAGCGAGAGTAAGCATTATACTACCATTCCACTATTCACAAAGATTCAGTAATAATCTCATTATTGAGACAAATGAAATTCTAGGGTGACAAAGGTACATGGCATTCAATTTCAATGGAGGGTATAACAAGATTGGTTTAACTAACCCTTAAGATTTGAACTAATATTTTATATAAATAGCAATGCACATAATTTAAAATAATTAAAATATTTCGAAATCATAGGTTCAAGATGATCAAAGGAGACTTGCCTTGCTTTGAAGTTTTGCTGAGGTTTGCCGAAATTATACTCTTCGGATTAGTCGTAGTCTACACGCGAAGAACCAAACAAAATAAATTCAAATAAAACCCAATTAAAATCCAAAAATTATAAAATATATATTGACGGATAGATTATGATTTTAGATGAATTTAGGAGAACGAATCAACAGATTCGGAGTTCGTATGAGGGAGATCAATATCCGGAAGTTTTGGACATCACATGAAATGATAACAAAATACGAGGATTACTTTTTGAATAGTGCGGTGTCGATTGGCTACAAGGTGGCTGGCGAATGGGCAAAATGGAATGCTGGCAATGAGGCGAAGGTGGTGACATGGAGTGCGGCGATGAGAGCAGCGGCAATCACGGCGAAGTCGGTGGCAACGGCGATCGCAGTAGCGACAACGGCGAGTTGGAGAGATAGTACGGGTATGGAGCGTGGACATGTAAGATGGCGTGGGGTAGTACATGGCATGGTGAAGTTAGGAAAATTATTGGCTAAGCTGAAAATTAATCGGAGGCGATCGATCGGCGTTTGAATGACGACGATGGAGAAGCAGGAAAAATTTGATATCTTGGTGCTCGGTGAGCGAATCCAAAACCATTTGAAGGTAGCTACTGGGATGGTTTGGCACGATATGACGCGAGCGGATTGGGAAAACATCACTGGATAAGCGGGGACACGAGATGCCATTGGCGGCCATGGCGAGTGTTGAGGCGAAATTTTGTGGAGGCTTTTGGGAAGCGGAAGGAAGCACGGCGTAGAGCGCGCAGTGAGGCAAGTCTAAGAAAAATTATGGCATGGGCTAAGGCTTACGGAGGCGGCGAATCGGCGTCGGGAGTCACAAGCGGCCATTTTCACGAAAGCTCAATTCACGACAATTGGCTCCACGAAAAATTAAACAAAATGGTAGAAAAAATTTCTTAGAGGCTAGGACACAATATGACGCGAACAAAAATCGAAGCGCTTACCAAAAAGGGGTGTACGCGCGAAGGTACAATTTTAGTGTCTGGGCCTGACAAGGTCGACGAGGACTCGGGGAATCTTTAGGCGAGGGCGATGGAAGCAAGATGTAGAACGCGTCGAGGCAAACTCAACGGTGCAAACGGTTCGGCCAAAGGACATCGAATGGTGGCGGAACACGACGGAGAAGACCTTTTGCGACTGTCGGTTTGACATCGACATTCGGGACAAACGGAGAGGAGTTAACATACAAGACTTGCGGCGAAACGAAGAGTAGAGCGTAGGGAACGTGATGCTCACCATGGTTTTGGTCGGGCATGCACGGACGGCCGGTGGCGACGCGAGGAACGACGATGCGCTATGGCCCACGGTGGCGACGGTGCTCCGGCGAAGTTCCGGCGAAGGCGAGGTGAGCACCGCGTAGAACGCGACGAGGCGAATCCGGGGATGTGCTCAAAAGTGGCGGGGCTCCACCGGACGAGGCGCAATAAGCCGAAGAACGCCGCTTGGAACACAAAACAAAAACTCCGATTGCGCCCAAGAAAAGAGGAGTAGGGACTTGATATTTTCGGGGTTGAGTGAGGATGAGGAGGGGCTCACGGTGCTCCCTTTTATAGGGGCGGGGGAGGTCCGAGATGGGAGATCAAGAGACCATTTCCATCAATGGCATGGGTTAATTTCTCGCGAAACGGCTCATGAATGAGGGGAAAACGGTAGGGAATTGAAAGAGTTTGATGAGAGGAGATGAATGCAATTGATTTCACTAAAAACCGTTGAGAAATTCAAAAGTTATTGAAGCTTGAAGAATGGGTCATGGCGCTCGCGCGTGCTGCTCTCTGGAGAATCTTTCGAACGGTGCAAGATGATGAATAGTGACAGGAGAGAGAAAATAAAAAAATAATTGTTTTCCTAAAAAAAAAGAAACAAATTCGAAAAAAATTCAGAAAAATTTCACCAAAATCCTTGGAAAACGAAAAGACTAAATAAAATAATTTCGGATTTATTTGAGGTATATTTTAGCCATTTAAAATATTTTTACTTTCTAAGCTTTAATTTAATCAAAATAAATTCGAAAATTCCAAAAAATTTGAAAAGAGGATAGAAATGAATATATTATAATTTTATATGAATTTAGAAATTTTAATAGGCTCAATCGAATTAAAATGAAGAAATACGATCTTTTGGTAGTTTAAAAGGAGAGAAAAGGAATAAATGATTCTCTGAAATTATTTTTGAACTGAAATGACATCATCAAGGAAATGATTTTCAGAGGAATTATTTTCTATGGAAAAAGGAATTTATGATGTTAGGGTGGCGTCGTGAGAGATTTTGATTTTACGGCGAATTATTTTTCAACGGGAAAAGGGTTTTATTCAGCGGCGAGTGGGATTGGGTGTCGGTGAGAGGAAAGAAAGGAGGAAGAAGTGGGCGGTCGGACGAATGCCACGAGGTGAAAGAGAAATCGGGGCCATCAGTTAAAATGAAGGGGTAAGTGAAGGCGGTGGTGAGATTAAGCGGGGTGAGGATGGATTGAATCAAGGAGCGACACGTGATGGCGAGTAAAGAGGTTGAGGATTAAATTTGATTTAGATTTTGAAATAAAATTTAGATAAATCCAAATAAAGTTCAAATATTTTAAATTAATTAATTTGAAATTAAATTTTTCAGAGAACGAAATTTTGGGATGTTACACGGTGATAAATCACGCCCGAAGGACGGCGTTTGCTATACTCGCGCGCCTTGCCTTCCCGCCACCAACAAGGGCTGAATACGAGGCTTGCTCTTTGGCTTTGGCGAAGCTCAAAGCGATCGCGCGAGCAGGTGTTGGTCCGCACCGCTTCGCGCTTGGTGGTGGCCATGTGGACAAGTCATATCAAGCCAAGGACCCTAAGTTGGCCAAGTACCTCGCGGTAGTGAGGGCGAGGGAAAGGCACTTATTGGGTGTCACCGTCAAGGCCCACCCTCGCGCGGAAAATGAGCATGCTGACGCCCTCGCTAAGGCGGCGACCCGAGAAGCGCCCTCTCGAGGCGTTTCTGAATATTAGCGCGGCGCCATCGCGAGACAACCGACGCGGCACTCGTCCACCGCATTGATCGGCCAGGAGATTGGCGAGAGCCCATCTTCAATTTCTTGCAAGGCATCGCTGAGCCGGAGGACCCTACCGAGTTTTGGCGCTTGCAGCACCGCGCACGGTCCTTCCAGGTGTTCGAAGGGATACTCTACAAGAGAGGGGTTTGCGCACGCTCTGCGCGCGCCTCTCGGCGAGGGGAAAGGAGCTCTGGCGGAGATCCACGCGGCGTGTCGCGGATCCCACTTGGCACCGAGGTCATTAGTAGGCAAAGGCGTTCGAGCAAGGCTTTCTGCGGCCTTGCCATCACCGCGCCCGAGACCTCGTCCGTCGGTGCCAAGGTGCCGATGGATGGCGCACATCATCATGAGCCCCGACGAGCCTCAACCCCATTCCCGGTGTGGCCAGCGGCGCAGCTGGGGCCTTGATATAGTAGGACCACTTGCCGAGCTCGGGGACCTCGGTTCGTGGTAGTCGCGGCTGGAGTATTTCTCGGATGGCCGGAGGCGGTGCATACGGCCAAAGTAACCTGCGCCATACGGCGCTTCCTATGGCAAAACATCATATGTCGCCGGTGTGCCCCGGCAGCTCACGGTTGACAACGGCTGCGATTCGACGCCACCCTCTTCAAAGACTATTGTGATAGCATGGGCATCACCCTCAGATTCGCCTCGGTAGGGCATCCCGATCCAACGGGGTGGTGAGCAGGCGAATGGCGCCATCTCGCCGCCATCAAAAGCGCTGGTCGGATTGCCAAGGGCAAGTGGCCAGCGAGCTTCCACGGCGTTCTATGGTCGCCGCACAATGGTAACGCGTCCGGCGGGATTCACGCCGTTCAAGCTCCTTTTCGGTGTGGCGGTGATGCCCAAGAAATCAAGGCCGGCTCGCGGAGGTCCTCATCCAAGCACCGAAGAGGCGCGCCGTGTTCTTAGTGAAGGAGCGCGCGTGAGGCTACGATAGCGAGAAAATAAAAATTTCTACCGCGCACACAGGACATCATGCTAAGGAGGATCATAGATCGTTACCACTAGACGCGCAGCTTGTGCGTGAAGAAGAGTTGGAGAAGCCGATCCAACCACGCGCATCGAGGTAGTAGTGGAAGTAGCCGATCATCCCGACGGATCGTCTCCTCCACGCGATCAACCACACCACGAGCGGATCAATCGTAGTTTGTTGATGCCGATCAACGCCGCAACGGCGGTGCCTCCACGGTATCCACCGTCCCGGTGGGCGCCGATCGCGAGTGTACCGGACTCGCGGCGGCTAGGGTTTGGCTCGGGAGGTGGCGGCTAGGGTTTTGCTCGGGAGGAGCGAGCGTCCATCCTCGGCCCCGCCTCCAAATATATAGACCTCCTCACTTGGGCCTCGTGGACCGAGACCCAATAGGAGTCTATCAGGATCTCTATCCGAAATGAGCCCACATCCAGAATCACATTGAATTAGTGTTCCAACCCGTTAAGTGTGCGACCTGAGGTTCACGTATACTTAGTCGCGACCGGAAACACCTTTCGGTCACCTACATTAATAGCGGCCTCTAGCAAGACATATTAACCCCAAAGTATACGTAAAGATCATATCGGTTGAACTGTAATGTTCTCATGTACGAATCCCTTTGCCTCACGATATAGATTAAGCTCAAGGCGAGACTGTGTCATCCTCTTAATAGCTCAATCACTCTCTCGATTCCGTGATGGATTATAAACTTGTGATTGACTCCTCAATCACATTGGCATGGCCATGCACTTTCATAATCCATTACATCAAGGGCAGAGATATCTCTCCCATAAGGAGGGCAAATTCTATCTTGATCATTCACATCCCACTACATGTTTCATAGCAAACCGAAGACTACTTTTATGACTACCCGATTCTGGAGTAGTGGTTAGTAGTCCCAAAATAGGTTACTACGCATGTTGGGAACCATGATGATCTCAAGTCTAAGGATTCTACATAAACACTACTTGAGACCAACTAATGACACATGGAATCTCTGCGATGTCTCATGGCGGGTCTATCAACATATGTTCACTAACACATGTCCATATTATTGATTTGGTATCTCCATACCATGATCCATGAGACATGATCATCAATCAATACATATGCTGATCTTTGAATCATATTTGTTCCTCATATGATATATGATCAGGGATCATTTAGAAATAGCAACATTTTGGCATTAAGAGTCTCATGAATAAGTCACATACTCATTGATCAATAATGATAATGTCTATTTCAAGGAACAAAGCAATGTATCATAAACATAGTATGTGATATATTCAACATCTCCATGTTGCCTCTAGGGCATATCACCAACACTTGGACCTCCTCAACGGGATACGGGCAGACGCAGCCCACCATGTCGAGAAGTATGCGCGGCAGACAATGCATACTCGGGACCGCTCTATATGCCCGCGGGGGTTCAAACCTGGGGATCTCGTTCTCAGAGTGGCGCTCCAGGCGGAGACCGTTGGCAAGCTGGAGTCCAAGTGGGAAGGCCCGTACATCGTGATGGAGGCATTGCCAAAGGGGGCGTACCACCTCGCCACGCTCGAAGGACAAGCCCTCGGCACACATGGAGCAGCGGACGGAGTTGCGGCGGTACTACGCCTAAGCGGGACAGCAAGCGTGAGCCACGGCCCTTTGTTATGCGATGCTCGCCCGCGCAAACGGGAGTTCAATAAAGGTTGCTGTTCCCAGAGCATCCCCTATCCGCGCTGAGCAGAACAAAGTCCACGGACTTTAAAGATCTCATGGATTCCATCCATCCATAAGGTTTTCATAAACCATTTTTAAAAGGAAAGTCTAATCCGTGAAAAACTTCACTCAGCTTGCCCATGACCGCGGGCACGGCCATCCAGGATAGTTTATACACTCTGCAGAGGTTGTACAACTTTACCCACAAGACATGATCATCCCTTTTTGCCACCGGATTACACACTTCCTTAGGTGTGCGGCCGAGGAGATCATGACAAGGCCTTTACAATGATCCGTTGTCAACATAATTACGCCGCCACTAAGGTTTCACCACAACATGAATCCACGTGTTGGAGCCCCCTCTTGTGCCATGTGAGACATCTCACGGCCTACGCCGCACTCACATTCAGCCTATAGCGAGATCATGTTGGAACTTCACAAATTATTTTGCCAAGTCTGTCCCATACGAGACTTGTGGTAGTACGAAAGGGCTTTGCAATAGTAGCTCACAGACCGGTCCTTAACTTGACTTAGGCCTAACCGCAAACCTCTGTTCAGCAGCTGCCGCGGCCGACTCCCGCGCTGATGCAACAAGTCCCTTGGCGTGCGCCCTAGCTTCGGCGCATTCCGCTTCAGTGGCGGATCTGGGCGCCTGGGCGGCGGGCGCCGAGGAGCCAGCGCAGCTCCTCCTCGGCGACTGCGGCTATCCTCGGCGCCTTTCAGCTACGAGCATAGGCCGTTGCGTGGCTGCCCGGCCAAGTGTGCAGTAGAAGGAAAAGACTTAGCAAACTCAGCAAAGCCCAGGCGTGGTCGCATGAGTACTTACCCTCACCCCAGACACCTCGAAGGTGTCCTCGAGGCGCTCCGCCCTGTAGGACTGCAGCACTTGCGGGTCGACGCTGGTGGCCGCGTCATTCACAATCCCGCGCCACGCCCTTAGCGTCTCCGGAGGCGGCACAAAGTCCGCGGGGCTTACGCGCGCGGAGGCCCCGTGTTCCGCCAAGGGCTCCCCCTCCGGAATGAGCAACGCTGCAAGTAGGGATACAGGTGAGCACCCCAAGGCACAAAAGCACACACCAAGGTAAGCTAAGCAACCGTACCCTCAGTAGCAGAAGGAATGGTCCCGCCGCGGGCAGAAGCCTCTGCGGTCGGGGAGGGTGACGGCTATCCTCTGCGGAAGGCGTGGCGAGAGAGGCGGCGCGCAGATGCGCGAGGTCCCAGCGCTTGCTGGACTCCCACAAGCTTCTGATGCCCGTGGCCACGGCGAATCCTCGCGGTGTCCGGTGGAGCTCTGGCCGCACACACAGCCGTTTAGCCGGGGCAGCCAGCAGCGACGCCGCCCCCGCAGCTGCGGTTGGGGGAGACCCCGTGGCTGCCGCGCCCGGGGGCGAAGGTTCCGCGGTGACGGTTGTCGCAGGAGGCACCTCGCTTTCGGCTGCTGTCGGTAAAGGCAGCACGGCCCCGTGCGCCCTCGTGGAGGGCGCCTCCGGCACCACAGCAGCCGCGGTCGAAAGGTCCACCTCGGCATCGCTGGTTCGCACGGGTTCCGCCTCGGTGGCTTTGGCGGGCGGTGAGACTTCCCCCCTCCTGCTGCTCGCGGCAAACTCGCCGTCCGGGACGCTCGTCGGAGATACCCCGCCTTCGGCGTCTGCGCCACCCAAGCCCGAATCGGCATACCTCGCCGAGTCCGACTCTGCGTCCGCCGTGCCCTCGGAAACACTAGCAGCAGGCGCGGCAGGCGCCCCGCTGTGGCCCCTCTTCCGAGACAGGGCCTTCTTCTTCTTCTTCTTCTTCTTCTTCTTGCTGCAAGTAAATGCGGGCGACACGGTCCGCTGCGGCAAGGCGAGGACCTCGCACACGCGGTTTATTCGCCCCAGCTCCGCCTCGGTGATAGCAGACGCGCGCTGCTTGTGCTCTCTAGCGGTGTACGGCCCCAGGAATACGCGCGCGGCTTGCTCCGCCTCCTCCAAGGAAATCCCTGAAGCAAGCGAGAATAGCATCAGCATGTAACGCATTTCGCGTGTACATAGGGGGGACGCGTTCGAGGCTTACGAAGACCGGGCGGCACCGGCAGTGAGCAGACCCATGGCGAAACATTATCGTCTCGACGCCTCTCGGTGGCAAGATGCCAGTCGTAGGCAAGCGGCGCCATGCCGTACATCACGTACTCTTCGGCGAGGTCACGCATGTTGAGGCGGGCGGCCACGCCTACGAGCTGCTTGACCCTCCGCTTGTCCTCATCATCGAGCGTTTGGCCGGGCGAGGGCTTGAACGCGATCGGTCGGCTGTGCACTCAAGGCGCTCCGCTCTCTACGGTGGTAGAACCACGCTTCATCAACAAGACTCCCACTTCCCGCGAGTTGAGTTCGCGGGGAAGAGCTTCTTACACGACGGGCAAAGAATAAAAGTAGCGCTACGGCTCGGCGGCGTCCGTCCTTCCGGCCCTTGGGCTGGCATCGTGCCTCGTGAAGATAGGCGAACAACGATGCGCTGGGCCAACACGCCCCTGAGCGCAAGGCCCAGCTGTACACCGCGAGCTGGGCCAACACGCCCCCGAGCGCAAGGCCCAGCTGTACACCACGAGCTGGGCCACGGCGTTCGGAGTGAGTTGCGCCAGCTCTAGCCCGAAGGTCCGCAGCACGTCGCCCACCATAGCCGCCGCTGGGATACGGAGCCCCGCATCGAAAAAGGCAACGAACACGACCGCCTCCGACCTCTCGGGATGCGGTTCCGTCTCATCGGCGGCGGGCAATCGTACCTCCTGGCGCCCGGACAACTTCCCCACGCGCAGGAGCCCTTGGATGATCTTCTCGGTCACGAGCGAGGGGCCTAGCTCGCCGGAGAGCATGCCTTCCTCCTCCGCCACCAGCCGCTCCTGGTCCACCGCCGCCGGGTCGTGCTCTTGGAGCGCGTATTTCACCTTCAACAGCGAGGACCGCCGGCGAATGTCAGGGCCACCAACCGCGCTGCCGCGCTGCTCACGGAGGCCATCGCTTCCCACGAGAGGATTGAGCGGTGAAGATAGTGTGAAGGTGTAGAGGCAGCGAGGCGAAAAGAGGCGTAAAGATGCGGGGGACGCTGTCACGGGGCTATTTCAAGCCACCTCGCCCATACCGCCCGATGCCGGCGTCATAGCGATCCGCGTGCGGATGCAACCGCAGCGGTGTAAAGGTTCGCCCGCACGATTCCCGTGGCGAAAGCGAAGGTCGCGAAGGTCGTGTCACGAGTGCGACGCGATCGTACAAGTGCCGTCGGCAGCGCGCCCCACCTGGCTGGAAGGTCACGACCACAGCGCCAAGGACCGTCACAAAGACGGCGTTACCTAGCGCTGTTATAGGCGCACCAATGGGCGAGGATCACAACAGCTCGGCGCGCGCGTTCTTTGCCGCCCGTGTTCCCGGCCTGGGAAGAGGCGGCGGCGCAAGCGCGCAACTATCCACATCCGCGCCCACTAGCCATAGGCGCGCGTGCCGGGCGCGTCGGGTCGCGCGATGCGAGAACCTAACCTGGCGAACCGAGGCGGCGTGATTCGAGAACCTTTACGGCGCAAGACCGCATCGCAAGATCAAAGTCACCGCCCATGTGGCGGTGTTCGCGAGGCGGAGCGCGCGCCTATTCGACCAGGCGCGGCCAGCGCCACCGTTCGATGGGTAGGGGCGGGCGCCGCGCGCCTGGCCGACTGGCGCCGGCCGCTGCCACCCGATCGATGGGTAGCGGGCGGGCGCGCGCACCTCGCCGACTAGGCACCGGCCGGCGCCACTGCGTTCGATGGGTAGGGGCGGGCGCGCGTCTGCCGACTGGCGCCCGGCCGCGCCACCGGTCGATGGGTAGGGATGGAGCGCGCGCACTAGTTCGACTGGCGCCCGGCCGCGCCACCCGTTCGATGGGTAGCGGGCGGAGCGCGCGCACCTCGCCGACTGGCGCCCGGCCGCGCCACCGTTCGATGGGTAGGGATGGAGCGCGCGCGCTCTGCCCGACTAAGCGCCCGCCAGCGCCACCCGGTCGATGGGTAGCGGGCGGGCGCGCGCACTAGCCGACTAGGCGCCGGCCAGCGCCACCCGTTCGATGGGTAGGGGCGGGCGCGGTGCGCCTGTCGATGGGTAGCGGCGGCGCGCACTAGTTCGACTAGGCGCCGGCGCGCCACCCGTTCGATGGTAGGGGCGGGCGGTGCGCCTGCGCCGACGAGCGCGCGGCTGCGGCGCCACCCGTTCGATGGGTAGGGGCGGAGGCGCGCGCCTACGCCGACGGCGCCGGCTTTGCGCCACCCGTTCGATGCGTAGGGGCGGAGCGCGCGCCCTACGCCGACTGGCGCCGGCCCGCGCCACCGTTCGATGGTAGGGGCGGGCGCGCGCCTCGCCGACTAGGCGCCCGGCCAGCGCCACCCGTTCGATGGTAGGGGCGGGCGCGCGCCCTCGCCGACTGGCGCCCGGCCAGCGCCACCGTTCGATGGGTAGGGGCGGAGCGCGCGCTTCGCCGACTGGCGCGGCCGGCGCCACCGTTCGATGGGTAGGGGCGCGCGCGCGCCTGGTTCGACTAGGCGCCCGGCGCCGCGCCACCGGTCCATGGGTAGAGGACGCGGGCGCGCGCCTGCGCCGCAGCGCCCGGCCGGCGCCACCGTTCGATGGGTAGTGCATGGAGCGCGCGCGCCTCGCCCGACCAGCGCCACCTCGCGCCACCGTTCGATGGGTAGGGGCGGCGCGCGCGCCCTCGCCGACTGGCGCCCGGCTTCCACGCCACCCGTTCGATGGGTAGGGGCGGAGCGCGCGCCTAGTTCGACAGGCGTCGGCTTCCCGCCACCGGTCGATGTGTAGAGGCGGAGCACACGCGCCTATTTCGACTGGCGCCGGCCAGCTGCGACCGGTTCGATGGGTAGGGGCGGGCGCGCGCGTCTGCGCCGACTAGGCGCCGGCCGCGCCACCCGTTCGATGGGTAGGGGCGGGCGCGCGCGTCTGCCGACTAGGCGCCCGGCCGCGCCACCCGTTCGATGGGTAGGGGCGGAGCGCGCGCCTACGCCGACTAGGCGCCGGCCAGCGCCACCCGTTCGATGGGTAGTGGGCGGGCGCGCGCGCCAATTTCGACTGGCGCCGGCCGGCGCCATGCGGTCGATGGGTAGAGGGCGGAGCGCGGCGTGTCTGCCGACTATCGCCGGCCGCGCCACCGTTCGATGGGTAGGGGCGGGCGCGCGCCTACGCCGACCGGCGCCCGGCTCGCGCCACCCATTCGATCGGTAGGGGCGGAGCGCGCTCCTGCCCGACTAGGCGCCGGCCGGCGCCACCGTTCGATGGGTAGGGGGCGAGCGCGCGCGCGCTAGTTCGACTAGGCACCGGCCGCGCCACCGGTCGATGGGTAGGGAGAGCGCGCGCGCCTACGCCGACTGGCGCCGGCCGCGCCACCGTTCGATGGGTAGGGGCGGAGCGCGCATCTGCCGACTAGGCGCCGGCGTTGCGCCACCGATCGATGGGTAGAGACGGAGCGCGCGCCTTCGCCGACTGGCGCCGGCCAGCGCCACCGTTCGATGGGTAGGGGCGGGCGCGCGCGTCTACGCCGACTAGGCGCGGGCAGCGCCACCGTTCGATGGGTAGGGGCGGGGCGCGCGTCCCGCCGGCGGGCGCGGCAAAGGCGGGTCTTGTCTGCAAAATCTACCTCGTTTTCCTTAACATGCCACCTACGGTGCATCAACATAAAGGTAATGCCGCGGGTTCCATCGAGCACACCGATCGTAGGTAGGCTGTTAAGAAAAGCAGGCGACACTTGCCGTCGCCTACGGCGCGGCGGGGCGGGAAGCGTGGTTGTTGTCGATAGCGCGTGGTCAAGCTCGGGAAAAATGGACCTCATACGTGCATCAACATTCCCCAAGCGCTCAGCGTCACCCGGGAATGTTGATGCACGGCAGGGGCCCATTTTAGGGGAGCAGCTTCTATCACAATATACGCAGGAGCACCGCCGCACCAGCGCCATATATATACCCCAATCAACAAGGGGAGCCAACCGACGGAAGGCCAATCGGCAGAAGTCCAGCTGCGGAAGTCGGCGCCATACTAATGGTCACGACGCCTCAACACCGCACCGCGCCAAGCCTGCCGCACCACGTGGGCGGCGGAAGTCCGGCGTCATAGCACCCCTTATCGGGGCGGCGCGCGCGTCTGGCCGCTCTGCGCGCCCCGGAAGTCGCAAAGTCCACGAGGCCACGAGGGACGGAGGGCCAAAGGACTCGGCAACATGGCCCGGCCTTGTGAAGCCCTTTACCATGAGAGGCTCTGTCGTGGGATGGCTCCCACCTAAACCAGCAGGCACTGGTAGAAATCATAAGGCCCAGAATAGGTCATGTGTAATGACATAAGCGCCCCGAGAGGATAACCGAGATGTAAGGGTATAAGCTAAAAGCACTCCTCATGCGTATATATATCGAGTACAGGCCATGGGGAGGACCCAGGCCATTACACTCACCTTCATCACTCTCCACTACCACCTCTCTCTCTGTTTGGCTCGTAGCCACAACACTCCCCCTCACTACAGTCCATAAGGACAAACCACCCCAAGCTCTCCCCGCAAGGCTAAAAGCCTAGAGCTATCCAAAGGCTTGGTAAAGATATCAGCCAGCTGGTGGTCACTCTCCACAAACTGGAGCACTATGTCACCCTTCTCCACATGGTCTCTAAGGAAGTGATATCGGATATCAATATGCTTGATGCGAGAATCTTGCTTTGGGTTCTTGGCAATGTTAATAGAAGTGTTATCACAAAAAGTGGAACACTTGTCTATAACTAACCCAAAGTCATGAGTCAAAACCATCCAAAGTACACAGGCTGAAAGGCCATCGGCTGCGACAGCGTACTCGGCCTCTCTGATGGGTGTACAACAGATGCTTCCTAGAAGACCAAGAGACGAGAGAAGTGCCAATGAATTGGCATGTGCCAGAAGTGCTTTTCCTATCTATCCTATAGCCAGCAAAGTTTGCGTCAGAGTAGGCTCTAAGGGAAAGACAGGAAGAGGAAGAGTACCAGATACCATAGTCAATGGTAGCTCGAAGGTACCGAAGAATGCGCTTCACCACCTGGCGGTGAGATACGCGAGGAGAAGCCTGAAACCAAGCACAAAGACACACAGAGAAGTAGGCTCTAAGTCTAGCCTTGTTTTGAACAACAACCCCATCCTCACTCTGCTTGTTTTTGAACAACCACTTAGTCCCAATGACATTGTGACCTCGAGGGGGCTCAACAAGCGACCAGACCTTATTTCTCTCGAAATTTTCCAACTCGTCATGCATGGCATTGACCCAAGACTCGTCAGATAGTGCATGACTAACATCCTTGGGCTCAAATGAGGCAATGAAGGCAGAGTGGAGACAGAATTGTGACAAGCCAGACTTTGAGCGTGTGACACGCTCAAAGAGGTCTCCAATCATCTGCTCGGAAGGATGGTCTTTTTGGATATTTCAGGGAGGTCCAGGATGAGATGAAGAAGTGGCCTCTACCTCATGAGCTGATGAGGTAGAAACAGAACCACTAGCTCCAGAAGAGGCAGAAGGCATGGGCTGATCTCCTCGGGTGCGGTAGAAGAAGGCACCTCAAGGGGAGGACGAGGAACTGGATCAGGTAGACAACCCTCATATCCATCGTCCTCATCATCCACGAAGATAGTCTCGTACTGCTCTAAAGAATCTGAGATATCGGCCCTAGTCCCCGGACTGGCCTCATTGAAGGTCACCTCGCAGGTCTCTACCATTTTGCTAGACTCACAGTTCTAGACCCTATAAGCCCGCGAAGAAGTCGAGTAACCTAGAAAGATACCATCACAAGAACGTGACTCGAACTTATCTAGGTTCCCCGATTTCAAAATAAAGCACTTGCAACCAAACACACGAAAATGTGAGACGTTGGGCTTTCGCCCATATCTCAACTCATAAGAGGTGCGATGCAAGTGTGCCCTAAGAAAAACTCTGTTTCAAACATGGCATGCAGTGGCTATAGCCTCAGCCCAAAACTTCCTAGGTGTAGAGTACTCATCAAACATCGTCCTGGCCATCTCGACCAGGGTACGGTTCTTCCTCTCCACTACGCCATTCTGCTGAGGGATGTATGGAGAAGAGAACTGGTGCTCTACACCTGTCTCACCGCAAAACCTCTCAAAGTAGGAATTCTTGAACTCCGTGCCATTGTCACTTCGGATCGCTCGTAAGACACCCGGGAGCTCAACAAAAAGCCTACTAAACAAACCGCAAAAATGTGTAAACGTCTCATCCTTCGAGGCTAAGAAAAACACCCAAGAGTACCTCGAGAAGTCATCGACCTCGACAAGGACATACCACTTCCCTCCTGCTGACTGCACCCGAGCTGGGCCAACTGTGTCCATATGGAGCAGCTGTCCTGGTGCATCGGTCATAGTCACTGTGACCAGAGGATGAGAAGCGGCAACCATCTTGCCATGCCGGCAAGGAGCACAAACCAGATCTTTGACCATCTTGAGTTTAGGCAGACCACGAATGAGATCATGACCGCTAACTCGGGTCAAATGGTCAAATCCAATGTGACCAAGTCTCCGATGCCAGAAAGTGAGGTCGCAGGACTCAGAAGCAACTAAACACCTGAGAGGATCACCAAAAGACTCAACAAAATCAGCACAAAAGATCCTCCCATATCTAGAAATCCCGCAAACCAGACTACCCGAAAAATCAAGAATTTCACAATTGTTTTTCTTAGAGCTCACCTCGTAACCGTCATCGGTAAGCTGGGAAACAGAAAGCAAGTTGTACTGCAGCTTACTCACTAAGGCAACATCTTTTAAAATAAAAAAATCATTAACGCGCACAATACCTTTCGCGATGACACGCCCGGACGAAGCGTCTCTAAAGGTGATAGTCTCATCACCTGGAGCACGGGCTAGGGAAGAGAACCAACGGGAGTCCTCGGTCATATGACGAGAACAACCGGAGTTTACAAGCCAAACCTTTCCCTTCCCAGCCCGGCAAACCTGAGTCAAACAGAGAGTGAAGGCTCAGTACTGGGATAAATCAAGAGTGATTTTGGCACTCAATACCGAGTAACACGTCAAGCAGAAGAAGTAGTCACACACGACTGAACTCTAACTACCCTGCGCTCTCTGTCGCTCAAAGAAGCAGAAGGTCTATGTGCAGACCTGAAGCTATTGCTGGGTCCAACTGCTATGGGAGAGCGAATCGGAGCACCAACAACACGCTGATCTCGCCGCAGGTAGCCATCTCGACGGAGGAAACGAGATCTACCCTCAGAACGACGGAAGTCACGACTAGCAGCATATCGAGGATGAAAACCAGAAAACTCAGTAAAACCAAGTCCTCGATGCTGCCCAAACCCATCAAGCTGAACAGTCCTAGACCTCGTGTTGGTCTTAGGTGCACTCAAGGTCTGGGGCTGACCCTGAATACGCTTAATAGCCTCAACACAGTCTCTACGCGTGATCTTGGCACGCCTGAAGCATCTCTCGATCGAGGGTCCATCCTTCTGACAGAAGGTACAAAGGTACCTCACCTTTTGAGAGGTAGAAGTAGCATGATGGGGCTTCACCTTCTGAGAAGACGAAGCAACAGGTGGAACCACCTTACTGTCAGAGATCCCTTGGACAAAGCCCGCGGATTTGAATTGAACTTTCTTGGTCCTGGGCTTGACCTCGATCACACCTGCTGCGATGGGTCTAAGAATAGTAGGTGGATGCTTCCTAACATCCTCAGAAAAATCATATCCTAGATCTTGATTGAATTTGCATATCTTGGACTGGTCTAGAATAAGATTTAGCTTCTTCTTGCCTCCTACAAACTTCTTGAGAGTGTTCATAAGATACTGACACTCCCGAAAGAGAGAGGTGCAAGAAGTGCAGGGGAAGAAGAGACAGCAGAAGGTAAGGGAGTAGAGGAAGAACCAACAGCAGAGGAATGGATGGCTTCACGTCGCTAGGCGTCTCTACCAAACCCTCATGCTTCTTCCCAATAGCACACACATTACAAGCAGATGGTGACTTCTTTATTTGATCCTTAGTTAGCTTCACATATTTATCATCCAATGCAATCAAGTCAGATTTTAGTTTTTCACAGTTATTGCATGGTGAGCTAACAGGGTCCTTAGAAGCATACTGAGCCATTTTCCTATCGTGATCAATCATTTCTTAAAACTATTTAGAGACAGATTCAAGTTCAGCAGTTAATTTAGGACAATTCATACATGAAACAATAGGCTCAAGTAATGAAGCTTGTAATTCAGCAATTTTATGATCTGCCTTCTTTAGATTCAAGTTCAAATTATTGCAACTTTCACAAGTCTCAGGCAGATCGAGAAGCATAATATAAAGACCTCTAAAAGCATTATCCTTATCCTCACATGAGGTGCAAGAAGTAGTCTCAACAATAAAAGATGAAATAGCACTAGTCCTACTCATCTCTAATCCAGCTAAAAGACTAACATTCTCCACCTTAAGCAAATCTAGCTCAGAAGACACACTATCATGAGAGGTCCTTAGCTTCTCCATATCACCAAGCAAAGCAGAGCATACATCAGATTCATCACGGGAGGGAGCAGATATAAGTGAAGTAAGCTCCCGTGACAATCTCTCTACTTCCTTCTCCAACTCGCTATATCTAGCTCTAGATCTAGCATGAAATCTACCTAGCTTAAGAAAATCTTCATTGAGCTGGTCGTAGAAAGGATATACCTCATCGGAGTCAGAGTAGAGCTCGCTGTCGCTGATGTCGCCCTCAAGGGCCATGAAGCACATGCCGTTGAAGTCCTCACAATCCTTAGGATCTTGTTCGTCCTTCCTATCGTCATCACTCCACCCCTCCACCTCGCTGAGGTCGAGGTCGTCGAAGGCGGTGAGGACGCGGTGGAAGAGCTTCTTGGCTTTGCCAAGGTTACAGAACTTCTTCCCTTTGCTTGGAGGCTTCTTGTTGTAGTTCTTGTCGGTGTAGACGTTCTTGCTCGAACCGCCGTAGTCGTTCTTGCCCTCCATCTTGGGGTAGTTTGCTCGAATGTGGTTGGGGCACCACACTCAAAGCAAATCACACGTTCTCCTCTCTTTCTCTCCCTAACCCTCTTGTATACATGAGAAAACTTTCGGGCTAAGAGGGCTAGTTGGTTTTTCGGAGCTGCTCTAGATGATCATCATCAATTTCACACAGAGCAGCTAGAGAAAAACCCGAAAGAGTGTTCAGTCGTGTCCTTGATGGTGGTCACATTCATCTCCCAAACATGCAAATCTAAGGCCGCAAGCATCTGACGAGCATTGTCCGAGTCGGGGTATGTGAGACCGATCGTTCGGAGGTTGCTCAAGATCTTGTGGAATCTCGCAAAGCATTCATCAAGGGACTCTCCAGCGAGCATTTCAAACTTGTTGTAATCTCTCTTGAACTGGTCCTGTCGTACCGTCTTGATTTGGGTGGTGCCCTCATGGTAAGTATCGAGGATCTCCCAAATGTCGAAGGCCGATGAAAGATGAGAAATGCGATCAAACTCATTTCGGCTCAAATCTTGGATGATGATGTTCCTTGCCTTAGCATTCGCCTCCACATCAGCCATGTTTCCGGCATTGATGTTCTCATTGGCAGGAACAACAAAGCGAACTTTGACCTTGCGCCAAATCGTATAGCCCTGAGCCTGTATGTAGGTCTCCATCCGACTCTTCCAAAAGGGATAGTCGATCCCATCAAAGATCGGGGGCTTGGTGGAATACTTGTCCGTTGCCATGGCTCACAGACCGGTTAAAGATCTATCAAGAAGAGCTAACCGGCTCTGATACCAATTGTAAGATCGGATATGGCAACAGAGGGGGTGAATGGTGCCTCTTTAAAAAATGCCCCTCAAAAGTATCCACAAATGAATCTCCTATCCGATAGCTCCGAAAAACTATGAAGAGGTATTTTCATGCGCTCTGGAACTCGAGCACACACTAGAAAAGGAAGCAAGACGAAAGACAAACCGAAAGGACAGCGCAAGCAACAGGGGGCCGGTCAGACCGCAGTCACTGGGCCAGTCAGACCGCCCTTAGAGGTCCGGTCTGACCGCCCCATACACCCCGATCTGGCCGCTTTATAAAGGCCGGTCTGACCGCCGTTTACAACCCGGTCAGACCGGCCAAACCCTTGACTGTGCAGACACCAACCGCCCGAAGCACTGAAACTGAAATTTCGACACAGCTTTTACTGAAGAAGCTGAGCACCAAGAAATTTAGGGTTTGCTGCTAAACTTTTCAAGCCAAAACACCAAGACCTTGATTTAAACGACATCAAGACCTTAGGAAACAAGAGTATTCAGCAAGGAGCTTAGAAATAAAGATTTGAGCAAAATCGATAAATGAAATGTGAGAGTCCAATTTTGATTTCTCACGAAACTCCCATCCTTTGCTTGTGAACTTTTGCATTTCACTTAGCAATGATGAAGAGACTTGAAAACCAAAATCTTAAGCCATCTTTTGAAGAGAATCACAAAGTTCTCACATAGCTCTGTCATGAAACCCTAGCTAGAGGGAAAAGCAGAGCAATGGGGCTGCAAGGAATCTTTGGGAGAAATCATGGCTATTAAGTTTTGATCTCAGAGATATACTAGCCAAAAGGCTTGGATGATAATCCCTAGTTCAAAGCAAAACAATTCCATAGCCATCCAACCCAAAAACTCAAGAAATCAACTCAAACACAAAATCCCATGAAGAACAAAGAGCAAGAACACATCAGGAAATTAATGCAGCTCAAACAACTTTCCTTCTCATATTGATAAAAAGATTACATAGGAGTCCCCATACGGGATTGATACAAGGAAATCGCACTACATGCTTGAGAACACACACAGGAGCTCACTCACTCTCCTACTGCTCAAGCAAGCTAAACATACAGACTCACTCCATTGAACACTCACCACACGAATGCACACTCTCCTGGAATGGAATGCCTTTCTTTGCTCCCTTTCCTCTCCTTCTAACACCCAATGTCATCCTCAAAGGAGAAATTCAAGAAGAGTCATACAACATCCACTCCATGCCTCTCACACACTTGAGGCAAAAGTCAACAACCAGATTTTTGGAGGAAATCAGCCTCCACCTCCATTGCTTGAGTCAAATTACCAATTTGCCCTCAAGCACCTTCAAAAGCTTCCATAACCGGCACCTTTGACCGACTGGACCTCGACTCCTCCCTAAGTCTAGTCCGGCCCGCTTCGCTGTACACGACCGCACCCGGTATCCTGACCGTTTGGACCTCTGACTCCTTCCTGAGTCTAGTCTCGATCCTCTCGCCGCTGCCCGTCGTGTCCACCCGACACCGACTGAGACCTCTGACTCCACCTGAGTCTAGTCCTGGTCTGTTCCGTCGCACACGACCGCAACCGACCTCCAACCGTTCTGGACCTCCGACTCCTCCCTGAGCCTAGTCCCGGTTCTCTCGTCATTGCCCGTCGTGTCCATCACCGGTAGCTCTCCAGCTCCGGTTCCTCGTCTCCCGACTCGCAACCACCTCACCAGCCTCGATCATCTTCGGCATCCTGACCGTTTGGACCTCAACACCTCCTGTGCCTTGTCCCGGTCCTCCTCGCCTCACCATGACCTAGCTCCGAAGTCCTGCAGTCACACAGACAAGCAAACCGTCACATAGCACCACACGAAACAGCATATCAACAATAGCATAAATGAAAGGTACTCAACCCTAGAATACCCAAAACAAATTCAAACTCATTAAACCAACCGTCAATTACTCATCACCAATATAGGGATACCTCCACATGGTCTCTCACTACGTGAGTTTAATTGTCGGACCAGTGGCGGACCCAGGATTTTACCAAAGGGTATGCCGCACCAAAATTTTCATATGCAATTCGGTAAATAATTGTAAAATTTACACCGTAATTCGGTATATAGGCACTAAATAATATGATAAGTCTTAAATTCAAGGATTAAGTTGGAAACTTGCACAAATTACAATATAAATAGTTCAAACACCATATTAATAGTCTCAAATATACATAAAAGAGACTTACAATACTACTTGTCTGACTTTTTTGGCCTACGCTTTCTAAAGGACATGAAAGTCTCGATTATATCATCTTCATCTACTTCAAAGAAAATACCCCGCTCAATGAATGTGACTAGACAATCATCCAAAAGACTATCACCCATCTTATTTCTTAACTTTGTTTTCACTAAAACCATTGCAGAAAATCTGAACATGCTTTCATAAATTGAATTCTAAGGTGGACATGGCAGCATGGCACATCCATCTCAAAACTTCTATCGGAACTAAACATAGGTACCGGTATGTCTTGAACTTAGAAGTAAAAAAATAGGAATTGTTTTACTCTTCCACAAAGTCAGAAAGATTATTTGTGTCGATTTCAAAGATCAAGGAGCAAAATTTCTCTACCCCTTGACTGAGTAATCAAGATGTTGCAGCATAAGTTGACCATATGAAATGTGTAAAGCTAATGCGAGTAAACACATGAAGGAAAGTAGGAAACTTGCCAAAGTCGATAATGCCCATGAATTTGGTTTAATATCACGGATGCAACTTTGCTAAAGCTGATTCTCTTAATGTCTCTCATCTTGGAATTGCAATGTAAGGATACAATCCCACATATCATATGCTGAGTTACACAACAGTCATAGATTCATAATTAAACTCGTAATATGACATCAAGTAGCTAGTGCATATTCAAGTCACTCTACGATTGAAATTATGTGGGGAACTTGTGCTAAGTCCTAGTTCAACAAGAGAAAGTCGATGCAAAGTAGGGAGTACCTGATGGCATCAATCTGTGCATTCGAGAAAGCGGTGAGAATGATGAAGAACCTAGTCCAGTAGACAAGCGGCTTCACGAAAAAGTACACGAATATCGGCAGCCTTTACCTCGTTTGCAACTTTAGCCAGAGAGACAGCAACTGAAAAATAAGGTAAACAATGATCAGATTTAAGACCCATAACAGCAGATGGACTTCTATGGAAAAAGAAAACTTCAGCAACATGCATTCTTGAATTATGCTATGCTAATGTTAATTTTTACGAACATTTTGTTCAGCTTAGAGCGGTTTCTTGGTTTAACTTTAAAGATGGTCGATAAGCATTAGCGAGACGAGCAAGAGAAAGGAGTGGAGAGGCACGTGCAGGACAAGCACTCGGCGTCGTCGTCGGCCTCAATGGCCGAGTCCCACCTCCACCGGTGTGTACACCACCTCGCCATGCTTGTTGAGAAAATCCTCGAGCAACTTGTCCGCGTCGTCCCCTCTTCCAGAGTCCTACCCGAGCAAGAGAAACACAGAGAAAATTTCAGAACAGGAGCAGAAGATGGACACAATAGCCAAACTTGTTCAAGAGATAATCACATTAGACGAAGAGGAGGACGGAGAGCGAGCTCGACAGAGGGCGCCGGGGGCAGCGGTCGCTCCTCGGTGGGGGCTCGGTGGTGGAGGCGCGCCCGGCACGCCGTGGGAGCAGGTTCAGCAAGACGGCGGCTGGGGGCACGCAGGCGAGGCCTTGGCTCGGGATGGCGCCATGGCGGCGCCTCTCATGCTAGCCTGCAGCTACTAAATTTTCCACGGGATCGAGGTGGCGCGTGCGGCAGGCGAACCATCAGCAGGCGCCGGGATTGACTGGCACTGGTACTGAGTTCGGGTGGGCCCCAGGGTATGCCGTAGCCCACCCGGCATACCCTGTGGGTCCGCCCCTGTGTCGGACTCAGATTTTATCAATCCTAAATCCTTTGTGATTCCACCACACTATTTTCTGGTTCAGTAGATAGTGCTCACAGATACATTACTAAACAGCAAAATCATATCTTGCGGAAATGTAAATATAAATGTGGATTTACACATTGATCGATCAGGCTGAAATCATTAAGAAGTAGCAACGAAAACAGAAACTTCACACATGTGGGACCCTCAGGACACGTCCACAGGCAGCAACTAGGATTCACGATCTAGCTCTTGGCTTCATCATCTTCCACCTCTATCGACTCCTTTAAATGATCATAGTGTTTTTCTTTCTCCTTCTTACTTTTTGAATAATTATAATTGAGCAACAATGAGCACGAAGGTTAAGGTTGTCAAATAGAGGCTTGAGGTTCTTTTATTCGCTAAAGGCATCATTTTGAAAGTAACAACAAATAAGAAATTCCCTAAGACTTAGCAATTTTAATTAAACCCGATTTTCTAAAATTATTTGAGAGAATGCAGTAATAATACTAATGCAAGTTACATTCACCTGTTACAGCGCATGGTTACCTCCACCATATACTACTAGTTTAGGGTTACATCTACCCAGGGGAAATCACTTCAGGGTTACATCTACCCAATGAGTTTTTTCTATCCCATCTACAAAGTTTTAGAAATAGATACTAACTTGAATAAGTTTATTTGCTCGCTTTATGTTGTAAACACAATTATTCAAAAGTTTTCACTTTACAGAGGTTATACACTTTACCCATAAGAGACAATCAACTTATTATATTTCACATATTTTCTTAGACATACGGATCAGGAAGATCACCATAAAGTCTTTACAATACCTTGTCCTATCACCATCTCGACCAATAGGTTTATCCCTTTTAATGAATGACCCATAGTTGTGAGGGAAGTTCCCCAGCAGCGCAGCGGCAACAACACCCTCCACTCGGTGTCCCATTCAAGCTAGATCAGAATCTGCATGCACTAGTCATGGAGTTGCGTGGGAAGTTCCCCAGCAGTTCAGCTGGAATAGCACCATCCACTCAGTATCCCATTCAAGCCAGATCAGAATCCACATGCACACATCTCCACCCTCCACTATTCGAGATCATGATCTGATAAATTATTCGACCAAGTCATACCCATTATAGATTTGTGGTTCCACTGTTTTACATTGAGAGATCGTCATAAGATTTAGTCCTTAGGGTTATCTGGGTGGTTCTACCACAAACCACACATTTTCGTGCTACCTTAACACACCTAGATATTTAAGCAAGTTGAGGGTTTTAGGGAACATAAAATAACTGAGTTCAACATACTAGCCACTTCACACTAGCGGCTGCCAAAACTAGTGTGGATATAATTTGCGTAATAAAATAAGGCATGAAATTTGATATTTTCAAATACAATAATTTGCAGTTAGAAGATAGGTGCATATGATTAAAGTAACAACTTGCCTCACTTAATTTACTATAGCCTTGACCTTACTTAATGCCTTCTCAGTCAATGGTCTTAAACTCTTGAACTTTGCCTTTATCTGGATCTTGATCCCGCTTAAACTATTGCTTCTTCGAGACTTCAACTTCTAATTATGTGATAAATGATTGACATCCAAATAAGTTCCAAGGAACTCAAAATTCTAAATAAATCGAATGAACTCAATAAAGTTTTGTTGGGGATATGAGATAAGATTTAACAAGTGCGGGATGTTTGACAAAGTCAAACGAAGTTTGAGCGAAAGAGGAAATGGCGGAGAAACTCAGCTGGGAAGGAAACACAAAGAATGATCAATGATGAAGGAATATTCATGGGAATATTGCGCTTCGGATTTGAAGATGGCTAGACATAGCCGATTGTAGAATACCATGCCTTGATCTTTAAATTAATAGCATCTTTTATTATTATAGGTTTATTAAGGAAGTTCCATTAGTTAGGTTAGACCTATGGATAGATGTAAGAATTTACCCAGGGCACTAGGTATCATTAGTTGAGTGTTAAGCATTTAGGAATTAGGGCGCAAGTTCTACATGTGATGTGTACAACTTTAATTTATAGAATTAATCTTAGGGTTCATATTTCTTCTAGTTCAAGATGTAATATTTTTTGAGGTTTTGATTGCCACTTAATTGAATGATTAACTTAAAATATAGGGTTTGCTATTTAACCAAATTGCTACTATGCACATAATTTGATCATTTTGCCGATTAGTAAAGTTGTTATTAATGACCAATGGTCTGCATGTTATTGTAATAATTAATTTTTATTGGGTTGTATTTTAACCAAGTTAAATTTTAGTTAGACTCTTTCAAGGTTGTGCCTTGAATTATTGGTACATTAATTATTCTTAATTACTATTGATGATTTTGAATCCAGAGATAATGAAAATTCTTAATTTAAGCAAGATTGTATTTCAACCTAACCATTAGTACATTTGATTCTTATTTACATTTAAGAAATTATATTTTTACCAACACCTCTAATTTGGATTTGTGTTCTAGTTTAAGTGGCAATGACATATTGGTTAATTACCTCATCCTTAACTTAACTATCATTTACACAAAGTTATATATCAATAATGTATTTGATTAGCATTTGGATTGGAGATAAATATTAATGGCATGCTACTATTTTTTAGTATTATCTAATTATAATCAAGGTAACCTAAAATTTAAATCCGTGTATTCACAGTTATAAATATCAGCAACCTAATATTCAAATTAATTACTTGAATTACTTAAACATATAGGAAAAGGGCCCTCCTGATTTTTGAGACATATAAATAATATTGTTATTATCCTATGGCTTATTCTTACACTAGTTATTTTTGTACAGTGATTAAGTTGTTAATCTTTGTTGACATATGATTAACAAAGATTAAATGTCTAATATTTTCTTTTTGCATAAACCTTCATTCTAATTTCAAAATTCAATCTTATTCTTATTTTTCATTAATAAATTATATTTTATCAAATTTCCATTTGAATATTTCTCAAACATTTGAATTCAAAGAGTGAATTCATGCTGACAGTTTCTATCCCAAGTGTCCTTTGATTATATGGGGCCCACTTGCCATAAGAAAGTGAGAGACCATGTGGAGGTCATCCCGTGTGTGTGATGAGTAATTGACATCGGTTTAGGGAAGTCGAGTTTGATTTGGTTGGTTCGGACCATGTCGTTGCGTGGTGCAATCGGGCTCGGCCGAACTTGGTCAAACCTGGTCAAAATAGTTATGTTGCATATTATATCGACTTGTCAGGTTTGGGCTATTTCATTAATGCATTTATGCTTAGATGTATCGAGTGGTGCTATTTGATTTGTTTCTTGTCTGTGATGGCTGCAGGACATCGAGGCGGAGTCGTGGCGAGACACGGTGGACCGGACTAGGCACAGGTGGCGCTGAGGTCAGAACGGTCGGGAGGTGTCGAAGATGGCGAGGGCTCGAGGTGGCTGCGAGGCTTGCAAGGCAAGAAAGGAGGAAGCTTCCTGGAAGGTGCGCGAGGGGCGTTTCGGTAAAAACGCAAAGCTGCACTAAAGGAAGCGGGTTTGGGTAAAGCATCGAGTAGATGGTGACCTAATGGGTAAAGCATGTGCAAACCCAATAGTGGGAGGCTATAAAAGGAGAGGGAGAGTTTGTGCTGAAATTGAGAGAGTGGGTGTAAGAGTTAGGGTTTTCTTGTTCTCTCCATGTGTGTGAATCTTTGCTCTTAAGTGTGAGATAAGAGAGATGGGTGTAAACAATTTCATTATCTAATCATTCATGTCTCTTCCTCCATGCTTTGAGTTGTTATGGCTGTGTTTATCCTGTTTGTTTTGATTTGCTGAGTTTCTTTTTTATTTTCCCTATCTCTTGAATGTTACTGTGATGAGTGTATTTTTAGTTTGCATTGGCATTTCTTGTACTCGGTTACATATTTGTCCCTTGGCCTAACCAGCAGCAATCTTGCCAATTGGATCAATTCTTTTGTTGTTCGATTGGTGTTAAAATCTGATCCATTATGCTAAAAATAGCAGCCGTGTCTTGCTGAAATCTGCAGTCCATTGTGCTGAAAACAGCAGCTTTGTCTTGCTGAACTGCATGCTTCTTGCTGTCCCCTTTTGCAGTGTTTGTCTCCTGGATGTTTTTGCTTCTTTTGCTTTCAGTTCAGCAGTGCTTTACATCTTTAGTTGGTAGTTGGCAGCAGCTGCAGTCCCTCTCTTGATTTATTTTTGGCTGTATGCCTCTCTTCTTGTTTCTCTGCTGTGGCAGCAATTTTCTCTATTTACTTTGCCGTGGTAGCGAATTCTACTGATTTGCTTTGCCGTGGCAGCCGATTTTCCAGTATGTACTGCCGTGACAATGCTTTGAGCATAGTGCCCACCGTGACAGTGTTTTGCTGCTATTTTCTCTGTCGTGGCAATATTTTACTGATGATTCGTTGCTGTGACAATGCATTGAGTTTCGTTTCTGCCGTGACTTTGTTTTGAGCTCAGTTATCATAATCTTGTTAGCACTTGTTCTTTTTCAACTTCATAGCTACCATAGCTCTCAGAGTTGAGTTTTTCTGGGATACTTTGGGGTTGATTTTTAAGAGGCTCCATTCACCCCCTCTGTCGCGTTTCGATCCAACAAAAGGAAGAGAGCAGAGAAGAATAGAGGAGGAGTCATGGCAAAATAGAGGAAGCAAGGGCGCTGGGCAGGCTTGCCGGCGGCAGGGGTGGCGCAGCATGGTGGCACAGTAGTGCTAGAAGGGGAGGAGATGGGAAAGGAGGGGAGCATAGGCACAAGTGAACTAAAGTGAACTCACCGATAGCGATGACATGGCCGGGGAGAGGCCAAGGTGATCCAATGATGTGATCCAGTGCTGGTGTGAAGAGCCTACCGTGGAGGAGGCACTCAGGTGATGAAAAGCTCTAGCTGATAGCTGGGGAAAGTAGAGTAGGTCGTGGAGGTGCTCCCGAAGGAAGGAATTGACCTGAGGATCTCTAGAGAGGAAATGGCGGAGGTGGTGGTGATGACAACTAGTTTTGGAGAAGAAGGCTGTTGCGGCAAGCTCCATGCATATAACTTCAATTAAATTGGAGGGAGAGATGAGGACGCTCGAGAACACATTTTGACACAAATGGTTTGTGGAGAGCCTCGCCAAAGTTGCCGAAACAATGAGTGGTGACAGCTGGCGCTGGCTTGGCAAGCTTGAGCTGGAGTGAGGAATGGAGGGACAATGGGGGAGGTGTGTGATATCCCATTTTTGGGCTTGTCCCTTTTTCCTTATTTTGTGTTGACTTGCTAAAAATCTAGTTTGAAAATTTAGATTTTGAGTTTAATTTAAAAGTGTGAAAATCCTTTTCTCTTGCCCAATTTCCCCTCCTCCTTTTTCAGCCCAAGAGAAACTCATTTTCGCTTTGTTTTCCTAGGTGGGCCAACCCTCTTACCCCTTTCCTTTTTCTTTTCTCCAGCTGGCCTGCTTCCTCTTCTTTTCTTCCTTGTCGGCCCGACTTGCCTTCCTTTTCTTTCCTCCCTCGGCCCGTTTCTTTTCCCCTGCCGCTTGGGCCTTCGGTCAGCCCAGCCCGGTGCCTCCCTCGTCTTCCTCCTCCCAATGCCTCTCCCACTCACCCCCTTTGCTCGTTCTGACAGAAAACCGCGGCACCGCCCCTGGTTTCTCCTCACCTCTGTTGGCGCTGTAGCCCCGTGGCAACTTCGCCGCATTCCCGGGCGCCTCCACCAGAGCGAGACCACCGCCCCTATGCCGTAGCTCCCCGCGCGTCGCTCCTCTGTTCGCCGCCATGGCCAGCTATCGAAACCACCCCGGGTTGCTGTCACTTCCAGGCCTTGATTCGTCGGTCAAAAGGTGGTCTTCTCTCCGTCTTCAATGGCCTCTTTGAGTGCCCGTCACCTCTTGCCTAAATCGCCACCCCGTGGCTTCGCCACCGCGCCGTCGTACCCGATTTTCAAATGGTCGCAATGTGTTGTCCCTTCCCCGTGCGCCATTACCCCTCTAGAGTGTTGTGAATGTGCCTGATAGCTATCCCTTCCCCTCCTCCCTAGCCAGCACTGGCGCCTCCACGTCCACCTGGCTCGGTGCGCTATGGAAAGGGGGAAGAGTAAATGTCATGCCTGCCATCTACTCCTCCGCAGCTATAAAAGGAAATCAGGCGCCAGAAGTTCACCCCCACCTCCGCCCCACTTCCAGAAACTAAAAAGAAAACCATCTCTACTGGCAGCTTCTCGGATCGCCACCATCGCCATCGTCTTCCGGTGAACACCGAGCGGCACTATCCCTTTCCCCAAGCTCCTCACATTCTTGGGAAGTCCCTAGCCCACCTAATTGGGTCCTCCCTTCTTACAGCTCTCTGGCGAGCAGCTCTTCCCCACCTTCGGCCACCTCCTGCCGCCACTTACCCTGTGGGTCCCCGTAGCATCCTTGGCACCTCAGGAAGTCAACCGTGCAAGCAAATCAGAGCCTTGCTACCTCCTCTTCCCCGGCATTGACCAACCCCCTCCGCCGTTTGAGCTCGCCGACGCCAGACCACTCCAAGCTTCCTCGATCCCTGTTCTCTACACTGGTGAGCTTCAGGTTGCTCCCAGAGACTCCCCTGTCAGCTAATTGCTTTCCCATAGTAGGAATCGCTGTCTCGAGCAGCCCCTGGCTCCACCGCCGCCTGGCTCGCCGCCGGCAGCTCTCCGGCCTGCCTCAGGTCGATTTGACCCACCGTCAGGTGCGCACGGGGTCGAGCAGCCCATTTTGGGTGTCTCCCCACGTGACTGTGGCGGTAGGCCTCGCCGCTGCTCGGCCAGGAGGAGCCCTGTTCCCGCGCCTAATCCATGGTTAGCCGTTAACCATCAGGATTAGTCAGCACCGGTGGGCCGCTAACCCGTGGGGCTGGAAAGGTTTAAAATGTGATGTTAGACCGACAAGTAGACCCCACTTCGATTAAAAGAACTGTTAAAAACTGGCTTATAAAAACGAGTCACTGACAAGTGCGCCCCAATGTACTGTTTGCACAATACCTCAGCCCCACCCGTCAGCCTCTGGCTTCTTTATGAAAAAAGAAAATGAATTTCCAAATTAAGAGTGCCGTGGGACCCACATGTCAGAGAAAGTACTCTCTCTACTCTTTTTATTTTTGGGATTTTCCTGAAAATGAAACTTCGAAGGCTCTTTCTTCCTCGTCGCGACTCCGATTTGAATGAAACTTGTTTCTAAAATTTTCTAAATTCAAGACCTTTCTGATGGTTTCAATTTGGTTTAGTTTTGAGTTATTTACTTATTATTTTATGCTTATTTGTTCTCTCTGGTTGTTGTATGTTGTTTCGGTTCTCCCTGTTCGAGTAGAATTTGACGCCGCCCCCGAGCCACAAAACGATACACTCCAGGACCAGAAAGATCCTCCAACATTAGACCAAGGTGAGCCAACATTTTGATCATTTTGCTCCTAGGTTTCTTGTAAAATTATCTTCATTTAAATTACTCAAAACTGCATGCGCTATTTCATGTAAATGTATGTCAAAACGTAAGGTAGCTACATGCCCACTTGAAGTTGTAGTAAATTTAATATGCCATTCCTTGATACTCGAATCACCTGCTCCTTGTCACTATAGGTATTAATGATAACCTTAATAGCTAGAAGTCAAATTAAAATGCCATGCCCGTCTGGTCAAGTCCAGGGCTAGTTGCCTGATCATCAATCTTTAAAACATAAGATCTTGTTTTGGGACAGTCATGGGATGTACGTGGCTAAGTATCTTGCTATGACTATTTTATGCTTCTCAAAACCCTAAAAACTTGCTATACCAGTCCGGGCGGATGGTAAGAGTAGCTGGTGCCGATGTCGCACGAGAACCTATGGTTTCTGGAATGAACCACCTGGACAAATTTTTGGAGACACCTCTTCTGGTTGGGTCATCACTAAAGGTACTGTGCGCATTAATGACTCTTTCATTTTAAGGATGTTGCCTTAGTGAGTAAGCTGCGTTATAATTTGCTATCTGTTTCTCAGATTACCGATGACAATTTTGAGGTGAGCTTTAAGAAAAATACTAACAAAATTCTTGATTCTTTGGGGAGTCTGGTTTGCGGGATTTCTAGATTTGGGAGGATTTTTTGAGCTGATTTTTTTGAGTCTTATGAAGATTCTCTCAGGTGTCTAGTTGCTTCAGAGTCCCGTGATCTCTCTTTTTGGCATAGGAGACTTGGTCACATTAGCTTGATCATTTGACTCGAGTTAGCAGTCACGTTCTCATACATGGCCCTCCCAAACTCAAGACGGTCAAAGACTTAGTTTGTACTCCTTGTCGGCATAGCAAGATGGTTGGTACTTCTCATCCCCCAGTCACTGTGACTATGACCGATGCACCAGGACAGCTTCTTCATATGGACACTGTTGGTCCAGCTAGAGTGCAGTCGGTGAGTGGAAAGTGGTATGTTCTCGTCGTGGTTGATGACTTCTCGAGGTTTTCTTGGATATTTTTCTTAGCCTTGAAGGATCATACCTTCAGTCATTTTCGGGGTTTGGTTAGTAGACTATCTGTTGAGCTCCCTGGTGCCTTACAAGCAATCCGTAGTAACAATGGCACGGAGTTCAAGAATTCCTACTTTGAGAAGTTCTATGATGAGACAGGTGTAGAGCATCAGTTCTCTTCTCCACACGTCCCCAGCAAAATGGCATCGTGGAGAGGAAGAACTGTACCTTGGTCGAGATAGCCAAGATGATGCTAGATGAGTATGTTACACCTAGAAAGTTTTGAGCTGAGGCTGTAGCCACCGCGTGCCATGTTTCAAATAGGGTTTTTTGAGGGTACACTTGCATCGCACTTCTTATGAGTTGAGATATGGGCGAAAGCCCAATGTCTCTCATTTTTGTATGTTTGGTTGCAAGTGTTTTATCTTTATGTCTGGGAACCTAGATAAGTTCGAGTCACGATCTTGTGATGGTATCTTTCTGGGTTACTTGACTTCTTCGTAGGGTTATAGGGTCTGGAACTGCGAGACTAGCAAAATTATAGAGACCTGTGAGGTGACTTTCGACGAGGCCAGTCCTAGCACTAGGCCCGACATCTCAGTTTCTGTAGTGTAGTCTAAGACCATCTTTGTAGATGATGAGGAGGATGAAGATGAAGGTTGTCTACCTGATCCAGTCCATCCTTCCCTTGAGGTGCCTGCTTCCACCACTGCACCTCAGGGAGATCATCCCATTCCTTCCAGTTCCTCTAGAGCTAGTGGCTCTGCTCCTACCTCCCTAGCTCATGAGGTAGAGGCCACTTTCTCTTCTCATTCAGGTCCTCCCCATCATATCTAGAGACATCATCCTTCATAGCAGATCATAGGAGATCTTTTTGAGCATGTCATACGCTCAAAATCTAGCTTATCTCACTTCTGTCTTCATTCTGCTTTTGTCACCTCTTTCAAGCCCAAGGATGTCTGTCATGCTCTTTCTGATAAGTCTTGGTTCAATGCCATGTATGAGAAGCTAGAAAATTTTGAGAGAAACAAGATCTAGTCGCTTGTTGAGGCCCCTAGCAGTCATAATGTCATAGGAACCAAGTGGGTCTTCAAAAAAAATAGAGTGAGGATGGGGTAGTCATTCGAAATAAGGCTAGTCCGGTAGCTCAGGGCTTCTCCTAGGTTGAGGGCTTAGATTTTGAGGAGACCATCGCCCTTGTAGCTAGGCTACAGGCTATTAAGATTTTGCTAGCATTTACAGCGTCTAAGGGCTTCAAGCTGTACCAGATGGATGTCAAGAGTATCTTCCTCAATGGGTATATTAAGGAAGAGGTTTATGTTAGATAGCCTTCAGGTTTCGAGAACCCCAAATATCTAAACTATGTCTACAACTTTCCAAAGCCCTGTATGGACTTAAGCACTTCTAGCACTTGCCAATTCATTGGCACTTCTCTTGTCTCTTGGTCTTCTAGGAAGCAATCCAGTGTTGCACAGTCTACCGTAGAGGTCGAGTATGTTGCAGCCGCTAGTTGCTGTAGTCAGGCTCTTTGGATGGTTTCGACCTTGCGGGACTTTAGGTTAGTCATAGATAGTGTTCCTCTCTTCTACGATAACACTTCTGCCATTAACATTGCCAAGAACCCAGTGCAGCACTCCAGGACCAAGAACATAGATATCATTTTCTTAGAGACCATGTGGAGAAGGGTGACATAGTGCTTTAGTTTGTGGATAATGACCACCAGTTGGCTGATATCTTTACCAAGCCTTTAGATAGCTCGAGGTTTTTGACCTTACGGAAAGAGCTTAGGGTGGTTTGTCCTTATGGGTTAATGTGAGGGGGAGCTTCTTGTACCTTATGTATTATATTGTTCATATGCTCCTATTTTATTCTGCTGCATTCTATTGGGTGCATTTGGGCTAGTTTTTCTAGCATAGACTAGAGTGGTTCTCTTTCTCAGTTGCTTAGACTTCTTCTTCTCATCTTATAATTCTAGGATGCTGCTTATTAGTTGTGTCTCTTCTCACTAGGTTGAGTTCACTCACTTTTTATAGGTCTGGCGAGGGTTGGGCCCCCTTGGGTAGATAGGGAATGTGTTTACTCCCTAGTGTGTTAGATAACCAGCTAATAGTTCTAGAGTCATATAGGGTAGATGAGAGCCAGTCTGAGCAATAGTATTCTCCGTATCTTGTCTATGCTTTAAGGATGCCATTTCTTCTTTCTATCCTAGCTTCCTTCCTCTTGTTTATTATATTGGTTCAGGGGAGTTTATTTGAGATTTGCTAGAATTTAAAGATGACTTAACTCAATTTGAACTGAAATTGCTTCACATGCTAAGGGGAGCTAGATTTTCTTGTATCTCATGGCATTTAATTTCAGCATTGAGCATTGTAATATAATTACATGGAGCCCTGATTATTATCCCTATATGACATGATAAAATTGCATTACATCTTGCCATGATTTGTACTAGGGTGCTAGATTTATCATGACTCTCTATGTGTGGCCTAGTCTTTGCCATGATAGCTTGAGTAAATGTGCACAAGTTAAATTAAATCATGTCCTGCTAGATCTTGTGACTAGTCTAGCTCTAGTTATCCTCTTATGATTCATGCCATGTCAAATAGGTTGAGTTGAGTCTTGAATCTACATTGAGCTTTAGATTGGGCTATGCTAGTTCTTCAGTGAAACATGAGTTAGTATTAACTCTCTATTCTTGAACTAAATTCAGAAAACACAACTGATCTCACCAATTCTTTCTCATGAGATAGCTTGCCATTGCACTAGGCATGAACTCAGGGGGAGTTTTGGATGACCAAAATCACCTCCTTAAGCTTCTTGCTTGGAGTGATCGCATAAGGCTTGAGGTCTAGCACATGGCTAAGCAAACAAAAATATGGTTGAAAACAACCATGAATTTCTAAAAAAATGTCAAATGTGCTACATTTGCTCAATTACAAGAAATGCCAAGTACTTGAACAAATATCTCATTCTTGAACTTGTAGCACTCTAAACTGACTAAATGATAGCTTCTTGGTTCTGCTTAGAATATTGACATGGCTTGACATGTTTGGATACCTTTTTCCAGACTATGATCTTGAGTGACTTGACATGTTAATCAATCCATCTAATTTCAGATTATGGCTTATTTGGCTTTAGCTTGTCTATACATGATTTGTCATGACCTAGATAGCACCTTCTTTTATTATGGCTTGGTGTAATGCTTAGAAAGTCATTTTAGATAATCTTCATGGCTCCTAATGCTTAAAATGAATAAAATATAGTCACTCCACTTCACTCATGCTCTATTTTCTTCCTTGCATCTTGATGACTCTATTGCCAAAGGGAGACTAATAGAGAAAAGGCATAAAATGGGGATGTTTTGGAGCTTTTGAAGAAAACTTGCTCTTTTTGGTTTGTAGGATCGAAATGGCAATAGAGGGGGGTGAATGCTGCCTCTTTAAAACTTGCCCCCAAAAGTATCCACTAAAAATTCTCCTCTCCGATAGATATGAAATCTATGAAGAAGAGATACAAGCTCTATGGAAATGCATGCTGACCTGACACGAGAGCAAAGCAACGAAAAACAAAAACACTGTAATAATGCAGCAGAGAACAACTGACAATCAGCCGGGGCCGGTCAGACCGCCATATAGGGGCCGGTCAGACCGCCGCTGTATGGCCGGTCAGACCGCCTCTATATGGCCGATCAGACCACTTGACAGCCTCTGGTGGGACCGCCATGGGGTGGCCGGTCTGACTGCAATTCCTGAGCCGGTCGAGGCCGGCCCAAACCTAGAAATCAAGTTTTGGTGAAAAGCAGAGCGATTTTTTTGAACTTCTAAAAAGCGAGAAATTGAGAGATTGCTTCTGAGCTTCTCAGACCAAAACAGCAAGACAACCACCTTAGTAGCAAAAAGGGCCTAGGGAACCAAGGAAATACATCAGGAGAGGTATAAATTGAGATTTGAGCACAAATCTGAAAATGAATTGAGAAAGAAGCCTATTTTCATATTTCTCATCAATCTCTAAACCTTTGGACAAGAACTCGAGAAACTCGACTGGAGATGATCTCATAACATCACAGCACAAGTTTGGAGTCACCTAAAGAAGGAAAATCAAGAGAATCACACAACCCCTGACTTCAAACCCTAGCTACAGTGAATAACAGAGGAATTGAGCTAAGCTGAAAAGAGAGAATATCTGATTTAAACAATTGGCTCTGGGGAACTAATTGACCAAATGGTCTAGAGACACATTCCCATCACTGAGCAACCCAAAAACCATTTCTCCAAACAAGATTTACTCAGAATCAAAAGAATCAACCGAGAGCAGCAGAAAACAGACACAAACTGAAACACATGGGAACTCAAAAGGATTCATTGCAATGAATGATTACATGAGTTTTATAACCACTCACTACGTCCCCATACGCAGTTGAATACAAGGAGAAAACACTCTACATGCTTTTCGCTGGAAGAACTCACTCGTAGGAGAGCACACTGCTCAGCTTACCTACAGACCGCATGCACACACCCCTTGCTCTCCATCCCCTTTGGAATTCAAGAAGTGGCATACCAAACACACTCCATGCTCCTCAAACAAAAGAAGCAAGAGTCAAAGTCAACCTTATTTTGGAGGAAACCAGCCTCCACCTCATGGCTTGAGTCAATTTACCAAATTGCCCTCAGCGACTTCCCAGCTTCACGCATGGCGGCACCTTGGTATGCGGACCTCGACTCCTCCTTGAGCCTAGTCGGTCCACTCCGCTGCACTACGACCGCACCCGACATCGACCGTCTACACCTCGGCTCCTCCATGAGCCTAGTCGATCCACCTCACGCGCCGTCGTGTCCACGACAACGGCCGAGACCTCGACTCCACCTGAGTCTAGTCCTGGTATGTTCCGTCGCACACGACCGCAACCGATATCCAACCTCTGGACCTCCGACTCCTCCCTAAGCCAAGTCCCGGTTCGCTCGTCGTTACCCATCGTGTCCATCACCAGTAGCTCAAGCTTTGGTTCCTCGTCTCCCAACTCGCAACCACCTCAGCAGCCTCGATCATCTTCGGCATCCCTGACCGTCTGGACCTCAACACCTCCTGTGCCTAGTCCCGGTCCTCCTCACCTCACCATGACCTATCTCCGAAGTCCTGCAATCACACAAACAAGCAAACCGTCACATAGCACCGCACGAAACAGCATAATCAACATTAGCACAAGTAAAAGGTACTCAACCCTAGAATACCCAAAACAAACTCAAACTCACTAACACACCCGTCAATTACTCATCACAAACATGGGGATAACTCTCTCATGGTTGATTGCTCCAAGTTCACTCTTTGTCAACATAGTCATGAGTTTCTTTTTCACTTCTTTTAGACCATGTGTGGCTTTTGCAACTTCTTACTTTTCTTTCCAAAAACAAACCCATCTTCATGCATTTTTTGTATTTGTCAATATACTCATCAAGGGGGAGATTGTGAGATCATGTGGAGGTCACCTCATGGTTGTGATGAGTAATTAACTTTTGCTTTAGAGTTTGTGTAAAGGCTAAGTTTGGTTTTGAGGTCTATGCAGAAATTTTTGGTTTCACGACCTTTGTGTTCGTCTGTGATCGGCGGTCATCCTTACGACTTGGTGGTCGTAGGAGTTGTTACGACTAGGTGGTCATAAGTGCCTTTATGACTTGCTCTTTACGACCACGTTGTGTATCTCTGTGATCGACAGTAGTGTTTACGACTTTGTGGTGGCGGCCGGTTTATGACTTTGTGCTCGGGCGGTTTCCACGACTTTGTCGTTGGCGGCTAGTTTTACGATTTTATGCTCGTGATCGGTTTATGACTTTGTGGTGGTAGCCGATTTACGACTTTGAACTCAACGAGGCTTTACGACTTGGTGGTAGCAGAGGCTTTCACGACTTGGTGGTCGGTAGGAGGTCATACGACTTGATAGTCGTAGCTCTATCTGGCCTTGGTCGATAGTCGTAACTCTGTCTGGCTGTGGTCGATAGTCGTAGCTCTGTCTTACCATGGTCGATAGTCGTAGCTCTGTCTAGCCATGGTCGATAGTTGTAGCTCTGTCTAGTAGTGGTCGATGGTCGTAGATTCTACTGGTTGTGAGCGATGGTCGTAGCGCTCTATCTGTGTGATCGTAAGTCATAACGATGAGGTGCGTTAAAGTCGTAGCCGCTATGAGCGATGGTGGTAACATTCGCTACATGGTCGTAGCATCTGTTTTCATGGTCGTAGCGACCTGTGTGATGGTCGTAGACAGCTGGGAAGTCCTCTAGGACTTCGAGTACCTCATGTCCAGTACATCCAAGTAGTCGTAAGTGGTTTAAGATTAGCTGGGTTGTTCACAGAGTACACTCTATTTATGAAGATTGATGACACCCGTGTATTGTGCTTTGCTATGTGATGCTTTGCTTGTCGGTGTGTTTGCAGGATTTGGAGCTAGGTCATGGTGAGGCATGGAAGGATCGGGACTAGACGCAGGGAGATCTTGAGGTCCAGAACGATCAGGAGAAGCTGAAGATGACTGAAGCAGCAAGGTTGTTGCAAGTGTGGAAGGCAAGAAAGCAGAAAGCTTCCAGGAAGGTGGTGGAGGGGCAATTTGGTGAATTGCTTAAGACCTTAAAAGGAGGCTATTCTGTTAAAGCGTTTTTGTCTTGTATAAGCTAACGGGTCAACGTAAGTGGTGTGCGTGATAAAACCTGGTGGTAGGTAGGGGCTTAAAGGGTTATCCCCACAGTAAGAAGCTATAAAAGGAGTAGGAGAACTACTCTTCCATTGGTCTCTCTGGTCTTTTCTTTTTCTTGTGTGCGTTCTGTTAGGGTTTTTGGGGGTGGAGCAGTGGTGCTCCTAGTCCTTCCGAATGAAGTGGCTGTAGACTCAATCTTCAAAGCAATATATCTTTTCCTAATCAATCTTTTGAGTATTGTTGTCTGTATGAAATTGAGTTGGCTTAGTCTTGTTCTTCTGCTATTTCAGTTTTCGTGTGTTCTTTTTCTATTTCTTTTCTTTCTGGTTTGAGAGACCCTTTCTGCCTTTGATATGACATGCCTGGTATTGGGAAATCACACTCGAAGCCATCTTGGCTATTCTATTCTCACTTGCATGGTCTGATCATCTTCTTTTCTTCTAAGTCTCGGTTTTGAGCGCTTTTGATGAAATCTCAGAAAGATCTCTATTTTCTTGATTAGTTTTCAATTAGAGTTTTGAGCAGTCTCTTGAGATCTTGTTCTTACTATATCCAAAGGTTCATGACCAATTGATCCTTGAATCTAAAGTTATTCGGAATTTGGATCGTGCGGTCGTGCACCTCGCTGGTCTTCATCTGTTTCTTCTGAGAAGTTTACGACCATGTTCATTTCTTCGACTATGGTCAAGTTTCTCTCCACAACGTTCCTCTTTTCGACCACGTCGGTTGTTTAACCACTCGTTGGCTTACGACTACGTTGGTTCTAGTCTCCGTGGTTGTTGACTAGGGCGATTTACGACCACATTGTCGGGTATCGACCACATAGTCATGTTTACGACCACAAGCTCTGTTTTTGACCATGTTGTCGTGTTTTTTGACCACGTTGTCACATTTTGACCGCAGTGCTGGTCTCTGACCACGGTATGTTCTCTGGTGCCTTCTCTCTACTGTTCTGGTCTTGGGTATCATCGACTACCGACCACATTGTACTTTTGTAAAGTAGTCGGACAGCCATCTCTCGGTCAGCCATTGACCACATTGTTGAGACTTACAACCACGTGGTAAGTTTCGACCACGCTGTCAGATTTCAACCAGCTCAGTTTTCCTTGTTCTGTTCAAACTGCTTCTCTGTTTTTCCTATGAGACTTCAACTCTAGTCTTCATAGCTCAGTAGCTATTAGAGAAAAGAATTAAGTGGATACTTGGGAAGATTTTGAAGGCACCATTCACCCACCCACCCACCCACCCCGTCTGTTGCCTGTCGGTCCTACAGGGTGTTGTGAAGTTAGCAAATACAACTTCTCATCTAGTCAAGTATCAATGCATTCATTATGGTAAAGAGGGTCATTTGGTTCAATTTTGCTTTCGAAAAGCAAAGAAGGGGAAGAAAGACAGGTTAAGAAAGCATTCTTGAGTGGAAGTTGTGCAAGCTCCTTATTGTCACTTTGCTTCCTCTAATCAATCATCTGCAGGTTGTCGCTTTGCTCCCTCTAATCAATCTTCTACAGGTTTAGGAGCTTTTCAACAGGACCGATTAGACCAGCTTTTTCCCATGGTCGGATCAGTGTGGTCGGACTAGAGTTTCAACTTGTGTTTTCTACTCGATTAGACCGGTCTGCAATCAGACCAACCTTATAGAAGTGGTCAAATCATTTTTCACTAGCATTTTCCATGCGATCAGACCGATCGGTGGTTAGACCAGCCTTGCTGAGACAGTCGGACCGCCCCGTGGTCGGATTAGTGTTTTCCACGCGGTCGGCACTCAGACCAGCCTTGCGTTGGCAGTTAGACCACTTCATGGTCGGACCATCGTTTCAACTACTGTCTGATCGAAATTTGACAGAGGCTAATTCTTCACTTAAATCTTTATCGTTGCCTGTTGTTGCTCCTGTTCATCAAGTGACATGGTACTAGATTCCTAAATCTTATTTCACTAACCCAGTACTACGCGACTAACGTCTCCTATGATGTAAGACCAGCTAACGTAGGATGGAGAATATGCGCTTGATTGGGTTCTGGTCTTTTACATCAACTTGACTGGAACAAGTGATGGTTCTTCACCATCTTTGATGGCGTTCAAGAGATTTCACCTTCTGAGAAGACCATGTGGAATACGTGATGTTGTTCTACACCCTGCTGAGTTTCATTTTTAGATTGCTGATATTATCTCAAATCTATTTGATTCTTCTTGTTTTTTCTTTTTTGCAAAGTGATTTGCGTATGTTGCATCTTTTGGGATTTTTCTAAAGGGGAGCTTGTTTCAAAAAGTTTCATAAGATTTGTTTATTATACTTGTCAAATAATACATCAAGTCCAAGTTATTGAAATGAAATGAGTAGCAGACCTGTCTTTATCATATTTACTCATATGTTATGTAATTTTGATCATGGTGGTTAAAATTATTTTGCTATACTTGAACTAAAATATGACATGACGGAATACTTTGACTAGATTGATTATAGATAGGACTTTGTGATGTTCACCTAAAAAGATTAGATTGATTGTGAGTCTTATTTTAAATCTTGGCTATAAGGCTCATATGTTTCGTACTGCAATCTTTTCATGTTCACTCAGGTTGGCATGTTATTAAAAAAATGAGAAAGAGAAGATTGAAAAGATGTATGCTTTAAGCATGCCATGGTTAAATAAAAGAAAAAACACAAAAAGTGCACAAATGAAAAGAAATATGCTTCAAGCATGCCACCATTCAAAAGAAGTTTGCTACAAACATGTCATCATGAAAACAAGTATGTTACAAGCATGCCACATGCTTAAGAATTTAGTGTGGAGCATTAGGTTGCTATATGAGACTCTACCTCATCTAGACTTAGTTTGTTTCAATTTTTGGCTTTCACTTTTCAGTGTGAGATCTCATTGTGCTCTTTCTAATTGGTTTGGTCATTATTAAGATGCATGTCACTAATCTAATTTACTTAATCATGCTAAAGACTTGTTATGATATTTCTATATAATAAATAACTTTATATGATCTCGATAACTCTACTCAAAAGAATGGTTTGGTTAAAATTTTTAAATCAATGCATAGTGACTTGGATAATATACAAAGCTTCTTGATTTTTATTCTCACTACTCCTTAGAATTATTCTCTATCTCGAGTTCTTCATGATTACACTGCCAAAGGGGGAAAATGGGAGAAATTGGATAAGAAAAAATTGATGTATTTGCTCAATTTGCTCTCTTGTGTTGAGGGGGAGTTTTTCGGAGTTTTCTGCTGTCTTTTCTCTACAGCTTTGAAACTTTCTTTTCGCAAATTTTGCTTTTGTTTCAAAACCAACTCATTCGAGAGATTTTGAGGAATTGTCATGTATTCATCAAGGGGGAGATTGTTAGACCAAGTGGATAATGAATAATTGACATTTGGGTTGCATTGAAATTTGCGTTTGTGAAAATTTTGGTCAATGCATTTTCGGAAAACTAAAATTGCTGGAATATTAAGGTCAAGCGGTCTGACCGCTTTGTATTGAGCAATCTGACTGGCTGGCTTTCACCACGATCGGTAGTTGATGGTCCGATCGGTAGACTTCGACCACAGTCGGAAGTCTGAGAGTTTTCGACCATGGCAGATCGACCATGACTGAATGACCACGGCATGTCGACCACGGCAGATCTACCACGATTGAACGACCACGCGAGCCGATCGTGGTATTTTGATCATGGCGAATGACCATGGCGGTAATCGGTAGGCTTATATCTCGAGCAGTGAACGGTTGTAGCTACTATGAACGGTCGGTGCTACGATGTATGCGTCGTATGCTCTGAAACCGGTTGTATGCAATAGTGAACGGTCGTGAGCTATAGTGAACCGTCGTGATGCGTAGCCTTGTGTTGCACTAGTTGATTAGCATACTACGACCACGGTCAGTAGTCAAAGGTGTCAACCTCGGTTTATGATCGATAGAGTGAGCTACGATGTCGATTAGGGTCATAGCTACAGTGCTTTGTCATAGTCGTAGACTACATAGTCTGTTGTCGTAGTCATAGACTTCGTGGACTGTTGTCATAGTCATAAGCTTCACGATCTATTATCGTAGACTTTGTGATCGGTAGTCGAAGACTTTGTGATCAGTAGTCGTAGACTTTGCTGGTCGGTAGTCAAAGACTTTGTGATCGGTAGTCATAGGATTTCTGGTCGGTAGACAAAGACTTTGTGATCGATAGTCATAGACTTTCTTTGGTCGATGAGTCGTGAAGCCTGCGATCAGTTGTCGTAGGCTTCACGGTCGGTACTTGTAGACTTCGAGTGCTTCAATTCGAATCATCTTCGAGTGCCTCGAGTACTCGTGTCTAATGGAACAGGGCTATGAACGGCCTGTGCGTGTGGTCGATCGGTCTTCTTGGGTGGTCTAAAGTTGATTTTTGCAGAGTGTGGAATTGGTGGTCATAGATGATCTGGTTGTAGTTACTGATGGTTAAGAGTGTGATTTGCGTGAATTGATGTTGATCAATTTAGGAAGAATTTGTGCTAAAAAATGTTCTTTGGTCTTTGCATGTTCAGGTGAGTGTGGAGATGGTCATGGTCAGTAGCACTTTAATTCCCATTTAAGCGTGCGTTTAAGCCCTCTCATCACTCCCCACTCACGGCCGACCACCTTCTCTCTTTATTTCCCCTCTAAACCGCCGGTCATTCTTCTCTCTCTCTCCATCTATAAAACCCCGAGCTCGGTTGTTCTTCTCCATTTCGGCCTCTCCCACCCGCCGCCCTTTCCCTCCCATTCGGCGCCACCCGCCGCCAATGCGCCGCCCGGCCGCCTCCGTCGTCGCCCCAAAATTCTTCGCGCCGCCTTCTCCTTGCACCGCCGCGGCCCTCTGGGTCCCGCGCGCCGCTCGGCGCCCGGCCGTCGCCTCCGTGTTGCCGTGTGTGCGCCGCGTGGGCGCCATGTGGCGCCACCTCGCGCCGCGTGGCGCCAAATGTCAGTGCCACCTCGGCCGTTGTTTCCTCCCGTGGACTTGGTTCACGGCAGACCGGGCCCACCGGTCATTTAAATATTTTTCCCGCTCGGAAAATTCAAAATGGCTGACGTCATAAATAGTATTTTTCAGTACAAAAATAATTCCCGAAATCCGGCTTTTTCCTTTTTCCCTCCTTTTAATCTTCCGAAAGCCATAACTTCTTCATTTTAACTCCGATTTAACCTGTTCAAATTTCTAAATTCTTCTAAAATCCTAAACTACCCAAATCTGGACTCTTTTTGAATTTTATTTGAATTTTGTTTGAATTTTCTTTTGGTTCTTCGCATGTAGATTACGACGAATTCGGTGAGTATTTCTTCGACGAATCGCAGCAAGACTTCGAGCAAGGCAAGTTACACCTTTGACCTTGTTGATTCCAGTAATTTAAATTATTTATGTGGTTTTTAAATTTATATGCATGCGTACTTTTATTCAAATTAGTTCAAATGTGCTTAAAACTTTAGTTACACCCAATTTCCTTTGTGTATAGCCAATCTTGATATTGAGCAGACATACCTTGTCACCATAGATGAAAACCTAGTTGGTACATTAGTATTAACTAGAACATTTTATAAATTGCTTAGCCATGCTAAGAATAATTTAGGTGGGAAGAATGGTTTCACACAAAATGATGGTTTATAAAATCTATTCGTGACTTTAGTGAGTCAAGAAAGTCTATGAAGGTTTGGTAAAATAAAATTATAAAACCTGTTCTAGACTTAGGCATTGATATGGTGGTGGGTGCTTGCGGCATGCATCGTAGTTTGTTGACTCGTTGTTGTTGCCGGGCACAAGGAGTGCGGGTAGGCCTAAGTCAAATTAAGGACCGATGCATGAACTACTAATACAAAGTCACACCGTACTACCACAAGTCTGTTATGGGACAGACCTGGCTAAGTAATTTGTGAAGTTCCATTTTAGTTTCGCTATAGGCTGAATGTGAGCGTGGCGTAGGCCATAAGAAGTCTCACATGGCACAAGAGGGCTCCAACATGTGGATTCATGTTGTGGTGAAACCAAAGTGGCGGCGTAACTAATTTGGTAATGGAACATTGGAACAACCTTGTCATGAACTCTCATTGCACACCTAAGGCGGTGTGTAAATCGCGTGGCAAAGCGAGAGGACATGTCTTGTGGGTAAAGTTGTACACCTCTGCAGAGTAACAAACTATCTTGGATAGCCGTGTCCACGGTCAAGGACATGCTTAGTATGGTTTTTCACAGATTAGATTTTGGTTTTATTAAAATTCAGTTTGTGGAAAACCGGTGAGATCTTTTGGAAAGATAGTCTGGGTGGGATACCCATGGATAGGTTAGTGTTAGGTTGTTGCCTGCACTAACGTTATTATTTTAATTAAAAGAATGTTTTACATATTGTATCAAATTCAGCTTTTGCACTTACTTTACTGTATTTAATTCAATGATGCTGTTTATGCAAATAAACCATAATATGCCTTCCTTTGTAACCCCTTATGCATGCATCAAATCATTATATCTCTGGTGTAACTTGTGGAGTACTTTATGTGCTCACCTTGCTTAAACATTGTTGCGGAGGGCGGCGGCGTCGACTATATTGAGGATTGCGATGAATAGGCCCGTCTTATAGTCATTCTTTGTGGCGGCGAGAATGGGCTGCTAGTTTATTTACCTTCCGCTATTTACTTTTATGTTTGGCCATGAAGCCACCTTATTGTAAACTTGGCCATAAGGCCCGTACTTTTGTCTTATAATAAAGTTTGGTTATCATGCATGATATGTATCAACTATTCAACTTTGTGTGCACTAGCTTTTCACAGGATAGTGCGATTTACGATGGGTTACGGAGTTGTTGCTCGGGTCCCGCAGAGATGGTATCGAGCATGTTGACCCTAAGACGTGACCGTAGGTAGAATAGAATGGACAACCTTAAGGACTTATTTTTAAAATAAAAAGTAATAATTGGAATATTTTAAAAATTCTTCTACATCTTACCTCCTTCATTCCTTCACTTGTCTATTCTTTTTAAAATATAAATATGCACAATTGATGACTAACTCCTTTTCTTTTTCAAAATTGTAGATGGCTGAACGTCCTACCAAAGTCACCCATGGAATCCTAGCTGGACACCTAGCCGACTGCCTTTGGGATCTTCTTCAAGAGTTGGGTGTTACGGCACGCCCCGTGTACCAGGGATATTTGGGAACCTATGGAGATCAAGAACGTTGGAAGTGGAAGTGCTAATTTCGCCAACTGGGAGATGAAGAAGCATCTCACACCTTTGATGCTCCTCTACCCGGGACACCTTTTCAGTGAGTCCAAGATGCAGCTTGTGAAGCAATTCGGCGGATGAGGACATCGCCCAAGAGTTACAATGCACCACATTTCGATACTACCCGGCAAGTACCTGGTAGCCCAGTGACATCTTCTCCTCGACAGAATTTGAGAGTAACCCTCGGCTCGTTCAGCAGGTGCAGTACACCAAGTCCACCAAGTCACCTTGAAGGAGTTGAGCCTTATGGCGCAGCGACTCCGTGCAGTAGAAGAAGAATTAGCCAAGTATTGTGTAGAAGATGAGGGTTCTTCTGTTACAGGACCACCCCCAAAGAAGCTTTAAAGCCAGCTGTCTAGTAGTAGTACCAGCCCATAGCAAACCATAGTTTAAGTTTAAAGTTGTAGAGCGATACTTGTGAGCTGTTATTCCTTTGTCAACAGCCTCAAGGTTATATTTAATAAAATAATACGATTGGTTGTTCCTTGAGTTTTGTTGTGTTTTTTGCTTTGTGGTGGGAATGTTACATAGACCTTCTCCTAGTCCTCTCTCTTTCTTTCCTCTAAATCTGGAAGGATCCGGCAGATGGTGAACACAAGGAGGAATGTCAACGACAATGCCAACAACACCGGAGCGCAAGGAAGTCAGTCCGTCCCCATCCCTCCGCCTCCACCAGCGATTGGACTGGTGGGCTCAAATGATGGCAAATCAAAATCAGCTGATTCAACTGTTAGCTCAAGCTATCAACAACCCTGCTCAGCATGCCCCTCAGCCACCAGCTCAAGCTCCTCAAAATCGGATGTCAGAATTTTTGAGGATAAGGCCGTCGACCTTCTCAAGCAGCACCGAGCCAATGGATGCTGACGATTGGCTTCGTGCAATTGGCAAGAAATTGGATATTCTGCAATGCACTGATCGAGAAAGGGTCTTGTTTGCTTCTCACCAATTAAATGGACCTGCATCCGAGTGGTGGGATACCTTGATTGCTTCTCATGCCAACCCTCAGGCCATCGCATGGGATGAGTTTGTTCAGAGTTTCCGCAAGGCTCATATTCCATCTAGCACCACTACCCTGAAGAAGAAGGAATTCAGAGCTCTGCGTCAAGGAAGCCGCACGGTGAATGAGTACCTGCAAAAGTTCAACCAATTGGCGCGCTACGCACCAGAAGATGTGGCTACCGATGAAGCCAAGCAAGAAAGGGTTTTGGAGGGCCTGAATTACAATATTTCTGTTCAGTTGATATCAAGTGACTATGCAGACTTTCATCAACTGGTTAGCAAAGCCATTTGTCAGGAGGGCAAGTTTGTTGAGATGGAAAACCAGAAGAGAAGGATGGCTACGCAAAAGGCTAACCCTGGAGGTTTTCCCAAGCCCCGTAGTACCCCACCTCAGGTTGGGCAGTTCAAGCCGCACTCCAGCAACTTCAAGCCTCAGTCAAACAGCTTTATGCCAGCAGTTAACCGGCCAACTTTCCAAGTCAACCGCCCCAAACCTCAGGCAGTTTCTGTTCATCCTACCAGTGGTCAAGCTCAGAAGAGTATTGTTACATCGGCGGAGTGACTGTTTCTATTGCAAGAAGCAGGGCATTATGCCAAATCTTGCCCCAAGAAGCTCCAGCGGCTAATACCAATGCTTGGGAAGTCGAGTCAAGGTCAACGATTCAAGAAGAGAAAACTATGTTAAGGGCGTGTGAACCACATCACCGCTGAAGAAGCTCGAGCTACACGGACATCGTCTGGGTATGTTCCTTATAAACTCGATTACCGACCTCGGTTCTTTTTTCGGAGCTTCCCATTCTTTTATTTCATTGGATTTTGTGGTTAAGAATGGGTTGGGTATGGTTTCTCTTAATACACCCATGATAGTTCTCTCCTGGAGCGGAAATGAGAACAAGGACCTTTTGTCAGGAGTAGAGTTACTCATAAATGGAGTTCGTTCCTAGCAGACTTAATAGTGTTGGAATCTCGAGGATTGGATGTAATTCTTGGCATGGTGGTTAGCCAAGAACAATGGTCGAATTAATTGTCTTTGCCAGATCCATAACCCTTACCAATGATCAAGGAGTAGAAGTAAACTTCTCCCTGAAACCCCTACGGAAGGAGAATGTGTTCTCACTCATCTTCAAGTGCTAGAAGAAGTACATGTGCACGGGAATACCTAGATGTATTTCGGAGGATTTACGAGGATGCCACGGATAGGAAATCGAGTTTGTGATTGACCTAGTCCTCGGCACCGTCCCAATTTCAAGAGATGCATAGTAGTATGCCTAACGAGTTAGCGAGTTGAAGAAAGCAGACTCAAGAATTAGAGGATAAAGGGTATATTGGACCAAGTTCTTCACCTTGGGGTGCACTGTTTTGTTCGTCAAGAAAAAGGATGGAAGCATGAGGATGTGTGTGAATTCTGAGTGCTTAATGAGGTTACCATCAAGAACAAGTACCTGTTGCCCAGGATCGATGATCTATTCGACCAACTGAAGGGAGCCAGTGTCTTCTCCAAGATCGATTTGAGATCAGGATATCACCAGTTGAAGATCCGTGCGGAAGACATCCCTAAAGCGCATTTTCTACCCGTTATGGACGAGTATGAGTTCAACTGTCATGTTCTTTGGGCTAACAAATCGCTGCTTACTTTATGAGCATGATGAATAGTGTATTCATGGAGTATTTGGATAAGTTTGTTGTAATCTTCATAGATGACATTCTCATCTACTCAAGAATGAAGAAGAACATGAGAATCATCTACGGATAACCCTTGGAAAGCTTAGAGAGCACCGACCTTATGCCAAATTTAGTAAATGCGAATTTTGGCTAAAGGAGGTTGCTTTTCTTGGTCATATTGTGACAGTAGAAGGAATTGCGGTGGATCCTCCAAAGTGCAAGCGATAATGGAATGGCGACCACCAAGTCGATGTGAAGTCGAAGTTTTCTTGGACTTCTTTGGTTACTATCGTCGCTTTATAGCAGGATTCTCAAAGTTAGCCAAGCCTATGACTCGACTTCGAAGAAAGAAAGAAGTTTGAATGGACAAAAGCACTGTGAGCATAGTTTCGGACTCTCAAGAATAAGCTAGTTTCAGCCTAGTGCTTATACTACCCGATGTACATAAGGATTGTGAAGTTTCTGCGACACCTCCGTCAAGGTTTGGGATGTGTTCTTATGCAAGAAAGCGAGTGGTAGCCTATGCATCACGCCGACTAAGACCACATGAGTGCAATTATCCTACTCATGACACGGAACTAGCGGTAGTAGTGCATGCTTTGAAGATCTGGCGTCATTGCCTCATCGTGTCGTTGTGAAGTATACACAGATCATAAGAGTTTGAAATACATTTTCACTCAAGCGAACTTAACCTAAGGCAGCACGGATGGTTAGAGTTTATCAAGGATTATAATATTAGAATTCATTATCATCCGACAAAGCGAATGTCATGGCGGATGTGCTAGCGAAGGTCTTATGCAAGCGATGTGTTGTCAAAGGAAGATCAGATCCGACTTAGGAAGGAATCTCCCATTTGATATAAACACGGTGAATCAAGGTTTTCTCTCGTATAAAGATTCAACCAACTTTACAGATCAAATCAAGGAAGCCCAAAGGTGGATGAAGATATTCAAGAAATCGGAAAAATATGAGAAGAGGCAAAGTGCCGAGGATTGATGAAGATGAGAATGGGGTATGCTGGTTTGAAAATCGCATTTGTGTACCCAATAATCAAGAGATCAAAGCGATTCTGCAAGAAGCCCATGAAACTCCATATTCAATTCACGAGTCATACCAAGATGTACGGGACCTTAGGAAAGATCTTGGTGGGTTAGTATGAAAAGGGAAATTGGAGAGTTTGTTGAAGCTTGTGATACCTGCCAGAAAGTCAAGGCAGAGCATCAGAAACCTACAGGACTTTTGCAACCCTTACCAATACCAGATTGGAAGTGGGAAGAGATCGGTATGGACTTCATAACCGGACTCCCTAGAACTCAATCCGGCTATGACTCAATCTGGGTGGTGATTGACAGGTTGACCAAAGTAGCTCATTTCATACCAGTCAAGACTACTTACTCTGGAAGTAAGTTAGCTGAGATTTACATGGCTAGAATTGTGTGTTTGCATGGAGTTCCGAAAAAGATAGTATCGGACAGAGGTAGTCAGTTCACCTCCAAGTTTTGCGAAACTTCATGAAGAGTTAGGAAGTAAGCAACTTGATCGACTTATCATCCCCAAGCAGATGGCCAGACAGAGCGAGTAAATCAAGTGCTAGAGGATATGTTGAGAGCTTGTGCTCTGGATTTTGGGAATAGTTGGGATCGGTCATTGCCCTATGCGGAGTTCTCATACAACAACAGTTATCAGGCTAGTTTGCAGATGGCACCTTTTGAAGCAACTGTATGGCGGAAGTGCGAGAACACCCTTGAATTGGGAGCGATGCGGAGAGTTTCAAGATGCGGGACCAACCACGCTTCAAGATCTTGAAGAAAAAGTGAGGAAGATCAAAGGCAGTTGTAGATAGCTCAATCCAGGAGAAAAGTTATGCAGATAATCATCGTCGAGATCTAACTTTTGAAGTTGGGGACTACGTGTATCTCGGACTATCTCCGCTCGGAGGAGTCAAAGATTCAAGCCGAAAGCTTGCGCCAAGATTTGTTGGGCCATTCAAGATCTCAAGCCGCAAAGGAGAAGTTGCATACCGGTTGGATTTGCCGTAGAGCATGGCGGTGTGCTGCGTCTTTCACGTCTCTCGATTGAAGAAATGTCTCGAGTGCCATGAGCGAGCGGACACTGAAACCCTTGATCTTCAAGAGGATCTCACCTATCAAGAGCAACGATCAAGATTCTTGAGAAGCTGACGCATGGACTAGAAGAAAGACCATAAGATTTTGCGAGTTCAATGGAGCAATCACATCAAAGACTAGCTAGCAAAGACCATAAGCAACTTGGGAGCAAGAAGAAGATCTGAAAGCCAACCATCCCCATCTCTTTGCTAGCTAGTTCAAATCTCGAGGCAAGATTTCTTTAGGGGGTAGGTTTGTAACATCCCAAAAATTCTATTTGCATTTTATTGATTTTAGGTTTATTTGGATTTATCTGAATTTTATTTCAAAGTCTAAAGCAAGAAAATGTATTTTAAATATTTTATTAAAGCCAAAAAGAGTTTATTTTACTTTTCCAACCTTCCTAAATTTTTAATTAATTTTTGAGAATTTTCTGGAATTAAAAATCAATTGTGAAAGTTAAAAGTATTTTATAAAATTATTAAATTAAAATCTGAAATTAAAATTTTTTTCCTAAGTCTAAAAAAGCTCCAGGAATATTCTATGATTTTTCTGGAATTTTAGATGTTAATTATTATTTTCTAAGTATTTATGAAGTTTCTAGTATTTTCAGAACATTAATCCAAAAATAAAAATCAATTTAATCCTAACTTGCCACGTGTCGCTCTCAGCTTGAATCCATCTCTCTCCACGATTTAATCCTAGCCATACAAAGTCACTTTACCCCTTCATCTCAATCCAAAGACCACGAATCATGCACTTGCCACGTGTCGCCAATCCGACGACCGATACCCCTTCACTTCCCCTCTCTCTCACCGGCGCATGGGACCCACATGTCATATGTTTCTTCTTCCTCCCCTTTCTTCTTCCTCTAGTCTTCTCTCTCTTCCACCATGGATGACAAATAAAAGCTTTTAATCCCGGCTGTTACTACCACTTTAATTCCCATTTAAGCGTGCGTTTAAGCCCTCTCATCACTCCCCACTCACGGTCGGCCGCCTTCTCTCTTTATTTCCCCTCTAAACTACCGGTCATTCTTCTCTCTCTCTCTCTCCATCTATAAAACCCGAGCTCAGGTTGTTCTTCTCCATTTCGGACTCTCCCACCCGCGCCCTTCCCTCCCATTCGGCGCCACCCGCGCGCTTGCGCGCGCCCGCCTCCGTCGTCGCCCCAAAATTTTCCACCGCCGACTTTTCCTTGCGCGCGCCGCCATCCGGTCGCCGCTGCCGGCGGTAAGCGCCGCCACCCTCTTCACCCGCGCCACCGCCGCTCGGGCGCCGGCGTCGCGCCTCCGTCTTTGCCGTGTATGCGCCGCGTGGGCGCCATGTAGCGCCACCTCGCGCCGCGTGGCGCCAAATGTCGGGCGCCACCTCGGCCGTTGTTTCCTCCGTGGACTTGGTTCCGCGGTGGCCGAACCACCGGTCATTTAAATATTTTCCGCTCGGAAAATTCAAAATGGCGACATCATAAATAGTATTTTTCAGTACAAAAATAATTCCCGAAATCCGGCTTTTTCCTTTTTCCCTCCTTTTAGGGCCTGTTTGGGACTGCTCCGCTCTAAGTTTTCCAGCTTCGCTCCCAACTTCGCTAACCAAACAGGTCTAACTCCAAAAACTCCGCTCCAAGAAAAAGGTAGAGTTAGAGGCCAACTCCACGTTTTTTATGGAGCTCCTCAAGGGGTACTCCACAAACAAAGATTTTCAAACTCCTCGTGGAGTTGGTGAAAAATTACCCACCACTGCCATTACACAATTCCTCTCGGGTGAGTCTGATTGGATTTCTTCAGGAGTTCCTTCTCCGACTTCTCTTCTCCCCGAACACACGCCTGTCTCGCGCCCCCCGCGCGCCCTCCTCCTCTCCGCCCCCACCGCGCGCCCTCCTCCTCTCGCCCCCACCCGCGCCCCTCTTCCTCTCGCCCCCACCGTGCGCCTCTTCCTCTCCGCCCCCCCGCGCCGCCCTCCTCCTCGCCCCCACCGCGCCGCCCTCTTCCTCTCCGCCCCACCGCGCGCCCTCTTCCTCTCCGCCCCACCCGTGCCGCCCTCCTCTCGCCCCTTGCGCGCGCCTCTTCTCTGCCCCCACCGCACGCCGCCTCTTCTCGCGAGGTGATGGTGGGATGGATCGAGCAGCGGCGGTGCTGGAAAGCGGCGATGTGAGCCCGAGCCAACTTTGTGGCGGCTGGCTGGCGACTGCGGCCGCCAGGCCACGGCGGCCACGACCTCTGAGTCGCCACGGCGGCTGCGGTGACGAGTGCAGTCGCAAGCCACGACCACGGTAGAAGCGTGCACGCCGTGAAGAAGAAAAAGGAGGATCGGTATGCTTGCATGCAAATTTGCTCAAGGTCATGGTTGTATGCAGTGCAAAAATACATTGAATGCTCATGGTTGTATGCAAAAATTTGATGTATGTTACTTATTCAGAAGAAGTATGTGACATATTTGCTCAAAAAGAAAAATATGCTTGAGTGTAAACCATTGGCCATGCCCATGTCAAAGTTCAGAGAAACTCTCTAGGGAGAATGGCATAGCTCTCAGAATCATATGTTTTTCAGTAGAAATACTTGACACAAGGCCAGACATATCATTTGTATTTGAATGATTTGCCATAAGGGGCGGTTATTGTGGGCATTGTTCGTGATTAGTTAATTCATTTCTGGCTTTGTTGCCCTTGATTCATTATTTGTTGCCCTTGATGAAACCCACATTATTTGTTGCCCTTGATTCAGCTGCTGGCTTTGTTGCCCTTGATGAAACCCACATTATTTGTTGTGTAATATCATGGTTAGGGTGATCAAATGGATTGGACCGATGCACATGTCACACTTGCTTGTGAGTTAATGGTCGAACAAGTTAGGAAAGGCAATCGCCCAAACACCCATTTTAACTCTGTAGGTTATACCGAGGTGTCGGATAGGTTTTTCCATATGACCGGAATCATGTTATCGAAGACACAAATAAAAAACAAGTGGGACAAGTTAAAGGTTGATTGGACTGCTTGGCAAAAATTGAAGAGGAGGCAAATTGGTATAGGTTAGAACAATACGAAGGGGGTCATTAGCATGGAGAATGAGTGGTGGAAGAAGATAAGAGCTGTGAGTATATATGTCTCTAAATATGATAATTTCTACCATTACTCGATGCACTGATGTTTGTGGTTCTTATTTTGTGAAATTCCGGGAGTGGCAAGTTTAGGAAAAAGGCTATCAAAATGAAGATTTGCTTAGGGATATGTTTAGAAACATTACAAATGAGAGCGGATCATTGGAATCCTATGAGTGATAATCCCATTATTCCTAATTCTCAAGACCAACCTTTTAGCGTAGACAATGAAAATGGAGGTGGAGATGATGACGTAGACACTAGAGAGGAGGAGGTCCAGGAGGTGAATCCTTCCATTGTGCATGGAAATAAAAGACCTTGTGTTGCAGTAGACAAGAAAAAGAAGTCAAGCACTGCACTTGTTATTCAAGAAGCAATCATAAAGATGTCTGAATCTGCCACATCTTTTACATCAAAGAAGCAAGAGGGGGTGACAGTCAAGGAAGTGATGGATCTCGTTTTGGATTGTGGTGCAGACTATGGTTCAGATGAGCATGACATTGCCACTCGGTTGTTTGTGAAGAAGGATTTTAGGGAAATATTCATAACTTTTCCTACTAGAGATTAGGTTCAATTGGCTTAGGAAGAGGCACAATGACAAGTATGAAAACTAGGAATAATTGTCTTTGGGCTAGTTGTGTGGCTCTATGTGTGCCATTTAAACTTTTATTATTTGCCTCTATGTATGCCTTTGAAACTATTTTTTTGCTCTATGTATGCCATTGAAACTCAATTATTTGGCTCTATGTATGTTTAAATGTTGCACTATTTGTTGTCTTTATTTATTTGGCTCTATGTATGTCCTTTATCTCTATTTATTTGGGTCTATGTATGTCCTTTGGCTCTATGCGAGATGTTTGGGCGATAATGATAGTGATAGTGATGACCGACAATGAGAGCATGGAATATTGGAATCTTATTATGTGCAGTGCTAAAGTTGTTGAAATGTATGTTGAGTTATACCTTGACAAAAATCCACGAGGACATCAAACCTCGGTGGTATGGGGTGGTTGCAAGAGACTTTGGCGACAGGGTGAGTGCCATTTGCGACTTGAATGAGCACGAAAATGTTCTATGACCTTCATGATTTGTTGGTGGGAAGGTGCGGTCTAAAATCATCGCTGCATATAAACACTTATGAGATGTTGGGAATTTTCTTGTTCATTTGTGCTGGAAATGAATCCAATAGAAAGGGACAAAACCGATTCAAGCACTCGGGTGAAACCATTCATAGAAAATTTGATGAAGTCCTAAATTCTTTGATGGCCATGGCTAAAGATTTTATTAGACCAAAGAACCCCAACTTTCCAACTGTTCATAGGAGGATAAGAGATGACTATAGAGCATATCCACACCTCAAAGATTGTATTGGTGCTCTTGATGGCACGCATATTAGAGTTTCTTTGTCACCCGACGATCAAGTGAGATATATTGGGAAGTCAGGGATACCTACTCAAAATGTTCTAGCAATTTGTGACTTTGACATGAGGTTCACATATGTATCATTGGGCAGCAGGAGCTATGCATGACACTAGTGTGTTGTATCTTTGCGATAAGATTGGATGAAAAATTCTTTCCACATCCCCCACAAGGTAACATGGTTATCTATATATGGTCATGTAGTTTATTGTTTGTTTAATTGTTGACAAATTCTAACTTATGTCATTTTTCACATTTATAGGCAAATACTACGTTGTTGATGCGGGATATCCTAATCGTCCTGGATACCTTTGCCCTTATAAGGGTGAGAGGTATAATATGCCGGGGTGGCATAGAGGTATGGAACCGAAGACTCCTAAGGAAAGGTTCAATCGTATTCACTCTTCTATCCGCAATGTTATTGAGAGATCGTTTGGAGTGCTTAAAATGAAGTGGCAAATTCTCTACAAGATGCCATCCTACCCTATGTTCAAGCAAAAGATAATTGTTGTGGCTACTATGGTTCTTCACAACTTCATTCATGAGCATGGAGGTGAAGACTTGGACTTTGCTCGCCGATCGTGATCCAAACTTTGTCCCGACAATACCCAAAAGGTATAACAAATATGTAGCTCCATCAAATGGGTCTACTATGGAACCCAATGCTCCAACTATGGATGCATTCCGTGATGAGTTGGCAACCGCTATTTCTCTAGCTTGGAGCTAGAATTATGTATCGGAACACTTGCATTCATAGTCATTTTGGTTTAAACTACTCTCTAGTTAGCTATGGACAATTATTTGTATTCGAATGATGGACTTTGTTAATTATCTATCATGCACGTTGCAATTTATGGGACAAAAGGATGGAATTATTTGACCAAAATATTTGTTTTTTGGTTTTCTCGAATAAATTAATTGCGATTATAATATTTTACATCATATTTCAATTAGCAACAAAAAAATTCAGTTACATATGCTCATGATTATCAAAATATACACCAAACATCATTCGAGGCACATTGGACCTTTCTCGGAAACCTCACATTCTGGAGCTGGAGCTAGCTGCGTGCCAACAGGACCACCTACTCAGGAACTCCACAATGGAGCTGCTCCAAGGTGGAGTTGGTGGAGCAGTGGAAAAGCTGGGCGAGCAGATCCCAAGCAGGCCCTTAATCTTCGAAAGCCATAACTTCTTTATTTTAACTCCGATTTAACCTGTTCAAATTTCTAAATTCTTCTAAAATCCTAAACTACCCAAATATGGACTCTTTTTGAATTTTATTTGAATTTTGTTTGAATTTTTTGGTTCTTGGCGTGTAGATTACTGACGAATCGGGAGTATTTCTTGATGAATCGCAGCAAGACTTGAGCAAGGCAAGTCACACCTTTGACCATGTTAATCCCAGTAATTTAAATTATTTATGTTGTTTTTAAATTTATATGCATGCGTACTTTTATTCAAATTAGTTCAAATGTGCTTAAAACTTTAGTTACACCCAATTTCCTTTGTGTATGGCCAATCTTGATATTGAGCAGAACATACCTTGTCACCATAGATGAAAACCTAGTTGGTACATTAGTACTAACTAGAACATTTTATAAATTGCTTAGCCATGCTTAGAATAATTTAGGTGGGAAGAATGGTTTCACACAAAATGATGGTTTATAAAATCTATTCGTGACTTTAGTGAGTCAAGAAAGTCTATGAAGATTTGGTAAAATAAAATTATAAAATCTGTTCTAGACTTAGGCATTGGTATGGTGGTGGGTGCTTGCTAGCATGCATCGTAGTTTGTTGACTCGTTGTTGTTGCCGGGCACAAGGGAGTGCAGTGGGTAGGCCTTTGGATAGCTCTAGGTTTTCAGCCTTGCGAGGAGAACTTGGGGTGGTTTGTCCTTATGGACTATTATGAGGGGAGTTTTGTGCTTCATTTGATATATCTTGATTATTATGCTCTTACTCCTTTACATTTGCATTGCATACGGGTGCATTGGGTTTAGTCCTTCTAGCATAGATTAGAGTGCTTCTCTTGTCTAGTTGTTTAGACTTCTTACTCTTATCTTATGATTCTAGGATCTTTGCTTATTATTGTTTCTCTTCTCACTAGGTTGAGCTCACTCACTTCTTGTAGGTTCTAGCGAGGTTGGGCCACCCTCGGGTAGGCAGGAATGAGTTTGCTCCTTAGTTTGATAGTTGATCGGTGATAGACACTGGAGTCATATGCGGTAGATGAGAGTCGATCGAGCTATAGTATCCTCTACATCTTGTCTATGCTTTAGGACTGCCTTTTGGATTTTCTTTGCCATCTTCTCTTGCTTATTGCTTTGGTTGAGGGAGTTCATTTGGGAGCTTCTAGATCTTAAAGTTGACATAACTCAACTTGAACTAAAGTTGCATCTCATGTTGAGGAAGCTAGATTTTCTTGCATTTCAGCATTATGCATTGTAAATATAACTACATGGAGCCTTGATTATTATCCGTCATGACATGTTTACATTGCTTTACATCCTGCCATGATTTATGCTTCATTGCTAGATTGATCATGACTTCATATGTGTAGACTAGGTTTTGCCATGATGAGTTCATTAAAATTGCACAACTTGAATTAAAACTTGTCATATTAGTTCTCGAGACTAGTCTTTCTTTAGGTATCCTTTTATGATTCATGCCATGTCAAATAGGTTGCGTTGAGTCTTGAATCTCTATTGAGCTTTAGATTGAGCTATGCTAGTTCTTGATGTTGCATAAGTTAGTACAATCATTTATAAATGCAAAAGATCTCTTTTGTGCGAAAAACTGATCTCACCAATTCTTTCTCATGAGGCTGCTTGCCATTGCACTAGGCATGAACTTAGGGGAGTTTTGGATGACCAAGATCATTTTCTTAAGCTTTTTGCTTGGAATGGTCGCATAAGGCTTGAGATCTAGCACATGACTGAAAAGTTTGGTTGGAAACGACCGTGAGCTTCAAAAGAAAATATGTCAATTGTGCTCAATTTGTTAACTACAATAAGAACCAAGTACTTAAACAAATGTCTCATTTTGAACTTATAGCACTCTAAAATGTTTCAATATTAGCTTCTTGGTTCCGCTTAGCTTATTGACATGGCTTGCATTATCCTTGGATACCTCTAGCTAGACTATGATCATGGATGACTTGACATGCTAAGAATTTACACTAAAATTTCATATTGTAACTTATTTGGTTTAGTGGCTTTTATATATATCTTGTCATGATCTAGATGGCATGTTTATGTATTATGGCTTGATGTAAAACTTCATGGTCATTTTGGATAATTCTCATGGCTCTACATGCTTAGAATAAACCTACTTCAGCCATTTCATCCAATGTTATGTCATTTTCCTTCTTTGCATCCTTGATGTGTTTATTGCCAAAAGGGGGAGAATAGAGGAGAAAAAGCCTTTGGGAGCCTTCTAGAGCTTTGGAGAACAATTTGCTCTTTTTGTTGTTGCTCTAGTGCTCCTTGTGTCAACATGGTCATGAGCTTCATTTTCTTCCTTTGGACCATGTTTGACTTTCTTTTCAAACTCAAACTTTCGCTTTTAGGTTTGTCAATATACTCATCAAGGGAGATTGAGAGACCATGTGGAGGTGACCACATGTTTTGATGAGTAATTGACAAATGTGTTGCAAAGATTGAGTTTGATAGGTTCGTTTCGTGCTATGGCGGCATTTGGCTCGATCGGGTTGGTTAGGCGGACGTGTGCATATTATTTCTCGATTGGTCGTTTGGGCAATTTCGTGCTGAGTATGGTTTATTGATGCTAATGTGCTTACATGTATCAAGCGGTGCTATTTGATGTGTTTCTTGTTTGTGATAGCTGTAAGGCGTCGAGATGGAGTCGTGGCGAGGCACGGAGGACCGGACTAGGCGCGAGGTGGTGCCGAGGTCGAGCGGTCGAGTGTGCGAAGGCGGCGATGGCTCGAGGTAGCTGCGAGGCTTGCGAGGCAAGGAATGAGAAGCTTCCCGGAAGGTGCGGGAGGCGTTTTGGTGAATCGCAAAGCTGCACTAAAGGAGGCGGATTATGGATAAAGCACTAGGGTTGGTAGAGGCTTAGTGGATAAAGAGAGGCAATCCATTAGTGAGAGACTATAAATAGGGAGTGTCTCCTGCATGTAGTCTAAGTCTTTTGGAGGTTGTTGTGCTTTCTCTTTAGTGGTTGAGAGTGGGTGAAGGGCGAGAGGGTGTTTGCTCTTTCCTTCATTGTGTTCTTGAGTGTTCAAGTGTGAAGCACGTAGCTTGTGTTCTCAATCCAAGCAAGTATGGGGTTGTAGGGATGGTTTGAGTTGATACTCTATGCAATCATGTATCTCTCTTCCTCATTATCAATCCTAGATGATTTTATTTGAGTTTGATCTGATTCCCGGGCTCTCTGTGGTTTTGCCCTTTCGATGCTTTCTATGCTTGATTTTTGAGTTTTTGTGTTTTGGCTCGATTCTTGTGGGAGTGGCAAAATGGGTTGCTCTATGATGGAATTGCATTTCTAGACCGTTTGGTCACCTAGTTCCAAGAGCAATTTGATCATTTTGCAAGAATCACATTTTAGTCTTCTGTGTTCCTCTTTTCTCTTCTAGGGTTTTGGAGAGTTTCTTGATTCCCTTCATGAGATGGCATGAGATTTGGCATGTTAAGCCCTAAGGCTATTAAGTAGCTTTTCCCAAGTTTCATGGCCAAAGGATCAAGGATTGGAGGAATTTGGATCTTGGGGCTGCACTTTGTAGGTTTTCAGTTTTCTCTCATTTCTGAATTTTCCCCTTTGAGTTGGTTTCTCTTGTCCCTCTAGGCTCTTTATGTTATTTAAGAGGTGGTTTTCAGTTCTGACTGGAATTTTGAAGGATAGTCCACGATTTCCTTACTGACATGGAGATCTGAATTTGCCTCTGAAATTTCAGTTTTCTGGCTGCCTGGTATCAGGGGAGCGGTCTGACCGGTGTTCATTATGCGATCAGACCGGACCTGGCGATCAAACCAGCCACTCAAGAGCGGTCAGACCGGCGGCCAGAGAGTGGTCTGACCGGCCCTCAAGTGGCGGTCGGCCGCCTCCTTTGGCGGCCACGTTTGCTTGCTGTTTTTCGGTGAGTTTTTTGGCTCCTTGGTTTCTCTAGTTTATGTTCTCATTTCCTCGATTGCTCAAGTTTCCGAGTAAAATCTTTCCCCTTCATAGCTTTTTCATAGCTATTGGAGAGGCAATTTTAAGTGAAGACTTTAGGGGTATTTTTAGAAGAAGCGACATTCACCCCCTCTGTCGCGATATCGATCCAACAAGTATTTCTTTACAACAGCGCAATGAATAACTCTACACCAACAGCGGACATTATAATAAGACCAATTATCGTATTTCTCAAAATTCTCCTTTTTCCATGAAGAACTACATGGCGTTTCTTATTTGTCGAATCGGTTACATAGAAAACTTGAACAACTTGGTTGGCGAGTACGAATGGTTCGTCTTTGTACCCGACACGTTGGAGGTCCACGGTAGTGACACTGTACTTGTCAACCTTCACCTGTGGGAGATGCACCCAACGGCAGTGAAATAAGGAGATCTTGAAAACCACGTAGTCGAGCTCCCAAATCTCTTCTATGAACCCATAGTACGAGTTTCTCAACCCATCGATGCTGAGCATCTATGCGGACATCGCTGATACAGTTAGTGCTCTTTACATCCGAGATTGTATATAGAATGTGTACCCATTTATGTCATATCCTTGCCATGTCACAACTGTAAAGCCAACCATGTCAGCATCTCACTTGGCGAGCTCCTAGCGATTTGCTCCTTTAACCATTGGTTGAACCGACTGTTGTGTTGCCTCATGATCCAAACATCCGACCGCTCGGATTCTGTTGCCAAAGCACATCCTTTTCTTTGTCGACATAAGGCGTCACTTCAGTCATGTGTTGCAAGACCGTGAAATGGGCTTGAGTATACGTGTTCATATCGGAGTGATTGCTTTGCTTCGATAGTTACGATACCCTTGACCTCCTCTCATGGCGAGATTGAGGCACACCTATTGGTTGAATCAGGCCATATAATCGACACAAAACTCAATGACCTCTTCGCTTGCATAACCTTCGGCGATCTGCCCTCGGCGAGATCGATTTCGTGCGTAGGACTTGAGAATTCCATGAACCTCTCAAATGGGTACATGCTATGTAGGAATACGGGCCGCACATTTTATCTCCCACACAGCGTGAACAATGAGATGGATCATGATATTGAAAAAGCGAAGGAGGAAATACATCTCAAGATGACATAGAGTCATCACCACCTCGTCTGTAGAGCATCTAGTCCTTCGGATCGATGACCTTACGAGCAATTGTGTTAAAAATAACATAGCCTCATGATTGTCTCTCGGACTTTGATCGGCAAAATATTTCTAATTGCAATAGGTAGCATCATGTCATCGGCACATGACAATCATGAGACTTCATGCCATTAAACTTCAAATCTTGCATCGAAACAAGTTTCTTCACATTGCCGGAGTAACTAGACAAAACTTTGACACCATGCAAGCCTTGCGCGATTCTATTTTCTCGGCCTTGGACAGATTGTAACACGCGGGGAAGATACGTTCGTCCATTATCTATTTTTGTCGGTGCTAACTCGGGCACGATGTCCATATCAGCCAAGTCAAGCCGTGCGTTGACATCATCCTTTGTTTTATCATGAATGTTCAGTAAGAGACCAATCAAGCTGTCACATACATTCTTTTCTACGTGCATGACGTCGATGCAGTATCGAACATCTAGGTACTCCCAATAAGGTAAGTCCCAAAATATTGATCTCTTCTTCCAGATGTTCTTCTCATGAGCCCTCAATTTACGTCCCTTTCCGAAGACAACATCTAAATCATTAACCATATTATAAACCTCTTTTCCCCTTAAATGCCTTGGAGCTGAACTGTCTTTCTTGTCTCTGTCAAATTGTTTCTTCATATTGCGGTATGAGTGAGCCCTCCGAAGGAACCGGCGGTGACGCATGTACAGTTTTGCATGAGTGTTTCAACCACACACTCTCGGTACCATCTAAGCAGTGAGTACAAGCTTTGGCACCTTTTGTACTCGGCACGACAGGTTACCAAGGCGGGATAATCATTTATGGTGCAGAACAATAAGGAGCACAAAGTGAAGTTCTCTCGTTTGTATGCATCCCATACACCATACCCTTTCGTTCCACGGTGCTTGTAGATCTTCCACCAACGGTTACTAGGTACACATCAATATCGTTCCCAGGTTGCTTTGACCCTTGGATAAGTATCGACAGCAAAATATACTTTCGCTTCATACACAACCAAGGAGGAAGGTTATATATGCAGAGAGTCACGGGCCAAGTGCTATGTCATTTGCTCATGCTCTGAAAGGATTTCCATCTATACTCGGTCAAACCTTATATTCCTTGGTTACTGCAGAAGTCTAAAGAACTCCTATCGATGTTTCTCCACTAGGCGGAATCGGCAAGGTGTCTTAGCATTCCATCCTTCTTGCGCTCCTCCAAGTGCCAACGCAGCAGTTTTGCCTCCTTTGGATTTGCAAAAAAACCTTTTCAAACAGGGAATTATAGGAAAATACCATGCCATCTTAGCAGGAGGTCTTTTCTTCATCTCTGTTCCCTCGCCGCCATCTCATTGATTGTTACGTTTGTATCGGGATCGTTGCACACGGACATACATGCATGTTTGCATACTCTTTACGGTAGAGGATACAGATTGTTCGAACATGCATGTATTCTTTCTACTTCCATTTCAATGGACAAAGAACCTTCTTGGCTTTATACGTGGTTTTAGGCAACTCATTTCCCTCTGTGAAACTCTTGTCGGACCAACCGTTGCTTGCCTTCAATTTCAACAATTCAAGCACGGCCGACAACCTCATGTACTGACTGCAGCACGTGAACAAAGGTTTCCCAAGTCCTCCATCATAGTTCTCTTCTACATTGCGAAGTATCTTATCAGATTGTCATTGTACGACCTATCGAATCCGAACAACAATCGACATCATCCGTGGCATGTCATTCACTTCACCGCGATGTAATCGGCATATCATTCACTTCACGGCGATGTCATCCGGCGGCATATGATCGTTGACCGCCATGGTGATCCAACATGTATAACCCTTTTGAAACCCCTCGAGATCAAGTGCGCTTCAATTTGCCCTTAGTTCTTAAACATCTTTAAATTCATGATCGATTGCATGGACGGTACATATATTCCACCTCTTTATTCAACATATTCTCCTCAGCGCTCTTGTAAAAGTAGACACGCCATTAATGTACTCTTCACTCACACGGTTCGCGGCATACATCCGACTTGGTCCTCGTTATTTATATATAACAACTTAGTATTAAAAATTAAATTAATTAATTATTACTACATATATACCACATGCATTGAGGCTTTGCTAGCTTAATTCATATTATAAACACAACAACTATTTCCTAGCGATATTGAAGGTATATAACAAACAATTTTGACAAATTTGGCCTCCCACATGCGGAGAGCTGATCATCTATGGTCAAGTAGATGCAAACCATCTTCAATAACACTCACCAAAACTTAGATCTAAATTGTAATGCAAAGAAAAATAAATTCCATTACTAACCATATCTAGAGCAACCAGAGCGTATGAATCTTCAAAGCTCAATCTCGCCTCCTCCCATCAAATTAATTGGCTGAAATCGCCTAGCTTGCCTCTTGGTGAAAGAGTGCGGCCGGCTAGATCTGGATCGAAATGAAGACAGATGTGGTTACGGCGGCGCAATAAATGTCTAGCGCCATTATCATAGGCGGTTTTAATACAAACCGTTTGTGATAATCAGCTTATCCTGACGGTTTTTAATAAAAGCATGCGTGATACTAAAATATCACGAGCGGTTCATTGGTAAGAGCGTGCAGCGATACTTGTTTTCTCCGATGCCATCAACACGGATGGTGTCCAAGTTAAAACTGTCTATGTTAGTGTCGGTCCGCAGACGGTTTGTCAAACCGTCGTGATTTGGCGTCTAGTATTAGGATTTCGTAGTCTTGAATAAATCTGCTAGTTTTATAAACTTCTACACTTGCTTTGATCCTTTGCACCTAAATATAAATCGCTGTTTACCTTTCACAATACTTGAGAGAGAACTTTGCCCGGTAATTTATAGTGTTAGCAAAAATCTACAAAACTATAATAGTATGAAGGTACTGTTAAAAAGATGTCAGACAATATCATTTAATCTGATAATCTATCTCCTTTATATTGTCTAAATACATTTTCAAAATAGTACATTGCAAGGGAGCAACATTCAAACACCGTACATTTCAAAAAGAACTCTTAAATCTGAGGCATTCTATACGCAGAATTTGCAAACCCAAACAAGAAAACACTACTATCAAAGGTTAACTTGAAATTTGAAATCTTTTGTGTTTACAAACTACTAGGGGCCTTCGGCTACGGCCCAAGGGCGGAGTACAACGTATCGTGGAGCTCCGGTGTAGGGAACTCCCTCAGAAAAAAAGCGTTTTTTATTTTGTGTGAGAAAAATCTTATTATAGTTTGTAACTTTATGTTTTCTGTGCGTTTGAGAAAAACCAAATTATAGATTGTAACTTTACGTTTTCTGTGTCTCAACGCGTTGACGTTTTCTGCACCCCCGCGCGTGAAACTGGCGTTACACCACCATCAATTTATTTTCACCCTTCTCCTATGTTCCGCGATCCTACAGTTTTACCCTGATCAAATTGGAAATAACTCCAGCTCCATCCTCCTACCTGTTAACCACTCATAGCTCCCATTTGACCTCACTGTGAGTTTGTTTCGCATGTTTCTCGTTTGGTGCGGTGCCGTGCATGCGTTCTCGATCAGGACGGTTGGGATTCGATGGTGCTCAAATTAACTTCATGAATGGATACGTCATGCATGGGACTAGCTAGAGAGACCAGTGGTGAAGCAGACAGCGCTTTAATTACAATTAACATGCGATAGCACCTTCAGCCTACCTGCCAAATGATGTACGTTTTGGTTTCCTGCCATGTGACAGGGTTTGTGTAGGCACGTGGAAGCTGCAGATATTCAGCTGGATCGGGCTAGTGTTTATACGAGAGGACATTTTAGGGCGCGTTTGGAACATAGATTCACAACACAAATAGTTTAATTCCGTAGAAAAATTCCAAAAAAACCGTGCTTCGAACCGTGCCTTACTACTTGTAAGACGTGTGAAAATAAATAGGAATTTGTCTGCCGCAGTCTCGAGCTCGTTCTAAAAGTACCATGCTTTTGAGAGTGGTATCCTGATCATGTCAAGGAAAGCTAGCAAAGCTAAACGCACCATCATGCTCACCTTCACAAGTACTCTATCTGTTCTTTACTTCTTATGGAATTTCCATGTCGTCAAATCTTTTAAATTTTCACTACCAATAAATTTTAAATTATTTATATTAACTCTATAAAAATTATATCATTAAATTTATCTCAACATAAATGCCCATGTATGACGGGCCATCGTTGCCATCTACAGCCGGCCGCACACACCCCACTACCCCAGCACGCACGGCCACATTTATTCATGAGTTTCAGTTGATGTGGCCGTGCAATCAAACTGAGTTGATGTGACCGTGGAACAACTTAGCTCGAGCATAGGTTGATGGTGCGCATGTTGCGAATTTTTGTAACCTATTTTTAATCGAAATTACAGAAAAATACTCACAGAAATTTTTACAAAAATAGGCTCAGTCACCCCTCCATTGGGCGACTAGAGCCTTTCGCCCAACCACGGCCGACGAGTTCCTATCGCTTTACCGTCGAGGCGTGCGGCGATCACCGCCCATTCGGCGACTCACATGCGATCGCCCCATTGGCGACTTTCATGCGATCGCCTCCCTATTGGTATTGCACTCGATCTCCCATGAATGTTTTAAATTTTGTGAATTTTGTAGTTTTAAAGCGGTAAAATGTCTGGAGTTGTAATAAAACTTTTATGTTCATTGTATGTTGTAGGTGCGTAAAAATTTTAGAAATTTTTCTGACGATTGATGTGAATGTAAACGATCGGTACATACAGCGATAAGTGACATCTGCTGAGAATTCGTGTGCGAGAGAAAACCGGTATATTAATATTTGTTAGATGACTTGATATGTGAATGATTGAATGCAAAAAGCGAGACAATAGGCTTGTTTGAATTTAAATAAACTTCATAATATAGTTGGGAGTAACATGCGCGTACTTTTCAATTAATGCATAACATATAGCATCAGCACCACCCTCAATCGCCACCACGGCTCGCCCGTCACGCACGCGTCCTCCCATATGGCCCGCTTAGCCGTCCTCGGTGCAATGGGTGGCGCGCCCGACAACGTAAAGCGATCAAGAGCATGTCGCACCCACCTCTGGTGATGGAGTGGTGCACCTCTGGTGTGTGCCCTCCGGTGCCAGGGAGAACGCTGCAGGAAGAACCTCGGTGGTGTGCCCGAAAAGTGTCGGAGGATGGCACAGGCGATCAGAAAAAACTAGTCTACATCGTCTGGGCCGGGAGACACCATGTGCGTCTTTGGAGGAGGTGAAGACACCTGCATAATATCATTGGTTCGTTACATATCGATTTGGGATAAGCGAGATCCGGCGATGTGTACCACAGATTGGCGCCATCGCGCTAGAATGAGGGCATACGGCTCGAGTACACCTGCGTGTGGGCCGGGGATGTGCGGAGAGATGTGAAGAGGCTGCTTGAGGTGATGTAGAAGACCGTCCTAGGCGAGCCCCGGCTGCTCGGATGAGGTGGTGTAGGGCGTGTCCACGTACTACTTCGGAGTAGTGCCACTGTGTCGGGTGCAGCGGTGGGCGACCGCCTATCGCATTTGGCGTGGGTGTGGAGACCGCCGGTAGCCTCGTGCGAGCAGCGAGGCCTCACGATACGTCTACACCGGCCTCCACGACACAAAGGCGGCGTTCTCCTCATGAGTCAACTCCGCTTTGTGGCGATCCTCTCAATATAGTGATGGACTCGGTCCACGAATTACCGACATCGGCTGGAGAAAAGACACAAAATGGTCCATCATCGAAATGACATTGCCATTTGGGAATCTTTGAAATTACATGTAAAGTACTATGAGGTGGCGTCGCGCGCGTGTGTGTGGAGTGCGTGTCTGTCGGGCGGCAAGCGTGTGTCTTTGGCGGGTCTATGACATGTACGAGCACAGTATGTGTTCACACAGTACCAGTAGCAGTACTCGCGTAGTCCCCTGCGTCGTATGGCGGTCCTCCTCCATGTGGTCATCAGCGCACCCTCCTTTATGCAATCCAAGGCTGCATCTTCGTCGTCGATCGTACCTCGTTTAACTCCTTTCTAGAGTGCACGCTTATAGGACCATTACTTAAGTACTTGCGAACACGGTAGTGAAATGCGTACATATTATGAAGCGATCACTCACGCGTGCGCGTTCGCGAGGCGGTTGTTCGGCGTGGTACGAGGCGCTAACGTAAACAAAGCGCCACATGACTCATTGGTGCGTAGTCCTCGTAGATATCGTACCACGAGCTTAGACACGTGAGCCAAAAAGCGATCATGCGGCCACGGTGTGGATAGCCCATCGAGAACGCGGTCTGCATTGTCGTATGTCGCGTAAGGCTCGATTATGCGTCATCGGGTGTGAGGCGGTCGAATGCTCCACAAAGGGCGATGCGCGCGTGACTGCGTCGTCGTGACTGTACACGCAAGAAAGATAAGTTGTTAAGTATGAGCATCGTTAATAAGAAGAAATAGTTGGTGTGATAATACTTACGTCGGCGACACCAAAGAGAACCCATCGTCGGCGGTCGATGTCTCCCCTGGATACATCTCGGTCCGTGCGGACCCATGTCGTCTAGCAAAGGTAAATGCGAGGTGAAGCGGTCGAGCGACCATAAGCTGCGGCGATGAGGACAGCCCACGAAGGCGAGTTCACCTTGGTCCTCGAGCACGCGCGTCGCATAGGCGCGATGCGTCATGGCAAGTCGCGATCGATCCCCAAGCCCGACCTAGGGGCCTCACCGTCGCGATTGCCCTCGCATAGCGATGAGGCGCGCATCCACGGTGTTCTTGTGGTGATGGTGAAAAGCACCCAACCAAGCGATCCCGGCATATGCGCCTCAAGTGGCGCGAGACACAGTAATCGTCGCCTTTGGATCCATGCGTTCCACTTGAATGCAAACAAGATTTTATTAGTATGTAATAGCGCAAATAAGAGCTTTGAAGACATGATTGATTGTAAAGACCACGTGCGATCTTGTGTGAGCCACCTCGGCGACGACCTATTGAGTACGACTCGCCGGGAAGATGTGGTGGTCATCGGCACCAGTGGAAGGACCCCTCGAATCTGCCGAGCAGGTCAGCGCGCCACTCGGCTGGGGCCTCCGGTAGGAAGATAGTGCCTCCCGCGATCGGAAGGCCAAGAAAGCGAGGACACATCCTCGGGGTCGGTGTCATTTCCCGAATGGGAGGTGGAAAGTGTGCGTCTCGGGCATAGCGGTCCACCAAAGCCATCGGCGAGGAATGGTCGAACGGGAAGCGTCGTGATTGCTCCAAGGCCTCGTCCCCGGCTGCGGCTAAGGCGGGTCCATCCTCGTCCATGGCCTACACCCAGATTTTAACATCCGGAATCCTTTGTGATTCTACGCACTATTCCACGGATCGGTAGATAGTGCTCACGAGTTCGATATGAATATCGAATCGTATCATACGGAAGCATAATATAATAGTAAACTTACTCATGGGCGATTAGGCGAAATCGATAAATTGCGGTAGCGAGAAGAGCGAAGCACAGGTGGGACCTTGAGGACATGCCCACAGGCAGCCAAGCGGAGGTTCGCGACCTAACCCTTGGCGACTTCATCTTCTTCTCCATTATGACCAAAAGTATTGCTTTGAGCGTAGTGATCAATTCACAGTTACGGATTTGTTATGAGGCGAGTGTGAGCACAAACCACCGTGCTCCACGAGCCAATACACAGGATGCAAATAAATAGCATGCATGGCTTATCAAAGGAGGGGCTCGGGTTATTTTATTTGCCAGAAATTGCTTTTAGCACTATTTTTATTATTTAATCATGGTGTCATGATTGCTGCCTAAAACTCCACACAGCGATTGCCATAATTGACTTAATCCATCAAAGATACACTTTCTTTATTGATTCTTGTCTAAGGCTCCAAGCAGTGAGGTCACCATTTAGTTAATCCACCGAACAAACCATTCCCATTACATTTTCTAAACACTTTATTAATCACCTCGGGGTTACTCACTCCCATAAGAATCTAAATTTTTCCACCAACTCATGGATCCGATCTCGGGTTCACTATTTATCAATTTCTTTATTCTAGACCCACCAATCTCTTGTGTATTCTAAATTCCTAACAATCCAATCTTGTGGTTGCTAATCATCAACTCTTCATTTCTAAATTCTAATGTTTATCAACATAATTTCTTTTACATCCACGAAATCATTCGTATCGGGACTTTCTAACAATTCGATCCTTTTGTTATTGATCCAAAACCATATTTTGCTCTTCTAATGATCAATCGTATTTTCCATTATCTATCTCTAACTAATTCACTAGTATACCTCCACCAAGAATATCAGTGATCAAGTCTACAATTCACTAGTATACATCCACCAAGAATATCATTTATCAAGATTATACTCCAATAATTGTTATCATTCCTCCAATATTCCCAAAAATTCAATTTATCCATCTAGTATTTGATCAAATCCTATTAATCCCATTATCGCCAAGATCTCCCAAGAATGAGTTATCAGTGTTGTAATCCAGCAATTACCTTTGCACTCCCTAATTCTTCAAAAATCATTTAAATCATCTATCTAGCCTATATATTCATTTAGGCTCCACCAATTTATGTCTCCTAGAATCCACACTATCGTTTTCTCTTTTATGATCGACATGAATCCACCAGACTCTATCGTTTACCACAAACAACCATCTTCTTTTCTCACGACTCTATTTATTCTTCTGACATGTTATTTTGTGAGAAGTATTATCATTATTTAAAGTATACTACATAGAAATTTCTGAGACCTAGCAGTTTTGAACAAAAACATAATTTGTAAGAAAATGCACTAATAATAACTATCGATTCCATCCACGTTACATGGCATTTGCACCATATACTAACCTTTGACATTATAACGCTTACATTATCACTGGGCGACACCTGGGCAACACAAATCGGGGCTTTCCTTTGCCCTCCACTTTTCCATTTCACCCATAAAGTTTTTAAAATAAAACTATATCTAGTTAAGTTTCCATGTCCGCCCTTGGCCGTGGGCAATGCTATTCGAATAGTTTTGACTCTGCGAGCTTGTACACTTTCACCACAGAGACAATCAACTCATTGCCCCACGATTCCTTAGTCATGTGGTTGAGCGGACCATCACAGTGACTTTTCAAAGTATCTAGTCCCTTTTGTCATCTCACCCTATGGGTCGTTCCCACTGCGGTGGGTCCCATACGTTACAGGATGTTCACCACGGTTACTAGCCTTTGTTGGGCTCCACTCCCCAGCAGCTAGTATGGTGGAAAACTTCACCCTCCACTCGGTGTCCCTTTAGGCCTCCCTTGCTCTTGCATATCCTCCTATCCACTTAGGCGAGATGAGTCCGATGGTTTCCATAAGTTTACTTAGCCAAGTTGTGTTTCTGAGACTTGTGGATGTCTTATTTTACAGAAGGTCATGACAAGATTCAGTCCTTAGTAGCAGCTGGGCGACTCTACCACATTCCATACTTTGTGCTTCCTTTGCACCACATACAGCCCTATAACATCCGCCGGATATTTAAGCAAGTTGGGGATTTTGGGAGTATAAAATAATCATGTTAACATATACCAAGCATTATCACCATGACTTCCCAAATCAGTTTCTCGTGATTAAAAATGATAATGATGCTTGGGGCATTTCAACGCCCCCGAGTATCTAATCAGTACTAAGTGTGGCGTATAATTACGGATTTATTTTCAAAAGTTACCTTTAAAATTTTACTAAGGTGACAAGGTTCACATAATCAAATATTCCAAAGGAGGTGTAATATTAACCAAGTTAAATAATGGGCATATAACTAGAATCTTAAATCAAATGTATGTTTGCATATAAAATAACGACATGCAATTTGATAATTTAAACCAAAGTAATTTGCAGAAAATGTAGTCTCAACATGATCAAAGTATTGACTCGCCTTGCGCGGTTTCTGCGATCTTGAGCTCACTCAAAGTTGTCTCATCCAAGGGCTAAGTTTCGGTCTTTATCTTCTCTTAGCTCTTGATCTTGCTTGCGATTCTTGGGTCATCGGTTTCTAATTACGCGATAAGCGGCGAGTTCACATAAAAGCAAGTAACTCAAAGATCCGAATAAACTCAATTTAGATTTATTATAAGTTAATAGGTGATTCGGGTGATTTGAGGCAAGAGTCTGTGATAGAATATGATGACTTGATCTTTTTATTAATAATTTCTTTTATCATTTTTGTATTTATCAAGGAGGTTCTATGAGTTAGGTTAGACCTATGAATCGATTATGCGAGCCTAGTTAGGTATCATTTTGTCGAGCATTAATATTAGGGGCATATCGATATATAATCGATGTATACAATTTTTAGCCTCTGAGTTAGTCTTATAGTGCAGGTATATAGCATTTTGTGGTATGACATTTTATGTACCTTGATTATCACTAGGCTAAGTTTAATTTGAATTAGGGTCTATTTATACGGGTCCCATTTCGCTATATATACAATTATGCTCAATATTATTATGTATTAAATCTAGTGTTAGATTTAATTAATGGCATTATTATTATCTTGCTTATACTTATGCTTTAGCTACTATTAGGCTAAGCTTTATTTCTAATTTTGGTTTAAACTTAGCTATCACAGGCAAAGCTTGGTGTATAAGGTCATATTTCAATATCTGCTATTTAGCAAAATCTACCACAAAAATTTATTTAATGGAGGCATGTTAAATATTAGGCATAGATTATAATTATAATTAAGGGTAGTCTTTAATTTAGAGCCTTGATTTTATAACTAAACATAATATCTAAAACCTTTAACTTTAATTGGAATTTCTTTTTAATTGGGATCTTTACTAGATTTGAATACCTAACCAAAGAAATGTTTCTTTATTAATGCCTTTAATTAATATTTAGTCTTTGAGTTAATTATTCAAATAGTATTAATTATTCATATATGATAACTAAAACACATTTAAATATTAAATAATCTTGTTTTATATCCTAATTAAATTTATTAGCTTTCCTAGATTCTTTCCCATTTTCCTAAATTTTCATTTCTTGTCATTGCATAACAAAAATTAAAACAAAAGCACCTCGGTCTTTGCTCAGATGAGGAACTCGAGCAGGCGGCCAAAGCGAGCATTGAGTGCGGGCGCTGCTGTGATAAATCTCTTGGTGTTACTGACTAAAGGGAAGCGATCACTAATAAGGTGAGTCTTTGCAGCGCCAGCCAGGCGAGAGGAGGTCGGGGTGGAGTACGGGCGGGCGGCGGAGGAGTGCGGTGATGGCCAAAGCGCGTTTCGGCATCGCGGGGAAGGAATGGATGAGTCGGTGGGGGCGGGATTGCGGAGATGGGTCGTGGCGTGCGGCGGCGCGAGCTCGAAAAAGTTCGTTGCCGGTGAGGTGCGGCCACGAGGAGCTCGGGAGGCGGGAGTAACTTCATGGCGCTCGGGATGGCTCAGTAGATGGAATCGGCTTGTCTCGGCGGGAATCGGGGAAAAGCGGTGGGTGGAGTTGGGAGAGAAGAGTGGCGCCGGCGGTGGGAGGTGTGGCTCGATTGCTCTACGGTGGAGGAGTATGGGGTGTGGGTTGTCCGTGGGAGGCCTTGGCTGCCCTTATAGGTGGCGGGTGGAGCTAGCCTCGGGACTTCGCCCTTTGTAGTCGCATCTACAGCGGCGGGCGGCGGCCATGGTAGCGGAGATGGCACGGCAATTTCTTGCTTGAATCGGGTGCGTCGCGGCTTGTGCTGCGTGAGGCGAGTGATCTGCGGAACCTTGTGCCGTGTGGCGTGGCGCGGCGAGAAGCGACCTCGGCGGGATGGCGGTGGGCCACGGTGGCGTGAGCTTGGGGCGGCCGGGGCTGTCGGTCGAGAGGCGCCGTGGGGAGGCGGGTTGGGCTGGGCGGGGAGGCGGCGGGGCGGCTGCGGCGAAGCGGCGAGAGTCGGGAGGAAGAAAGGAAAGCGATGCGGGGCTAGGCCGGCTCGGGATACCCTATATATAGACTAGTGGTGAGGTGCCCACCATGGGGCAAGGCCTCGAGCCAATGCACGAGTTTCCCAACACTCCCCTTGGCACTCATCCTACGTTCATGCTTCATCAAAACTTCATAAAAACCTAGTGGGAAAAAATTGAAGAAAAAGTACATGATACATGTTGGCATTTGTGTTGCGGATTGCCTCATTAAAAACCTTGGTCGAGAAACTTGGAGAAAACTCATCAAGGGAAAAGAAAAATTCACCCAATTTCATTTAATCTATAAGGTTTATTCTTTGGGTACCCGATCTTCGTGATCAAATTTTAATAGTGAGCTCGAGAAGAATCTCCTCCTGAATTTTACACTTTTCTAAGTCTCATCATTCCAATTCCACGTACACATTTTCCTAAATTAGATCTTTGGAAGTGACTTAGTAAATAAATCTACAAGATTTTCACATGACTTAGTATACGATATCTTAATTTCATTTATGTTTTGCAATTCATGAGCATAGAAGAACTTGGAGTTGATATGCTTTATGAGATGACTCTTTACATAGCCTATTTGCACTTGTGCAACACAAGCTGCATTATATTAATAGATAATTGTGGGAGCTTGCGATGTGAACCCACATGACTCACTGGATGTGGTGAATCATTCGTCGAAGCCAAGCACATTCTCGTGCGACTTTATGCGGTACTATGATTTCTATGGTTCATTGAAGTTGATACAAGACTTTGCTTAGGCGATTTTCGTGAATTGCGGTTCCACAATATAAGAATACATAACTTGTTTGTGATCTAGCTGTATGTGGATGCACGGTTGCCGGCATCTGCATAGCCGTTCAAGTCTTGGTTCTTTCTATAGAATAGCCCAAGATCTTTACTTCCTTGGAAGTATCAAAATATGTCCTTTATTCCTTGCCAATGCCTTTTGGTAGGTTTTGCACTATACCTTGCTAATATGTTTATGCAAATGCGATGTGCAGTATAGTGCGGTTTGCTAAATACATAAGTGCTCCTCTGCACTTAAATATGGAAGTCCGGTCTCGAACTTCCTCCCCTCTTCTCTAGGTCGAGTGCGGATCTTTGTCTTGATGTAAAGATTGCCCGACCATTAGTACTTCGAAGAGTATGCCTTTCCAAAGCTAAACCTTTCTAACACCTTCCAGTGTATGCAGATTGATGTACTAATATTCCTTCGGTACATGCTCAAGTTGTAAGCATAAGCAATATTTGGCTTTACAGAATCTTTCATTTCAAACTCTAACTCCAAGTAAGAGCTTGCTTCCTATATATATCTTCGGGGTTCGAAGATATTTAGATCATCTACATACACTAAGATTATACAAAATTCATTCTAAGGTCATCGTATAAATCTTGAGGACAATTCTTATTGTTAGTGTAACCTTTGTTGCATAAAAGTCGATTAAACTATTATACCACATCTGCTTAATTGCTTAAGTCTATCGGTGATTTTAGGTTTCACATTGTACAAGCTTCTATTTGTTCTATCTTGGTTTAGGGCGGGGATGCTTTGAGACACCTTTATATAAATGTCTGATCAAGTTTCCATAAGGTATACCATTACTACATCCATCAATTTTATTTTCTAAGTTGGGTTTCTGCCATCGAGATTAAATATCTAAAGTAATACCACCCATGGCCAGGGAATAGGTTTCTTCATAATAAACTTCTAGGCGTTAAGTGAAACATTGTGCAACAAGCCTTACTTTATATCTTATAACTTCATTTTCTCATTTCTCTTTCGAACAAATACCCACTTATGCCCTACAGGGTGCACATGGGAGATGTGCGGCTTACTGCCTTAACACCTCTCTTTTGTTGGAGATAATAATTCAGTTTCTATTGCATTTTCCAATCCTCCCAATCTGATCTTTTCTTACATTGATGAATGATGGGACTCTGGATCAAGATCGATGATTGTGGTAATTTTCTTTGCAAAATAAATATCAACATTGGTTGTTGTCCTATTCATAGATTCTCCCGTGTGCACATGGTTTATAGCTATTTCATCATGGGTTGATTCTTCTAGTGCTTCTACTTGCTCACTAGTCCTTCCAGTTGCGGGGCAAGTCCCTTTAGTTTTTTTAGCTTCGATGTGTGCACACACATTCATGCATTTCTCCCACCATAGGAATGTTTAGATCTGGTATGTCCTTTTAGAAGGTGCCATGGTGCAGGTCTCAATGGCTCCCCTTACAGTTGCAGGGAATTTGGTGATTGGTTGTGTCAAGTCCTTCTTACCTTTTTCACCATGTGTCCCCCGATTACTTGGGATTTGAGGGTTGGAGTTCTCGTCCTTTTATTCTAAGGTCACTGAATGGGATTAGGGCACCTTCAACTTTCTTTGGTATTTCAACCCTCTGGTGCATTACATGCAAGCACATGCAACTTGATCACGCTCTTTAAATCACTAAAGTGAGTACGGCGGTTGATTTCCTAATGCTTACAAGTCAATGGTCTTACGGACTTCTCTATTTGCTTTACTAGTGTGTGGGTCATGTGTATGGATTCCGTGGCTTGCCACGTAATTTGTCGACATTTTCATCAAGGGGTTGATTTCCTCCCCTAATTTGAAACTATCCTCATCAAATATACTATCAGCGAAACAGGCAGTATGCAAATCTTCTATCATGGGTTCCAAAAATTGATTATGGATACTATCTCATAACCAATGTATATCTCAGACTTTTGGAGAGGGTGCATTCTTTGCACGTTGTGGGGGTATATGTACATAAACTTTGCACCCAAACTTCTGGAGATGAATAATTTTCGGTGCTGACCCTTGTGCTAGTTGCATTGGTGAATGTATGTTATATGCCGATAGTCTAAAGTTGATGAGAGTAGTTGCATATAGGACTATGTGTCCCCAATATGTAGTTGATAAATTACAATTCTGCAAAAATGGTTAGGCAATAAATTTAATTCTTTTCATTAATGCTACGGTAGTCTATTACGAGTGTGGACATGTGGTATGGAATGCTCAACTTTAATTCCCATTGCCATGCAATAATCATCAAATGCCTTTGAAGTAAATTCTTGGCATTGTCCATTACGATGGACTTTATATGATGATCTGGAAATTATTTTTAATTTGAATTATCTGAGGTCACTTTGCAAAAGCATGGTTTCACGTAGATAATAACACATCACGTCGACCATTTTGAGGAAGCATCGATAAGCACCATAAAATATTTAAATGGCCCAAACTTATAGGACTGCAATGTCTCCTTGGATGCATTCACTGCAATAAGACTTCATCCTTCACTTTGAAGGAAGGTCTAGTGATTAATTTTCCTGTGGCATGCAGGGCACAAAATCTTCTTCATTCGAAAAATTCTTTACGTCAATATTATGTCCTGTGAATTGTTAATTATATTTCTTATCATCCTAAGACACTAGGTGGCCTAGTCTATCATGCTAGAGAGCGAGAATAGTTCAAAGCTTCTAAATATTATTTTCAGCAGTATAGAGTGGGTGCCTTAATATTAGTGTAGTATAGCTCAATCTCAAATGAAGAATTCTTTCTAATACCCTTTTCATTTGCTTCACACTTCGTAATGGCGGGTATTCCTTACTATGCTTTTCTCCGGTCTCAACATGGAAACCATTAGAGCGAATATCCGAGAAAACTTAAGAGAGTTCTAGGCTTCTTGAATGACTAAAGTTGTGCCCATTGGGAGTATAATTGTGGCTCTTCCTTAGCCTATTATACATGCATCATTACCAGCGATTTTGTAAAGTGCGACATTCTTGTTAATCAAGCTGAAAAATTTTGTCTCTCTCAAGATGGTATTTGTTGTGTCAGCTATCATTAAGCATACTTCCTCCATAGGGCACCACGTGTTCTAATATAATGTACTTTATTAATATGTAGTAGAGGACAATCAACACATAAATAAAATACTTCAAATATCGAACATATAATTGAATAAATGAATGAATTATTCAATATCATCCAACCATCATGAGAAAATAAATTGTTTGAGTACAAGCGATTGCAAAATCTAGCTTATTCCTTCCACATATTAAATAATGACAATTATAGTCTAAATGTATTACATGCATTAGACTGAATGCATTAAAAAGCCAA